>JAXDDW010000003.1:15987500-16587500 GCA_034670385.1 Hoplostethus mediterraneus | reverse complement strand
TCAAAGATCTGACAGACTGAAAGAAAAGCAACACCCAGCTGCATTTAACCACACAGATGGAGGAGGGAGGAAGGGAGAGAGAGAGAGAGAGAGAGAGAGAGAGACAGACAAAGACTTGAGGGCAGTCACTTGGATTTTCCGTATCATACAACCTAATAAATGGAGGCGACCGTTCATTGCAAATCTCAAAGTTCAACACACAAATTAATTAAAGATAGCTTATACACACAAGATTTTCAGATTATTGGAGAATTGTGATGATTATATTTCAAATGACAGCTGGATGAGCTATTTTCAAAGTAAGTTCAATATGAAGCTTATATATGATATAAGCTGCTTTGGAGACGTGTGTAGGAGACATTTAAATGAAATGATCTTTATTTGTCACATACATGCAATGAAATAATTTTCCTGCACACCCCTGACTAGATATACACCCAACATATCACCCCACACACACACATGCATTTTTCAGGCGAGAGGACAGAGCACAGGCTTCAGCCATTGAACAGCACGCCTGGAGCAGTTTTGGTTGGGCGCTGTAGATGTGACACCAGTCATTTTTTTCAATCACGAGCTCACAGCTGGAATACACCCTCCTGGTGGTGCCGGGGATTGAACCAGTAACCCTCCGGTGATGGGTCGGCCTCTCTAACCTTAGAGGACAGACTAAGGTAAATCTGCTGCCCAGCTTTTCATCACACAATGTTAAGTTGATCAAAGAGCTTTACATTACAGTCATTTAGTAGACACTTGTATCTAAAGCAACTTACAAAGGTGATAGCTGACACTTGACAGTTGATTGAACCCACCACCCTGAGACTGAGAGTCTCATGCTCTACTGACTGAGCTGTCGAGGCCTTTATTTCATACCTACCATATGAATGTAATAATGTTGCAAAATGATAGAGGGGACTTACATGGCAGCCTAATTGTGGCATCACACTGGCAATTACCAGAGTGGTGAATCACATGGGACGTCTGCATTTTCACCCAATGAACAGTTTTTTGCTCCATTGCCCCCGATGGCTTGACAGCACTGAATTGTGGCGCCTAATATTAGTACATTGTCTTTGACATAATGGCAATTAGTTAAAATGCCTGGAGGAAAGTGAAACCACAGCCTTGCTCTTGGAGAAGGAGAAGAGACCCTGGAGAAGGAGTTCATGCACTTGACTAGACATGAAAGAGAATGCTTCGTGGATTCTTTGCTCTGAACGATTTTCAACGTTTTTCAAATTCTGAAAATGTCTATGTACTTGAAGGAATATTTCACAGTATCTTTTGTGAAATGCTTTTAAATACTTACTGTCAGTTGGCAGTGTACATGCTTTAACAATCTTTCAAGTGGGATCTTCCTAGCGACTTATTTTTAGCTCTGGAAATAAAACAAAATCACTGATAGTTAAAAGGTTTACAGCAGCTACTCTAATAGCACAGAGCGAGAGCAGAGTGAGGCGTGTGCTGCTGCCTTTCACTTTTATTTTGTTTTATGCACAATGACTAAACAAATTAAGATTTCTTTTTTTTTTTGGAATAAATAGAACAGGCAACAATCACTCAGAAATTCTCCCATACCCTTTCTGTCTAGCCTCATAATCCTGTAGGCCGGGTTCTTTTGGCGGATGCAGTATTGTCCACTTACCCTGCCTCAAGTACATGGCTCAAGTACTCAAGTAGAAAACGAGGGCCACCAAGTTGTTGCCCCCCCTATGTAGGAAGATAATTTAATTAGGTGCTTAAATATTCAATCGCCACTCTCATTACTTAAACCAAGAGGCTCTCTGGAAGGATTTGACAGGGAGCCAGAGCACAAAGTGCATGTCTGGTAGTTGGAGATAGAAGTGAGTGTCTGCAATGCCTTCAACCAAGGCTCCGGTCTCCCCGAGGAGAGGAAGCATATACTGTAAAGACAGGCACAACCCTCTCATGAACCATAAATCCAGCATTCATTTGTTAATGTAACAGAAAATGATGATGTCAAAGATGTTGCACCTACATCCTGCAGTTCTTTCATCACCCTTGCTCTGTCAATTTTTCCCTTTTATCATGTTTTGTCCTTGAACAAATCTAAATAATAGCAGGGATTGTCATACATTATTCAGGAACACTGAAATGAGTTCTTTCACCTCACCCGTCTTAGGCCCAGTTTACAGTGTATGCTAAGGAACACTCTTCGTCAAACAAAATCTAGAGACAACAGGAAGTACTCAGTAGCGGAGCAGGAGCACCGCGTTTGTTCTCAGCAGTTAGATAATGTTGGTATCACCCGAAAGCGTTTGGCTTGGGGAAATGTCTGATAAAGAAAGTGAAAAATCTTCCTTTCACAACCTCAGCTTGCAAAAAAATAAAAGTATCAGATTTTACTATCTAGTATTGATTCAAGGAGAGAACAGATATATTACGGGCATGCAGCCTTCTTCAGGCATTAAAACACAATGATAGGAGTGAAATATCATCTCTGTTCTCTCCTTGAATGTAAATGTGTGTTATTTTCAAACTAAGACAGTTTGCTTTATTGTTTTCATTTTCAGTCTTACCTCCAACAAGGCATTGCAAGCACCTGCGTCTTTCTCGTCGCGCACGTTTAAATTATTGCTTGCAATATTTAGGAATGTAGCATAACGCAACATAACACACTATACTGGCCAAAAGTCAGTGGACACCTGACCATCACACCTCTATGAGCTTGCTGGACATCCCATTCTAAAACCATGGGCATTAATATGGAGTTGGACCCTTTGCGGCAACAACAGCTGCCACTCTTCTGGGAAGGCTTTCCACAAGCTTTTGGAGTGTGTCTGTGGGAATTTGTGAGGTCAGGCAGTGATGTTGGATGAGAAGGCCTGGCTCGCGTTCTACTTCCTCCCAAAGGTGTTCAGTGGGGTTGAGGTCAGGGCTCTGTGCAGGCCAATCGAGTTCCTCCACACCAAACTGGTCTAACCATGTCTTTATGGACCTCACTTTGTGCACAGGGGCACAAATAATAATTTACAATAATAGCACTTACAGTTGGGCATCTAGTAGGGCAGAAATTTCACAAACTGACTTGCATCCTATGACAGTGCCACATTTAAAGTCACTGAGTTCTTTACCACCCATTCTAAATGTTTGTCTATGGATTTTATGCACCTGTTAGCAATGGGTGTCGCTGAAACACCTGAACTCAATAATTAGGAGGGGTGTCCACTGACTTTTGCCATATAGTGTACATGATAGGCTATATCTTTAGCACACCATGACAATGCCTTGTATACTAAGGACTCCAAGGGATGCCTGCTGACCTCCATCTATAATAAATCAAATAGCTGAGGGTCCCCAGCCTCGGTATCGCATGGCATTGTGCAATTTTATTTTGCTGAGCTGTATATTGCTTTAACTAAGGGGTACTGTACATGTAGAATAAAATCATCCCAAACGTCACGGTGAGACATAAATCAATGTTTTCACCTCTCTCTGCCTGTGTTGCACTCCACAACATGTCAAAAGCATTATCTGCATTATCTTTTCACCCCAGCATCCCATACTAAGAGGGAAAAAAAGCTAGGCCTATGTCTTTTCTACAAAGCTATATAAATCAATATTTTTTACACTTGATTTCCTGTTTGGAAAATATTGCTCTTCTCTTTTTATCTTCTGCCATGTAAGCAAGGAACAAATTAATCCCTGTTTTTTTCCTCTCAGTTTCTCTGTCTTTTTTTAAAGGAACACTTTGCTACGTACAGAATATCACAAAAAATGAACCATTAAAAAAAAAAAACGCAGATGTCTTGTCAGTCTGTCACTATGTAGATTAAAAGTTGGTTTCCTTTTTCTAAATTTCATCCCTGCTTATTATGTGCATCAAATCTCTGAAATGGTGAGACCTTTCTGGGGCTGTTAGCATTTTGAAGAAAGCACCTATTATGCAATGTGTTTACGCTCAGGGGGCTTGTGCCCGTATCCTCCGAGTTTTCATTAGCTTGGAGGCAGCCAGCAGAATATGAGAATGGTCTGAACAGTGAATTCTTCTGACTGAGATTTGTGGCTTCTGAATGGCCAGAAGCTTATGTTTTCCTAGAGAAGCTGAGCTGATATTTCCTTTTTTGTTTCAGCAATGTGTTTGGTGCACAGTGGAAAAGAAAGTTACGCGGTTGGAGACAGTTTAGGATCAGAGGCCTGAAAGTGATCGTCATTAGCTTAATTAAATTAGATTAATAAACATTTGTTCATCATTCACGTTCACATGGAGACTCATGTGTTCCCTTAAGAAATCAGTAGATGAAGCACCTGATATTTACGAGAAAGCCTGTGTCTAATTTCCTTAAGTTATGACATGCGTTTCCCTCGAGCCCTAGAGTGACTCTGTATGTGTTTTTCAGTCTATTACCACTTAATCACAGCCCATCTATTATCAGGTAAAAAATTACCTAGTCTCATAATCGCAAAAACTTCCTTGAATCATTTTCTTAGTTTTGTGCCGTACTGCAGTAACAGCCCAAACCACTGCTGCAGTGTGTCACCTCGCGTTGAAGCCCTCTCACCCCACTACTGGTTTTGTTTAAGAGTTTTACAAATATTTTAAAGGACTACAGTGACTTTTGTGGGAACTGGCCCTTTGTGTGATGAGAGGATTGGCAGAACAAAAACACCAACCCTGGATCACTAGTAGGATTACCAATGTTAGATAATGCCAGCTGTCTACGGGCACTTAACGATGTGCTGTATGCTAAGACAGTCAAAGTTTTAAAGGACATATGTGAATATGAGCAAAAATTTGATGTTCGACCAAATTCTGAATTGTATCTTTAAGACGGGATCATGTTTCTGATTAGCCAAAGTGTGTAGGTGGTCATGACTAAGTGATGAAAAACACATAGCCTACCTCTAGTCCCCTGGTCTACTTACAGCCCACACCAGTGAGGAGGAAAATGCTGAGAGATTGGTTGCTGTTCCCATGGCCCATTGTGTGGTTAGCAAATTGTTTGTCACATGCTGCTTCGTGATCGCTGTAAGCCCCAAATCTGGTCCTCGGGGGCCGCAGTACTGCTGGTTTTCTATTCTGCCAGGTAGTATCTATTCTAGCTGTCTAATCAGTTCAGGTGAATGCAATTAACTACCTGGTAGGGTAGAAAACCCGCAGTACTCGGGCCCCCGAGGACCGGATTTGAAGACCACTGTAAGGTATCACTTAGGCCTACTTTGGCACTGTTACCATTCATGTTGCTACAGATTTGTCTGAGCATGAGTTGTGTGAATATTTTTACAGCACATGAGTGAATGCGTGTATTAAGAAACAGATGAGCTAATATAAACTTTTATGTTTGATTAGTTTAACAATTTAAGGATGTTTTGTGAACTCACTCTGTAAATCTAAAGAGTATAACCGTTCATACCTGAAACATTTTTCCAATATCCTCTCAATATTGTTTCTGGAATGAGTGTAGGCTGTCTGTATTAAATCTCAAAGCCCCTATACTGTTTCTTGATGGATAGAACAATTAAGGCTAAAAGTCTGTTTGTCCTTGGAGGCTTACCTGTACTGGTTTGAATCAATCTGCTACTCATAGCATTAACAGCCAGCTATGTAGTAAGCTAACAGGTAGCCTCTTGCTAGCTTGTAAAATCCAAAACACTATGTCATATCTAAGTGAACAAATGTGACTAAACAGGGGGCAGTTTCCCAAACAGCAAAGTAGTTCTTCAAGACATACAGGAATTTCTCAAGTGTTATCCGAAACGTGTTGCAACTCAGTAGCAGTACGTGAAATCTGGTGCTAGTCGTGAGATTTCAAGTATCTCTTTGCAGATGACGTGTAGCCTGGGTCAGCTCCTGGCAAAGATGAAAAGCAGATGAGAAAAAAACAAATCAGTAGAACTTATCTCATTCTTATCTCATTATATTGAGATATGCACAATAGAAAAAATGAATTACATAGAAGTTTGAAAAAGGTCCCCCCTAAAACCTTTTCCCCTCTGTTAGTAAGTCATAATGAGCTAAGCATGGGAGAGAAAATAATTGAGGCAGAATTTAGGAAAAGGATCCCCCAAGAGAAACCGGAATTATTTTTTTTTCCGCTGCCTCCAGGACTTCCATGCTACGCCTGTATGTGGAAAAAAAACATGCAATGGTTGGTGAACCTTCACCGGTTACCATTTTAAATTCTGAGCTGTCTGTCAGTCTGTCGTAACACATCAGTGACAAATGTCCGTGCTATTGACTAGAATGGGAGTTATCGCAATTTCATGACTTGTCTGACTGTAGCAGCATTGGTGCAGAAAGTATAATCTTAATGGTTCTGTGGACTCCCACCATCCCAGAGGTGAGGCATATACGGCATATAGAGCGAATATAACCTCTGCTCCTCTCCTCTGCATGCAAGAGAGGATCTTGCAGTGTAATTCTACATCAAGGATCCCCGTCTTGTCCTCTGTGGTTAAAAGGCTGACATGTGTTGATACACGAAAAGCCCGTATTAGCATTTCCATAAGCCTATACTGATGTACAGTAATAACATGTAGATAAGATTCACTCATAAATCCATGCAAGTTCCTCGGGCTAACAGGTTGTCATTTATACTGAGTATAAATTATCCAGAAGAGTGATATATTGGCCATAGATTTAATGGGGTAGAAGACAAGAAGTATGGAGACTGATTAAAAATTAATTGCCTCAAATGTTTAAATTTGAACAGTTGAAACTTAGAGTTTGTGTATGAAGTATGAAGCTATAACAGACTTTTGAATCCATTTCCATTAACCATGAAGAAATAGTTTTTATTTAACTCACATTTTAGAATCTGGGGTATTTTCAACGACTGTGTTGGTGAATGCAGAGGAAGTTTTGAAGTCCCAGATTACAGGAATTCAAAATAGTAATATTAAGTAATAGTGAAAGAAATCACTAAAATAAATTAATTGGATATCTGATGTTCACACAACGGTTAACATGCAGAAAACGTTCTTAACTTAGAGATTCATCAACAAAGAGACTGCAAGTTACAGGAATCAGAAATGTTTCCATTACCACTTGATATTTAAGTGAGGTCCTCCACCCCCGGCAGCCCACATGACATCTCCAGTCCAATGACCACCCAATCCTCCATCTCCGCAAAAGCTGCTCACTGACCATGAGCAGCAGCAGAGCATTTCCTCTACCATCCCATGTGTATTCCCAGCTCTGACCTCTTCTAAATCTAGCTCAAAGGCGCGATGCTATCCACTGGCTTTTCACTGCATGTATTTGTAAGGAAAGCCCTTTCACTTTTTTTATTCTGTACTTTTTCTTGTTTAAAAGCTTTTTAATTTTTTTAATGAAAAGTGCAAAGCAAATTATTCTGCAAATACAAATATACTGGCATTTTCCAGTAGCATTAGCAATTCTAAATACAGTGCTTAGCGACAGTAGTTTTGTTTTGCACTATTTTATTGTATTCCACCAAAAACACCTTAAACCAGGTGTGTATCTGCACGCCACAATCCTCAGCTTCTGTCAGTGTTCACAGATGTAGCAGTCATGCATGGCTGGCAGAAACTGAAAATGACCCCATTCTTGTTCTCCAAATACCACCGGGGTGGACCCCTGTCTTGGCCTGCAGGGTTTTGCCTTGGTGTGGTTTAAGTGACAGAATTTAATTCTCAGCACATCAGTCAGGAAGTGCACAGGAGGGAACCCACTGTGCAACTGGGCAGTCGTGAAGGTTGCGCCATTAGCTGAAGAAGTCTCTCTTTGTCCTCATAGCCTTTCCTCACCCTGGCAGTCGACGTCCGTTGGGGTCAGAGTTCAGCTCTGTGAAATGTGTGTCAACGGGCTGTAAGTGACTTGAGGGAACACATGACGTTTCAGTGATATTTCCAGCGCTGGCCTGTAACAGTAAGCAGTTACAATGGTCGCCAAAAATGATTCAATGACAAATTCAATGTGGATTTATTGGGTTTTAGTTTACTAATCGGATGAAAACCTTTTGAAAGAGCTCTTGAAAATGACCTTGCCCCATTCCTTCTTCAGCTTACTTCCACCTCTAGGAATGTCACCTCAAAGAAATTCTGTTAGATCAAGTCCTCTGTATTAGATGATGCCTATCACCAAAGTACACACACACACACACACACACACACACACACACACACACACACACACACACACACACACACACACACACACACACACACTTAACCCATCCCCACCTCCCTTTAGCTGTATTGAAATGACATTAGGAATATTCCTTGAGCAGAGGAAATGCTGATCGTATTGGCAAGACACCACCTGTCATTCAGGTGGTGTTGTGACAATAAAATCTCACTCTGTGTGGTGGCTCCATATCTTAATCACAATTTTACAAGAAATACAGCAATAAATACTTTGTAATTGGGCATAAAATCCTCAGATATGCACTCTGAGGGGTGAGGAGGCAGGACTGTGGGCCTGTGGTGACAAAATCAATTGCCAAATCATAACAAATTCCCTGTTGCATTAAAATCAGGCTTTGACATTGTCTGTGCCGAACAAGCAGCATCCAGTTTGAAGGAAGATTCATTCAGGTTTCTGTTTGCTTCTGTTATCATTACTATATACCAACACATCTCAATTTCTCAGGGGGAATGGGAAGTTGGTCTCCCAAACTTTAACTTTGTGAACTATTCCTTTAATAGCTGCTGTTTCTTTATCTTCTTGTACTAACTATTATTATAACTATTATTATTAGCATTATTATGAGCAAGTATCTTAATTGCAATAGGACACATCAAGCCAACAGTAGTTTTGGCTTTAGGAAGGCAGGATAGATAGTTTATCATTCTAGAGAGAAACTTAATTTGTTGCTTGTAGCATTTAAAACAATGTTGCAAGACCAAAGGGACTACCATTACTGAAGCTCCTATAATATGTTTCTCTGGTAAAGATGAATAGATGGCTCTGATTTTTTTAATCTTCAGAAAGTGGCCATGGTATAAACAAGACAATACCCTCCGAGGTGTTCTGTTGTCGAAAGAATAATGCTCTCCTCGGAGGCAGAGAAGCCCCGGATGCCTCCATGTCAAGCATTAGTTTTCCATACCTTGGAGGGCATTATCTTTTGCATGCCACACAAGAAGTGGAAAATAGGTGGCATAACTCAATCTGAACACAATTACCTCAAAAAGGCCATTTGCTGAAGAATCTCCATACTGATAAGGGTTACAACTAGAAAAACAACATGAAACACTTGTCTCAAATTAATTTCACAGCAAACCTGATTCACTGCTGCCTCGATTTTCGCAGGAAATCAACATCACTCGTTTTCTGCTATTAGCACAGAGTAAACAAGGCTCTCATCCCCCCAGCCCTTTGTCTTCCAGAACTGTAAAGATGGTATAAACTGAGGAGGATGGTTTTATAACAATGATAAATGTGCATCCTGATTTGTAATGAGATGTGGTGGGTGCAGCACGATTGGGAGCGGAAAGCTTCAGGAAATCAGTCTCACAAGGCATGAAGGCCTTCAAATGAATACAGATCAGAGGTTGAAACAGATGCGACAGGTGTCTAGAGAAGCTGCCGGTGCCGGCGTTCTACCTGCTGCAGACTGTACACCTATGAAACTGTATTTACTGTGAGATGATGATAATTCAGATTGAATAATGGGACATTAGAGTGTGTTTTGAAAAAAGTGCAAACTTTTGAAATCCAACAAGATCCAGATGGCACAATGTTCCATTGGCTGTGACAGTATCTGAAGTGATAATATAAATTATATCTATTATTAATTCTCACTGAAAATGGTTCAAACCAATGTAAATACTGTAGACTATGCTAGAGGACCTATGATAGTACCCTCGAAGGGAAAGTAAAGAGAAGCTCCAGTCACAGGGCACTTGGGGAAGAATCAATATTTGAGGAAATAACAGCCAAACCCCCAAAGAGTATCTTTAGCCTCATGCAACCTGACATCTGTTGTGCTAACAGCCACAGAGAAACTTGCTCACCCACATAGCCCCGTGTTCAACTTCAAATGGAACCAATTACTTGACCTTTTATTTGTTCTAGTGTACAAAGTGGTATAAGGCAGCAGTCCTTACCTACAGTGTTTCCTTTCTGCTCTCATAACAAGCTACTTCCAAATGGCTGTTATTTTATTAAAGACATTTAATTAAACCTGGACATTTTGAGTTTCATTTTGAGTTTCGGGCCCCGTATTGCTCTTGACGCCAGGTAGGAGGACGACTAGCTCTGGCAGGTTAGACAGGTCACTGTTTACGCAGAATAATCAGCGGACGTGTAATTGATGACTTTTTTGAGTGACCCTTGACATCTACTGACCTGACCTATCTCTTTCCTGGGAGCTGTAGTGTCGTACAGGATGACTCCACTCTTAAAACGAGAGAAGTGGCTGCCCTGCCCAAGAAGAGAACAATGTGGCATCCAGCTATTAGCTGTGATCAGATCAACTGAGTATTTGAGTCAGAGATCTAGCATGTCATTTGATACAGCTCACACCAGCATTTCTACCGCCACCACTGGCTAACATCATTACCGTGTGCTTTTCTAACCATTTTCTAACCATCATCTAGAAGGAAATGCATCATTGGATCGAAGCATTTTAGAGATTGATGGGGGCCGAAACAATAGTGTACATGAAATGAACCTCCTACAAGGATAGGGAAGGGAAGATTTGGGGTTTGAATGCCTCAGATTGATTTTGGGTGTTGCTTTCTTTGTAGGATTGTGTAGTGTTGTGTGGCATTGTGTAGTACTGCATTGTACTATGGTATTGAGTGGGGTTCTTACTGCTAGCTAGGTAAGTGCCCGTCACGCACCCTTTCCCTGGGGACCGTATCCAATCAGGGCTGACCCACCCCAACCCTCCACCCCTTACCCTAAACAGGGTTTGTATCCCTCCCCCATCACACACTGTCTAGTTGTGTTGTTCTATCGTATAGATAGGTTATATTGTTATACTGATGCTGCTAGGTTGATGGCAAGGGTAAAGTGGAGAGGTGGTGGCATAGAGGGGGGTGGTTCCGGGACACTGGAATACACCGTTGAGCCTTCTTGAGGTGTCGTGGGCCCAAACAACAAAACATCGCTGCAGGAATGAGCCCACTTGACAACCCCAATGACAGTGCTATTGGCTAGAGTAGGTAGTTGGCAAATGGTGCCATCTGACCAATGACATTGTGGCCTGATGTCTGCTATGGTGTTAATTTGGTGTTTTTTTGTATCTGAATTGGAGTGTTTGGATTGTGGCACAAGGGAGAGTCACATCTTATCCTGTGTATTGATGAATGGTAAGGAGACTTTGACTGTCTCAAAGACCCTACGTTCTGTCTGAATTTCTTCCAACACTCAACAACTACATCACAGAGTCAGAATGATCATGTGCATTGATGTCTCACTTTCAGCTTGATAATTGGATGATAATCTAGTTCTGTTTGGGTTGCTCTTGTCTAATTAAGGGGCCTTATTGACTCCTGTCTGTCTGCATGTTTTCCATCAACAATGTTTGTTGATGCTCATCCATATCAAGAGGAATCGCATGCATGTCGCTAACCCCGATCCCTAAAGATCAATATTTTATGCAAAATCATAAATTAAAATTCCAATCTTCCCAGCAGCCTGAGACATTTTTCTGCTGCTTATGAAGCTTAACTGTATTGTATTATTCATTATTAACCATCTATTGAGAATATAAGAACTTTGCTCCCATTATATGCTGTGCAACTCAATGCTGAAATCCACTTGTAAGTGTGATTAATTCCACATCCATTTATCTGCAGTCAACATTTATGTTTATTTTTCCAACTGATTCAAATCAATATGCAATGGATGAGATGCCTTTTCCAAAACAGAATCACAGAGAGACCCCGACAGTGCTGGTAAACTGATGCTGACTTGATTGGAAAATAATAAGCATTGGGTCATACATGCAGATATAATATACAGGGTTAAATATATGAGAATCAGTCTCACAAACACTGCCTGGCTTGTGATGTGAATAGTTTCCCTTATCAAGACTTGAAGGTGGAAGGGAGCGATAAAGCAGGGCTAAATTTACATTGCAAATATGTACTTTAAATCTCACTGAGGCGTATATCTCTCTTCCAACTCAACTAATTCATTACTTGCAGATGGTCATAAATTCAAAGCTGGTGGAGGGACAACTATTGTAATTACTGTCCATATGAAGGTGACGGTTAACTGTCCTTTGTCTCCTCGGGCGCTGAAGGGACCAGGGCTCCTCAAAGACAACGATCAGCAGTAGAGTTCAAACTGTGGTGTCACTCAAGAAGAGGAAAATACATTAATTGTGCAACTTCATCATCAGTTAATGACAAACAAACACAACGAGGATCCCACAAATGACATTTCTGATATGATATCACTGAGCCTTTATTGTTCATAGGTCTCAGTCAGTAACTAAGAGGCTATGGTGAACACAGAAGTTGTTGGTAGGAGTTGGACTGTGTGTGTGTGTGTGTATTAAGAGGAATTGAAGCATTGTAATGGTAGAAAACAAACAAATAAAGTACCTGTTACAACCGTTAACCTGTGATGTTAAACCAAGCTCCATTGGGGAATGAACTGGAAAGCTGGAAATGGTGACTGTTACGTTACCCAGGATGAGTTCCTGGCAATAGTGGCATATCTTCTGGTACAGAACTGCAAGCATCACACTAACTAAAACTAAGCTCACAAAGTCACTCTTTTATTCCTTTTCATTGGAGCAACTTGGAGTATATCGATTTGCCAATGACTCTTGGTTCTCTTGTCTCTAGCTTTGGGACAGAGTTATTCAGAAACACTAATTTGACTGTTTGGTACCATATGAATAACTTCAAGCACAACTCCATCCTTTCCCGACCTGGACCCTATTTTCTCGATTCTCCATTGGCCATATAAGACTGTGAGCCATGCACCTAGGCAGCACTGTAGCAAAGCAATTGACAAGATTTTGGTCTGAATCAAACAGTACAATGGGAAAATAGGGCCCAGGTCAAAAATGGCTGCCGTTGCTTTATAAATATTCAGGATAGTTCCTGTGTTCTTTTGTTTCCTGCAAATAAACATTCCCCAATCAATTAATCAATCGGTCTGTCAGGCCTTTTGAGAAACGCTGTGCCTCTGTAATTCCCTGGCATCACCTACACAAGAACGAAGTGCTTCGAATTGATGTCTGTCACTCTCTGCCCGAGCCCCACAAGGGATGGGCATTCATCACACCAGCAGAATTAAGGGTTGTCAATGCCATATCGCTCCGAAATTCATGTCACGCAATGACATTTAATGACACTACTTCACAGACTTGGGATCAAATTTGAAGGACCTGAACTGCCCCAGTATTAAGATCCCTTTTTTAGCTAAAATAATATTGAATAAGAGACTGAATCTGTAATTCATTTGACCATTCCATGCATGCATGTATTTTTATTGAATTGTTCATAGAAAATAAGCTTTTTGAAACCATACATTTTAAGCCTGGAAATATGTCTTCAATCTAAATAATCACTAACAAAGCCAATAGTGGAAAATACAGATTGGACCTTTTAAGTAATTTGCAGTGTGCAGCTGAATGGTCATAGGGGGGGTTCATCTCTACATATAGCTGCTGACTGGACAGTATTTTAGCATGTGCTTACAGTAGGTCCCCTCAGGAAAAATAAAATCCTTCTTCCCCGACGAGAAGTTTCATCAAAGTTCAGTGGCTGACGTGTCCCTTGTTTCAAATCCATTTGCCTGCTTTACAAGACGCCCTCTCTAGCTCAGGAATAGAATCTGCATCCTGACTCGGCTGCAGCGCTGCAGCGTCAGGACACTGTGATGAAGATTTATAATACATTAAAGAGTTGATGCGCTCACAGTTACAGTTGATACACTTTTACAATTCATGGTCCAGAATTACATTTGGGCCTCATTTTTTTCCCCTAAACTCCGAACTTTGAAAATCATAAACCTTGTTAACTGCTAATTTTAGAAAGTGTGCAGTAATGATTTTCTTCATCGGGAGACTGACAGTTTAAGATTCATGAGATTGCATAATTGCCGGGTTATTAAACAGTTTTGGGACGCTGGAGTTAAGCTATCTGATATAAACAAGATTGAGACATTTTCACTCTTAAATTGATTAATACACTGATTAACAGTGAGTTAAGCATTTTGGTCATGGACGTAAATGTTGCAAATTGTATATTTTGTCATTTTGTAATGTTATGAAATGTAAAATGAACCATACATTACACCTGGATTTGTGTGTTTAGTCCATTATTTCACACAGATGCTGGATTCTTCTAGAATTCCAGATTCTGGAATAAATTCTCTTTTCATTTCAAGGTACCGGCGATCACACCTCGACTCCTACGTATGGAGGTGTTCGTCTTCTCATCCGAGTCCAGCTTTTCTTTCGGTGTCATTAACCCCTCTCGATGCCATTTCTCTTCCCCCTTTCAAACAGTTCAAACATCCTGAGCCCTAACGCCATTGACAGGGACAGTGGATTACAAACAAAAACACATCAAAGTGATGCATGAATCCACATCATTGCTTTGACTAATCTATGAAAACTGGCTGGGCTACTTGCATGGCCGGGGGGGGGGGAGGGGGGTACAGACGAGTGCTTTTATGCGGTTCCAGTTGCATACACTAAATGACTGGCGATGGCTTGTGTTTTCACAGCAAATTTGAACACTCTGTTGACTTGTCAATTCAAACCAGATTAATTTGATTTTATTGATTTCCACTGAGTAAAGGCCCACAGAGAGCAATTTGGTTTGCAGTCAAATGTCAAGTGAAAAGACAGCATAGATAACTGTAGTTGTAATCTGCGAGATGTTTTGATTTTGGGTGACAACTTGGTGCTAAGCACTTATTGTTGTGGTGTTTCTGCACTGCAGTTCCCAGAGATCACTTTTCACTTTTCTTTTTGAGTTTCTGTAGGTGGCGCTCTTCTCTTTGTCTGTTCAGCCATGGTGGCTATCGCTGCTCATGTTAACTACCCAGTTCTTTTTCTATCTATTCCAAACAAACCTCTCTTGCTGCTGCATCAAACATAAAATGCGTCACTTCCTGTGCGCTAGATTAGATTTTTCCTAGGAAAGGCAGCAAATGTAGGAAATATAAAAGCTCTCATGAACTGAGAATAGGTTGAATCACTGCTGTGTTATCAACTGGTGACAGAGTTGCAAAGTGGAAATTTTCATATGAAAATGTTGCAGATTATTACTTTAACACGTGTGATTAGATCATAAATCTAACAGAGAATCTTTCCAGTATCCAAAGCAATAAAGGTTTAAAGTGCCAATAAGCACAAACTGTACAAAACCATGTCTTACTGCAAAATGCACAAATGGGAACAAGTAGAAATACCATAATATCTAGAAGCATCTCAAAAGGTCTGAAAGCACTAAGATCATTACAAGATTCTATCTATTCCATCTGGCCACAAACACAAAGGTGTTTTTACAATAGCTCTCCATACTTTCACCCTGAAATGGGCCTGAACAGTTTCATTCCCTCTGAATCGGGTGGCATGCAAAAATTGCACAGGCCTTTCATAAAAGAAGCAGGTCTGATGAGTGTGATAGTTTCTAAGATATTATATAATCTTAGTAAATAAAAAAATCCTGGTCCTGTTGGACTGTGTTCTATGAAGTTTGTGCTCTGTAATATTCTAATGTAATCGTTTGTTGTTTTGTTTCGTTTCATATTTCCATATATAGATTGATTTTTGTGCAGTCTTGTGATGCTGCCTGGGAAAAGAAGGGAGCTTTGGTGATTTTTCTTGTTTTCATGTCACTTCTGTCCTATTTTTTTTCTCACCTTTCTCTGCTGGATGTACTTAAGAAAGATTGGCTTCTTTATATTTACTTCATATTTATTCATCTCACTGTTGGGATACGTCCAGTCCAGTAATAGTCCATGCTCACTGCGGTCCTGGTGGGAATTTGTTGTCTCGTTGTCACCAGGAGAAATCTGTTTCCCCATCCACTTGAGGGTTTGAGGCAGTGGCTGTGGCTAATGAGGCTTAGCTATTATATAGGCCAAGTCACACTCCTCTCAGCTCTGGTGATGGCAGGGGCCTACTCTGTCAGAGTCGGAGAATAATTAAGGCCTTACTGTAGAAATCACAGCATGCCAGATTATCTATATGGGATGGAATCAGAGAGACATACAATAAGAAAATAACACCTCTCGCCCCTGCTCAGTCACAGTATAATGTGTCCAACTCAGCATTGTAACACAGGTCAATTTCTACATGAAAGACATCTATATCAAAATACTGCACTTAAGCAGGTTTGGGATGCTTAGGCGTAACTCGCGCTCTGTCCCAGATAGTTCTTCTGGTGGGAGGATTGCACATTCTTAACAAGCTTTTGACATAATCCACGGTACATTCATGAATAAACAATCACCATTTATACCGGCTTCATTTCACAATTATGTAATAAAAGCTTTAAATTACATATTTCAGAATAAAAGTCCCCAGGGCAATTCACTCCAAAGATCTTAACAAAATCCATCCCTTGTAAGGCTTAGAAATAAAGAACAACGGCCCAATCCCAATGTACCCCCCTCACGGACTCACGGACTTTGAGGCGCGTTCCCGCTAAATCCACGAGGGTTTAGGCCTGTCCCAATGTCAAATCGTCAAGTGCATGAGGGCGCTCTCGCAGACTTTTTGAGCCCGTTATGCACACTTTCCGTAAGTCCGCATCGATGCAGACTTTGCCTGAGGGAATTACCCACAGTTCATAGCATTGTGACGATAAATACGGGGTTACCAGGGGAAGCCCGGAAGTAGTAAAAAAAAAACGGTAAACAAATGGAAGGACAAATGTTTATTCATCAACCATTTATTTAAATATTTGCTTGATGATGCTGTTTTGACAAAACGAGTCAATTGATTATTTGACAATTACCTCTCGTCCACTCAGTAAGGCAAGAGCCTGGGTGAAGAAAGTAAAAAACGTAAAATAAAAGTCCCAAACCCACATTCGTGGGTTACCCCTTGCAGCCTCTCGCAATCAAGCACTTACCAGGTGACGTCAGTTAAAGGGCAATTCCGGGATTTTTCAACCTGGCCTCTATATCCACAAAATTCTATCATACCGCAAAGTAGATTAGTAGTAGTAGTAGATCAGCTCAGCCGGCAGTCGCGAAACGGGGGCTCAATGGCTGCAATTATGGACGGTTGTTTACACCATCCTCTTCTTGCAACAAGTCAACCCTCTTGCTTTCATAGACCACCTTTGTCAGAGTTGAGAGTTCAGAGTTGTTGGAAATATGACAAAGGTGGTCTATGAAAGCAAGAGGTTTGACTTGTTGCAAGAAGAGGATGGTGTAAACAACAGTCCTCTTCCTGCAACAAGTGAACCCTCTCGCCATAGACTACCTTTGTCCACCGTCCATTTCAGAGCGGGACTTCTCCTTGAGCTAGACTTTAGTTTTCTGGTTTAAAAAAAGGTCTATTTCTGTAGTGATCCTTTCGGTAATATTGTCAGACACTTGTCAGACACACGAATAACAATCTGAGCCTGTCAATGGCAAAATCAAGCACTTTTTAGTTGGACGTACTTTGACTGCGTTTATATGCCCGCAGGATTACATTGCAGCCATTGAGTCCCCGTTTCGCGACTGCTGGCGCTGAGCCGATCTACCGGAGCAACTCCGAAACGTTTGGGATCTACATGATAGGCGATTTTGTGGATATAGAGGCCAGGTTGAAAAATCCCGGAATTACCCTTTAAGTCTGTGAGGGTTCAGGGCTTAGGCTTTAGGGGGGACATTGGGATTGGGCCAACAGCTCATTTCTGACATGTCCGCACAAACTCTGTGCAACATACACTCAGCCGTTAAAATTGTTGTTAAATTGCCTGTTGAACAAATTGAATGACTCTGTGAGGAGTCAGGAGGTCACTTAGTAAATAATTAATCAGGTCAGACAAAATTCAGGGGGTGACATTTGGTGCCCCAGCTCACAGCTTACAGCCTTGTGAATGCTTATGTTTGGTGATAATAGCTTTTCTGTCACCCTCAGACAGCTGTTTTCTCTCTCCTGGCGACCAGGGAAGTGGAAGACCGTTTTATCACTTTAAAATGGGTTAATTTATACCATGCTGACACCTGCCAGCTGTCACAGCTGAGTTGAATTACATTGATTTGAATTGCCAATAACTATGGCCATGTTCACTTTTCAATTTTGAAACCATGAAATATTTGTTATTGTTTGATCATGTGCTGTTGTAAATCGATAGATGAATGTCTGAAGACTAACAATTGTTTCAATTTCCAATTATTTCAGAAAATATTGTACATTTACTGCATAAAATGCAAGGAAAGGATGCCAGAACTGTAATTGTTTCCCCCACATTATTGTCCCAGAAATTAATGAAATCATGACCGTGACTTTTCATACAGGGAAAAACATTGCAAAAGAGATATCGTTCTTAATTGTCTGTGGTTACTTGACTGTGATTATTCCATTAATCGGCCCTTGACTACTACTTTTCATTTCTGAATGTATCTGGAGGGATGTCCTGGTGGTAAATTGGCATTAATTGTCCAACTCTCAACCTCTGTTCTGTCTCTCCTGTCTCTCTCTCCACTATCAAATTATGCAGAAATGATCTAAAATAATCTTGAAATGACTTAAAAATGACCGGGTATCATGAAACGGGGGCCTGTTAGAAATGTGCTGACAGATTTAATCATTTGATCATTGGATTAATGTCACTGTGTTGAGGATTCAAGTCATCACATTTGCCCCGGTTCCACAGATGAGACACTTTCATTTTGAGAAAAACATGATCCAGTGTTGTCGGTGTAATAATCTTGAGGATTAGGTTGCAGCAACACGCTGGCGTACTGCACAAAAAAACAGGTTACTTTTCCAGAGACAGGTGTTACAGCCGTTGTTTGATTAGCACAAATAAATGGGGTGTTTCCTGGAAATGCATGACACAGCATGTTGGTTGTTGAGCTCAGACCCTTCTCTCCTGTTTTGTGGGGTGTGATAGATACTTGCTATTAGTCAGACATCACCAAGCACTTTAATGTACAAGGCTAATTGCAGGTAGTAAAAAGAGGAAAAGCATTACTTAGCATCGAGGGTGCCTAAAGGGAGAAAAGCCACCTCACAAAAAACTAACGAACCATGAGTAAACAACTTTCCACCAACACCAACACCCCACCACCCCCACCCCGCCCCGCACTGCAGAACATTTTTTTCCATTCTTAAACTCTTGACTTTTATGCTAATGCAAAGACATTTTTAGTCTTGCCTGAATTATTTAGAAAGATAATTATTTGGAGAGGGGGCCGTGACACCGGTGGAACTGAGGGGTTAAAGCAAAGCAGCATGTGCAGAACTGATGTGCAGAAGTGACAACAGAAGAAAGAGAAGGGCACAGATGAGCGGATTTGGACCGTTAGACTCAATCTCTTTTTGACTTTGACGACTTCAATCTGAACAAATATGGGCTGACATGAATGCATGACGTCAACTGATTCCCCTGATAGTTAACGTCCTGCATTGCTTGCGGAGTGTTGCCCCCAAGTGAGAGGCACAGCACAGAAGCACTATTGAGACTTTGACTATTGAGTAGTGATCCAGGAAGTAGAGGGCTCCAACAGGAAGTAGAAGCCTCCATAAGTAAAGGGAGAGCTCTGTTAGTAAGTAAAAGGCTCCATTAGGAAGCAGAGGGCTAGCAATATGTCCAGTTAGATTTGGACATATTGTGTTATTCTTTAAGGCAGTCATAGAAAATAAAGACAATCAAGAATACCCGATTAGTAATGCAATATTGTGTATTATGGTGGAAAAACATACAACAGGAATTTAAACACATCCTGCATAAGGGGAATCATCGGGGCACTGTTGACTCTGGGGTTCCCAGGTGAATTATCTCCCGGGCCTTTCTGTGTGGAGTTTGCATGTTCTCCCCGTGCTCACATGGGGTCCTCTTCCACAGTAAGGACCCCAATTGAAAAAAACATGCAAGATGATTGCACCACGTGGACTCAACACCTGGAGCCGTTGGTCCCTGGGCGCCACACAGGGCTGGCCACCGCTCCTGGCAGCGTTAACCAGGATGGGTCAAAAGCAGAGGACAAATTTCCCGCAGCCACTCTCTGCATGCGTGTGTGTGTGTTTGGCGGCCACCAAACACACACACGAAAAAATGTGTGGAAAAAATATTCAAAATCCTCATCGTCACTGAAATGCGTTAAATAAACAGGGAGGGGATGAAATGGGCACACAGGAATACTTCAGCCCATAGGCGCTGATTTATGTTTTTGCCAGTGGGTGCTCAAATGAAGTGAATACCACCAAGGTGAAGATTGTCACAAAATCACTTTTATTGTGCTTGTTTTAGTAATTACCGTGGTGCAGGCTACTGTCATCTGTCGGACGTAGACACACACCCAAACCAAATGCAACACTGCTCTGCTACAAATTCATCACTGGTGGTGGATCCTCACTTTGACTGTCTTTACACTCGGTATCTCTCTCGGTTTTTTAATTACAAAGTTGTACGTTTTTACCCGATCATCACCCGTGTTTCACACTTGCTGTGTCGCTAGCTAGCAGCTACGTGCTGGAACAACGTTGGTTTAGCCGACTCTAACGTTACATTGGCAGTTGGCTACGTGACCACGTCCCTTAACGTAGCCTACACACGCACAGAGCTGTAAGTTTAATTGGATAATGCGATTTGTAGTTAAAACATTCACCGATAATAATAAGTAATAATAGAATAAATAGTTGTTTTTTAAAGTTTTTTTTATATATATTTATTAATTTATTTTTTAATCGGCCTTCGTGGGTGCTCACCTTTTCGGTGGGTGCTCGAGCACCGGAGCACCCACGTGATCGGCGCGTATGCTTCGGCCAAATGTTTAGCTAACTTACAATGAGTCCCAGAGAGACCACTTTTAATGTTCACAACAGAGATTGAGGTTTTGATCGTTTCATTCAAGAAACACTGTAAGTCACTTTGTCACACTCAATCATGCGAAGTGTCTCAACCTATCAGGAATTGATAATTGTGAGCCCAAAGCCACATTCACATATCGAGTGTGGAGCAACGTTTTGTGTGTTAACCACCCACAAAGTCATGTCTGCCCTCTAATTGCAATTCACGTCAAAGACATGAGATCAATGACCATCTGCTCACTTATGCCATGTCCTTCACCCAGAAATACACAAAGGAGCCTGATATCAGTGAGATAGCATCAGTCGGGGTCGGGGAAGTTCCAGCACTCCCATTTTTATCAGCCTTGACACCATAATGAAACCTGCAGATGGAAATTTCATTAGTCTGCAAGTGCTTTGTGCTTAGTATGCACACTGACCATTTCTTCATTTTTTATATCACTATAATCAGTATTATAAAGTGACTGTTTACCGTTGATTGATGGAGTCACATTGACCCCAGTCATTATCGTGGATGTCTTCTAGTAGAAATCACTTTATAAATAGTTTTTTAATGCATCAATTATTTAATCAATAATAATTAATCACTGACTATAATATAATAAGGTTGGCACACTAGAAGCTCCATACACTTCAGCCATCATTTTAACAACTAGGTTTAACATTTTGATGTTTTCATGCATCATCTGGACAAAAATTTTCAACTGGGATTTGTTCATCATGCTAGTAGTAGCTAGGTAGCTCACAAGCTAATTGCTGGTGGTAGGCTAAAGTTAACCCTATCCACTGGATTGACTCCACCACTGATGGTTGGAGGAGGATTGTGAGGGCACAGATCAGGCTAAAGGATACCCATCCCTGACATTGTGCTAGCTTGCTAATAGGGTTGGGCGATAATCGTGTTTATAATCATAATCGCGATTTTAATTACCTCTTGGATCCCCATCAGTGTGGGTTCAAAGTGGGTCACTCGACCGAGACTGCCCTCCTGGCAGTGACAGAGTCGCTCCATGCCGCTAGAGCGAACTCTCTCTCCTCTCTCTTGATACTCCTGGACCTGTCTGCAGCGTTTGACACGGTGAACCACCAGATCCTCCTCTCCACCCTTGAGGGGATGGGTGTCTCAGGCTCTGCACTCTCCATGTTTGCATCCTACCTGACGGATCGCTCTTACCAGGTGACGCTGAGAGGGTCTGTGTCAGAACCACGCAGGCTCACTACTGGGGTTCCGCAAGGCTCGGTTCTAGGTCCTCTCCTCTTTTCCCTCTACACAACATCTCTTGGTTCTGTTATCCATTCACACGACTTTTCCTACCATTGCTATGCAGATGACACCCAGCTGATCCTGTCATTTCCCCCTTCGGACACACAAGTGGAGGCACGCATTGCTGCATGTCTGGCAGACATCTCGGAGTGGATGTCGATGCACCACCTGAAGCTCAACCTGGACAAGACTGAGCTGGTGTTCCTCCCGGGGAAAGGCTGTCCGCACCGAGACCTGGCCATCACCATTGATCATGCTGTGGTGACGTCAACTCGGACTGCGAGGAATCTGGGTGTGACCCTGGACGACCAACTGTCGTTCTCGGCAAACATCGCATCAGTGACACGCTCCTGCAGATTCCTCCTCTACAACATCAGGAGGATTCGCCCCTTCCTCACTGACAAGGCAGCGCAGGTGCTTTTCCAGGCTCTTGTTATCTCCCGCCTGGACTACTGCAACTCCCTCCTTGCTGGTGCCCCGGCGTCGGCCATCAGACCTCTGGAGCTTGTTCAGAAAGGTGCAGCTCGACTGGTGTTCAACCGTCCCAAGTTCTCCCGTACAACTACCCTTCTCTGTTCTCTACACTGGCTCCCTGTAGCAGCTCGCATCCAGTTCAAGACCCTGGTGCTAGCCTACAGGGCAGTGAAAGGAACTGCTCCTTCTTACCTCCAGGCTATGGTCAAGCCCTGGGGTGTAGGGCTTGACCATAGCCTGGAGGTCACGGCTCGTCTCTGTCCTGGCCCCGCAGTGGTGGAATGAACTCCCCACTGATGTCAGGACAGCAGAGTCGCTGCCCATCTTTCGCCGCAGGCTGAAAACCCACCTCTTCAGGAAACACTACCCTGACCCTTCCTCCTAGCCTGGCCTATTTGTCGTCATTTATGTGCCTGAGCTCTTGTTTATTGGCTCTTGGATACACTTATTTGTCTTAGCTCTTGTTTATTGGGTTCACTTATTTGTCTTAGCTCTTGTTTATTCGATTCTCTATTTGTCTCATTTGTTTAAGATAAGTAGGTTGCTAACTTATTGCACTCTTACCTTAACACTAGTTATGCTCCTATTTGCTTGTTTAGGAAGGAAATGCACTTACGATTTCTGGTGACTAGTAGTTTTCTTACCTACCTTTGTTGAATGCACTTATTGTAAGTCGCTTTGGATAAAAGCGTCTGCTAAATTACTGTAGTGTAATGTAATGTAATTATGTAATCGTGGCAAATTTTCAAAATCGTTGATTTTGATTGTTATTTAGGCTACAACAACGTGGAGCGTCTAGAAGCACCAGTTAGCAAAGCAACCAGTGTGAGTGTCTGTATGTGTGCAGACGTAACATCACTTTCCCGCGAATGAATGGGCCAAATACTTTCCCCAATGCTGCGTTCATGAACTGTCCCCTTAAAAAATGCTACGTGGTATTCAGTCACGTCCCTCTGCCCTGTCCAACTAAAAACGTGTTTAGACAGGTTTTGACCGTTCGTTTTTTGCGAGCCGCGAGCGAATGTGTCAAGCCGGGCAGGAAGTCAGACACAGGAACGGCATAGAGCATCCAGTCAATTTCAAAATAAAACAAATTTCAAAATAAAACAAATAAAATAATCGTTCATTAATCGTAATCGAGGTAAAAGTTTGAAATAATCGCGATATTGATTTTTAGTCATATCGTCCACCCCTACTTGCTAGTGTTAGCAGCATGCTTTAGCCTGCTGATCTGCAGACAGGGTGTGTCAGCTGGCCAATGAGGGCTCCTGTTACTTCAGTGTAGGGTGGACTTCGTATTATTTTTGGCATGTCATACTGATTGCACTTAATCTAATTAAAACAAGTCAATTAATAATAGTGTGGCCCAAGCAGAAGGGTAACTGGTAAAGCAGGAGACAAATTAATTGATGGATAATGAATAGTGAAACACATTTGTCAATACAATAACAAAAAGTAAAATAAATGCCTTTTAAAAAATAATTGTACAAATTATTTTATGAATTATGTAATTTATTTATAACTCAAACATATAATTAGGAAATTGAATTAATTGCCACATTTAATGAACATTTTATTATGTTTCATTAAGTTTTATTCATTGCATCATGTACACGTAAATTGTATTTCTAAATTGTTTTTTTTAAATGTATCTGTTAATTAATCAATAAAACACTGACCTAGTCTATAATAATAATTATAATAAGTGAGGATATGTACATGGAAAAGCCAAAGGGTGTTGTATTGCAATACGTGGAGCAATTTCACTCACAAATGGAAAACAAGCCCTCTCTTGAGTATACATCGAGGTTGTGAAGTGCATAATGGTCCCATTAAAGAGTTTTAGGAACTTGCAAAGTAAAAGGGTGAATCAGTTAAACAATCTGCAATCACAAATAATACCTAATGGACTTTAAAGACAGATTACAACTTGTGTAACATCAATCGGTTTGCTGTCGTGTGTCATGGCAACTACTGTAACATTGCTGTACCAAGCTTTGGGTGAGGTGCAAACAACGCTGCGTTTATTATAGGTTTATTAAAAATGTATGAGGTAACAAAAAAATCACAGGATGCTAATTGCAACCAGTGGGCCTGATGCTGACATGTAATTCCCCTGGAGTATGATGTAAAACTAATTGCTTGAACAACAAACTTCTTCAAATCACCCTCAGGAGTCCCCGATCACGCCGGCGTGATCAAATCATGTAACTGGTTCAAGCATAAAAACAAAGTCACATTGAGCATTGCCGTCAACTTCCCGTCGAAAGTGCTGGCTTGAAACTCCATGCTAGTTTTTGTTTGATGTTGATAGACCAAGTAAAAATGGAGATAGGATAATATAAATTTAATATAAAAATCATATTTACGCCTGCGCAAAAGTATGCAAGATGGGATGGGGCACGCGTTGTCGTTTCTTAGTTGTTTTTTTGTCATATGACGAAACGGAAAAAATGCCTGAATCTGCTGACTCTGTTCTACAGGCTGAACATTTTAGGTACGGCAGGCGGAGCAGATCGGTTTGCCACAGTGGGTTTTGTAGTTTTTCTGGAGGAAAAATGAAGTGAACTCTGAACTAACTCTGTTGTAAATAGTTGTATGTTGATTTTATTTCAATTTTACCTTTATATGTTCACATTTGCAACTGTGTTTTGTGTGTTTTTGGGTCTAATATGTTGATACAGTATCTCAAAGTGATATGGTATGGTAATGTGGTATATAAAGGAAAAATCAAAAGTATTCAAATAGCCCAAAACTCCTAAGGGTTAAATCCCTCTCCCATCTACAACAACCCTTGATATTTCTGGCACTGTCAGACAATAAGGAGGAAACAGCAAGGTAGAAATGTAAGAGGTTCACTACCGTAAAGGTTCACTCAAATTGGACGTGAGAAACAAAAATGCAGGGAAAAGATAAATAAGAAATCAACTACAACCCATGTATCTAGTGGCTATAGAGGATAATCAAGGAATATTTACATTTAATGCATTTAGCTGACACTCTTATTGAGAGCACCTTGCAATGTGTGCAGAAATAGTATAAGCGTAAATTCCTAGATAGCCAACATTACAAGCAAGTGCAAGGTGAGAGCCACAGCAATATGACCACAGATTGAACAAATATCCCTGCCCTTGTGCATGATCACTCCCTTGGATAAGTGTAAAGGCATAGAAGCAATAACTGAAGAGAAAAGGTGAAAAGTGACGGGTGTATATTAAATGGTAAATGGACTGCACTTATATATCGCTTTTCTAGTCTTTTCCGACCACTCAAAGCACACTCACCCCATTCACACACAGATGGCAGGGGGCTACCATGTAAGGTCACGGGAAGCTAACCATTCATACACATTGACACACCGAAGACGCAGCTTCGGGAGCAATTTGGGGTTCAGTATCTTGCCTAAAGACACTTCGACATGTGGACTGGAAGAGCCAGGGGATCGAACCTCAGATCTTCTGATTAGAAGACGACCCGCTCTACCTCCTGTCCACAGCCGGCCCATTAGAGCAAGGAGAGGTGCTCTTCGTGCCCATCCTACTGCGACCAAGGAAAAAAAACATATTGTTTATTTACTGTCCATTTCATCTGAGCCAATCATAAAAACACCTTTTCAAAGTTAATATTTTTCTCTAAATTGTGATTGATCACTTGTGTCACTTGGTTGAAGACTCGAGAGAGTGGAGCGACACCACCAGTGAATCATCTTTTATGAAATGGGAAGAATTTCAGGATGTGGCTGTGATTTGACTTATAGTTTAAACCATGGAGTCCTGGTTTCATTCACAATCTGACCAGCTTGCGCTATTGATGTCGTGGGAGAACTGGAAGGGCGAGATGGCTGTTGCGACCTCTGTCCTGGAGCCCACATTGAGTTTCCAGCGGTCGGTACAGGGTGTGCCCTTTGCCAGTCAAGGGTGGTCCCAAAGAATATTCACTACCAATACCACTATCAACCCATCTACTAAGTGTGCTTTTATTTTGTGGCAGCTTGTGGAGCTTGTTTTTGTGATGTGAAAGCCTACACAGAAACCAAAAGAATAAGGCAACATTCAACAACCCTCCCAAAATCACTAATGAAAATATATGCTAAAAATGAAATTTGTATGCTTGTCCTTGTCTAAAACCTCCAGAGACAAACTAGCAACTGCCTGTTGCAAGCTAACAGATGAGAGTTGGAAGAGCACCTCTCTGGCAGCTGACTTTTGTACCACCCAAGTGACCCAAGTATGATCAAAGAAAAAGGTTGCTCTCAAATTGCACCATTTTTTTTTCTCTCCAGGGGAAGATTGGTAACCTGCAATTGTTTTTGCCCTTTCAAAATACCCCCCCCCCCCCCCTCCTCCTCCTCCTCCTCCCATCCCACCCCCCCCTACCAAGGTGAGCCAGAATTGGGCCTGGATGTAAGTTTGACACATGAAGTGTTTTATATCTTCAAGGCATTCTTTAAGACTTGCCAAGTTGTGAGACATGCAGGAACATTTGGAAACATACCATTGTGAAAACAAATGACATTACATTACATTACAGTCATTTAGCAGACGCTTTTATCAAGCGTCATAAGTGCACTCAACATAAGTAGGTAAGAAAACTACTAGTCACCAGAAATCGTAAGTGCATTTCCTTCCTAAACAAGCAACTAAGAGCAGAACTAGCGCTAAGGTAAAAGTGCAATAAGTTAGCAACCTACTTTATCTTAAACAAATGAGACAAATCAAATAAACAAGAGCTAAGACAAATAAGTGAACCAAATAAACAAGAGCTAAGACAAATAAGTGTATTCAATAAACAAGAGCCAATAAACAAGAGCTCAGACGCATAATTGACGACAAATAGGCAAGGCTAGGAGGAAGGGTTAGGGTAGTGTTTCTTGAAGAGGTGGGTTTTCAGCCTGCGACGAAAGATGGGCAGCAACTCAGCTGTCCTGAGATCAGTGGGGAGTTCATTCCACCACTGTGGGGCCAGGACAGAGACGAGCCGTGACCGTGTAGATCGGCCGCAGGGACCTCTGAGCGACTGGGCAACCAGTCGCCTCGAGGCAGCAGAGCGAAGTGGTCGGGCGGGGGTGTAAGGCTTGACCATAGCCTGGAGGTAAGACGGAGCAGTTCCTTTCACTGCCCTGTAGGCTAGCACCAGGGTCTTGAACTGGATGCGAGCTGCTACAGGGAGCCAGTAGAGAGAACGGAGAAGGGTAGTTGTGTGGGAGAACTTGGGGCGGTTGAACACCAGTCGAGCTGCAGCTTTCTGAACAAGCTCCAGAGGTCGGATGGCCGACGCCGGGGCACCAGCAAGGAGGGAGTTGCAGTAGTCCAGGCGGGAGATAACCAGAGCCTGAATGAGCACCTGCGCTGCCTTGTCAGTGGGGAAGGGGCGAATCCTCCTGATGTTGTAGAGGAGGAATCTGCAGGAGCGTGTCACTGATGCGATGTTTGCCGAGAACGACAGTTGGTCGCCCAGGGTCACACCCAGACTCCTCGCAGTCCGGCTTTATGTTTATAATTGACCAGACCATGTGGAAGTGTATTTATTGAGAAAAGGAGAGGCTGAGTCAAACGAGACTGTGCCAGCACAGGGACGTTTTGCAGGCAGTCATGATTAGTTTCCTATTGCAACAGAGAAAGAGTTATTGCACAAGCTGTACCATTCAATTACAGCTTGCAGTAACGTCATCCAAAGGGCCATCAGCTGAGCTGCACAGAAACACCTCACTCACACTAAAACTTAAGATAAAAATGTTATGCCTTAACATTACATGTTATCAAGATCATATTCATGCGTAGATTGTGAAGTACAAACATGTAGGATTATGTAGAACGGGTTTCCAAAATGTCACATCAACATGCTAAGACGTATCCATATTACACAAAGCAAATACCTTCATTTACAACTCCATTTGTAAAAGAAAGATGTGTGTGTGATTGTGAATGTGTGTGTGTTAGTGCTTGCGTGAGTGTGTGAGTGTGTGTGTATAAAAAAACACAAAACTCTTTTCCTTCTTTGCTTGTTTACTTCCACTGCATTCTGCACCAGAGGTGAGAAGTGTTAATGAGGGTGCACTAGCCCTTGCCATCCGATAACAAATACCAGTCCACAAAACCCATCAATACCGTGATAGCGGGTGTGCACAGATTTGCTGGTAATTATGCCCTCTGGATGTTCCTGAAACCCGCCCCCCCACCACCACCACCCCGCCTACCCCCATTACCCTGTGCTGCCCATCCCCTGGTTTCCCCGATAGAAGCAGCAAAGCCACCGAGAGCCAGAGTGTGGGGGTTGGACCAATTAGAGAAAGAAATACACTGCACAAGAGACTGCTCTTAGATCAGGCAAGCAGGGTAGTTCAGGCATTGTTTTTCAGCTCTCACACGGAAGCTTGCCGGTGTGTCAGCTTGAAGAGAAAAGACCACTGGCTTTTTGCTGCCTGTACAGAAGACGGTTTGTTTGTTGTTCTGTTGAACCTCGGTAACAAGGAGCCATAATGATATGAGACTTCTTTCTTCTTTTTTTTTGTTCCGTTCACATCAGCTCAGCACTGCACTTCTTTTCAAGAATTTGAAAAGAAGACTGCAAATGGATGACTTGCCATGGAGGCCAGTAACACTATTGAAGAATAACTGAGAAAAGTTGCTTCCATTAACAGGGCAAAGTCACACCTCATGAATTGCTTGGATGTCGCTGCTTGTGTCAGATTTAGTGAAATGACCTCCACCAACCCATTAGTGTACTCTAGGAGGACAATTTCTCCGGGACAGCGAGGTGAGAAAAGACCATGAGGGTAGTGAGAAAGGAGTTGCCTCCTCCTTCCCATAGGACTGAAGCAGGTGGCAAAGTGGCAGTGTCGTTGCCATGGCAACCTTCCTTTACTTCACCCGTCCCTGGAAGGTTTTGCCAGATGTGTTAAGCCTTGTGGGCAATTGGAGTTGAGAGGATTGACCCCTCTCTTGGTGTGTTTTCTGTTGGGAAGTTCTGATTTTGATAAGAAAAAGCAAGGAAAGAGGGAGGCAGAGAGAGAGAGAGAGAGAAAACGTGATCAGTAACCTCCTTTCCGCTCTTGCTGCTGTGTAATCAACGTGACATTGCAGGTGGAAAGCTGTGGGAACTTTCTTTGCCAACAGGCCCTAGGGCGAGCTGCGGGGATAGCTTGCTGACAGAGAAACCCCAGCGCAGGGACTTGTGATGTTCTCTCTCAGTCCATATCAGTACCACACAGTCCGCAGCATGAACCCAGCTCCTCCACCTTCCCTTGGATTACTTCCAATAAACAGCATTTCCAGTGAGTGTGGTGTCAGAGCCTGTAAGAGAATATTGATGCCGTGGTGAAAAAACCCAGTCAAATGTTTCTTTTTTTTTTATTACTTGAAGTGAACACTTACATGGTTATTTACGTGTTTCTGGACCCTTTGGATATCGGTGCACCGTTGTATAATTTCAAAAGTATGTGGGCTTCACAAAGGAAATCAGCATTCTTTTCCACATTCCTGAAAAAACGTACCTTAGATCCCACAGCTGTGATATGAACTTAAGTTTGAAGACTGTCTGTTACCGTCTGTTCCTGCTGTGAAGGGAAAACACATATATACTCCTGTCATTCTCTGCCATGCTAGGAAAATTAGGTTAGGCTACATATCATTTCCAATAGACGGACTAGAGCATCAGCTGGTTTGCAGACACAACATGCTGTGTAGCTTGGATCAGTTGAGCACTAACACTGCCAGGGTGAAGAGTTCAAACCTACTCGTATCGTACTCCTATCGTAAAAATGAAAGCACTCATGACATTTTGATGCTCTTCAGTTAAAAACACCCACTAAATGGATTTTGTTATGAACAAGTGGTTGCTTGGAGGGAGTGTAGAGCATCGGCAACAATCACTTCATGGACAACATAATACAAATAGAATGTTTCACAAAAATTATATACATTACTTGATTATGAAGAAAACAAATTGATTGTTCCAGTGGTAAAATTTCAATTAGACACATAGATGATACTCCAGGTATATTTGGACAGTATTCACACATGAGTGTTGATCTACAGAAGAAGACACTTTTTATGTTGCATGAGCTGCACAGTGACTTACTGTTGCACCATTTCTCCACCCAAAGCGCAATTACTTTTGTTCTTTGCAGCTATTGGGAGTCAACCGACCAATAACAGTTTTGTTAAACAACATGCCAACTTAGTTCTACATTACAACACTTAGGCTGCAGTGGCTGCTGCAGTACTGAGACAGAATAGACGCAGGATAGATGCATGATGCTGGGTCTATATTGCCTACAAGTGTAGGATCACCAATTACATTCTGCTAGTCTTATTAGCATTAACTGGCATTGCCTGAAAATGTGACTGCCCGTATGCAACACGGTTGATTAGAAGCTAAGAAATGGGAGTGTTGACATTCTCAATACTGTGGCTTCGACAGTTGAATGATTGAACTTATTTTCACACAGGGAATTCTGTTTACATGATGGCACCAATAAAAATATAGTACATGGAAAACACGGCAGCCAGATTCTCCCTCTCACCACTACAGCCCCATTACACCGATTGGATGTAACATTGAGTGAATGTTACTGTTTTCAATGAATACTGTATGAATTCAGAACTGGCTCCAGCACCACTGCAGTGAAACTGTTCAAGACTGCAGACAGACAGATGAGGTCTACGCTACAGCTGTCAACATCCTGTTCTCTCAGGTTTTTGCTGCTACTTTAGATCTTGACTCGTAGGGTGTCAGATGCCAGGCAGACGTCCATCTGTTGCAGTTTGTCAGCTAACTCTTTACCCCATTGGATGTGACATGGCGTGTCACATCCACTAACTTTAACAACACATCCTGTTTTTGCCAAAGGTCGCAACTCATATACGTGCCCAAACCCCTGCCAGTGTCTGTATCTGTGTCGACATATCCTCATTGATGTCTCTGCGCCAGAGACAAAGCAGCACCACAGAGCAAATCTCCCTCCCCTCCCGTGTCTTATCTCTGGGGACCGCTGCTGTGGTTGTTGATGTCTATCGGACTGCATAGCTGCCTGATTATGGTGTTGAGAAGCAACTGAGGTGGAGGTTCTCATGGATAGATTGACATGTTTAACATGTTCACAGCAACAGAGGAAGCGAAACAGAAACAGATGAAGAGAGGATCAGACTTTTGCAGTTTGTGTTCACATAAAATCATTTATTTTGTTTCATAAAAAGTTAAAAATGCACCTGAAACACACCTTCCTCTTGAACCTGATGAGAGTACCTTTATTTTCCAACTGAAAAATATACTAACACACTAACACAGGTTATTTCAGATAGAGGTTAGACTGATGACAACAGGTGTTTCCATATTAAGCAATGTCCTGTGACTTATCACCCCATCACACAAAGATGCAATAGAAAAGGGAAGGTCCCAGGTTCCTCACCATGCCCTACATTCAATACATTCAATATAAGGTCTACAGCATGCTCAAAATATGCAGCAATGCCCGTCTCCCCAGAAACCCCATGTTGTTAGCCTTTAGTTGGTTGGAGAAGCGTAAGTCATTGGAGAATTATGGTTAAATACATGAGAATCTCTTTCTCATGTACCCATTCACAAACATGTTTGGAGGCAAGAAATACACCTCTTACTACACCACCTACCTACATGAGAGCTATGTAGTGCTCATCATCTTTGTTCCGCTGGTTTGGATGTTTTGTTTGAGCTCTACCTCAAATGATGTTCAGCTGGAAGCGCTATTTTGTGACATTACTGCCTGTAGTCACCATTAAAAATGGTGCTGATTTCAGACTTTTTTTCTGGTCAGCTAGTAATTCTTAAAATATTTGTCTTAATTTGTGTCATCCTTGGACACTAATTTAAGCACTGCACAAAATAGAAGACACACAAGTTGAAAGATGGGGTACTCTCCCTAAATTAGTACAGCTGCTCAATTGTTCAGGCACTTTTTTTACCCTTGGATCAGACAGATTTGAAAGCCACAAAGTAGGTGCTTCTGTCTAATGTGCGCTGGTCTACAACTACTGTTTGAGTATCTGGAAGGAAAATTGATAGACATTCTTCTTTTTCTAATTCTCTCTTTCCCTCCATTTCCTTTCATCTGTTCATTCATTCTTTTCTGTCCCCTGCATACTGTATGTTGTTTATTTCATTTTGTTCTCTTTTGACCCATTGGTTAACTTGCCTGTTACGTGACGAGAACATAGACACCAAAATCATTCATGTGTCCCCAGTAGATCGTTAGCAAACACTATGTTGACTGATAGTAGGCCACTAGCTTATTCTCAAAAGAGAGAATAAAAACCTGTAGCAGCTCTAAAGCTAAAAGGTAAATCATTTGATAAACTCTGATTTGTGTAGGAGATTGGTAAAATTTTCATATAATACAAAAATAACACAACGTACTTTAAGCACCAGTGGTTACTTTCCCAGTGGAAAGGTCGCTCTTCCCACAAGGAGTGTGACTTGTTTTATTTCCATAGGAAGTGAATGTAATGGACAGAAAAAAACACTGGTTGCTCACCTAAAATAGTTCCAAAATGAAACCATGTGTACATCAGCTAGAGTTCATGATATTTCAGTTTTAAAATGTGTAAATCAACATGTCATATACGAAAAACTACTAATACATTTTCTTTACTAAAAGCTCATTCTTCAAATTCTGGTTGCATGTGATTACTTAGCGTAACGGGTAAGTTGACCATCTTGGCCAGTCTCTTGGTGTATTCCTTTAAAAGTCCAATTTGTAATTGCAGAATTGTTAAACCAAAGTCACCCTATACTATCTTTGTATGCATGGACATTTCTTGGATTGAAGACCTTTTTGATTGAAATTTGTGCTCTAGAAACAAAGATTGACAGCTGTGTGCATGTGACCGTTGAACATCATATATATATATATATTGAGGCTGTAAAAGGTTTGATCTAATTTTTAATGGCTGTAAAATAAAACATAACATGAGCATAAACATTGATTATCTATGTGAACCTATGTGAATATAACCAAAATTCAGATGGTCTAAATAAATTGCTGATCATACATCTTCAACAAAAATGTATGTTAAAGGCATACAGCTTATCGTTTCCACCTGCGGGCGCTCAGCATGTGCCATAAATTACCCAGACCTCAGATAAGAAACAGCCCCATGCTCCATCAACCACTCTACTTCCTCAGAAGGTCACAAGCAGCTACATCATGGGGTAACCCTTGCACATGCTGCTACACATGTTGCACATATATGCTGATGTTTCCATCTCTGTCAGAGTGGTAAATGTCACAATAAGACGATGAGATTATATCCAATTGCTTTAGCTTGCACATTGATTGAATAAGACTAGCTTGTTTCAGTACATGGATTTACAGTGTTGATTGACTGGTGGGTTGGTTGGTTGATGGATTGATTTATACTCAATGATCTCTAATGAGGATATTTATAGTGTCCCCAGCAGCACACCATAGATAAAACATGCAGGCGCAAATACACAATACAAAAATGTACCTCCGGCACAGCGCATCTCAGTAAAGACATAGCTGTATGATTGCACTCAGTAAAGTGCAATGTATAACCCCAGGATAATAAATTAAAAGACAATAAAGGCAGCCTATGTCAGACATACTGTATGTCTTATTAAATGTGCCTAATAGCAGTAAGCACAACCTCAAACTTTTCCATCTTGGTGGATTGAAATGACCACTAAAAGCATATGAGACCCTGCTATGGTCAAATTGGAACAAAAGCCAGTCGGTTATCAAGGCTTCAGGAAGCAGGTTCTCCCAATGTATGTGAACGTAGACATAACAAGACATAACATAAAACCTTAATGCAAGTACCATTGTGTAGCTAATACATTTATCATATGAGTCATCACAAGCTCTTAGAGAAACCAGGTAGGCTACATAGGTGTCTTTCTTTGGCCTGGCTAAAAGCATACTAAAATATCCCCCATGCAAGGCCAGGCTGAGAGATGCTGTGCAGCATAAGGGTTGAGTGTGACTGCTGTGAATACTGCTGTGCCAGTGTTTGTCAATGATGTATCATGTGTAGACCAAGGCAGCAGCTTGGGGGTAGATTACTTTCCTAAACAAGGCAACAGTCTTAAAGGGTGAGTTACTGTCCTGGCTATTGGTCTCTCTCCCAGGGCCCCTTGACAGCAGTAGCATCTTAATACTGGCTACTGACCAAGGCAACAGATTCCCTGCCAAGTGACAGCCGCCTGGCCAGTCTGTCCTGCTGCAACAGAGAAGCTAGACATAGAATACTGACAGACAAAGCACGGAGGAGATGAATCTTAAGCTTAACGGGAATTCCACAACAGGGAAGCAAAGCTGCTCAATTTCTCAGGCTTCATGATATCCTTCACAACTTCCTCGTCCATGTGCACATATCTCGACTAAACTGTGCAAGGCAACTGATATAATAAGATAGGATTTCTATTTGACGTGGATTTTCACCCAACCTGCCCACCTATGGCAGCCTCAACAAAAATGAATCCCCAACTTTCATCCCTTTTATAAACTAACACAGGGCACAGCAAGTGCAGCTGTTCCCTAAGAAGGCTGCCCTTAGAGAGGAGGTTAAAGCTATCTCCAATGCACCATGCACACCCATGCTTGACAGATAATCCATTCTGTGGTGAGAGAATTGGTCAACTGATGGGCATTCAATTCAACAATTCTTAGAGGGAAATACGTTCCCTTTCAGGACTGAAAATCATTGTTTTTCATCAACATATGCTAACATCTTTAAAGGGTAATTCCGGGATTTTTCAACCTGGCCTCTATATCCACAAAATCGCTTATCATACCTTTAAGTAGATCCCAAAAGTTTCGGAGTTGCTTCGGTAGATCGGCTCAGCCGGCAGTTGCGAAACGGCGGCTCAAAGCTGCAATGTAATCAAAGGCATGTACAGGCGGTCAAAGTACGTCCACTAAAAGTGCTTGATTTTGCCACTGACAGGCTCAGATTGTTATTTGTGTGTCTGACAAGTGTCTGACAACATTACTGAAAGGATCGTTACAGAAATAGACAGTTTTTAACCAGGAATAGACCTTTTTTTAACAACAACTCTGATCTCTGAACTCTCAACTCTGACAAAGGTGGTCTATGAAAGCAAGAGGATTCACTCATTGCAGGAAGAGGATGGTTGTTTACACGATCCTCTTCTTGCAATGAGTGAATCCTCTTGCTTCCCGGAAAAATCCCGGAATTACCCTTTAACATACAATCTGGAGTTTGTGATGCTCTTAAATTTGGGCATATTGACACATATTCTTGCAAATGTTAGCAAACCTTTTACAGCCTCAAAATATATGTAAAACACATTGTGGCAGACTGGGGTGTGTGTGGTTCCCAGTGCTGTGGAAGACTTCCGGCCTGGTCCCTGTACTTAAGAAAGGGTGCCCCAGTGTCTTGAACGACTACAGACCTGGGGCGTTGACCTTCGACATCATGAAGACCCTGGAAAGGCCCCTGCTGGCTCACCTCAGACCCCTGGTGAACGAAGGACCGGACCTCCTGCAGTTTGCCTACCAGGCTAGTCGAGGGGAGGACGCCATCATCTACCTGCTTCATCCGGCCCACTCCGTCTGGACAGGGTGGGCAGCGCTGTGAGGATCATGTTTTTCGATTTCTCCAGTGCTTTTAACACCATCCAGCCCCACACGTCCTGGGAGATAAGCTATGGACAATGCAGGTGGCTGGCCCCTTGGTGACCTGGATTAGAGACTACCTGACTGGAAGACCACAGTATGTGAGGCTGCAGGGCTATGTGTCAGATAGATACTCAGAATCATGCCACTTACAGATGTTTGACTCAGCAAATGTCGGATGTGTTAGTGGGGGTCAGGAGGGGGAGTACAGAGGACTGGTTGGTGACTTTGTTGGTGACTATCTGCGGGTCAACATGGGAAAAACCAAGGAGAATGGTGGTGGATTTCCATTCCCGTTTCCATCCAGTGGGAGGATGTAGACTTGGTGCAGTCCTACAGGTACCTAGGAGTGCACCTGGATAGCAAGCTGGACTGGGGTGGGAACACCGAGGCCATATACAAGAAGGGCCAGAGCCGATTTTGATGAACATGCACTTCATAAGAGTTCAAATGAGAGCTGGAATAAGACAGCCAAGACAGGAAAACAATTGGAGAAAATCAGTTTAGACTCACTTAAACTCACTTGACACATGGACAAATTTTATCACATAGCACAGATATCTTGGGCTGGTGCAGCAATGCACATTTTATTTTTTATTTTTTTTAGGCAGAACTACAACTGGAGGCAGATTGGGGAATGTTTATCACACAAACTTGATGGTGACATTCAGCAATACTGAATTTCTTGCTTTCAGCCTTTCTCATATTCTTCAATTCCTTGCTCGGCCGACTCACCTCACCCTAATATAAATTTCCTTTTCTTTATTTGTTTATTTCGGCTTGAAGTAATTGCTTCACATTGCCAAGCCTACTCTCCTCTCTCAGACCAAGCATCCATGTGACAGACTATTCTCCCATAGGCTCGCACGTGGCCATGATAAATTAGCTTAATGCCGTGCAAATATTAATCACATTGTCACCACAGCTGAGCAGGGAAGCAGTTTAGTACTGCAGCCACCACACAGCCTCATTTATCAAACCCCGGAGCTCTCCTCCTATGCTAACCCTCCTGCTCGCTGTCTCCGAAACACAAGCTGTTCCCACCCAGTTTTCTGATGCCAGTGCTGCCTTCAACTGTTTCTTGAGTAGCACGGTTTGCTTAAGTACAACACTATCAGCAGCTCACCCAAATGTAGAAACACAACACTTGTGATTCTTTAGTTTGAAATCAGTCAGTGCGGGTGGTAAATCTGCAAAGTGAGCTTCTATGATTTGTACAAATGTGGTGACTGTAGGTTCACTAAGGAGTGGTGGGGTTGTTGTGAAATGTGTGAAACCCTGCTTACTTTGTTCACACTTTTCTCAGACCCCCTCCATGACACATCCATCCTCAGGTAATATATATCTTTTACAATAGCGAAAAAAAATACTTGAAAGTAAACACAGAGATAGCACAGCATGAGCCGAGCTGTTGTTCCTAGGTGGTTTGCACATAGCAAAAAAAACAAAACAGGACAACTCTGGCAAATTGACAACAGCCTCCCGACAGTCAGCGAGTCCTGCTGAACTGTTTCAATCATGAACCACTTGTGTGGTGCACGGTAATTACTGTAATGATGGTTTATCTGTACAACACATGTAAAAATCCTTCTTGACCACTTCTGTAATGGAAACTGAAACTCTTGATGTGATTTTGTCTGAGTGGCAGTTAAAAGAAACCTATTAAATATTCCTCAGTTGTCCTCAGTGCCAACGGGTCATATAACTATGAGAGGTTCGTTGTGTAATGTATGCCCCGAGCTCACCCCACTGTGCCTGTGAAAGGTAATGTCAACTTGTTATATATGCTCACAGATATTCACAAATTCACCACTCACAAATGATGAATGTGGTACTGTGAGTGTGGCAAGAATGATTATCAGCCGGCACCGCAGGTTGAAGATGTGCAAATGAAGTGTTTACGCTCAAATGTAGTACAGACATTTAAACGTAGACCGTGGCAAATTACACTGCACCTCGAGCCACAACCTTCATAACTGCCTTTTTGAGGTGGATGTATGAGAGCGAGCTGTAGTACACCCCACAAAAATAGCCTCACTTCCTCCCCTGGGAACACTCAGGAAAGGTAGTGGTCCACTCTGGGGATAAACTGTTCAAATAAAATAATTTCAAAAGATATAATGGGCAGTCTTGTCTGATCTGTTATTGCATTTTATTTTCCAATGCCTCTTTTGTAATATAGTAAATAAGAGCCAGGTAGTCTTCTTGATTGAATTCATGCTAAGCTTCATTTGTGTTTTCTTTCTTTCTTTCTTTCTTTCTTTCTTTGCATAATTTGTTACCTTTTTGTAAATAAATGTAATTATATTAGATTTACATCCATATATTTCTTTCTGCCTTTAACTACTTTGTTGGTAAATGAGTAGTAGTTCTGGGAATCACCAGCCACTGTGTGATGGATGAAAGAAATATATATTTGTCACACCTTTTCCACCTGTGGTTGCAGATTTTTGTTGTTGTTGGGAAAAGATGAAAGATGACAACAGGATGTGTCAGTAAATGGTTCAACCTGGGGCTGAACCTACAGAGCATACACTTGTTGATATTTCTTTCTACATAAAGGCCCTCACACCAGTTGGTACCATACTGTGCACAGTGGTACATTATCCTCAGGCACGTTCTGTGGCAATCTTCACAACGCATTATGTCAATAATTCAACCTACAGATTTAATCCCCTTGGGTTGGCGCTGGATTCCTCCTAATTTTGCTTCATTTTAGAAAATCGCTCTTCTAGAACAGGGTCCTATTCAGTGGCACCGTGGGGAGTGCTTAACCCATTAGTGAGCAGTGCAGTGACCTTCAGAGGGTCCATCCATTACCGTTTTGTATCTTGGACACCTTCCCTGAGTGCAACTACGTTCCTGAAAGAATGAAGCTTGTCAGTTCAGGTTTCGAAACTGGCTGTTTTTCTCCTCTGTGCTCATCAAATGTGTATTTCAAATCAAACAATAGCTATGAGGCAAAATTCACAATGTCTACTTTTATTGCATATGTTTTTTTTTAAACAGACATTGAAATTGAACTACATTACAACAATGCCATTCAATGAGTCGAGTCCCCCTATTTCAAGTCAACATAAGTATTTGGACAAAGTAAGTTTTTGGCAAATTTAATGACTTGCAAGGTCAATATTTGGTTCCATAGGTTCCACTTGGTTCACTAGGTTCAAGATGTGATAACTCGCTCTGCCAAGCTTTTACTGCTGCCTCTTTTAGTTGCTGTGTGTTTGTGGGGGTTTCGGACTTCACTTTCCTTTTCAGCAAGTGAAAGCATGTCCAACGGGGTCTAAATCTAAACACTTCCACCTTTTCTTCCTGATAAGCTCCTTGGTTTAGTTTATGTTTTATGTCATTGTCTTGCTGTATGATTCATTTCTCTGAATATTGGTGGACAATGTTTCTGTTCACTTCAGCTCTCATCATGTTGCTGCCATTACTGGTTACATCATCAATAAAGACCATCGAGCCGGTTCCAGATGCAGCCATACAGCCTCTGTAATTTGCCTCTCACAGTCTTCAGTGTATTGTGATACTTTCATCCCCAATGTATGGAGATCATTAGTAATTACTCGGGCTGACAATTTAGGATTTTTTTCACAGCCCAGGGTTAAGAAAGATGTTAGCCCGGGGTTAAGTGTAGTGTGAAAAGCAGTTTAGTGACCCAACTGACTGACACATTTTATTTTCCAAAAGGCTAAATAGACAAAGTAAGTAGTCATCTCGAGGGGCAAGATCATTTGAGTGGACCGTGCCTAACCCAGCCCACCCTTAGAACTAGACCTGATTCATTGGAGGTGACATTTTCCTCAAAACTTTTGAAAAGCAAGGCTAGGTAAAGCAACTCTATTTTTGTAAATGTTGGTATTCCAAAAGAATGGATAACGAAGGGCCTCCTCAGGCTGTGTCTGAAAAACATTACAGGTATTAAATCAAATTAAGCTAAAGATAAATGACTTAATCCCCACACAGTTGCTTTGTCAGTTTGTTTTGTTTTTGCACCACTCACAGAGCAGGGAATTGCTTACGCGTAAATTCCAGCTGATTAATCGCTACTCTCATCACAGCATGGGAACTCTCGATAGGTGGCGATTCGCAGCAGGTAGGAACATATACACACACATGATAAACAAACATGGCAGGTTGCAAATTTCCACATCTGTCTGTCCTTTGCATGTATGCATAGTTTCATTAATTGGTCGGGAGATGGAGAGATAGATGGCTTTCGATTAGGCTCCTCGTCTTTCTCTACTTTGCCTCCCTCCCCTGTGTTTTACTCCCACTTTCCCTACCTCCATTACTAAACTTTCCACAAGCAAATTGAGTCAGGCCCTTTTAATTAGATTGTTTCTCACTGCATTTCTAATATGTGACTAATTAGACGAAGACAAAAAGGAGGGGAGATCGCCCAGCCTTGCACCAGGAGGGAATCTGAGGATTTATGAAGCAGACAGTCAGTGGGTCAGTCAGCAGTTACTGCATTCAGATTTACAGCAAGGAAACGCAGAAGTCTGCCAGGCTAAGCTCGTCCAAATGGATGTCTTAGCTTCACAGGAAAAAAAAGTCATCCCACAAGGACATTACCATTTAGACATGCCGGAGAAAAATAATCATATGATGGCAAAAAAAAAAAGCCAGAACAGCCATTTTTTAATGTAATCTATGGATAGCAGAGGTTTTTTTTAATAATTAAATAAATAGTTTGTAAAGCCACACCTGCTGCTACAGAATAGAGAACCAGTCTTTTGTAGGTAGTATGCAAGGTTAAAGGTGCAGTAAGAAAGTGTTTACTGCCCCATAGTACAAAATGACCATAATATATCTGTGGGGGAAAGGGTTGCTGAAAGGGTTGGTTGAAAGGGTTGTTGATCAATACCAGTGATTCAAAACTACAATCAAAACAATTACTTCTCCAGGTGGTGAGTTTTCTGGCTTTCAGAAGCCAGAAGACCTGGTCACATTTTCAACTGCACAACAATGGAGGACGGTGCTACGAGCGAGCAAGCGACTGTGGAGTCCATTAATGTCAATGTTGTTGGAATTCCTTGGTTGCTGATAGACATTGAAAAGTCATAGATTACTGAATGCCCCTTTAATATTGTATAACATTGGCCAGAAGAGCATAGTCCTTACATTGGGTGTAATAAACCAGATATGTAATGGTTTTAAAAATGAAACTGTTAGATGTTTCCTTATAGAGACAGGTAAGTGGGTATTTCCATTAATAGCTTTTGATTCACTTGAACATTTGACTGCTCTGAACAACCCCATTCCTTTTTTTAATGAACCTTTAATACATCAAATATTATATGACTGATTAATATTTAGGATTATCAAGGGCAGATTCACCTTACATGCCATTCACTCACAGTCATTTAGGCTGAATCATTTAAAATGTTACTCGTCGTCCCCAAGTTAAAACATGTAGTCAAACAGAGATCCCTAACCGTCCAATTAGTATCCATATCCGTGCTCATCAAGGCCAATTAATTATGAAGGTTGGAATGAAAACAACGCTACACACTGGAATCGCATGTAATGCGGCCCTGATGCACTTAGCGCCCTAATAAAAGCTAGCAGCAGTGGGGTGAGAGCGGGGTCAGTCAAGGTGAAGGCTTGTTAGGCTCTGGGTTCTGGGTGGAATGGCATCCCACTGATTCTGTGCCCCCCCCACCCCCACCCCGCTCCCCAAGATAATCAGCACCATCAGAGCGTTATCCTTGCAAGACTTTAAGCCTGTCGCAACGTGAGGAAAAAATCAATACAACCTCACCATGAGCGCTATAGACCACACATTCTAATGAAACAGACAACTGCTTTACCTTTGTGAACGCTGATTCACTCATTCCCAAATGGGAGGACTCCATATGGATATGGAATGTAAAGCAGAAAGACTTTCCTTTAATTTTCCATACGAGAGTCCTGTTATGGCCCAGAGATGCTAATTAGATTGATTTAAAGGAGGCAAGTCATGGATCATTGGTTGGAGCTGAACGGTGCAGTAAAACTGTCATACAGTACATATATAACAGCATAATCTACTGAATCCCTTGCAAGCAGGGATTATATGTATTCTTCATTATCTGACCAACTGGAAGACGGGAGCCTGCTGGGGTCTCAATTAAAACTCTTGATAATAAGCTGCTCCACATCTTGGAAGACAACTTCAGGGCATTTTGTTTTCTCAGCAGTGTAAAATATTGATAGAACATTCTCTTCCTAGAAACAGCGTGTTAAGGTTCCCCCCCAAAAGAAAACTCAACCAGAAGCTGAATAATTAAAAAGAGTTGTTTACAAAACAAACGACAACAACGGCCGTTCTCTGTCCAGCTCCTAAAACTGATTGGTATGGCTGGAAACCCCTCAAGACAGAGAGGGAAGTACACTAACACTTTGAAAGACAATGAAAAACACAAGGCACTGATTGGTATCTATCTGGCTATCACAGGAATCACAATCACTTTAACAGGCAAGTGAAATAAATGCACCTTGTTATGTGAAATGACATACAGAGAAACATACTGATGACTTAAGCATGACAGGCAGTAGTGGAATCTATAGAAGAGGGTCTTGCTTGCATTTTCAGTGCAAATCTCATCAGAAAGTGACTATTTGTAAAATATTTACTTCATACAACAGAGGCAGCAGTGATTTCAGCTAATTTCATTAACGTGTTTCCCAAAACGCAAAGGATGTGGGGTAATTAATTCAGTTCAAGACATGAGGTCCCTATATTACTAGCCCCGCGCAAGTGGAGCTTTGGAGAGTTTCGCAATACCTTCTGACATATGGACACACAAGGACAACAGGACCTCCCATCCCTTGCAAAGGGACAGTACATGACATTCTGGGCAGTAGGCTATGCAGACTACTCCTATACCGACATCACGTTACATCGTTCAATATTCTCCAACCTACATTGGAACAATCCCTCCTAAATGGATAAAACGCACTGGGCCCATTGGCTGAGCATATAAATATAATATTATATAGTTCATGTAAGCTCTCACTCATGTACAATTCAATATTAGCTGGAGAATCCCTGCTGTTAGCATATCGAGCATATGGCCGGTGTGTTTTGATGATCTGACATCCTTTTTCTCTTGTTTCTCCCTCATGTGTTTATCTGTCTGTAATCTGTCCTTCATAATGCCTGCTTGACTAAAATAAATGTGAGCGAGGAGATTTTGTGTAGTGACAGAGGACAGGTGTTGCCCAGTGTGAGACTGACAGTTTGCAGGATCCAGAGGCAGCACTTTTTAGTTGGTGCTGAGTCAGTGGGCTGAGAGCTGTGTGGTCTGTCAAGGGGATATCTTCTCTCAGGGTTAGAGGAGGCTCATTAAAGATGCCTAGGCATCGTTTTATGGTTTAGCCTGTGGAAATAGAAACAGTTGTTGACATGAAATGTGTGTGTGTGTGTGTGTGTGGAAAAATTCAAATGAAATTAGCAATTTTATAAAACTAACAATAATGTTAATGTCATGAAGCAGATTGAAGTTTTAATTTACAAAGCATTTAGAAATAATCTCATTGGTTGAGTTAAGCCTCAGTGGGCGGAGCCAAATAAAACCATTCCTAGCTATAGTAGTTGTTAGACTGAAGCCCAGTGAAAAAGGGAAGAGGTAAGAGAGGTATCTAATATTATGAGGCCTAGCACTAACTAACACTAAAAATCTAGGTGAGCCAGTTGTCTAGCCTGCTGAGAATGAATGAATTAAATAAAGAAGTCAATGACATTTAGTTGTTTTTTTTAAATATTTTGAGCAGAGTTCCTTCTTTCACATTCAAGTTTGCCAGTTAGCTAGCTTGCACTCTGAAAACAACTGATTGGCTCCACCTATTGAGGAGTAACTGAACCCATTTCCATGTTTACATCCTGCAAAATGAAGGAATTTAGATGCTGGCGCGAACATACCAACAAGCAGGACGGCATGGGAACACAAGGCAAACAACATTGTTTACAATAGCAATAATCCCTGAGAGGGTGTTCTTTATTGTAATTATGGGTATGACAGTGATGTAATAGGTACACATTGTAGCCAAATGCACAACTACCCAGTGTTCATCAGATACAGCCAGGCAGCGCTTTATTATGCAGTTTCAAACATGGGATACTATTTCTACTAGCATACAATACTAATCTTCAATTATATATATATAAAGTGAACGATGTATGCTAGACATGACTGCAACAGAAGGAAATGTACATAGATAATGTGGACTGTAGTATTGCAGAGTGGTTTGAAGGGTGAGAACAAGAGCAGTAATCATTATTGTCAGTTCTGAAGTTGATTAATTAGGGGATGGTGGCTTATTGGAGAGGGCCGCTGGAAAGAAACTGTTCAGGTAGCGATAGGGGTTGATTTGGCATGAAGTAAAACAGAAGGTCTATAGGCTAAATAAACAATTTAGCCTATAGACTATGACCACCATGACAGCATCATCCAGTAATCACTGCATGGGACAAAACTATAACGCTGTAATCTTGTTTATTTTCAGAGCTCGATGTTGGCCACTAGACTTTAAAAACCTCAGTAAATATAGACTTGCATTCACACTCACCAGCGACTGCTCGCAAAAGCACTTACAAGGTCTACGGTTACAGGAATGTTTCATCATGTATTCATTAACCTTGTAAGTTGGTTTCTGAATAGTCTGCACAAAAACATACACATCCCTTTGCCATCAAATCTGAGCTGAGCACCTCAGAATTAGAATCACTTAATTTGCCAAGTTTAGTGAATGTGCATGAGTATTTCTTGTTGGCATTGGTGCAGAGATATACCAGTTATTTAAAGGACAGGGCTCAATAATAGACAGTAGATTATATATATAACTCTGAATAAAAACATTCAATAGCTATTAAAAAATACACCTGCTCCTGTTCAGTTGGTTGGTTTATTTACTGCCTGACTCTTTCCTTGGCCTTGTATCTCACAAAACCAAGTCCCTTTGGATACAAACTTCAAATGGGAAATGTTTCCAGTCGCAGGGACTTCTTGATCATTCAGTGAATTCAGTTTCTCACAAAGTGATAAGAGGGGCTGTGACTACCTTGAATGTAATAACATTCACTCACAGCATACATTAATAAATGTCAATTTTATTATGAGTTCTGACTAAACCTTTTTTTAAATTTAATTTCCAAAACAGATTGAAGGTGTCAACTGTGAAGGACAACCAAAGGATGCTTTGACATTTTGAAAACAGATACCAACCAACTTCAGAGACATGTTTGATGTTAAAGTAACTGCCCGTATCTTCCCATGCCAAGATTATCTAGTGGTGGTTGTAGGTTGGCTGTCCATTGAAAAATAAGGGAGCTGAATCTAAATGGAAGAGCTGAAATTATTATATTATATCATATTCTGTTCATGTGTTTGTTTTGCTTTACTTTCAACTGGGGTTTTGAAACTCCAGTGTGACCAAAGTCATAAGGATTAATAAGATAAAAAAAAAAAATAGTTCTCTGCATGTACATTCAAAATAACATAACTCTTGCCGCAAGCCAGGTTACTTTTTATCCATGGGGGGATCCAAACCCATCCTGGGAGGTGATGTGGCCCCTCTGAAGAATCCTCTAGTGTCATTCCTGAATGGGACGGACCGAAACCATTAAAGGGCACCTTCAGTTCTCGCCTCATTTGTTGTCATTGAGGTTTCCCCCCCCCCACCTGTCCTAATAAAAAATACTCGCATTCACTGCCTCATGCAGTTGTAGCTGTGATGCTGCAACTCGACTCAAAATCTCAAATTTTAGATATGCACGTGTAATATCGGTTCGCAAAGGTTTGAAATTTGGGGATTATTAGGTGAATGCATGCCATACAGGGTTTAGCAACTAACTTCTAAGACAGATTTTGCAGATTTGAGCAATATAGCATGGGGAGGTATTAGTAATGTTACAACCCTCCTAATTACACAAGTGATAGAAACTCAACTTTCAGCTTTCCTAGCAATCTGGCATTGGTCATTTATTCAGATGAAATTATATTTTCACAACTGGGTGAAAATAAATAGTGCTATTTCGTGTGATTTGTCTAACTTGTGTGCCGATGACGACAGATTTCTTTTGTTATTCATGCAGTTGTTTGTCCTGCTGTGTTTCACTTCAATAAAGTTTTAATTTGCTCTGATTAAATGGCGTGCAGACGTTGAGTACATTGAGACTCACAGCAAAACACACTGGGTGGAATGCACACTTTCATCCAATTAGACTCAAAGTACTATTTGGCGTTTCCTTGGCTGAACATGACAGACTCTCAGAAACTCATGCTTGATTTAAGGCAGATAATATGTTGTGGCTCACAGGGGCTAGTCAGGACATGAGTTATGAAATTTACAGCTGCTTATGGGGATGATGCAACCCTAATTCGTGTGGAATACATACACTAGAATGACTAGAATGACTTTGATGCCTCTGGGTGGAAAATCCCCACCGAGCACCTCAACTGCTCTACTGTTTAATGGGTCACTGTTTTGAATTCTCACTTCCTTCTTCTTTTATTTCTCTTTAGGCGACACCAAGGTTGATCCAAATCACAGGCCAAACAGGAGAGCACCACGGGCACCTTTGGGACATTCAAATAATGCAATGAATCACAATTCTGTATGTCCCAGTTTGAAATATATTTTTGAACTCAAATTTCAAAACAGATGATCTGAGTAACATTGGGAAGATACGTTTCTCATTGTTTTCTCGAGGCAACTTTGACAAGTCTACACAGTGGTCAGGGAGACATCTCACTATGAGATGATTCCAAAACATTAAACTATCAGTAAATTCCTTGTTTTCACTTGTCGAAGAAATGGGAGCAGACACATTCACAAACCATACTGCACATCAACAGCCTCATAATGATTATCTGGCCTGTATTCAGGGCTGCTTGACGATCATGAGGATGATTTTAGGTGGGAAGTTTCTCATTTTTCACTCTTCCACATTGCCAATCAGATTACCTTTGTGTATCTGCATGTGTGTGTGTTTAGAGGTGGAGCTGTGGAAGTGTGTGTGGGTGGTCCAAAACCACCTACAATACCAAATATGCCAGGGTCAGTCCCAGGCTTTATGAAATTGAAGAACTGAAATTGGGCCAAAATATTTGACAGACAGACAGATTATATACCACTGAAAGTCTCTTCTAAATTAGAAAGAAATGCAGAACAAAAGAGTACATTTCCACTGCCACCGTACACTGTACAACATGACATCAATATCCTGTGATGCAGCAATTTATAGAAGGAAGTCTCTGCTGCAGCTCTGTGCAAATCTCTGGCTGTGAGAATTATGTTATATTTGGCTATTTTTAGCTGCAAGTTGAGGGAGGTGTGCTTGTGTGTGTGTGTCTCGAACCAAGGACCTTTCCGTCTTGAGATGACAGCATGTGGGGCACGGCTTATGGCTGAGGTCACCAGAGTATCCAGCGACCCTGAGTGCTCCTCTGCTGTCAGGTCTGCAGTGCAGCTCCGCTTCAGGCTGTCTGGATATTCTTAATATACTCCAAACATGGAGTACAAGGCACTAATTCATGGTCTATGCCACTTCCTCTTGCCCTTACTATGCCATCTCTCTGTCACATGTGTACGCCTACCATGCGCTAACATCAGTTTCATCATTTCAACATTTCAACATTTCAGTTTCTTTTAGTGATGAATGCCTGCTTTTTTCTAATCCCCTATGAGGCTCTTTGTTGATTAGAGAGGACAGGCAGCCTCAGCAACGTGCCTCACCCCTCCTGTCCTCTTGGGTTACTATGGCCTGTAATTGACACAAACAATAAAGTTACATTTTCACAATAGATACAAGTAAGCTAGCTACTACAGAGATCCAACAGAAACGTCCAGGTACTATAGTAACTATACCATCATGCAAAATACTGGAATAATATTACTGCATTGTCATTTGCTTTTTATCCTTCATAACTGAAATGCCTTGCGATGCCGGTCACTCGCTCCATTGAAAATGTGAGTGGGTGTCGGGCCTCGGGAGTGTCTTGAAATTCCAATGAATGGGGACTTTTTGTTCCTAAAGAGATAGTAGAGGCTTTGAAAGCCTCTACTGAAAGCCTCTTTTGAAACCAAAATTGATCATCAACCTCCCACACATATTTTATGGTCATTTTGTGCTATGGGACAGGAAAACACTTGCTTACTGCCCCATTACATTTCTATGAACACAGAGGCATGTGCAGATATCCCTAAATAAGGCATAAGGCATTCCGCATAGTGGGACTATGCGGAAAGACATTTTTACGGTCAAAAGAACACTGAGCAAAGAGGAGATATTTTGGATGCTCTCTGGCACCAGTATATGTGCGCTGGTCTCCTGCTAAGTGTGAATGTCTGCAGGCAATCTCTCCATCTGGCAGCTCCCTGCTAGCCAGACTGTCCCAGTCATTGCCCCGTCCCTCGCTCCCAACCTTGCAACCCAAAGACATGCACAGGGCAAAGACTCGCCTCTTATCCAGCACCCCTCCCACACACCCCCCCCACCCCACCCCAGTCTCAGCACCCTGCTCTGTCCTTTGAATCCTCGGGGCTCTTTGATAGTCTCACAGGCGACATATGTGAGTCCGATTAGCATATGGCTGTGGGTTACTGCATTCCAGAGCCCACAGCAGGACATGGTGGCGAGGGCTGCAGGGGGAAGCGTAATTGATTCAGAGCACTCTCTCCCTGAAGCACGTTGGTGACAGAGCTCCCCAAAATAGTTTGGAGTGAGATACGCTTAATATAATTGCACTAGATTTTCTTCTTTCGGCGGTGTTACAGTATAAGAGCAGAGGGTTCATTTGTTTTGCTGTTTTTACATCATTTATTTAAGTCATATCAGACCTTTTTTTTTTTTCATTTTGGCGTATAGGTTCCATGTGAATCAAGTGAATTTGAAAAACCGAAACCATGCAAGCCATTATTCCTCACATGACTTCCCAGTCCATTCCTGATGTGACAGTTTGTGAAATCATCTTAATTTAGCAGCATAAAGTGTTTTTGACGCAGTTCTACTTCATTCTTTTTTTGCCTGCTGTCATGTAGTAATCTCTACTGTTGTCCATTTCGTAACACAACACAATTACAGTCATGGTCTTGAATTCAGTTCGCTTTGTTCTGGTCTTGCTTTTCACCAACCCTTTTTTTTGGGAGTAGGTAAACCAATTCAAGCACATGACCTTCTGCCCAATTCTAATTCCTGATTTGGCCACAACAACGTCTTAGAGGGGTATGGTCTCGGTTTGTTGTATCCCAAACTACTTTCTGACAAATTGGGGCCATCAAGATTATTGCATTGATGATGGGGAGACCAACTTTGTCCTCTCCCGCAAAAAGATGTATGTGAAAACACCAGAAAATGTGTAGCTCCCAAGATTAAGACGTCTAAAGGACGATTTATCAGAGGAAAAGTAGGGGAAACACTGGTGTTATCACACAGCTATCTGCTCACCACCCTGTGTTTGCATTGATTGATTTCATTGATGTTTCTTCAAGATTATAAAATCATAAATGCTTGTTGCAGTCCAAAACCTTTCAACTCGTTTCAATCCAAAGCAGTCGGGTGTTGCGGTGGCACAGTTGGCTAAGGGACATACCAAGTAACTGTGACACCGTGGGTTTAAATCTGGCCTGCGACCTTTATAACATGGAACATATAGTCAAGTGGAAGTAGAACAAATTAATTCAACGGGATGACTGGGGTCAGAGAGAATCTTGTCCACTTATCCAGGCCTAAGTATCAGACAACCAGCAATTTGCTAGCAGTTGTGGTGATTTTTCCTTGAATGCGGTGATGCTAAAACAAAATGTAAGTGTTCACACATGCACAACATAAAATACATCAGTAGATGTAAAGGTATGCTTGATGTAGAGAAAGTCAATATACCTTCTGAGCAAAATTGGAGAAGCTTTTAACCGAGTACTTCAGGCGAGGGGCAATAATCCTCTTTTTAATTTTCCCTGGCTGATAAAAATCAGCGATGGGCATCAAACCCAATATTTAACTTCTAAAGGCCACAGATTGCATCTCCAGACAGATCCGCCAGCACTTATCTTTGTCAAATGCCATAGATTCTTGCACTCTTCTCTCTCTCTCGGTCCTAATTTCTTAATCTCGGTAGAAGAAAACCTATTTTAAGAGATGACGTTGCACAGGAAGAGCAATAGCGTTTGTCTCACAGGTTGCTCTACATCCAGTGACAGTATTTGGATCTATCTTCCATCAAGGTATACTGACCCGCACATCACCTGTTTACCGAAGAAGTTATTCCAGAAACATGAATGAAAACATCAAAAATCATAGGGCAGTGTTCATTGCATTGAAGGAAATGTAAAATCCAACTATCTTAGGCTGATTTCACACTGAGCAGGTCACAAAGAACCAAAAATAGAAACAATCACAATTGACGCTGTACGTGATTCACTGTGAAATTTCCCCCGTGTGACAAAATGAGCACAGCATGCGACAAATAGACATGCACATCCTGTACATTTGGCATTACGTCGATGATATCAGTCGCGCTGCTTTACATAGAAAAGAGCCATTGGAGTGATTGTCTGGGTGATGCTGTACGCTCATTGTCACACGGAGTTGCATCAATGTGTCCCCGCTCGTTGAAGATGTTGCATTAAGTCTTTTATTGCAAAGCTGACATTGTCAAAGCAATGTGCCTTTATCTCTCGGGAGGCTTACAGGGCCGGGGCATGAATGTCTCTCTGAATTAATGGCCCTCTGTTCAGACGGAAACTAGAACAGCGGCATAATTAAAATCCACTCCATATTTCGCAATAGCTATTCCCTCGGTCTACCAGGTGAGCTATGCTTGGCCGGCAATCGCCCTGGATGTTGATGTGTTTGAAGTGCTTGGGCTGTTTGTCCATCACCAAGCACCTATTTTGCCTCCTTATTTTCAGGCTCAAAGATCAATTTATTTTTTTTTGCAATAAATGTTGTGTGCACTGCCTCCCTTGTTGCTCTCGCTCTCTCTGTGATGCCACTTCAATTATTCATTAAAACTTCAGTCAGTCATTCAGGGTTGTTGTCAGGCATCATATAAAAAGCCCAATACTCGACATTCAGCAGAAGACAACAGAGACAGACGGAAATCAATATGTCAATGTTGTCAAAAGGACACAGCCGGATTTTTTTCTCAGCTTATTCTAGGCAGAATTATGGATGCTGTATCTCAAGAGTGTGTGTGCAGTGTTTCTATATGGTGAGCATATTTATAACTTTTTCCCAAATGTGAAGTTTGTTCGGATATTGCAGCAATTTACAATAACAACCAACACTTAACCTGTCCCCATCTCGCATGGTGTATTGATAGCAATGGGCATTAGCCTAGCATGCCCACAGCGCCACAGCAAACCACACGTACCATGTTGAACATTTAAAAAGTCAGTGGTCTAAGGTTCCTACCAAGTAACCATGGTGACCTGGGTTTAAATCTGACCCAAGACCTTTGTCACAAAATGGATTAAACCGATGAGCAATTATATAACCCAGGTTTCCAGCTGTCCATACCAGCATGAAATCGGCACTCCCTTTAAGAGTAGACACCCTTTTCTTCCCAAAAGAGTTGTAGGACGGAGAGTGTTATCGGGGCAGGCTGGAATCAATGCCATCTGGCAGAGCTTGAGTCGTATTTGTGGTCCAAAATTATTTCACAAACTTGCAATCGAGGGCACAACAGTATGGTATTATTTCAACGTGACATACTGCCGTCTAAATGGTAGACATGGAAATATATCACATATTGGAAGACTATACAAGATTGTAGTAATTCATCAGCTGCTGCAATCAATGGCCCAATTATAGAACTCTGGAGACACTGATACGTTTAAGGTGAACCTGTCATAGTTATTGATCTATAACATAATGTAGCTGGATTATGTTAAAATATGTTGTTTTACATAGCTGAAGTGAAACGTGTGTATTGATGTGGTTAGAAACAGATTTAGGTTTCACTTAAAATTTCCCTTAACTCACAATTAAGAAGCTGAAATGAATTGGAACCCAATTTCAGCCTTGTGATCCTTTGATGAAAAGATGAAAAGATCTCAACTTTATGAGGTCATTTTTTCATAAGAGAAAATACCTCATAATTATGAGAAAACATTACAAGAAAACCTGGCAAATCTTTAAATGAAAGCATCATTTCTAGTTTTATTTATTCCAATGTTCTTTAGCCTGGCGGTAGTCCGGAAACCCGATTATGGTCCCTAATATGCAACACACATTTCCACTTAACAGGAATTTCAGTGCATATGCAAACAAAGAAACAGGCCATTAACTCGTTAATGTGGCTGCCAGGCATGGCGCCAATCAGACACTGTAATCAAATATGGTTCAAGGACAAACTCTTATTTACAGTAGCCTGACAGAAGGACTGGGAATAAACAATCTAGACACAAAAAGCAGCAGGACACTTGGAAACAGCCGACGCTACAGGAAGGAAAGGCTTCTCAGCACAACGCACCATGGAGTAAAAAGCATTATTGTCCTACTCAAATTATCCTCACCACAATATTGATATTGTTTCATTCCTGATTAGACCTCAGCTACCTGATTTAACCAGCATCACGTAGCCCACTATATCTTTTTATTATACTTGTGGTCGCCACGCTCTGGTTGCTTCCCACATCAGTAGTTCTGCGGGTGAAGGCCTTTGCTCCCACGGCTCTCGCACACGACCCGCCCCTTCTGGCAGAGCGTTAGGTCATTAGGACGAGATGGCAGCCTTGCGGAAAAGGCAGCTCCCAAACTGCCACTCTCCCTAGATAATGGGCCCTCTCTTTTCTCTCTCGCTCTCATCTTTACTATGTCTCTATCGCTCTCTCCCAGACCATCCTCTCCCTCCCCTCCACCCTCTCTCCCCTACCTACCTCGCTTATCCTTCATCTGCTCATCCCCACCCCTCTCTCTCTCTCTCTCTCTCTCTTCCTGTCTTCCTCTTCCTCTCACTCTCTCTCATCACCTGTCTGTTCCATTGCTGGATCGTGTCCAGTAACCACCTAGACTCCCCTGCGGACCTAAATCCTCTCTCCCTCTTCCTCTCCCTTTTCCAGTAATGACCTTGCTCGGTGTGGCTGCCCATGCTAGTCGGTAGTAGGCGGCGGTGGTGGTGCTGATACCGGAGAAGAGGGGCTCTATGGTGCCTAAGGAATGAATGATTCATTTCTGTCTTTTTTTGTCTCCGGGGGAAACGTTGTAGAAATTGACAGGACTGATTGACATAATGTGTTAGATTTTCATGTGTGTGGCTCGGATGTATGCAGTGAAGACACAGATTGTCCAGCGCAGCTTGAAACATTAATTTGGCACTTGAGGAGCTAGCGAGCGTAAGAAGAGGCATCACAGGGACGGACATGTCCAATATCAAAAGGTAAAGAGAGCAAGACAAAAGAGATGGGTAGCTTGATGTGGAGTGACAAGTGGTATGTGAATACACACACAACTGATGCGGCATTAGTATTGGTGGTGATTGACTGACTCTTCCACGTTTTTCACCGGACCCACATCACTGAAATGCAAGCCGCATTATCCTGCAGAGCAAGAAAACGTTGCACAACTAGATTCATGATGGCGATGTCCTCTTTGCAAATACGCTTGTGATGAATATCACCCTACACTAGAGTTGTGCAAAGACCAATAATTGCGTCCTGATGATGCTGAAAACGCAACCAAATGTACGTGCCGCTACCACCACCAACACCCCCTACATCGCCAAATCCCTGCTGCAAAAGATCATCAAAATCCTGGCGGCGCAGGTCTGGATCGTTACGCTCCCAAATCGACTGTGCAGGCAAAGAGAGCCCAGCTTGCTGATTTGTGGAGTCATTTTCTATGAGAAGCAACTGCAAGGTCAAGCGCTGTCATAACATTACATTAGGCAGTGATATGGCCAGAGCGCGCACGGGATCTGATACACCAGTATCAAAGGTCTCCTGAATGATGACTGTATAGCACCGCTCTGATCCATCAACACGATGCTAGTCAGGCCCGTCCCCGTGGAGAGAGAGAGAGAGAGAGCGCTTGCCAGGCCACATCACTTGAAAAGCCTCACTCATGCCCGCGAGTCATTTAGGCTCAATTCCCCATGAATTATGGCTTGATTTAGGAATGATCAGTTCTTAGGGCTTTTAGATGGTTTTAAAACCCATGAGGAAATGTAACGTTGCTGCATAGAAGTGGGGCAGACTTTACATTTTTCTTTTTTTCGCTGAACTCTGCGGGAGAGGCGGTAATATTCAGCTAATATCGCTGACGTACATGAGAGACCGGTGTTCCATGCCAACAGCATGCAACCGATTTATCTCCATTACGCCGTGTGTGGCATCTCTTTTGGGGAGCAGTAATTGATACCACAGGCGATGACAGGCAGAAAAATACCTCACGTGTTTTCAAAGGCAATGCGAGAGGGGGCTTGTCTGAACGCCCCTGTCCCCTATCTGTCTCCATCGGCCCTTTCAGTATGCACACTTGAATCTCTCCAGCATGCTGTGGATGGCCCTACAGGCGGAGAGGCAGAGAGTACTTCCGCAACCTCCCACATTCATCTGCAGATGTGAACAGTGGGACGTGACCAAGGGTACGCGCTATGGGACCGATCATTAGGTTGTAATGTATCACTGGAATGTAATATATATTTACAGTATATCAGCCGCAGATGCTCCAGCAAAGCAATGTGACTCGGGCTGACGTGAGAAGATGCTGCCTCTTTGCCGCCGGATACCGGTCGGTTGCCGTATCAATAATAAAACAAAACACAGAAGGGACAAACAAAACAAAACTAAGCTTTTCTTTGCATAGAAGCACAACGTTTCAGTTTCCAATAGAGGAGCGTGTTTGACCTTAATGATGATCAATACTCGGGAAGCCTAGGTTCCTCTTGTGCCAAGTTAATCAAGAGTGTATTGCATTTTCTGTCACATTCTAATTTGAGTTTATTTACCTTAGTTTGATCTTTTCTTGTATTAAGAGATCATCTAATCATGCATAGTCAGTTTGCTAGCACACAATCAGATGCATTTTAAAGAGTCTTTGAGGCGTACAGTCCTCTGGAGTACCACAAATATCAAAATAAATATCAAAGTGAATATCAGTCTACAGGCGATTTGGAGACAAAACACAACAGTGAATAAAACAATGAAAACTAGAGATCCAAAAATAATAAACCACAATGCTAGAATATATTGATCCAGAGCCTTGGGCATGTCTGATGTAGGCCCAGTTCCCAGTAGAGACAGACTTTGGCTGTGTGGGAGAAACTAGTTCAATCGTTGGAGAGGCATAGTGCTAAGGCAACAACGTTGGTCATTGATTGGAAGCGATAAGGTGTAGAGTCACATGGACCCTGTGTGTATGTGTGTTCCCTTTTGAGTGCGTGTGTGTGTGTGTGTGTTATACAAAGTGAGGTATGGTGCAATCATCTTTGCCTGTAGAGAATACCATAACAGTGAAGTGCTATGGAACAGTTTCAGATTCAGACACGCTGTTGCACTGTGGGTTGTTGTTCATCTTGATTTGGCTGCTGTGGTTGGTTGGTTTTCACTGGGACCAACCATGCTCAAAATGTATTCACTCTTGGCATTGTAAGGTGTTTTGGATGACAACATGCACCAAATGGGATATGCAGTCATTAAATAGCTCCGACACTGAAGATTTTGTTTTTTCAGAGATGTACATTTTTCTTTTCTAAACAGGAAGCGGAGACTATTTGTAAACAAAGATTTGGCACAGACAGGGTTACAGTAAATCTGATTAAATCTGTTTTTCAACCTTAGAATCTAACAAAATATATTTTGTAATCATGTCAAGCACAGGCACAGACTGAAGCCAATTACAATCCAATTTTGTATATTCCCACATGAACTGTAACCGTTCTGCAAATAGAGAGAGAGAGAGAAAAAAGGCAGTACCTTTTCTGTCAGATATTCAAATCTGAGTGTATTTATCGCCACAGTTTTCTTTTCCACAGCCAATTCTCAAATCCACATACCTTGTGTGGCTTGACTCAACTCCTCATCCAGTGCAAGTGTCCACTTTATGTACGAGTATGACCCTCTCTTCTATCCCCCTCTACATAGTGAAAAGAAGGGCATTTTTGTATTTGGTATTTGACTAAAGATAAACAAAAATAAGAAAGCTTCCCAAGCATTAAGGCAGACAGGTAGTTGGCATTACAACTGTTTTCAATTCCATGTAGCAACAACATAGTGCAACAAAGCCCCGATCAGACAAGTCTTCGCTTCCTATTGGGGCTAGCAGGGAAACGAGAACATGGCGATACGACAGGTATCTCTGTTCATCCCAGGGTTGACAAGAGAGCTGCTCACAAATGTGACAGTCTAGTCAGTTAACATACAAATAATTCAACTCCACATGTTCTTGCCAGCGTAGAGCAAATGGAAAATAACATCATGTTTAATTGAATCTGATGGACATGTGAACTGCGAGTATTTTGTCCTGTCAGAGAAGATACAGAAATCTGCTAAAGTATATGAATTTTTATGCTTAGTGAAAAAAAGATATTGCATCTCTATTTGAAATTCTTCTTCACTACAGTGTCAATTAAACGATCACTAATGCCCATTATAACCCATTACATGTGATTTCAACGAGATACTGTATATGGCGCTCTGGCGTATTTCACCTCTAGTAATTAAAGTCTAATTAGAGTGAAGTGTAACTACTGGGTTACTCTCTGGAGGTGCGGTACTTAACTTGTCTTGTATTCCCAGTCTCAGTGTCCAGTCCTTAATTGCCTTGCTTTCAAGTAGTGCATACATGCATGGACTCCCCTGGGCATACAGCCTTACAGCCCAACCTGTACTACTACCATCTCTGCCTCGTTGTAGTCTCTGGAGGAAATCCCAATCCTATGGAAATGCATATTTATGGGTCAAGCAATAGATGTTCTTTTGTGTCAGTGTTTCAGTAACTATGGCAACAGGACTCCCTTTTGCTGCTTGCTTTGTGCGATGGTGACCAAGGCTTCGCACTCACATTGTTCCAACTTCACATTTATCAAATCTAATCCGACTGTATTGGTGGCGGAGGGCGACTTTCCTTCTCTGTTGGATATTGTCATCATTCCTTGTTCAGTCTGGAGCTCATGGTGGCATATCCACACTGCTGTACCACCAGAGGGATCACTTCTACACATCACAAAAACATAAATTAGCTATTTTCTCAGAAACTGCTGGGTTCGTATTCACACAGCTGTGAATTGTCAATCTAATAACAATAATAATACATTTTAATTATATATAAATCAAAGGCACTCAAAGAAAGCAGAGGTATATAATACAAAATAAAACATCAAAGAATTAACACTACTAAAATGGAAAATGCAAAATAAGAGAATAAAGAAACAACTACAAATAAGAACAGATAAAGAGATTAAATTAAAAGAGGGGAGTAAACTACGGTTCCTCATGTGTGTGGATGGAGAGTTCCAGAGGGAGGGCACGGCGACACGCCTGGTCTGGTGCTTGGTCCTTGTTATAGGGGTCAGGAGGTTACCGTCGGCAGATTGGTGGCAGCAGGTTGAGGTGTGATGATGGAAAAGCTCAGTAAGGTAGGAGGGGCTGAAGGTGGTGAGAACGCGTTTGCACTGGATGCGTTGCTGAACTGATCAATTCAATCTAGTTTGGATATTAAATTGGATCTTACAGCTAAAAACAGCCGGTTTTAAGAGTCAACATCAACACTGCTGCTATCCAATATGAATGTAAGGGCTTTCTACTTGTGTTCCAGTAAGCCACTACTGACATGGTAGTAGTTGGTTTTGACGCATGTTCCAAAGAAGATCCATGTATCCAAAGTTGATGTTTTTGCTTGGTATTTATTAAACACAAAATTACGTTGTCAAACAAAAAGAAAAAACAGTATTCTGAAGTATGTGGAAGTGTGTGTGTGTGTGGTCAAAAACTGTAGCTTCCCACTACCATCCCATTCGAAACCAAACATTACCTGCCATATACAGGTGCCCTCAATCAAATCAACTCACTGACATTTAGACATTTCAAAATAAAAGTCCACACATTTACCAAAATAAAAGTCCACACATTTAAACTACAAATACTACAAAAATGGCTCCTACAATGAACCTAAGTCTCCCAAGTCAAAAGCCCACCTAGGGCATTATGGGTATTAGACTTAACGATGAATTAACATTTTTACTTACCAACTGTTTTGATATATTTGTAACTGAGTAGTGCATCATTAGTAATGACATTAGTTCAAATTGATCAGCAGTGGGGTCTTACATGGCCTCCGCCTGTCCTTCACTGAAGCCCTTCCTGCTTCAGTGTGGTACATGTTGAAACCCCAGACCTCTCCAGGTCAGCCTTGAGATCTTCAATTTTCCTCTTACCACCACGTCGTGGGCGTCTCAATTCCAGGAACAGCAAACATCCGCACAACTGTTGAACAGACATTTAACGCTGTCCTCACAAATCATTTCTAATGAATGAGTTGAACATGAGCACAGTCCAGTGCAACTATTTAATGATTCATACAAGGAGATCATCTGCTACGATGACTTAAACACGATGTGTCATACGGGTAGGAGCAGCCCCATCCATACCAGGAGGCAGATCGGGCGATAAGTCTTTGAGAAGGTTTTATGGATATGGACTTTGATGGCACATGTTTGAAGTTCCCAAGGTTAATGGCCTGTAATGGATTAGTTGGCATACAGGTCAAGCACAACATTTTCTCCCCAGGGATTTACTATAAATACAAAAAAGAGAAGTGGGGCTTAGTGGGCATTCATACCCTGCTTGTATATCACCATCCAACCAAACCATGTATTTTTTTAAAAAGCATTTTAAGTATATTACATTTTGTCCAGCCTGTCATGATGTCATGTCATGTCACGTTGTACATTCAGTAATTGGCTGTGAAATGGTAAGAACACGCCTGATCTGGAATGATTAGCCGAGCATGTCACGTCAGTAGCCACAGACGTTGCAGTGGGTTATGGGAAAATACGGCAAAACGCTCCTTTTAAAAAGGCCTCATCTATCATGGTCACAAAGGACAGGAAGTGCCGGCTTGTCTCGATCTCACAAACGGTGCGTAATTTACGCATATACATATGCGCTTAGACACCGTGCAGCAACACTACCGCTGATTTCAATTTCTGATCCCACCATCATTTGTGCTGCACATTAGCTGAACGATGTCTTTGATCTCTTATCCTTTAGATAACAAATGGGGAGCTGCTCCTCGGGTGTAAGCTTGATTTTACAGGCCTGTAGAGCAATGACAGCCAGGATAGCTACTGCCATGAGAACGTATTAAACTCCAATCTATCCAACAGGAATGTTCTAAATGGGACTGATCATGAGTGATGATTGTGTGATCAACTCACGCAGAGGCTTAGTACCGAGGTGTTCTGTGTGCACCTTGTTGAACTGCGTGTTATAACTTTGAGCATGTTGGTAAATATCCTTATATATTTGTTACCGCATTTCGGAGTAATGCAATAGAATGCTGCGTTATTGAAACGATTCATCCATGTATAAAGGAAAGCACCACTTGGAGGCTACAGGTTTGCTGTCACAGTTATCAATTCAAATTCACACTTAGTGCCCAAAAATCAGCAACTCTTTTTTTCCTAGATGAAGATGTTGACGACGAGAAGGAGTCAGGTTGAATATGTATATGTAACTCAATATTAGGAAGATGTTTTTTAAATATTTTGTACGCTCAGTGGATATTACCACACACTGCTTACCTTCTCTCCTGTAAGAAAGTTTGACAAATTGGCTGGAGCTCGGCTGCCACCGGTGCTAAGATCAGCCAATTCTTTGAGCAGCCGGAAATGATGACAAGACAAAAATGTAAGTGAACAATCTGTTCCTCCAGCTGATTATGAAGCTACCTACTGAGAGCGGCCAGGTGCTAGAGTCCACCCCGTGTCCTAAAATATGCATTGCAAAACTCTCAACATGAATTTTGCATTTTTTTAACTCACTTATTCAGACACAAACTCAAACCGTGGATTCATTTCAGGACAGAATTATTTTTTTCTGCTTTGTGCATGCCGCATGTTTTCATTTGAACTAGTCTAAGACTCCTTGGGCTACACTGAAATGAGTTGTGTCAATCAAAAGACATCTTGACGTATTTCAAATTTCAAGTTGAGACACTGTGAGCAATTCAGGCACTTTCACATATAAACTCATTCTTGTCAAGGGTCCTCATGCTCACTCTGTGCTGGGCATGCCACCCACTGTTGAATCATCACTTGAACTAGAGGACTATGTCCCCTACTCACACAGCCACTTTGGTGACTCTAGGACTCTGAGGCCAAACTTGCGATTTTCAAAGAAGCGTATATCCTGACCCATTTGTCGTACGATCACGAAACTTGTACCCACAGGGACCCCTGGGAATCTGAGATGAAAATGTCTGAATCTTTGAAGAAACGATACTGGAGCGATATGGAAATGAGTGAGCAGTGAATGATGTTGCTGCTACTTTGACAAAATAAATTCAATCCACTTCCTTTGTTCAAGCAGGTTCCACAGTAACAGTGGCCAAAGAATTCCTTGAACATTAAAACCACCAGGGACCCTTCAAAAAGTGCCAGCTTTTGAAACCGTGCACTCATAAAGTCATACTATGAAAAAACTCCTCCTTGCACCACTTCTCAGCTGGCTCAATCAATTTGTGACCTGCCAATGGCAACAAAGGTTGTGAGCTTGAGTCCTGGGTGGTGATGAAGAAATCCTATACTGGTTGACAGCGATATTTTTTATTTGACTTTTTCGTGCATCACGGAAAATACTGAAGGAGGAGTTATTTGGACATTGTAGATGCTCACAAACAATTGTAGTGTTTCATAAGTGCAAATTACATTTTGATATTTTGTACAAGTTTAGAATTGTAGAAACTCAAACACAAATGCTTCAGTGGTGGTTTATTTGTTTGTATGCACAAAGCTCCTAAACCTTGGTAGGGGTAACTCCTGGCTTTAGAAGTACTTTCCAGGTGTCAACCAATTATTTTGACTCCCAGTAGTACATGGCATCATGGCCCAAATAAGCGAGGCAATGCCCTAAATCATTTTTAAATAAAGACGTATGATTATTGACTGTGGAGCAGGGAGACATAGCCCTTTAAGATCAGTGGTTCACACCTAATTTGTGCACACCAGGTATGTCCCTGCTACACAATAAACTGCCAATTACCAAGCTACGTCCTACAATGTGTTGTTCCCCTCGAGTGGTTATTAGCATCACATAATACAATTGTTTAGACAAGTGATTACTGAGGGCTAACCCTTGTTTATTTAAAGGGTAGTTTACAGTAGCTGCTGTTTTCCCTTCTCCTGCTCATTTTCCACTTTTGTGCTGGAACCTCTTTGTATTTTGTGATTTTTAACATTCCCTGTGTCACTTCTCAGGGCCGTCTTGGTAGACTGAACTATTAGGTGCTGTTTTAACTGAATTGAAAGTCAACTATTTTCCAGCCTTTTTGATTAAGACTATTCTTTTGATAAGCTGTTAACTTAGAAAACCTTGTCTCTACTCTACTCCTTGGGTGAAATACCCAGCTTGGGGTTCGGGTTTAAACTCCACCTTGTCACACCTTGTTACACTAGTGTTGCAGGGATGTCTGCAGAGGTTTGCTGACAGCCTGACTTTGAACCAAATTGTTCTCAGGCCCTGATACAGTATAGCCTCATATTTCTATGGATGACAGGGACTGTTCTCCTGCTGGAAGGTCACAGGTTTGTTTCCTTCCACAGCCAGCCTTGAACAAGAAATGACTGCCAGTGTGCTCTGACCCCTCTGGTGATATGCGTACATGTCTTTGGACAAACAGAAAGCTTTTCATGAATATACTGTACAATGTGTAATACATGATACAACCCTCCTGGCTTGAGGGACATAACATGAGGGCCATTCAATTTCTGTAACATGAGGTGTCATAGCCTGTATGTTGTGCAATGACCACAATAGCAATGAGTTCAAGGAGGCAATTCTATTGGTGACCAAATGCCATGAACATGCAGCTTTACATGAGACCCACTTTTTGAACTGTTTTGAATCAATGATTAAAAAATAATATGAATTAAATAATGAATTAATAGTTAAAGCTATAGAACTTAATGGTTCTGTGCTTCCATGTTTGGTCACTGTTAATCGGCCAATAACGGAGAGAGCTTATCTTCTCATTTAAACCGAACAGCAGAGTAGAGAGAGAGTAGAGTGGAAGGTAGGGGCGGACAGACATTTGTTTTAACCTCTCTTGAGGAATGACCCTGTCCAATTAAATGTATCGTGTAACAGGATCCAGATCATTGAGATACTATAGGCCTATTCAACATAACATGTCGGTCCATGCTAACAGGCTTACTTTCATGTTATGCACCCTTTGAATTGCAGAGGCTCTCTCTCTCTGATGGAGCCAAATTGAGTTTTCTGGCATTCAACTTGTAACCTTTTCCATGTGGCCATATATTATTCATCTTCCCGGTGAATGCTCAGGAGTGCTTTCTACCAAAATGATGCAACAATTTATCCATGATACAGCACAGTTCTAAAAATGGAAAAGGCTTATTTGTCTTTTTATTTTATTTTATACCACCTATATGAGAGAATGCATAAACGTGTTTGTTGGTGATTTTTTATGATCTGTAACTCTACAATGTGAGTCACAACACACCATTTTACTACTACAGACACTGTACACATAGCAATTGGAAACTAAACTGAAATTCAGTGTCATCTTATCCTTTAGCTATAGGAAGCCAAAATACTTGATGAGGTGATATTTACTCATTGACTACATTGTAAGTACAGTCTGTTTGCACACAGATTATTTCAACATATATTACAGAAATGTGTATATCTCATGATCGTTTATGTAACGGAGGTGATTTTATTGCTTTGTTTAGTTGTTGTAACACATGTCCCCCGGTGTCTATGGAAAATCTCGCCAGCCATCGAGCCGCTAGTAAACCAGTGTGTCGTCTCTGTTAACTTCCGCTTCGGCTCCCCATTTGGTCGGCTGCTCACCTGTGCAGAATCAGCCGCTGCTCCTCATCTGAATTACAAAGCCCGTCTTTCTGCCTAGTTAGGCATGTATACATGACCTTCCTTGCTTCTATAATCAACGGGTAGTAGGTAGCAGTTTTCTGATTCATGCCTTAGAAAAGGGGGGAAAGAAATAGCTCCCAGTCTCATTTTCACCACTCTCGCTCTTTCTCTCTTTCAAAAGCCATAGTCTCTTGAAGTGTCACCAGAGAAACATGTCTTTTCATGTTTGTTTGTCAAATAAGCCATGCCAAATATTATGAATCTATTTTTTGACAAAGGACCGACTGCAGACCTACACCGTTTCAAAACAATAGGGATGAAAGTATCATCCCGTGCAATGAAATTTCATGCAGATACACAAAACCTCTTAGAGCTTTGCCGCTTTTGTTTTGTGATTCGATTAACGTTGCATGTGGAACAAGCCAATAGAGGTGGACTACTGAGCCTACAGCAGGAATACAACAGGAGGGAGATAAAGAATGAAATGATAAAGTTGTAGGTTTTATCTTCTTAGTACTGCTGATTTTTAGTCAGTTGTACCCCGATAGGCTGCAGTCTCAACGTGGTTCAGTGTATATACTTGAACGAGGGTCGGTCAGTGTTTGAATGTGGGCCAAAGCTTCCTTCATGTCGTTATGTGACGCTGTCCTTTCACACACTCGAGTCAAAGTCCGAGTAATCAGCTTGAATTCAAGTAATCCATGCTGGAACAAACAAAAAAACCCACATAGAAATGCACATATGTCACATTAAAAGCTATTTTGTTAGTTATCATGGTGACTCTAAGTTGTGTGGATTTCTAAATCTGATCCCAGAAATATGATTCATATTGTTTAGACAGAAATGAAAACACTGGTCAGCCCCGACCGCCTGTCGGTGGCACACAGGACTGGAAAATATGACAGACCTGGAGGCTCATCCACTAATAGATTTGAGCAATTTCTAAATCTGACCCCAGAAATATGATTCATACTGTTTAGACAGAAATGAAAACATTGGTCAGAAAGCCATACCTTTTGACGAGTACAGTTGAAACAGATGCTAGTAGTGATGTGATACCGCAGCTTCGAAGCGTGTGTACAAAACGTAGGGCCGTTTCCGATGAAGCTTCCTTATCAATTTAACATCATTGAAGCCTCATCCACGGAGTGCTTCAGGAATGGATTCAGGTTTGGCCGGCAGTTTTGAATTATGGATATGGATGTGGATATGGAAGGAAAGAGCCTCTCACAACTCCTGGGTTGTAGTTTGTACTGTATAATAACAGGCACATAAGACACTTACACGTTGCTCATGAGAGTATTATAGTGATAAGTTGTATAATGGTGCTATACTCTAACACCGATCACAAAAACAGGAAGTGAAATAAGTCACTGACTATGATCGAACCTGTGACCCATCCCTCACCCACGTTATCTTCAATGCAGCAACGTTGCCCACTTCCCCACCGAGAAGTTGACGCACACCTCACAGGTGGCGATATTTCTACTTCAGCAGTAGCTCATCGTCTCAATCATGGCTTTATATTAGACCTAATCACTAATAAATATGTAATAATTTCTTTATTGTCATTATTCACATCAGTTTAATTTCCTGGCGAAACTATTACACACACATCGCACACACCGTCGACGTCATTGCCAAGGTACAACTCAGCTTCAAAAACGACGGTGTGGACTTTTCATGCACTACAATACAAATTGTGGAAGGAGACATGCAGGAGGAAAGGTGCTGGAAGGATTCAGTCATTGGTCGGCAGGGATAAATTTACCCCTTGGGGTGGGGGTCCTGAACACTACACCATCTCTGTGATACCTTTCTAACTAGTTTTTCCTTTATGCTGGTGATGCCTACTGTAGTTGATATTCAATTCTAGCCCTTGTGTAACCATGCTACCAGCCCTCTCTCCTGTAGCTCCTTCCTGTATTGTGCAGGGGAGGTGTCACACATGACCTTGGGATCTCTTCATTGCATTCAGATTCACAATTTTACATTGTAGGCAATTAGTAGACGCTCTTCTTCAGAGTTATGTTGCTATTTACCCATTTGCTTTCTCTGTGCTCACCTTGATAGTCAGTTGAAGAAGTATTTTTCTGAAGCACTTTCCAGTCCCAAGGGGGAAACTAATGCAGTCCAGATTTTTAGTCAACAGATTTTGGACTGTGCTTTAAGTTCAAGTTTGCATTTAAAGATGGAGTGGTTCTATGCAGATAGCGAGATACATAAAACACAGTTATCTGGTGGGAAAAGAAAGCCTTGCGATTCATTTGAGGCAAACCTTTTACTGACACACTTGGTATTTCCCATCTCGTTATTGGGGCTGATTAGAATTCATAGGCTATATTAAATGTCAGAGAAAGGCCAGGGATTGTTATGCAAATGTTAAGGATAGAATGTGTTCTTTCATTGAGATTTATTTTTTAACCAGTTGCCGAAAAAATAAGAAATGCAAAGGCCTGTAACAATTTAATAGCTTGTTTAAAAAAAAGAAAAAAAGACCTATACTTCATTTGGATCAAACCACGGCCTTATGGAAATTTGTCATTATTCAGACTAATTATCTCTTAATAAACCAGCTTGCAAGAATTGAATAGATAAGTGAAATCCAGTGAAATCAGAGAATATGTTCGCTACTCCATTTAAGTTCGCCCTTCCACTGACATCCCTTAACCCAAGTAAACCATTGATCTTTCCGTGGTAATTAGCTTTAAACGAAACACAATGATAGCTTTTTATCGAGAAGCTTTTCTCAGGAATCAAATATTTCCCTTAAAATACAAATGAAACTTAAAGCTCTTTTATCTCTCAGCCTCGATGTACATCAAAGCACAAACTTGTATTCTTTGTCTCCCAAACCCTTTCACACCAGAAGCAGTGCAGCAGACAAACTGGTGGCTTATCATCTTATCCTGTAGGGGAAGGGAAGACAAACTGTTGGTTTGTTCTCAGTTAGAAATTTTGCTGAGGTTTGTTTCTCAGGATTAAGACAGGGACAGGGATCATTTTGATAAGCAAGCTGTCAAAATAAAATATTTAGCTAATGTGTGTTAACTAGTGACACAAATGAAGATCAGGAAAACATTAGCTTGCTGGGACAAGTTGTCACCTTGATGTGTCTTCTCAGAAACATAGAAATTCAGGTAGCAGTCACAATTACTGTCTATTCCAAACCAATTTTTAACTCTTATCTTTTATGATGTCACAGTCTGGCTTTGTGATGCAATAAAGGTAATCTATAACGTATTCCCTCCCTGATGCTTTGACTCCAATCGATTACATGAAGAGAATTCTCATGAAGCGGGTATTACTGTGACAGCACCACAATTGTATTCTCTTTGTAGATTTGGTTTAGATGGATTAGAGTTTCTTTAATTTGCAGTGGGAGTTCATTGGAAGAACAAAATAATAAATAAATAATTAAGCCTGTGGAAATTGGAAAGGTAGTGATGAGCAATCTGCTGTTGATCTGACGTGTGATTAAAAGCAAGGCCGAGGGCTAATTCATTGGCCTTTAATTCCAATGGCAGCCTCATTACCCTTAAGGAGGTGGAGAGAAGTTACAGAGGTTTCCAAGCATTGTTTGGTTTCCTAGGGCAACAAAGAAGGATAATGCTCCTTCGGTATGTTTCCTTGGTATTTTCTCTGCATCATTATGCAACCTTAATAGAGCCCTGATGAACAATGGGGTCTTTGTTGGATTTCCAGTCAGTAGAGCTACTGTAAAGGTCTTACTTTGCTGTTATACAACCAACTGCCTCACATAATGACGTGACGCAGAGGATGAACAGCAAAATAAAGCTCATGAACAAATGTTGATGATTTTATCAAAGTGTATTTTGTTTTTGACCAGGGCTGATGACAAACTGGGGGCCTGACACCCACACATCACTGTGCTCTGGATAGGTGCAGTAATGGGTACCAGCATATTCCGTAAACTGACTTTAACAGCAATTTAAGGGCCCTTGTGAACCTCTATGCAGGAAATATGAACCACTGCTACTCCGTTTGAATTTTGTTAGCTTCTAGTCAGTGCACAGTGGTCTATAGTCTGAATATATTCTTTCTTTCTAGGTTTACTTTGACCTTTTTGGGACAAAGCATTACAACGGTGGTATACTTCCAGGGCAGTGATTCCCCCATGCAGGTACAAAAGGACAATGTGCTCAAAATGTTCAAATAAATGTACAGACTTAAAATGAAATAATAGGTGAAAAGGTTAACCCTAACCTGAAAATAAACCACAACAAAACAAGAAAATTGGATAAAAAAAATCTCTGTAAAAAACAACTGAATAAAATAAGTGTATAAAACTGAGTAACAATAAGCCAGTCCTATGGACATTGATTTGTATTATGAAATACTGACTTGTTCAAATGTGGGCTTGAAAATGTGCTCCAAGTATAAAGACTAATTATAAAATACTCATGCATTAAAAAGGTCTAATTGATCAGTTGTTCTACACTCATGAGGTAATTTATAATCTTACACACTCTGGACATCTCGGGACTTTTTTACCCTTTGTAACAGTGAGGCAGCCATAACACTTTTACAGCTGTCTTAGCTTTGAATTACTGGTAGATGTGTGATGTTGATGGCAGTTTGCAAGGAGCACAGATGTTGAAATATGTATCCAATGCCCAAATCTAAAAGCATCATCAAACTCATTCTCCACCAGATGTTAGTTTGCGTTGAACTCCTCCCAAACCATGTGTTCTTTTATACCAGAGTGGAGATGAATCACCACTTGATGACAATAATTGTGTACATCCACTCAGAAAACTAAATGGATCAAATCTGCCACGAGGGAAGTGTAGGGTTTTGAGGAGGCTTGCCTGTCCTGCAATAATGCCTTGGATTTCATCAGTAAACGACTGTGATGAGCAGCTTGTGTATAGGGAAGACTAGCCTCAGGTGAAGGCAGTCTGGAAATGACCCTCTTACAGGAAGATCTGGGGCTTGTTTCCTCACAGCATTTGTAGCTCAGAGGAATACACTGACATTTTGGCTAATTAGCTCTTTGATCAAGTTAATGGTGTGTGACAAGAATATTGGTAGCAATTTTACATCTATGTGCCCAGTATATTTATTTAGTTTGCTGTGGTGCATGCCAGCACTTCTACACGCTGTATAAGTTTAGTGAACGGAACAAACGAAGCAACATCTCCAAAGCATCGTAGCGTGCTAAACACCGGACACAAAGAGGTGAAACTGCTTCCAGTCTTCTTCAGTGCATAACCAAAGTTGAAAGTTGAAAGTGCTAATCTGCCAAAAAACGTTTGTGTTCTGTATTCCTTTAAGACAATTTGGGGATGTCGTGTACTAACCATGTATTGTTTCACATGTTGGGCACTGTGAAGCCCTTAGAGACTGTAAGGGTGATTAAGGGCTACACAAATAAATGTGATTTGATTTGATATGACAATTTAGTTGGCACATCTAAGAAAGCGGGTCTTTAGCAAGGACCACTAAACCTGATATGAAGTGAACAATTCAAAATTGAGAGTTGGAGTTGAGTGCATTTGTAAATGGCCTAGTAAACATGCATACAGTTTTGTGCATGCTTTGTAAAATGTTAATAGTTTAGAGGAAATTCTGGCAAAGGGAGAACTTCATCATGAACACAAATTAATGCATTAGTGAATAGCTTTATTAAGTATTAACATGCCTTAACGGTTTGGTCATCATTAATTCATGTATTTACTAACACTTGTAAAGGGAACCTTATTATAAAGTGTTACCAAAACATCTTAAATGTATGACACAGAAAGTTGGTAGGCCAAACCGTATGACCAGCAGACATAGTAAAACATAGTAAACACAAAGTGATGTTTCTCATGAACTCATTGTCCAATTTGCCAATTTGAGAAGAGGTGCTCAAAGTTTTGAGTCATTCGGTCACGTGGTGGCGCTACTCGCCAAAATCACTGCACGCCTAACTACTCCTCAACAGCTGGTCTGAGACCTGTTCTGAGCAGGTGGTGCGGATTCACAGGTAGGTACAGACACAGATACACACTCAGCTCTCTGTCTCTCCCCCTGTCACTTTGTCGCTACGGCTACTACTGCTAGCACTACTGTTATACTACAATTATTGCTTCTGCTATCATGAATACTACTACTGCTACCACCACAACTGCCAATACTGCTACTAAAACTACGAATACCATGCCTACTGCTACTGCTACTACCACTACTACTAGTACAAAGACGACTACTACGGCTATGACTACTACCACTAAAAGCACTACCACTACTACTACAACTACTCCTACTACTGCTACTACTCCTACCATTACTACTACCATTACCATTGCATGGCCCCTTAATCACTGCTTGTAGCTATATTAGGTTACCTGTAATTGCAGCACCTCCCTTTGGCAGCAGTGATGCATTATTTCTCCAAGTTTTGGCAAAACTGTATGACTGGTGTCTGAGATATTGCTTGAGACACATGGACAAACAAACAATGTATCATCCCCGTGGGCTCATCATTATTTTTAAAATACCAAATTCAGTGGTGAGTTGCAAGATTCCCCCAAATTTAATCTAAATCAGTGTGTCTGAGATATCATGTGTGATGGAAAAATGACCAAAAGATTATGGTTGTCTTAGAATTCTCTCCTGTTTTATCGCTTTTTATCATACTTAAACTGTGGTTATATATTGTATGGTTACATAACATACAGTACCTGGTGTGCTGCGTGTGTTCTCCATCAAGACTCGGTGAGACACTGTGTCTCTTCCAAGCTGTTTGTTTTTCTGTGTTTGGAGAATGTCATGCTTAAATGTCAGGGTGGTATGAATCTGCATGGATCTCCGTCTCACAGTTACAGCATCATTATTACCATAAATGAGTTCCCCAAGGTCAGTGATGGTAATATTATGTAACTGGTGGGATCTGGTTTCTGTATTAACAATGACTGATGCACAGATGCTGGTGGACCCTGAACACCTGGGGTCCATTTATTAGAGTATAATCAGAAGAAAATAGAACAAAACGTCCTCTTGTTGGCTGAAAATGGTTAAAAGTAGTTAATGTTACATTACACCTAAGTGCAAGTTTACAAGCCATATTCTTTGTATTGTTATTATTATTTCTTATAATATCTTTTCATATATTTTAGTGTGGATCTTTCTATTTTATATTGTATTCTTGACCTATGCTTTCTACAGTACTTGCTTTTACTCTTGTTTTTTATTCTTCTCTTGCTATGTTTATTGTTATGCACCAAACACCAAGTCAAATTCCTTGGATGTGAAAACATTCTTGGCAATAAAACTGATTCTGATTCTGGCAAAATGCATCTATTTATCTATTATCTATTTATTAGATTAGATTGTCTATAGTATTGACAGGTACCTGGTAAAATACTTAACCTCCATCAGTCATTTTCTTTATGGCTCATAATGGAAAAGCCATTACTAATTGATCAGGATATGAAGGATTGGAGCACATCAGGTGGTGCTGTCATTTTTCTCCACTTGTCACATGAGGCAAATGCCCTGGGAGGGCTCTTCTAACATTACTGTAGACATTTGCAGGCTATTTGCATGTATTCCTTGTTCTTTATTTACCCCCAAGCCATCTCCCCCATCTCCCCCACACTCTCGAGTCAATATGACATGATATATGATGGCAGTTCAAGCCAGCTAGTCGGGGGGAAGTTTAAGTCAACTCCCGACACATATACACAGAGAATGCATGCAGGTATCTCACATTTAGGTGCTATCAGAAGAATATTCTGACTCGATCCGCCTGTAACCCCCTAGACAGACATGCATAAAAAGCAGTGGTGAGGGGAAATAATGAATTCTGCCAATAGAGAAGAAGAAGCTCTCAGGGGCTACGAAACAACACACAGTGCCTGTTTAGCACCATCCATCTGATACACCAATGACATATTGATGACATGATGTCATACCTATGAATATAGTATTCATAGAATGGCAACTTAATACTCAGATTAAATAGTTTTGGGGTGACATTTTTCTTTCTGTTGAATTGCTCAGATAAATACATTTTGATAATGAGATTGTGTTTCACAACTGTTTATTTTATGGATTCCAGAGTAAAAGGAACCTAAAACATAACTCAATGTACTGTGATGGATGTTTGAGCCCCTGCTTACTGAAATGTTTCCTTTATTTTCGAACACGTTACTGTTAATGTTCCCAGTCCAGCAGCCTCATTTATGAAAATGATCTTTGACATATTTGTAGATTCGCTCATATGATCATTTGTAAGAATATCATGAAAACACAAATGGACATTTGTGTTTGGAAATCTGTTGTGTTAATACAAGCATAAAAACCTAGATTTTTTTCTTTTGAGATATGAGATATCTCACAAAGTTTGGGAAAATCAATTTTACCTTTTGGTTAAGGACAAAATTCATAAAAACCTTTCGTGAATGAAGTCCTGAAACCTGAACGTCCTCAGCTCGAGACCCAGCAGTGCTTCAACAATGTTCTTCTGTGATAGCCTAACACAGAAATAAACTTCCATAAATAATGGGATTGAATGGAATGGAAATATATCAAGCGTCTGATGAACTTATTACCCTGCATCGCCTATATGTTGGTCCATCCCTCACCCGGAAATAACAAGCATAATGTTGTTTTATAATGTGAAAAAAGCAGCAGACAGAACTGTTCATCACATTGTTGGCTTGGATATTTCGTCTTGGCCGGGGGAACCCTGCCTTGGCCAGCAATATCATCCTCTTACTCTGCCAGAAAAAAATGTACAAGCTATTTCTTCCCAATATGCCTAGTCTGTGTGGCATAAAGACTACTCTGCAAAACGTGGTGGGCATTAAGGGGAAAGGCTACGGGGGGATGGGTTAGGCAGTTTACACAAAAATAAAGTTCCATTTCTCACAATGCATAAAAGCATCAATGTGTATTTTATATCTAAAAGGTTTTTCCAGAGTTTATATTTTTCAACCTAACTCTAAATACATTTGCAATTTACACCAGCGGGTTGTGAGGTCTTAAACACGGCTCATACTGTCTGTCAGTGCACACTTGTAAGAGCATTTCCTCAGGTGAACATTAATACTGTGATGAACCTTGACCTATTGATTGCCAGAGCCACAGGAACTGACAAATGAATAACAAGCAAAAAGAAAACACTGGAAAATGCTTAATGAACATCCCCCCTGTCGGCGTGGTGGATCATCACGTCACGAGCTTCCCTCTCATGTGTCATTTTATTTGCAGCGTATCCATTTTTGAGTGAAGAGTGCGGAACAAATCCTTGGCAAAGAGAACAAGAAAAGACAAAGCTTCTTCCGGGGGGACCAAGGTGAGGATGCGCTAACCGCTAACTCCCATGCCAATGCCACTGCTAACATAATGAGCCCTGACATTTAACACTTCAATTTCGTCCCACATGATTGCCGCGTCGCTGTGATTAGTCCTGACCTGTGTCTCCGGGACCAGAGTGGATCGTGACCCCTTGTTGCAACTGGTAATGAGCACCGCGCATCCGGGTGTGACAGGCTAGCGCGAGGGTCAGATCGGAGACAGACCCAATAGATCAGCAATGGTGACAGCCTGGCACACAAGACTAGGAGGATTGAAGGGGTTTCCGCTGATTTGAAATAACTGCGGAGTGGAGTTACACAGTGGCTTTGCAGTACCCTGTCATCAAAAAAGGAGAAGTAATGCAGCAAGCAATGGTTGCGTTTTTGCAATTGTGTGTCCAAGGACTCAGAGGGAAATTGAATGGCTTTGTCTCTACAAAGGCCTTTGACTTGATAGGATTCATTCAAACAGAATTCAGGATGATAATGATTTAATAATTATTATAAATTATTGTTGCCCTGGAACTCATATCCGATTCTGAAATATCTTTTAAGGCAAATAAGGCTTTTTTCTTTTCCCTCCATGTCCTTCTTTTGGTTATTGCTTAGCTGTCTTGTGTTTCATTTTGTTCCCAAGATGTATGAATGTGTGTGTGTGTGTGTGTTGAAGTCTAGGGTAGTAGTTGTGAGGCTTTTAAACTTTCACTTTTAAACAGAAACATTGCAAATTAAGTTTCCCAGACAAAAGGGTTTGTTTACATTTCAACCAAATACAGAGATGGTGTATTTTGGCCCCTAATCTACAATCTGAGTACATTTTATATCTCAGTTCACTTTTAACATTATTTTCTGCTGCTGCTTTGCTTACATCTGTTTGTCAGCATAACTGCTGCTTGCTAGCCTGCCAGACTCTTAGGGACAGTGCAATTTATGACCATGCTCATATATACTCGCCCACACCCTCGCACAAAAGCTGTATTCTTTCCTTTTGCTTGCTAATACCAAGATCACAACAAGCAAACGTCCCCCCAGTCATGTCAATTGGACTTATGTGTAGGAGTGAGAGCTTTGAACGCGACCTTTAGCTACAGCGCACCACATGAGAAGTGTCATTTCGAAAGCCAGAAACAGTGGTAAAAACCATCATACAATCTAATGGTATCACCGAGATATGGTTTGCGGATGAACGGAACTGCGAGTTTTTACACAAGCATTGATGAAACGACTCATAAAAGTGCATATTCTAGCCAATTTGCAATTTTTTAATTTTTAGTGACCGTTCAAGGAATTAAAAGGCTTGAGGCTAAAAGCTAAATCTAAATAGGATTCTTCAAAAAACAGATATATGATTAAAAATTATGTAGAATTAATGTGACAACATTTTCCGATTCTGAAAGTTCTTTAGTGGCAATAGGTGGGTTTTCTTTTCCTGCCATGCCTGTCTACTTTTGTTATCCTGTTCTTCTGTGCATTGTTGTTCCCAATGTGATGTTGGTGTGTTCATGTTGAAGTCTTAGGGTATTGTCAGTGCCTTCTTAACCTTTCCTTTAAACAATAACATTCAAATTAAGTTTAGATAAATTTATTCACATTACAACCATTTAGATGGCTGTTTTTGCCCTAATTTACAATCTGTACTTTAATATGTCGTGATAAAGGATTCATTCTTGGCTGCTATGTGGTTAGATTGATGTCATGATTAGTCCTTCTAGCACTGCAGAGCCAGGGACAGTCAATACATGCTCTATATATCTGTATGCGCCACACTAGCCAAGCTGTATTCTTTCTTTGCTAGATAATATCATACAACATCTTAATGATTCCCCCCTTCTTCAAATCTGACATTAGCTCATTGCAGTTAGAGCATTGGAACCGACTAGCACAGCGCCCACTGACAAGGGCATTGTACATTTTTCAAACATTGTGTTAAAAATCCATTAGAACATTACATGAGATTAATATGAGCATATTTGTGTTTGGATGCTGTAGAGAGAGACACAATTTGCTAAACTAATGTGTTCAAAAGACTCACTTGTAATTACTATGTCATTTATCAAACAAGTTTGCATGTATAACAAGACATTTAAATACTGAGACATAGTTTATCAAATATTTTGATGTATAAAATTGCATTAACTGACGTATGCATTAATTTTATCTTCATAAGAATATTTAAATTCTGATGCTGCTTAGATTTGTCCTTCACAGAGATATTAAATTCATGATTTGAGGCGAACTCAGTTCTTTGTACTAGTTGCTCACTGTAACGAGCACAAAATATATGTTGTAATTGCTCACTTAACAACTATCAATATATTTGTGTAATGACTAAAACTGTCTTGCTGGATGAATGGCCCCAAAGCTGTCTCTTTCTAATGAGTCCAAATAGGCCAGTCCTTTTGTTGTCACCTAACAGTTTCTTAGGCCCTACAGTGCAGTGAGGAAACTGTTACTGAAGGTACTTTAAGGGGTTAGACTGTGAGATATGGTAACTTAATGGTGGTGGTACAAATAGATATTCGGTACAAAAATGGAATTGGAAGGTAAAACAGGATAAGCATGGCGACAAAGATGGAGCAAAGGTAAAAAGGAAAAGAGGCAACGAGCTTTACAAAGTATTCATAGAGGCAATCTTTACATGGTAGTTCAGCTGCCAACGCGGTCTAATTTCCTAAGCCAGCTGACACATTCATAAAAAGTAATACCCATTGTCACAACTTGAGTCGTTTCCCACTGTCGATGGTTAAGTGTGCCCTGCTGAGCCAAGATCCCCTGCAGACCATTTAAAATCCCGTAGATCCTTTCCCTCTAGTTCCTTACTGCTTTCTCCCTTCTGATTAAAATGAATTAGGTGGATTAAAAATTACTGTGAAAAAAAGGAAATGCACAATTACTTCAAAAAAATATTTGGAAAGTACTCAAATCAGGATGATTATTGGTAGGAAGTGATCAAAAAAGGGATAGGAAATGAAAAAACGTTCTGTAATTAATTAATCTTACACTAATAAACACTAGAAGGGACTATAGGCTATCCTAGGGCCTTATCGTGGAAGCTAGTTGCTAGCACGCTTTGGGAGGTCACACTCCCCAGAACTGTATTTTACTCTTTACTGTTTACAGTCCATCTTGCAGCCACCCCTATTCCCCTTACAAATGCCAAGTGTACTACATGGAAGTAAGTGATCAGAGAAAGATGAGTCATCAAGGACAATTCCACCCTGTAATCAATCTTCCAGGAGATCTTTTATGATGAAGTATTGTAGTTTCCTTTTTTTTTCCGTACCCACTTTCCCTCAAACTGCCTTGTCCACTTCTATTTCAGTTAGTGATTTCCTACATTTCCCAGAATGACTTTCAACAACCCCCAGAGAACATGCCTCGATTTGTATTCAGCTAGGTTATACGTGTAGGTGGAAAGAACAATAACAATAGCGGTAATGATGGCAAGAGAGCAAGAGAGTTTCCAATCGAGTGTGTCCGCCCCTTACTCAAAACACAACACGTTGCATTCCCATCTGTTGAGGCTACTGTTGTTGAACGTTGGTGCAAAATGGTGAGTCTAGAAAAGAAGCTGCTTCTCTTTAATTCTTAGGTACTGACATTAAAACCTGAAGCTAACCGTTGAAGTTTTAGATCACTGGCCAGTTATCCATGGGAATAAGAAAAATACACCATCAAACAAAACAAAATGGGCCCTGAAATGCAAGGTAGATTGCCAATAGGTGTGTGTGCCAAAAGCTGCTTGTTAAAGTGTTTTAGGGTGGATTTTTCCACCAGCGACCAGTTAGTTTGGCTGCAATGCCAGTGGCTGTAATGCGATATATGAGAATAAGTGCATAGTGTGTCCTCCTCCACATCATTGCTACTCTCGCTTGGCCAGACCTTTCTCCACAGCGTTGTGCCAGTGCAGGACAAAAGGTCTTGCAGAACCCATTACCATTGGAATAAGGGGGAAAAATACTCAGGGTTGTTTGTATCTCTTAAACCAATCACGCTCGTCTGGGGCGGGCCTTAATTCATGGGGCCATAATGGTGCCTTTCCTAAATAGTGTTGAGGGGAACTGTTCTGGTGTGGATGTCCATGAGAGGTGAGTGTTGTGAAAAATGGACGGCAAAAAAAAGTTACAGGTGTATGTCATCTATGTGACACTAAGTTGTACCGCGGTGCAATGCAGTAAAGTCTGCCTTTAGACTCCCTAGAGCTGGACCAACTTGTCTCTCTGGAGAGGTTCAAGGTTCTGGTAGAAGGTGTGCTCCATGTCGACTGTACATGTTTCCCATAGTACATGTTTTTCATAGTCTTGTCTTTTATTCTTGGATCTTGTGACTTTGTTTTGTGATTTTATCTTGTTTTGTTGTAACATAGTTCTATTTTTTTGTATGTATCTATACATTGTAATCAAGGCGGCATTGTAAAAGAGAGCTCGCTCTCAATTGTCTTCCCTGAATAAATAAAGGTTTCAATTCAAAAGTTTTTAAAGATAAATATAACAAACACAATTTGATAATTGGTGCCATTATGACTGGACCGTCCTGGTAGAGGAATCCCTCCCTGAGCAGCCCCTCCTAAGGTTTCTTCCATTTTTTGCTAAGGTTTTGTGGCCGGTTTTCCTTGTGCCCTGCGAGGGGCCAATGTTTGGGGGCGTTGTGTGCCATTTGTTTTCATAATATGAGTATTGTGAAGCCCTTTGTGACTCTAATCACGATTAAGGGCTGTACAAATAAATTTGATACATATGAAGACCAATGGTTAACCCAGTTTCACAGAAACAAGATTGAAAGGGAAGGGGGAGAAGGGGAGAGGATCGGTGCATTGGTTAATTTCTCGTCGCTGGAGCATGCTTCTGGCAGAATTAAGCAATGCGCTGACGAAAGTGAGTGCAGTATGGGTATGAGAGTTCAACAAGACGAAGTTTGGAATTTCCAAAGAAGCATTCATAATTTGCTGAGGTCCTGACTTTACTGACTAGAAGAACTTGGATACACTTATTTGTCTTAGCTCTTAGCTCTTGTCTTAGCTCTTGTTTATTCGATTCTCCATTTGTCTCATTTGTTTAAGATAAGTAGGTTGCTAACTTATTGCACTCTTACCTTAACACTAGTTATGCTCTTAGTTGCTTGTTTAGGAAGGAAATGCACTTACGATTTCTGGTGACTAGTAGTTTTCTTACCTAACTTTGTTGAATGCACTTATTGTAAGTCGCTTTGGATAAAAGCGTCTGCTAAATGACTGTAATGTAATGTAATGTGGAAGATGTTTCTGATACATGGATAACTGTAGACTAGACTTAGTGTGGTTTTATTACACAGGAAGCAGAAGGGGAGGAGCATGTCACCTGAAACTGGCATAGGCCTTATCCCAACAGCCAAGTCAGACTAGCTCATTGCCAAACACTGGAGAGGATACAATACTGAGTTAGCTAAAGGTAAAAAATGCAAACATGCAACACAAGCTGGACAAGCTGAGCAAGTGTCAAATCAGCAAGAACGCTAGCTTGAACATCTGTAGCTCTATCGTTGTAAGTATCTGAGCAAACTGACAGGCCAAACAGTCACAGTCAAAAAGATGAAAGATAGCACATGGCAGTAAGGTAATGCTGGCATTTCAGACTACTAATGTTTCTGTATTGCAGTTGCCAGCTTGCCATGCTAACGTAAAGAGTTGTAAAACCCGTTATGAAAATGAAGATGAAAATTAAACGCCAACACCATGATGGTAATCCCCAGGAACATAATTGAATGACTGCCGTTGGAAAATGAGGTCAAACCACAGAACAAAGTGAAATGTAGTTTCAGCTAGAGACGATGAGCATGCAAATATTCTGCCCCAGGGTTGAGGGTTGAGTGCATTTTTACAAAAGTGACGTGGGTGAGTGAGGCGGAGAACAACACTTCTAAGAGTTGAGCATGGCCTAGAGACACACAGAGATGTATTGATGAGCAGAAAAAAAAAACATACTTGCACGATGCACAGTCATCTCACAGTCATCTGATGCTGCCTCCTGCCTGACTGGCAGGACTAGTAGGCTACTTGTCAAAATGCCAAATTTTCCTCACAATAGCGGTAACCGTGGCTGGAGGTGAGCACGCAGTTATCAAAATGAAAGTCATTAAAAACTATATGCACTCTGTAATGAGCTAGGAAAGACTTAACGACCTCGCCATCCTCACCATTGAGAGGAAATTAGCCCAAAGACTGGACTTAAAGACTATAATCAGAGACTTTACTGCAAGAATAGTCGGGCATCTCCCATTTGGACCTAAACAGTAGCAGCACAGTAGGGTATTTTAAATGCCTTTTAAATTCATTTGCTATTGTGACACTTCAGGGCTAATGTTTTATTCTTTTAGTAGGCTACATAAATAATTAAAGTGTCTGAATAATCTTAAAGAACGCAGGCAATAGAGCATTTCTCTATGCATGTGTATATTTCACATGGACTATGGTGTGTTATGCTTGTGTTGAGTATGATACTTCTACGTCTGTGAAATAAGCTATGCCTAATGTAAAAGGGGTTAGTGTTGGTGCTGGCCAGTTGGCTGTATCCTGCAAGTGTCACGGCCACTCAGCCCTTGCCCTCACTCCTAGTCTGTCTGTTACTGTCTTCCTGTTGTCGTGTGTGTCCGTCTCTCTCTTCCTCTCTGGTGGGCGTGTCCCTGAGGGCCGATCTATACAGCTGATTCCAATCCATCATCTCCCCCTGTGTATATCAGCTCTGCCCTCACTCGTGCTCATTGCATGCTTGTCTTGTGTGCCCACCCTTGTGTATCTTGACTTCTTACCTCATTCCCAGTATAGTAAATTGCTGTCTGTATTCATACTGTTGATGCTTTGCATCTTATTTACTCTCAGTAAAACCTTGTTCTTTCCTGAGAACCTCTGCCTCCATCCTCTGTCTGCTTCTAATACTGATGCAAATGGACCTTTTGAATCTGTGATGGCTCATGCATTTATTTTTCACTCACACCTAGAGGAATGACATTAATCTGTTTTGCCACTCTTCTCACTCTAATCCTTCCATAAACATGACATCCAACCTGTTTTGCTCTGTTCCATGAATAATGTACATATAACAAGCATTAAGCGGTGTTGTTGCGTCATGCTACTATGAAAGTCCTGCCAGAGCCCCACCGCTTTCTGACACGTTTATCTTCTTGACTGACCTGTGATGTACGCAGCAAGGCAAAGATGAAAAATGAAAAGGAAACCACCCGGTGCTGTAGAAAAACAGTGACTCTGTACATGGCGAAGAACTCAATCTTGATAGCTGAAAAAAGTCCCTGTAATCTTCAGACATTATGATGAAAGCAATGGCAGTAAACAGCTAGACTGGGTTCCAACTGTGAACCATAAGTGACGAGGCTGTACCTTTTTTTTAATCATGAAATTTATACTGATGTATACTGTATATGTATACTCTAAGTTATAAATATCAACTTCTTTATGAAAAATGTAATTTGCAAATTTTACACACACACACACACACACACACACACACACACACACACACACACACACACACACACACTGTTTTAAACTCATAGCAATAATGAAAGGTAACATAAGCTGAACAAAAGCGTGGAAGTAGTGTTTCAGATGACATCAGTGAAGCTTCTGCCTCAAATGAATGGTGGTGGGGACATGGGTTGCTTCTTAAGTGTCACTGCTTTGTGGAATGTGAACAGGTTATCACTTATTCAAGATGTTTTGGTCTTCACAATGAAGAATGACTTTTCACCTTGTTAGCTACTTCTCCATGTCAGAATATATTCCTATTTAACAATACATGCCAAACATTTACAAAATTTGTTTTTTCACATATTTTACTATCAAAATCCCATTACTTTTACTTCCTGTAAAATAGTGTATTTTTACAATCTAACCAATCTCCCCTCCTGTAATATGAAACTGCCTGATCTTTTGAAAGATCTCTTCCCATGTTATTCCTCAAAATCCTTTTTCAACCGGAAGCACGTTATATTACGGAAGCAAGACGCTCTCAAAATGCCATTTCATTGTGACGTTAATTGTGAGATAGAGATCTGGTGTAGTAAATACTACTTAAGAACAATATAGTTGGTGAAATCTCTTAATGTCCTTTGTTTTTGTTACAGAGCTGGGGAAAAAACAAACAAAAGTGTCTAATTTTGCAGTGTATGTCTCTTTAAGAACAGACATCTGCATGGGGATGGGAGCTGTCATAATGACCGCTATGGCCTACCTGAGAGTCTGTTCCAAAGCTAGTGCCGCCAACGACCAGCCATTAGTACTTGGCAGCCGTGCCTTGAGCATTTCAATGTAAAACTGACATTTAGAAGAGAGCAGATGACGCTATTGACACTTAGGATAGGCAGTAATTAGTTCCCCCTTTAGCATTCATTGTGTGAGGCATTTCATCGCTAAATGTCAATTATCATGGCAGCTCCATTCAGCAGCTAACCTTCAGTTATCACTCTAAGCATTAAAGGGAGGGTGCCTTTAAGAATAAGCTGGCTTTATCCCACTCTGACAGGTCTCTTTGACTGTACTTATTGTTACGGAAGAACGTAACATTCAGACATCCAAAGGGATTCACCAGCTTCAAGAATTTACGGTAATGTGGTGCCTTCTTTGTTCCAAAAACATTTGTCCTTACCTAGTAGGTAGTAAAGTGATAAATGACTGTAATGTAATGTAATATATGTGATATATACTATGGATGATTCTACAGAAACAGATCAAATTGGGGGGGTGTAAATATTGTAAAATGTGTATTCTATTTTCCCCAATTCCAAAGCATATAGACTAAGATACACAAATCTACTAAAAGTAGACACTTTTTTACTTATTGTAAAATTTTCCAGAATTTCTCTCCTTTCCAAAAATTGTATTGTAATTCACATTTTTAAAGTTATAGTCAATATAAAGTTAAAGTAAATATTTGATCAATTTTCAAGTTGTATGTATCGAGAGTAATTCGTTTTGATTTATCTCTATAAATAAAATCACAAAATTGATCATATCAGTTTCATATGGCTTGACTGATTGAATCACATGTATACCTACTTACACATAATAGTAGTAATTGTAGAGTTTGAATTGACTACATAGCTTATTCCATTTTAAAAATACATATCTGGTTCTACGGTAGTGGTAGTGACTACACTGTTGAGGAAATGACAACTGTTACCTGTTTATCTTAACTCTAATTGATAACATGCCTAATGAGGGTATAATTAATTAATGTATTTTGCAAATCAAGACTCAACAAACAATAGTTAACATTTCCACCATCCATTTATTCTGCAGAAATAACCTTTCAACTTTAAAGTAGGTTAAAAAAAAGGCATGTTTTAACTTGAAACCAGCTTATTTTTCATGGAGGAATACATTAACAGTAAAAAATGACTAATAATTATAATGAAGAACAAAATAAAAACTCAAAAGAATGAAGAAGGCAATATTAAAAAAACAAAACAAATGAAAACTGTGCTGCCTTATATGTAAACTAAATTTAGTGAATCACCTCCTGTGTCTACAATCTATAACAGTAGCGCAGTGTATTTGGGCTGCTTATATAAAAGTCTTGTTTAAAGGCTCTTTTAAAACAGAGAACACATGTAAACAATATCAGTAGCTGCTGACATAAAAGAGGTTCATCTTCCATTGATAGTAATCACTATCAAGTCACACTGCGACATCTGGCCATTCAAAGACCTAGTTTTTCACACACTGTATCAAACACTCTTGGGCTAATGTGGACATGCCTCTTTGTTGAGTTCTATTTGTAGAATACTCTAATAAACAAGGCATAACCCAAAACATGTTTTTGGTATTGTTTTGATCAACATAAATTTAAGACTTTGAGGTGGAGACGACCACCGTCCAACATAACGTGGCATTTAAACAGTGATTTAAAAAATATATATATTTAACTCGATCACTACATGATGTCATTTTCTGTTCAAAATCTGAAAACGTAGTTATTTATATATATCATATTATATAAATTAAATTAATAATTTGGATTTACCTATGAAGGTTTATATCTGGTATTCAGTTGTAATTATATGAAAGTATACATTATATTGTATATACATTTAGATATACACATGTTTAGGCTATTTGTGCCTCGACTTTGATTTGTAGCTGCATAATTCGGTCAACAAAGAAGTTGTGACTTTAAAAATAAGGGATCTTACAACATGGCATCCCCATTTGCCCGGCAGTCCACATGTCCTATTATTTAAACTGATGACTGGGATGTCTCTTTCCCTAAGATTGTGTCATCTTGCATTGTCTTTTAGCTTGCGTAGCCTCACGCTGAAAGCTCTAAAAACGTCACTTTTTCGCAACCTGTCACCGCTACACTTCGGTGGTTGATGAAGTGTTTTCCAAAGTAGTGAGCGTCCCAACCACCTATAAACTCCAATATGCTGACAGTGAATAGCTATGCTGGAGTGCTTATGCTATACCTTCATGTATAGTTGAGTGATGTGATGTACAAGTTTCAGCTTACCCAACAAATTTCATAACAGAGAACCAGGGAGCTTATAGACCCGGAAGAGGATCAGTCAAAACCATTCATTTGGATCCATTCACATCGAGTGCTGCTGAAGGTGTGTGTGTGTCTCTAAGTGTGCGTGTGTGTGTGGACCACACACAAGAGTATTGAAGCTCATAGAGGGATAATCTGGATGGGCTCCAGGTTGTGGCTCAGTGCACCCCTTTTTAAACACACACACACACACACACACACACACACACACACACACACACACACCACTTAGAGTCCCCAGAGGCAGACATCCTCTGGTTTTGGCGCGGCAGAATGCACACTGGCGCCACATTAACCACCCCTCTTCAAAAAGCACTCTGAATAACCCAGCCACTCCAGTGACAAAATCTAATCCAGGTCTCTTAGAGTTTCTGTTAGTGCTGGGTTCAATCTGATATTCTGATTCTATTGTAGCCAAGGTCTGAATAAGGTCTAGTTTGATTTTCAGCACCTCATTACAGGAGGTAAACTCTCCAGAACTATAGGAGAAGTTGGACTTCAAAGCTATGGTGTGGACTTGATGAAAGTCAAGCAGGTTTGCTTCTTATGGGACAGGTAAATCAGATAACTCATCAAAAAAGCCTTAAGTGTATGTCAGCAGAAGTGAAATCTCCTGAGTACATTGAAGCAAAAATTGCCCACCATCTGAGGATCAGCTCAGGCTCTCTTGCATAATGTTATAGCTAGATGAGTGGCAATGTGAAAGTGGATGCATTTGCCATAAGTAGTACGAATACCATGAAACCTACTGCAGTCATACATTAGTGACACAATGTGTATTTCAGTTTTCATTCATTCAGTCCTTCATTCATTCAGTCATTCATTAATTAATTAATATATAATACAAAAACGTTTAGTTTAGGCTCATAAGGAATTAGAAGCTCAGAGATATTACATTACATTATACACACATGATACAGCGAGCTACAGCTACCTAATATAGCCAGGTGCTAGTCCAAAGTGTGCCTTAAAGGAAAAAGTCCACCCTTTAACACTGTTTAAAAACAACTATTAGTCAAGCACCTTTAATAGATAGATATGATGTGAAGTATCATGAGAGTATGCTTGCGTGTTTGTCGCCGCTACTCCGTCCGCAAGTTTCTTCTTGACCTGAATTCGACACAGTCTGCCACACCATCCTCCTTGACTGCATGTCTGAATACCTGGGCCTCACTGGTACTGCTCTCGCCTGGTTCAGGAAACATTTCATCACCATCAGTAATTCCAGATCCACCACCACTAATTAACCAAGGTGTGCCCCAAGGCTCTGTGCTCGGACTCCTCCTCTTCATTATCTACATGCTCCCCCTTGGTCAGATCATCCGCCAATATGGCCTCAACTTCCACTGCTATGCTGACGACACCCAGCTTTACCACCCAGCTCCCTCCCCAGTCCCTTGTCAACTGCCTGCACAACCTGGATTTCCACCCAACATTCTGAAATTAAACAGTAATAAAACTGCTCCGGAAGGTTGGGGATCATGTTGACAGCTGCTCCATCCCAGCGTCTGAAGGAGCCACTTATTAAAAAACCACAGGAATTGGAAGAGCCTGTATAGGATCCAGATTGGCAGGGGTGCAAATAGATACGTTATCATAGCCACTGACAGAAATATCAAGTAATAGATTCATATCTTAGGTATTTGCATTATTTAGGTAAACTTGTAGAATGAATAACCTTTTTGAAATTCAGTATGCAGTTATAAGATTAAGATTAAGATTAGACTTTATTTGCAACTCGGTGGTGCATGCACAAACATGCACAACACATGCAGGGGGGGAAGTGGTCGCCAAACACAACACACACACATGCAGGGTAGAGTGTCCGAATTGAATGAATTCTCTGCTTTTTTCCCATCCCCGCCGACCTTCCTCCAGGGACAGCCAGGGAGCAGTGGGCAGCCTCCAATACCAGCGCCCGGGGACCAATTCCAGGTGTACGTCGCCATCTTGGTCAGGGACAGGACAGGATGTTGCATGTTTTTAGATGGGGTTCTTTACAGGAGGAGACCCACGTGAGCACGGGGAGAACATGCAAACTCCACACAGAAAGGCCCGGGAGATAACCCACCTGGGCACCCCAGACTCAACAGCGCCCCAGGCGGGAATCGAACCCAGGACCTTATATTGTTTACTGCTGAAAAATACTAGGGCATAATGGTGGCTTACTGGTGGCCCAGTTGGATAGAATGCATAACAGGTAACTGTGATGTCCTGGGTTCAAATCCAGCCTGCATATTTTGTTTCATGTTGCCCCCTCTCTTAGCCATCTTTCTGTGTCTCTCTACTGTGAATGATCAAATAAAGCAGATAGGTCTCTCATTTTTAGAGGTTCATACGTTTTGTCAATCAAATTAAGCATGAAATGTGTTTATTGCTATGGTTCCTGGTTCAGTTGTGGGGCAACCTTCTAATTATGTTTGGATTACAGACCATTAAATACAAATAGACAAACACAAAACTAATATACCAAATTAGTGACACACCAAGAAACTTGAATAATGCAAAAGTTGTTCTCTATGCAGATAAACAGTTTTGAGCCACTAATGGTGGGATGGGGTCTCAGTTTTTCATAATCTTTCCGACATGTATTCCTTTTTGTTTAAATTATTCATGAAAGGACATTGGAGGTCACACGTTGCAACATTTTGGCAGCAAAATTGAACAGTTTGAGGTAGTTTCACTGCAGGTAGCCCTGAGTTATGAGCAACGCACCACCAAACAAATTGCTGGACAATGAAAGCTGGCTGACAGGGTGAAAATGACTTTGGAGGCTGTATGACACCTTAATATCCTCATTCTTTTCTGAAGACCAATTTTCCCTTGCTGCAAAGCTGACTGCTTTGTAACAGATGCAAACAGTTCTGCTTTGTCTTTCTGTGGGACTCATACTTGGGAATGGAAATCTAAAGCGTAAGAGAATTTATGACTGGCTTGGTTATGAACCAAAAAGTAATACAAGCTCCTACAGATGTTCACCTTTGTTAAGAAACTACCAAGACTACAAACTTTGACATACAAAGCTAAAACAATGTTTCATGAAGTTTAGAAAATCTTTATACCATAGTTCAGAATGGGTCAAGTGTTTTCATAAGAACAGCCCTCAAACATTTTGCAAATATTGCAGTGTGTACCATCTTGGCAAGTAGCTGTTTTCTGTCTGGATATAACTCAAAAAATTAAAACAAACAAAGAAAGCTGCAATGTTAACAAAATAGTTATTTTGATGGTCAAAGACTATTATCTGTTCGAGGCAATTATCATTCAGCTTTGTCCCACTCCACTGTACTAGATTAACAGTACAACCTTGGTTCCACTGACTGAAGGTTATGTCTCCAAAATAGCCATAATACCTCTGCTGTGCCACTGAATTGCACAATGTACCATTGTGTATGACACTGCCACTTTTCATTTAATCAGCCTCTCTATTGTGAAGCAGGTATTACCCTCAAGAGCTTTCCTGACAAAAGCTTCATATTTCTGAGTAAATTAATGAAAAATTGAATCCGTTCTCTGAAGGTACATGCTTGGGATATCAGTCACCTTTGCAGAGCATTGCAGCTGGAAATGGCAATGCTTTGAGGACAAATATCTGTAAGTTGAGCTATTGTGGGTGAGTGGAGGATTTGGAGAGTGAAGTCTACTACACTTTACTACACTTTTAGTTGAGGATAAATAATCCAGTTGTATCCTCTTTTGCAAAAAATGCTGTCAGTTGTAGGTATATATAACACAAGATTTTTCAGACACGACACCACAAGATCTGTGTTTATAGCTGCAAGTTATGCACTTATTGGAGCAATTAGTACAATTCATAATTCATTGATCGATTTGTTATTCTAGGAATGCAGAACTGAAATCAAGGAGTGTTTGCTTTTTAAAAACAAAAACAACCCTTTAGTCAACTACACTGGTCAGTAAATAACTTTCTTTTTACAGTGATGTTTTGGCAAAAGGCTCCTGATGTGAGGCCCAAAATAAAAGATAAGATCACTGTACATGACAGGACAAGAGGACAAATGCTCAAAAATAGAATCTAATAGTAGATATGTATGCTTAAGAACAAGAAAAGGCAAAATAAGCAAAAAAGCAAAGGGCAAAATCAGACATGTACTAATACAAATATAAAAAAACATGAGATAGGGATACAGCTGGGGAATAATAGACATCATATCTATGACTTACAGACAGCAGTAGGAGTAGGAACAATCAATAGATTAGATTAGATTAGATTAGATTAGATTCAACTTTATTGCCATTGCACAGAGTACAAGTACTGAGACAACGAAATGCAGTTTGGCATATAACCAGAAGTGCAAATACCAGTAAAGTGCAGAGTATGTGCATTATGTATGGTGGTAGATAAATATTAAATAAACAGTAAATGTTAGATATGAATTTGAATAAGAATATGCTGATATGTACAGAATGAACAATAATGACAGTATAAACAGGGCACAATATATATATATATATTATGGTGCAAAGGTATAACTAGTGCAACAAAAATAAATAATAATTCATTCAATAATAAAATATATATATACATATATACATAAGCACATAGTGTGCACACACGGCTAATAAAACAAACAAAAGCAGCACTGGGAGAGAGGATTGTTCATGTTGGTATTGAGCTGGAAAGCCAGTACAAGTATGTAAGACTGTCTGCGATAGAGTCCTTGAAGGCACAGAGAGATGAAATTGTTCACTTTTAGAGCCCAGCCTCTTTTGTCCTGTTTTGACTCTTGCCAGCACGCTACTTCATTTTATCCCCTCTGTTCTTTTGGCTGGATTTTGTAAATTTAATGTGTTGCTTGTTTACGTTTAGCTATACAGTATATACAAGCTTTATTTTCAGTCGTTTTTCAATGCCACCTGTGATCCCCCAAGGTGTGAAAGTCTGCCAAGCACACTCATTTCTGCTGTGTCTATTGAAAAACAGGCCCACAGTGGACAGTGCCAAAAACCTGCTATAATGGGCCCCAGGATAATGATTACTTTGAGTGATGGTATAATGAGGGCTTTATAAATATGCATGGGTCACTAGGGGTAGTAATATTGTGGATTATTAAAACTGTAGGGTAAGAGGTCAAGCTAATGAGAGGGAGCTGAGGGTGGGCGTAGCCACTGACACGGGAATTACCCAGGCCAGATGTCTGGAACATAGGCTGTTTTCACACCAAGGGACAACAAAACGGTGAACTAAAAGACGCCTGAATCAACTAATCAACAGTTGAATGAAAGATTCTGTCACAGCTATTTGCTTTGGAGGAGCCAGTATCCATTCAAAGTCAAATTCCTTTGGCAAATCACCGTTGAGTATGGGAGTATGGGCTTTGATAGCAAGGTGCGGATTCAACACATACACATTTGCTAGCTGTGCACAGATAAATACAGACCATGAAAATATCTCAGCAGCACTTCACATTCTTAGCAAAGCAAATAGAAAATGAAAGCTGTTGTAGTGGCTTAAATCTTTAAGCTGAATGCAAATGGAACTTGAGAGATGCTGTAAACATTCCTGTCACCTCCACCTCCACACACTTTAGCTCAAGAGCTGTTTGTCATCAAACTGAAAATATATTTGGACACAACAGAAGCAGGACAGGACAGCTTCTTCCTTTGAGCACTGCACTTCAACCACTGGTGGACATGCTTGTTAAGAGTTTGGAGTCTAGCTATCATTCAGTAGAGTCAGCAAATTATAGAAGTAAAAATAAAAATACTAGCATGGGTTACAAACCTGTGGAACATTTGTAAAATTAGTCAGCCATATCCACATACCAGCCGTGATCTTTTTTCAGGTATACCAACTGCAATGCAAGTTCCTTAACAACACTAAAGCCTCATTACTGTATCCCTAAATCCATACACCCAGACCTAGGCATGGTAATGTAATTGCCCCTACTGTAATGTAATGTATTCCCCTACTGAAACACTGTCAACTACTAGTGTCTTTTCTTGCAGTATATTAAATTAAATAAATCAATTGAGTTTGTGATAGTACTGACAGCATGTAATGACTAAAACTGAGGTTTATGAAGTTGAAACCGGTTTGTTAAATATTGCTAATATTTGTAACCATTGACGTAAAACAGATCTGTATTTTGAGTTGTAATTCTTGTAATTATGTAATAGTAGTCTTGCTCAGTATAAAGAAAGCAAAGTATTTTTATGGAGTTCTTTGGGCGGTGATAGCCTGAAGGCTGAGGGTTACTGGTTCAAACACCCAGACTGACCAAGAAAATGTGGTCAGTAAACAATTAGTGCTCACCCCTCTCACCAAAAGGTTGTGACAAGGTGTGAATGTGTGTGTGCGTAACAATTCCCCCAGGATGTTATTGTACAGTTCTGTAAATGGGTTTAGTCAACATGCCAAAGGTTAAAAATGTATGACTGAACTAACGTCATGCTCTTCCCTCTGTAAAGGATTTGACATTTCGCGATTAGCATAAAATTTTATCCACCATGTTGTTATTGCCAATGTTCTCTGAAATTCATTAATACATTGATGATCAAGGCAAACGTTATGCGCAACGTTCGGAACTTTTGTGAATTTCATGAAATTCATAATAAGAATCTTGACATTATTTTGAGGCAATGCGATGGCAGCAAACAACAGCATGTTCACCGCCATAACTAGCTAGCCAGCCAGCCATTGCACCGCTGACTCAAACTGCCAGGTGGACGTTTTATTAACTGCTTTGTTGCTAATAGGGGTTTGTTCTCTGCCGGTTCAGAGACACACTTTTCCCATTGTTTAAGAATCTCATGTTCATTATGAGACAGGAATGGTTGTGTTCAAATGTTCGTCTGACCCTTAGGTTTTTTAAAAAAAACCCAGTGATATAGCTAACAAAAGTGATGAAGCTAGCAAAAGTAATAAGGCCAAATTCTGTGTGTGTTGGCAAATTATGGTTTCTTGGTAAACTGCTCTATAAGCACAAATTAATATGACAATGCAAGCATAGCAGGCAATTTAGCATAGCATATGTTATATAAATCATAAACAAAGTGAGTTTTTAAATTGTATATGGTAGATAACAAAATAAGTTAGCTGTTTCACACATACATTAAAGGCTGTCTGCATTGAACGTAGTCCGTTCTAGCAGAGATGCTGAAGATTAAGGAAATATTTGAGCTCTTCCAACACACCTTTACCTTTCCCAGCCATCACAACAGCACTTCTGATCAAGATGACATTTCTGATTGATTTTATCACACAGCTTTGTGCTTTCTATTGTGCGAGAAGGGCAGCGACCGAATACCAAGGGTGTTAGCGCCACTATTGTGGAACGTTTGACAGGAAATAGTTGTTGAACATGAACAAATAATTAATAATAATTAATAATAGTTAAATTTGCACAAACGTCATTTGTTTTAATTTATTGAAATTAAATTCTGCTGTCCAAACAAGATAGTTTCATGTTGTAGAACATCTGTGTACATAGAGGGCCTTTGTATTTCAATATTTCAATGTACATTAGCTTAGATCAACATGCTTTATTTACAGGAGGAAATTTTGATGCCATAGCCGACACAGGTTTGACATGCAGCGATTTTGCAGAGAAAGGGGCTATTAGGAGAAGCAATGTAAGATATTGGCATAACAGTCCTAACAGTGTTGCTGTGGCCTATCAGCTAGCATCATATAGGCGTCATGTTACTGGAAAGTCAAAGAAATAAGCCTCCCTTTTCACGTCCACAGAGGATACACAACCGATTGCTTGAGCACAAGCAATTTGTAATGGGGTTAAAGCAATCGGCAAGCACATGGACATCAATTCCACAGCTTCCCTTTACACGGGCATGCATATGCTAGACTTGCTGGGAAGTTCCACAGGGAAATTCAAGGGCTGCACACTTCTTGGGGTCACAGTGGTTTTTAGGAGGGAGAAATGCTGTCATGCACATAACTCCGATTTGTGCCTGCATTACCCTCGGGACAGCACTGCAAATGCTAAATAAGGACAAGAGCAAACGCCTGGATTCCAATGAAAGCTGGGACTGTCTTCTGTGTGGATGGACAAAAAGACCAGGCTTTGCTGGAGGTGCTATTTAATAATTCATGGCTGTGTATGATTGGCTCCAAGCGCCAGGCCCTTTCCACGGCCCTACAGGAGCATCTGTTTGCCTTGCACGGAGCAGCTGCATGTGAAACAAGTCTTTGATGCGGATATTTATGTTCTGACTTCTCCAAAAAGTTCCCCTCTTGTTGATGAGGGGAAAATAGTTTTGCCGTGGATCGCTGCCACATCTCTGGGTCTCTGGATGGTCATATGCAAGCAGACATTGCACTGAAACAATAGCCAACCATCAATCCAATACCCAAGCTTAGCAATAGGATCAGTAAATATTGACTCCACACACAAATAGGCAATCACTGTTTGTCCTGCTTTTTATTATCCATTATACACAATACTCCAACTGAATCTGACTAGCATGTTGTCACCCAAAATTATAGGTTGTCAGTTCTTCTCATAGATAGATAGATAGATAGATAGATAGATAGATAGATACTTTATTGATCCCCAGGGGGAAACTCTGGGGTCATTGAGGAGGTTGAAGATCTTTAACACCATCCCTTAACGGAGGAAGTGAACACACTGCGTTTAAATCGATATAAAGGTATGACAAATCATTTAAATCCTAGGTTAGTGTCACGCAGATATCCCTTATCTGCTGATTGTAATATATTATGTCTACACTGACAGCATTTTGTCATGGCACTGCTGTTACATAGGTATAATGATGTTCTTTATCTGCATTTTTCTGTTACCTATCATGATTTATTGATATCAGGAAACCTTGGAATCTCTACTTCGTTGAGAAAAACTAGTGCAGATGTGAGCAAAGCAAGGGTATTGTTATCACATTATGATGGCGTTTGCTGTACAGGTACAGAAGGAGTTTAAAGGATTAGTGGAAATCTAAGGAGAACTGACCTAAGGAGAAGTTGACCTGCATTTGAATCAGTTAATCTCTCTTCACTGAATCCATTCGACAGGCAAAAATAAGAGTTTTGGTTAGAAAAAGAGATATCCACCAAAACAAAGTGACACCTGACACTGTCTAAAGGACAGTTGAGTCCTTGGTTTGACAAAATTATAACGATTTTACAGAATAGGGCCTCCATATTTTAGAGATTCTATTTGATTCTATTCCAAAATGGTCATATTGTCTTTTAGAAATGAACTAATTAAATGATTTTACCAATCTACAGTTTGCAAAGACTCCAGCTTTGCGAGGAGCAAGTATATTGATGCAACTGACAAACCACAGTTAGACCATATCGATCTCTTTCAAAGCGCTGCGTCTTATCTTAACTGAGGACGGGATTCCAAAGAAATCCTTGCACGGTTTATTAATCTGTTTCTGGCAGCTTGCTCACTAAAAGAGATCACATTCAAGCCAATTGTGAGGAGTGCATCCGTCTTCGTCCTCTAGCCGACCAAGACCCTCAACCGCTGAAGGGGCTCGGATGACAACCGTGGCTCCTCTGAGGAAAGCGGTGGGCTCAGAGTGCTACCCACCACTGCCTCTTAATCCTATCTGTAAGCCCAGCGCAGTGGGGAGTCTTGACCGCCTATGCCACCCATACTCTTAACCCCTGCCTGCTAGTGTACGCTGATTTAGAGCGTGAATCATCAGTGTAGGATTATACGGAATGAGTCATGTCAGCCAAAGGATATATCCACTGTGCATTTCAAAGGGCATGCTGGCGGAAACATTTTGCAATGTATGTAGTAGGTTGGACAATACCAGTGGGTAGATTGTTAGAGACGGGAGCCCGAGATAAATATATTGTATATCTGATTCACTGGCACCCAACTCTTGGCTCTCACATTCAACTATACGTGTTTGGATATTAATAGTATTTTGGTGGTATTACTCTAAGTGTGTTTCGAAGCCAGTCATACAACAGGCTGCGTTGGAGTGAACCGTTGCTTTCCTGAACTTTCATGGGGCTTCTCCTGCGATGGTCAAAGACTTCCCTGCCACGTCTATAATGTTATTATTGTAATGTTGTTATTATAATGTCATGTTATCTTATTGTGTTTCCCGTGTCCGTCTGATAATAGGCAGAAATGCCACATTTGGAGGAGGTCATGAGATAGTTGTTTGCAAAGTTAAGTTGATGTGCACCCTACCGATACACAATCCTCCCCATTACTCTGGTCTGCTTGGATCTCGGCTATCTGCCCGCTGCATCAACCTCCTCCCTTTTTCATCTTCCTCAGCCATCTTCCCATGTTGTTTATCTGTTTGGCTTTGTGCAAGAGACATTACTCAGCGTTCAGATATGCAAACAGATCTGATTGCAACGCCTTCCGTGGTTTCCGCTTTCATCCCTGCGCTTTCGCCGTCCGACATCACCTGCAGTCTCCTCAGATGGAGATATGGTAAATAATTTCATTAACTGCCTCTGTTGTGTTTGTGCAGATCGGGCTGCGGCTCATCATCACCCCTCCCTCCCCCTGTTCTTTCTCTCCCTCCCTTCATCCTCAGCCTCCTCCCCCCTCCCCTTCTCCCTTCTCCCATCTCTCATCACATACTGCAGCTCCTCCTCCCTCCACCTTGCCCAACTCCAGATCCCCTCCCTTCCGCTCTGTCTCTCTCTCTCCTTCGCTCTCCCTCAATCTTTCAGCCAAGCCAACAGAGGATACACCCTCCCTATATATGTGTGTGTGCGTGTGTGTGTGTGTGGCTTGCCGTGTGAACTGCATGTGTGTATACACATGCGGCTTTGCAGCTGACGGGAAGGACTCATAAAGTGCTCTGGACTCGGATATCAGATCCCTCTCCTTATGCATATTTACCACATTTTTAACAACACTCCAAAATCCTCCCATTAAAGAATCTCATTTTCTCCTCCTGGGGCAGCATCTCGATGGAATCTTCAATCCTTTCCCCAGCGTCTTGGATTTAATGAGCAGCCACCGTGGAATGAAGCAAGCAATTTCTGGATTCTCCACGTTACAGCTCTGGTAAGGGCATTTCACTCTCTCTCTCTCTCTCTCTCTCTCTCTCTCTGTCTCTCTCTCTCTCTCTTCCCTTTTGCTCTTCCTACCTGATTACTTCTCATAACGTATTGACAGGTGCAAGCGGTACACATTATGGGATAGGGCAGCAGCTAAACGAAGCACGGCAAGCTCTCTATTTAGGACAGGGAGAGAGGGACTGTGGGCTAGCCGGGGAGTGAGAGAGTGCAGGGGAAGGAGCAGGGAAAAGAGATGTGCGCTGACACCGGTGGTGTTGCTCATGCTGTCAAAATGCTCCAGTTGCTACTTGCTATTGATCCGGTATTATTTTCAGCGCCCCATCCCTTAGAGACAACTTCCCATGCTCTGCCTGTCAATGGTTTGTGTTGTATTTTTGCCAATGGCGAATACTGACCGGGAAACTACTTTGTCACATTAAGGATGTAAATTCTGATTGGTGGATGTGCGTCAATTGAAAATGTTCGCAGCATGGAGGGTGTGTGTGTGTGTGTTTTGTGCGACATGCTTATGCAGGTGTGTTGCGATAGGGTAGGGCTCGGATTGCGTTCTCGTCTGGACGTTTGTCTGCATAGTTAGACACTTATACTTCCCAGTGGAGACCCATGAAGTGTGTGTGTGTGTGTGTGGGGGGGGGGGGGGGGGGGGGTGTGAAATGGCAGCTTCCCACCATGTTGTTTGCTGATGGGGCCTTTTGACAGGTGCTCTGACTGATTTGTGGTGGTCTGCTCGTCTACTTGCAGGAATGGGTGTTGGTGATAAGATTGCAAATGGCAAAAGAATATAAAGAATATATACTATATAGAAATATTAAGAATATTTACTATATATAGTACACGTTCTTTATATTCTTTTGCCATTTGCAATCTCATCACCAACACCCATTCCAACAATATATTGGTATATTGATGATTGTATCTACAAAATATATATTTAGGAATCTATAACTGTTACTGATCACACTGTGGTAAAGATATTGGGTCCAATATCAACATTTATTGTATTTATTATGTTTATCTGGATAGCACTTTTTTCATTTTGTCAGCGGCAGATGGAAGGTATAGCATGTGACAAGGTTGACATTGCTATTTCGGTCCTCTCTGCATGTTGGAGGAGCTTCTTTCGTTTTATCTTTACTGCTGTCTTGTTATTAATTCTCTGTTCATCTCCCTCTCTTGTCTCTACGAACTCTGCGGGGAGAGGAGTAGAGAGAGATGGTTAGAAGGGAGAGAGGGCGAGAGAGGTTGTTATACAGGAGAGAGAGAGAGGGAGAGGCTGGTGCTGATGAAAGCAGTCGAGAGAGAGAGAGAGAGAGAGAGATGGCTAGTGGTAGGTGAAGTAGAGAGAGAGCAAAGAAGAGAGAATGTAGCAGTGAGAGATTGACAGGGAGCCAGAGACAAGAGGACGAAAGGGAACAAGAAAGAAGTAGTGTGTGCTAACACGCCACTGAAGCAGCTTTTAGGCAGGCAAACCTCTTCTGAGGCCCGGGCTCTTGGTAGAGGGTCAGCTTACACATACATCATGCTCCCTAAAGGTAAACATGTGATAGATAGGCCAGGGCCTGCATCTTACACAGGCCCGGCTGCATTTCCTGTAAAGGACATCAATATTTATCACATTTCCCATTTCAGAGGAGGAACCATGATAACACTGGAGGATGGAAAAATAATAAAGGATAAATTAAATTACCTCGCCTTGGGCAGACCTTCTGCCTCTATTTCATTTATAATTCTTCTCCTGCGCTTAGGCAAGGTCGGCTGGTAGTCCTGCATGTTGAAAATACAGTTGTGTGGCCATAAGGGCCAGCGTTTGACTACCTGTACTACACAGCCTCCAGATCCGTTTGAATGGCAGTGAAAAAGCCTTGTGAATAATATGCTCAATTAAATAGATTTAATTGTTACATAGGTGTAGTGGTTAGCACTGTCGCCTCACAGCAAGAAGGTTCTGGGTTCAATTCCACCTCCGGGGCCTTTCTGTGTGGAGTTTGCATGTTCTCCCTGTGCCTGCGTGGGTTCCCTCCGGGTTCTCCGGCTTCCTCCCACAGTCCAAAGACATGCGGCTTAGGGTAATTGGTGACTCTAAAATTGCCCGTAGGTATGGATGTGAGTGTGAACGGTTGTTTGTCTCTATGTGTTGGCCCTGTGATGGACTGGCGACCTGTCCAGGGTGTACCCCGCCTTTCGCCCAATGGCGGCTGGGATAGGCTCCAGCCCCCCCGTGACCCTGAACAGGATAAGCGGTGATAGATGATGATGATGATGATGAATTGTTACATATCATGATAAGTTGATGAGGTTGAATGTGTCACTGTCATTTGGTCCTGCTAACTTTGCTTTATTTCTAATTCAGTTCGTAGCCAAGCAGGAAACTTCCTGAGGCGATATCAGTAAGGATATCAAAGTTTTAATATAAACACTTCCGACATAGATCTGGCTCGAGGTGGTGGAGCTTTTATGAGGGTTTTTAGAGAAGATGAATGATTGAATCATGTAGCTATCCCAAGATGCACCTGTTTTATTTCAGAGCTGCTCCACATTTTTTTTTTTAACCAGGTATTGTATTAATTGATTGGTTTATTCGATAATTGCTAAATGATGAGTTTCTCTCTCTCTCTCTCTCTCTCTCTCTCTCTCTCTCTCTCTCTCTCTCTCTCTCTCTCTGTCACTCACACACACACACACACACTCATTTTTACACAACTTAGCTGCAGTAAACGCTTGTCATGCAGTGGGTGACTTGCATCCCAGAGTGACTCACAGTGCCCATGGACACTCTTCCACCCACAGCCAGGGAACACTGATATCGCCAATGACAAGGAAATTATTGCCAAGGCCGTTATAGAGAATAATGGTAATTACCGATGTGGTTTCATGATTTACCATGATGCATGAAATGAAGGTGGCAAATTTGTTTCGGCCATTCACAGCTATCGGTGTCCATGGCGATGGACTAGCATTGTAAAATGTGAGAATCTCATCCTAGTGTACGCTCTGATTGGACACAATTCAATAGAGGACTAATACGGAAAGCCTATTCAGATGTATTTTCAACAATGTCACACGTGTCATCTTACTTCCTCATGATAGCCAGAGAAAAGGCACACTATGAGTAAGGTTTTATCCTTAATGCTAAGCTCACTACCCCATCTCTAATATGAGTTGAAACTGAATTCAATTAGATCAGCTTTGATACAACGCTGGATAATCGCTATCTACTGAGTGGGATGGCAACGCAGCAGATGCATTAGGCAAAGATTAGCTAATCAACACTAATGAATCCAAATGAATCTACCTTCTGAGGCACCCCACAACCAATAACCCTCGGATGCAGAGGGGACTGTCATCATCAAGTTTTTCTTTGGCTCATTCGTTTCATCTTACATCAAGTCAGTTCACTCTGCACGTTCTCATATCTGAAATGCCTTTTGTATGTATTATTTGGTGCCTATTAAGTAAAATATTTGTATTTTAGTTTCTCGGTTATTTTCTCAAACATAAATTTCCATTACTGGGAAGCAGAGTGAGAAGTCATTTTAGCAAGAGGTCAAAAGGCTCATGCTTTAAAGCACCACTGATTAGCATGATAAAAAGCTGTTGAGTGAAGATACTTATACTTACAACTGTTTGGCCGTGACGCACAGAAATGTTGACTGTGAAGACACGCAAAAAGGAAGTGAGGCATAATTCCTCAATCCCTAAATGTTTGAGCAACCAAACGTCACATACATTTTTGCGAAGGGTGGCGCTCTATAGCTTTACCATGATTTGGAACATTTTCAAATGGCAAGATGATGAACTTTCCCAAAATGATGAATCAAGCTTACATTCTCAGTGTCAAATCCATCGCATATGGGCTTGGACCCTACTAATGGCTGCTTGCGGCTATATTTATTATTGACTTCAATTATTGCTTTATAATAGAATGGGATCTGTACAATTTTAAAACAAAGTACGTGTAATGATGGCTGTACTAATACTCTAAACCAGCTGAGGTGATTCTAGTCTGGAATATCTGTCAGAACCAGATATATATATACTCATTTTGTTCAGGATCAAGTTGATTCTCAGATACATTATCAGCTAGAGGGAGATCTAACCTTGAATATAGCTTTCGTTACTGAATGCCTTAGTCATATATTAGAATTAGGACAATGTTACCAGGAATATCTTACATATTCTTATGCCTATTCATGTTCATAAACAGATTTTTCTTTACTCAACTAAGTGGAAATGAATACATTGCTGAGTGAACGTGGCTCCAGCAGGCTTGACTCATCGGAAAGGTATCTGCATTTTGAAGCTTGCATTTCAGTATTTCTGAGCCATCTCTCCATTGCTTTGCACCATAGGAGGATATCATTTCTCATTCAAGGGGACACCTTTAATGTATACATTTTATATGTTTGGTCCCTCGGATATAGATTGGAGGAAGTTAGAGGTAAGAGTTTAAGGGCACATTTCTCCCCTTGGGCCAAATAGTTGTGCGTTCACATCTGGGATCTGCCTAGTGCAACCCGAGTCTCCCGCTGCCGGCCACTGAACAGTTCTCTTGGAGCAGTTGGTGGTTAAGGACATTTCTCAGTAGTAAGAGGAGAGAGCCTGATTTGGTCACTTCTCCTGCCTATATTTTTCCAGCTGACCTAGGGCATAAATAATTCAGGAAAAGCTTTTATCTTGAGTATTTGGATGCATTACTAGGCCAACACAATAGAGATGTGTGCAATCCCAGATCATTGTAGTCAGTTACAGTCTCACAAGAAAGGGTTCACCCCTCCGTAAACTTTTGTACAATTTTGTAGCACAACAAATGATCAAAATGCATCTTGTGTTCTCCAGTTTTCATTTGTAAAAGTTTTCATTTATTAGCTATTATTTATTTGAATCTTATTGATTGTAAACACATAGTAGCCAATGTTGGTCTAGCCTTTTTAAAACACTGGTGTCCTTCTTAGCTGGGTATGTGATAATTAAGCAGTAGCTTTGGATACTGCTTTCTTTCAACTAAATAGAAACCAAATCACGATGTTTATTTACAAAAACTTCTGGGTAGAAAAGCCGCGTAATCCCTACACAGAAAGTGTACACAGTAGCAAGTGTAGCACACAAACAGACTAGAGACTAGAACATCTTGAAATGTTGTTGTGTTTGGGGATGTATAATGGAGGTGAGGTAGTTCTACTAGCTTAATCCAGGTACACAGTTAATAAACACAAAAAATCATTACAATTTATTTTATAATTGACAAACTAACATATAAGTGATTTATCCCAGTTTCCTTCCCTTGTTCCCTTACGACTTCATGATGATTCCTCTGACCCCGGACACAAACTCTTTGAGTCACTCCCCTCTGGCAGGAGGCTGCAGTCCATCAACACAATTTATGTTATAAGACCAAAAGACCAAAACCTCACGCCACAAGAACAGCTTATTTCCTTCTGCAAACGGCGTAATCAACAAGGCCCGGCTCCCCCGCTAACATGGACTCACCCCCCCACCCCCCCACCCCCCGCCATGGACACTACACGTTATCTGTCTAAATGCGTTACATTAACGCACACATTTGCACATACCCTTGCACATATATATGGCACATATTCTTTTTATTTTATTGTTATTATTATTTCCTTATTTGTTATAATATATTTTCATATATTTTTGTGTGAATTTTTCTATTTGACATTGTATTCTTGACCTTTGCCTTTTACAGTACTTGCTTTTATTCTTCTCTTGCTATGTTTATTGTTATGCACCAAACACCAAGTCAAATTCCTTGGATGTGAAAACATTCTTGGCAATAAAACTGATTCTGTTTAGGTCTGTTCGGTACCCATTTTAATCTCCCCACTACTACCAACTTTTGGCACCTGACCATTTTATAAAACATGAATTGACATGAAGCATGTGAATCCTGAGTATAGTGTCTGTACTGTATCTACAACCAAACAATGGAGTCAAATGAGCCACTGCTGTGTTTGGGTTCATTAGACTCACGCTGGGCAAAAGAAGCATCAGCTTTCTTCCCTCCATGTCACACAGTGGAAAACAGTATGTGACACCAAACCAGAGCCGGGTGAAATTGGTTCCAACAGCGAGTCACTGAGAAGGGGGAGGTGCATGCAACGAGGAGGGTGACACATCTGAAGAGAACTCCATTGAATTTAACACAGCTCTATTCACAATTTAGACTTTTTTCAGTCTCACCTCCAAGCGGTGGCCTTGCTGTGTTAAATTGCGTCTGAATCTCCATTTGCAAAGCTTTGGCACTTGGTCCCGCCTATTGGTTTTGTGGAGACTGTTTGTGCCACTCTGTTTACTGACAGCCGACTGCAAGAACAAACAATACTTCTGGGTTGAAGCTCAATAGATTCTCTTCAGTGCCTGGCACACATTGCTGGCTGCCTCCTGAAAGTGAGGAGGAGGTCAGGTTGGAGGAATCCCAGATGTTCCTCCAGATGCTCCTGGGCTTTGCAAAGGAGGCAAGGAACGAGATTATGTGGAGTTTTCCAACTGCTAGTTTTCAACATGCAAAGATATAGGCATCATATTAACAGTACAGTCCCATGATATTCATGGTAAATCTTTATTGATTGGTTTTGACATACAGCAATGCAAACATTTTACCAGCTGGGGTAAATGCCCCATCAATATTGAATAAGCAGTTATTATATTGCAGGAGCTTTTTCCAATAGTTGCTAATTGACACATTTTGTTTTAATGCCACTTTACATTTCAGATGTCTCCACTGTAGTACTAGGCTCACTGCCATCAATTTGCAATAGTCAAAGAGCGTGGGACAAAATGGCAGAGGCAATTTCTCAGACCTGTTTTTGCACAATCTGAGATACATGAGACAGCTGGAGTTTTTTTTTTTTTTTTTACACCTGTTGAGCAATTCAATGTGCCACTTGATACACTATCAACTTGTGGGTTTTCATGATGTTTTTCACAATCTCTACAGGTTGTCTATCTGTTTTAGAGAATTGTGGGCCATAATTTGTAAAGAATAGCAACTATATAGAGAATTCAATCTTTGGAAATGGTGAAATGCGAAAGTCAGTTACTTGATCAATTATACATTGATATAGAATAGAATATTAGATTCTTGGTAGACTCAATTTTATAGTATTGCAGTCTTGTATATTGTCCCTCCTAGTTAGAGGTAAAAAAAAAAAAACATTTAGTTGAGATCTCTCTCTTGGCCCCCAGTGTTTTCAATTTGCACTGCTTACGAATCCTATTTTGTCACTAACATTTCAAAAGCTGTAATTCTCACAGCTTGCTTGGAAACATGCTAGAAAGATATAATTAAACCATGCAAATAGTATTTATTTGTTTCAGACTAATTTCAACCTAAAAGAGCTAGTCGGTTACATAAGCACAGCTGGGTGATAGGTGCCTCCTGCACGAATATCATTCCTGGATCGTTTCCCAATCCAGACTGTTTAGAAGTCTGCACTGTAATCAGCATCAGTCGGGATTGAAAACACAGGCTAATGTAGGTAGCAAGATGCCAATATTTCTAATTATCATGGATGATGCACCCAGAGCTCTTTCTTGGAACAACACAGCAGGAGAAAGCACATCTTCATACATGGATATTAGTAATGGCCAATGTAGGGGGCTCATTGGCATCTGTGAAATGTCAACTGGCTAGGTTTAGTAGCTTATTTACTCATCTAACATGAAGTCTCACAGCCACAGTCCAATATAACATCGAGTTGTTAGCTGGGAGGTCAGGAATGACAGCTAGGATGCAGTAAGAAAGGAAGATCAGCATCAGAGTGACACTGTTGGGCTTGTTACTCGTTACTAATAATATAATACAATAATAGCACTATCACTGAGTAATTCGGGGATGATAGGGGTGACAACAAAAGTAACCTTGTAGTGATTTATTTCTCTGACTAATATTATTATTGAAATTGACATAGTATTTTTTTTACACTACTCTTTAATGAGGAATGTAATAATATTACTGTAACACATTACTGATTTCAAGACAGTTACACAACCCTTACAAAAAACCACATGTGGGAACACTCACGTTGTTTTCCACATGTGTTTTAGTGTTTCACATGTGAATAAAGCCATAATCACATGCGAAAATGTCGAATTCACGTGATTTTGTGACACAGACTTCATTTTATTTTTTCATGTGTAGTAAAAAAATCACATGTGAATAGTAACAATCACATTTGGAAATGTCGAATTCACATGTGACTTTGACACACATTATATTTTCACATTTTCACATTTCAGGGTCAACACACTAGGTGCAGGACAAAACATAACCCCACATATAGTGACGACAAGACTCACTTCATGACAGTAAATTAAACATTAACTCACTACAAGTATTCATTCAAAGCTAAATAATTGCTCCAGTGTAGCAGCACTGGCACAGTTGTTGACACGGTGGTGTAGTGGTTAGCACTGTCACCTCACAGCAAGAAGGTTCTGGGTTCAATTCCACCTCCGGGGCCTTTCTGTGTGGAGTTTGTATGTTCTCCCTGTGCCTGTGTTCTCCCTCCCTGTGCCGGGTTCTCCGGCTTCCTCCCACAGTCCAAAAACATGCGGCTTAGGATAATTGGTGACTCTAAAAATTGCCCGTAGGTATGAATGTGAGTGTGAACGGTTGTTTGTCTCTATGTGTCGGCCCTGTGATGGACTGGCGACCTGTCCAGGGTGTACCCCGCCTTTCGCCCAATGTCGGCTGGGATAGGCTCCAGCCCCCCCCGCGACCCTGAACAGGATAAGCGGTGATGGATAGCCTAAATGTGTTGGCGCCTGTGTGGTCCAGTGTTGGCGCCTGCGTGGTCTCCTAGTCCTATGATGAGACTGACTGAGCTGCTGTTTGCTGTGATGCCCCACATCAGATCTGGATGTCCCACCATAATAAACTTTTATGCATTGTGTATACGCTGCTTGCCCAAACTCGGCATCCATTGCCCAACCGTCCTGGTAGGGGGATCCCTCTCTGAGTAGCCCCTCCCGAGGTTTCTACCATTTTTTCCTAAAAGGTTTTGTGAGTTTTTCCTTGTCCTCTGTGAGGGTCCAAGGCTGGGGGATGTTGTGTACTAACCATTTATTATTTTCACATGTTGGGCACTGTGAAGCCCTTAGAGACTGTAACGGTGATTAAGGGCTATACAAATAAATGTGATTTGATTTGATTTGAATACCTTATATCAGTGCCCATGTAACACTAAATAGGGCAGTGGATTGGGGGGGGGGCTAAGAGAAGGCCAACAAGCTATCAACTGAAGGGGGTGAATATAACTAGAGCTAGTATTTCCTTGCATGATTTTGAAAATCTTGAAACACTTGTAGAGAATGTGGGTCTAGTGAAAGCCGTCAAATCGCCTTTCTGGTGTTAACAAGGACTTCACAAAAAGCACTTCTTTCCTTTTCCTTGCTCTGGTGTCGTGGAGCTCTCTATCATCAGTATTGTATTTTCTTGAACATGCACACATTATAGGAGAGCACTGAGTGGGAGTGGAAGTGAGTGGAAGGGGGAAAAGACAGGGACTTTGAGCATGTGCTTGACACTTAGTTGGTTCATCTGCTGAACCCTGCACGTTTGCTGCGATACATTTATCATCTTAATTCAAATGTGATGATATTTACTGAGCAGGACAGCAGACATATTAGTCTGCCCTCAAAAACTGCTGATTTTGTTTACAACTGTGATAAATGAAAGTTCAGCATGCAAGTAAATCCATGGTTCTTCTTACCAATGATCAGTCTTCAAAATGTAAAAAAGTATAGCCTTTAATGAGTAAAAGGGTGTCAAACTGAGATATACAATATATTGTTTAAACTGCGCATTGTGCATGTTGTATATTGTGTGTATTTCCATAATGTACATTATCTCTGCATAGGTCTGCTTATTTGGCTTCATTTATATTGAGTGCACCTAGCATGTTGGTTTGTGCACAGGCACATCCTAGTATATGAAAATGTACCTAATCATTCTGTATTCAGCAGATTCTGATGCTAAAAGTTAGGTAAGGTATCCTCAGTCAATCCTCAACCCACCAATAGTACTGGAGAGGGTAGCTGTCTTGACCCTTGACCCTGAAGTGCCTCAGTCTCAGTCTTTACACCCATTATGTCCACAAATGAGGCAGTGGCTTTAATTTTATACTACACATGGTTCAGTGATGGTTTTGCCATAGACATCAGATTTACCATATTCACGTCATTTGATGAAAAACCATCATCAAATTTCACCACCAGAAATCTCAAGGGAGACTGCAGGAGACATTTTATCCAAACAAAATATGAAGAGTCTAGACGCAGTTTGTAGTTTGTACTCACCAAGCTAAAATTAGGCTATATGTATGCAGTTTGTAGTTTGTGCTCAACAACTAAAAGTAGGCTATTCCATCAACCTATCTTGCTTCTATCCAAATTCAAATTGAATTAAGATCTCTAAATTACACGTAGGTTGTGCATTTGTCTTTGTGAATGTATGTACATGCACATGATCGCAGCTGTAATTTAATTTGATTTCATGGTCCTATATGTACGGTTGCGAGAAAAAGTTTGTGAAGCCTTTAGAAGTGCCTGCATTCCTGCATAAATGGCCCCTTCATAGGGTCTGATCTTCATCTAAGTCATGACAGTAGATGAACACAATGTGAGTGAGTTCTGAACGTACTGGAGCCTATCCAGGGCTTTGCTAGGGACCCCGGATAGGACTCCATTACAATAGTCCGAACGGGAGACGATGAAGGCGTGAATGAGGGTCTCTGCCACGGAGTCAGTGAGTGAAGGCCGGAGTCTGGAGATGTTTTTCAGGTGGTAGAAGGCAGATTTGGTGACAGACTTGATGGGGGGCCTCAAATGAGAGAGTGGAGTCCAATTTGACACCCAGGTTGAGGACCTCTGAGGAGGGGCTGATGAGCAGCCCTCAATGGTCAGGACAAGATCCTCAACCTTCCGGAGCGGTGCCTTGGAAGTCACAACCATGAGCTCTGTTTTATTAGTGTTACGTTTAGTATCCTCACACCTGGAATAAAGGATAAGGGATCTACTTAGTGGAGTTAGTACTGGAGTTTTTTGATGATTGTGGTCCTGTCTAGTTCATTGGCAAGAGAATGGCACTTCCAAGATTACCCTGCCAGGGTTAGGGACTTAATGCCACCTATAGTATACTAAAAATGTATGCACTCACAATACTGTAAGATGCTTTGGACAGAAGCATCCACCAAATGGTCAAGTCAGTTTGGAATATGATGATCCGCTAATGATGTTGATTTATTTTTTAATATCAATGGGGCTATAGATTCATTCAAATTAGTGTGCCAGGCTTGTGTGTTCCTTTTGGATCAAGTTGTTAAACATTTCTGGTTTCAAGTCTCATCTGTTCGTGAGGACACCTCACCATGTTTTGAAAAAGAGTATTGGAAGCAAATCATCTGTTGAATTGATTGTATTAAACAACCCTATAGCGTTACAAAGTTGATGCAGTAGAATGGACACAGCATATTGGTATTCTGTGAGGCTACCAGCTCAGCTCTCTAAACCAAAGCCGACATTTAATTTGCAACCAAAATGAGGTGAACTTTGTATGAAGCGGGTCATTTTATTGCCGTAATCGAAGTGGCCCCTCTTTGCTCTTAATCTGCCAGAGGTGTGCTGTGTGGGGGCACACAGCCATAGATTGGAGTGTACTATTTGTGAGTGTGTGTGTGTGTCTGTGTGTGTGTGTGTGTGTGTGTGTGTGTGTGTGTGTGAGTGAGTGAATGAGTGTAATAATATAACCCCTCATAATTATAATAGTATCATAAAATATGCATAACATATGCCATTTGTTGGTCACTTCTATCTAAAGTGCCTTACAGCAAGTACAGCAAGAGTCTGGTCGTATGAATTAAAGCCTTTAAGACAAAATGAAATGGCATTTCAAGAGTGTCTTGCTTCCGTATCTCTACATATTTCTGGTTGAAAGCAAATGTTGGGGTGGAACATAATGTGGATAGGAAAAGTGGACAGGGTGAACCATAGCAAACATGTAAAGTGGCTCAGAAAAACTGGATGCTAGCCTGCATTGGACCCATCAACCCGGTAATGGAGCAGGCAATGAATGAAACCATCAGAGGGCAGGAAGAGGAGGAGGAGGACGAAGAAGGAGAGAAGGAATATTTTGTAGAATAGTAGTAGAATATTTTATATGTTGCCACTCGTGTCACTTTGAAAGTTGTAGGTTTTGGGAAGAGCAGAATAGAAACGTAAACTGTATAATTATTTTGCAAATGATTAGTTTAGCTTGTATTGATTTCTATTGATTTTTTGAGTTACAATTGGAAGCTGAAAAAAGACAGTTTACATTTGTAGAATTTGTAATTGTGCTGCACCCTTGTAATTGTGTTATGTATTGCAGACTTACTTTAAGTAACAGTAACAGTAACTGGTTGGGTTATAGGGATTCTGAGGAACTTGAGAATGCAGCACATATTGCAGGTTTCTCAAACCTGCCAAAGAGTGTGTGCTATGTATCTCAATGATTTGGTTATCTGTCTCTGCTATCTCGGTCTCATAGAAATCATTAATCACAGCATATTTCTCTTCAGCAGAATTCCTGGCACATGTTTTGCATCTTAGCGACAACTGATTGTTTATAGTACCTCATGTCCTTGAGGTCAGATGCAATAATTTGTTGTATAGATGTAGCCACAGAGTAGCATTCCCGCTGACTGCTGTTAACAGTGCTGTACAAACTATTCTGGATTGCTTTTCACATTCCTGTTCTATGGACAAACCTATACAGCATTTTCTTGCACTGCTGCATCTGCACGTCTCTACATTCATAATATACAGTTCTGGCAGATATGCAGATAATGTACAATATCTTCTGAAATAATTGGAAATTGAAACAACTTTCAATCTTCATACGTTCATCTGTTTTATTTGACAGCACATGATCAAACAATAAGAATACAAATATAAATCTTCTATATTTTATATCTTCTCATATGGTCTTTTATGGCTTAAAAATTGAAAAGTGGTCATGGCCATGATTATTGGCCCTTTAGAACAATTCAAATACATTTTGTTGGAGGAAATAGATTCTCATTTTCAATGCAATTCAACTCACCTGTGACAGGTTGCAGGTGCCTACATGGTATAAATGAACCAATTATCCATTTCACAGTGGTAAAGTGCTTCCCTGGTCGTCTGTGAAAATGCTGAAGAGAAAGAGCTGTGTGAGGATGTCAGAAAAACATTTATCACCAGTGTTCACAAGGCGATAGAGACCTTGGTATTCATGTTTCCACAGTTTGAAATGTTATTAAGAACTTTGCTGCTCATGGAATTGTTAAGAATCTACCAGGATGTGGTGGTAAGAGGAATACCCTAACCCTTCCATCCATGAACATAGTGATAATGTGAACAGACACTAATGCACATGCACAGTCTTTTGTACATATGGTACCTCCATCTGGAGTTTTTGATGAGGTGGACAGCTAGCAATGCACATATCCAAGTCTACATGCACACCTTGACTCTTTCTGTATATATGTATGGTCCCCGTAACCCTGTTAATGTGAATATGAGCACATTTTGCACATCCTGTATGGTGAAATTGCCATATATTGTTTTTCTTTAAATTCTTAGTTTTCCTGTCATTTCTCATAACTACATCTACTGATATTTTAGTTTTTAGTCTGCACATATGTCTTCAAAATTATTTTTATACTCTCATTTCATACACATTCTTCTCAGTGAGTCTTAATAAGTTCTGCTACTACTGCTATTGTTTAACATACTCTCTTAATGCTGTAATCTATACCTTTTAATACTTCATTCATACATTTCTACCTAACATGTTCCAGTGTTGAAATTGAAGTTGTTTGTCTTTTGCTCTATTGTTATGTATACTTATTTTTTATTTGCTTTATCCTGCTACTGTTTGCTGCTGCAGTTTCCCTGCACATGTCATTCAAGTTTCATCTTTTCTCATAGGTATTGCAAATAGAAGAAATGTCTTCTGCATGAGGGACCATCACATCACTAGCATTTTGTTTCTAAAGCCTACATGTGTACTTTCAGCAGCTTTCTTAGCTGACATGTTCAGTTATTTTCAAAACATTTCAAAACATTTTGTTATCTCTGTGGCAGGGAATTTGTGTTGGTAGATGTGTATATTTAGATATGAACTATATCTTGGTCAGGAAAGTGCTCTATAATGAAAAGGTACATCATCTATGGATTTACTGCAGTGGTACATCTGTGGACTTTTTTTTGACCTGACCTAGAAATGTTGCATTCAGAGCCCTAGTTTTTGCAATAAGTCCAAGAGTCAAGAAAATAACATGATAAAGGGAAAAACCGTGGTGTAAAATGGTTTCTAAATTTAAAAATGACAAAGACACAAAGACACTATTATATTAAAGCCTGGCATAGAGCCAGGCTTTACTATAATTTTCCACCTCAAAACCTTCGGCAATCTGAAATGATTTTAATAGATTAGGTTTCATGCTTCATTTCTATGTTGCCACTGTTTACTGCTGTTGCAGTACCATGATGTCAGAATTCTGTTTCGCACTACAGTGAGTATCTTTACATGCACATCAATACCCCGATTACTAAGAGTAATCAGCTTAAGGCAATATTTTGATTACAACGTTTACATGGTTTGAAGTAACTCGACTTCTCTAATTTCTCTCAGTTTTGAATACAGTATTGCCTTAATCAGGTTAAGGTCAAATTATTAGTGTGCATGTAAACATACTCAATGACACATGCAGAACATGCAGTCCATTAGAAATGGCTTCTGAAGCGATTCTGTCATCTCATTAGATGTTTTACTAAAAGTCTTTTGCGTGAGGACATATAAAAAAAAAAAGAAGAAGAAAATCAATCAAATCTTTCATGATTCTACCCACAGGTCATTGAAATTAGTTTGCTTGTCTCAATATTGATAGTTTTGCCTCATACTGCTTTCAATCATTAATTATGAAGGGTGTGATTAAATAGATAAACTAACTTTGCTGATTCTACATGCAATTATTGTAATTACTCTCAAATAAGTTTTCGTCTAATAACTTTTTACATAACAAATGCATCACCTATAACTTCTGCTTTATATTTAGCAGGGGTCCAGGCACCACAGGTGCTGGAACCCTATAGTTTTTGTTTGGATTGTTACTCTTATTTTTCTTTCTCAAAATGATCTGTACCTGTAGACCATAAGTCCTAGTGCAATCAAATTTGATGGATAGGTTTCAATTCTCCCCCCACTACTCAATAAAAAACTTTAACCGTAAGCCCTAGAATAATTTGCTTTTCCTCAGATTCCTTGTCTCAGGATGAATCTATTGCACATCCTGGTTTTCATTTCTGCCATGATAGTTTTTCTGACGTTTTGAATTTTATAAAAAAAGACTTTTTCTTCACTATTTCTCTTCTGAAGTTGATTCAATCTTCACAAAAATGTGCACACGGCATATGTGGACACCTCGTATTATGGCTATTAAACAGAGTTGTTATAGTCTTAACCATTCGGCTGTGAAACACAAATAATTCTGATGCGAAGACATGCAAACAGGAAGTGAGACATAATTCCTTGATGTTAGAGCAACCAAATTTCACATACATGTTCTGATGAGTTAACATAGCTAGGTAGCAAGCACTAATTAGATTAGAATGAGATTAGAATGAGATTAGAATTAGAATGTTTGAATGGCTTTAATTTAAAGACCAAATATTTGAGAGAATTTATGAAAGAATGAGAACATGGCAATTTTCGGTCTGGATTTCCATACAATAATAATGTTTAATATTTATACAAAAAAACACAGTAATTTAATCCTGTAAGGTGTGCTCAATAATCATGTCCAAAACTTCATCATCCTCTAAAATGGACATGTCACTTGAGATAAACTGAACACTCCTTTTTCTTCTTCTGAAGAAACATCCTACATCCCACATCCTAATTCGCGATGGCATTTGTGAAACCCAGAACTTTTGAGTGAGAGCTTCTTCCGCTTTTCAGATTTAATATAACACAGTTATTCAGATGGTCCTGCAGTCCTGTGCCATCTTAGTCTTGACATTTCATTCCTCAGAACATCTTTTAAGAATGGTCGGAAAATTATAAGTTATGGCTAAGCTACTACAAAGAATTTCATTCAAACGTTTGTGACAATTGAAATTGCTGTCATTATGGTGCATTATGTTCCTATGTAATGATGCGCTGCCTTGGCACTTTTAGAAAAAATATTTTAGAGATTTCTGGCCCTTGATGTTGTCGACAACACAAAATTTCATATAGGAATTCAATCCATTCTTTCCAAATACTGCTTGTTATTCTTGACGAAGAGTTAACATTATCTTCGCTGACAGTGATTTTGCCTTTGCATTTACTTGCTGTGATTGTTGATGGAACATAAAATGATCTTGGAAGAGATCCAAAATCCCTGCCTGCATTACCTACAATTGAGAGTGCCAGGAAAAAATCTGTTGCCTGGAAAATGACAACGTGTGGTGTAGTCGACATAATTGTCAGCACAAACACATACTTCGTAACTTGGCATGTGGTTAGGATGTTTCGGGGGGTTGGTTGTGCTCTTTGCAGCAGCAGAGAGCACTCTTGTGTTATGTTATGTAATGTGTTATTGTTTGAAAAAAAAAAACATGTTAGTTTCTTCACTCAAAATCATTGGTAGTGTGAGCCTTTTTGACAGATAGTCTCCAATTAGATCACACATTTGCGTCCATTCGATCCAAAAATCATTGTTTCTTTGCTCCGCTATCTCATCTAGAACCAAATAGGAAGAAGAAAAAGATGAAAATATCTTCACAGCATGTCAAAGTCATACAACATGCGCAAGCCTAGTCTGAGTCATCTCACACAGTAGAGACTGTGAGTACACCCATGATTTCTCTGCTTGCTTTCCTCTGTGACCTGGAAATGGTTTCCGATGCCAACAGCGTGCTTAAAACACTCACTGAGGCTGTTTTTCTTGAAGGTGTCACAGGTATATGCTGTTCATCCGGTACAAGAGAATAATTTTATCCAAGGTAAGAGAGCTGAAAGAATGGGCACATATATCAATCTTTGAGCAAAGTAACATTAATGGACACCACTGACTTTTTGGGTGTTTGGCCCATTTGTAGAGTGAGTGAGTGAGTGAGTGAGTGAGGTCCCACCCAATCAGTTTCTTCAGTAGAGCAGAGACATGAGGATTGAGGTTGTCTTCTCATGGGCGACTTTACCAGTTTTCTTTGACCAGTCCAGTCTGTCCAGCCTCGGATTCAGCCCTATGAAGTGCCTCAAAATGATAGTGTATGTCTAGAGACAGTGTGAAAAAAGTGTCATGGTCTTAATGGTTGTTAAACTGGCTTGTGCCCAATATACAGTAGCTTCAATTCAATATGAAATAAAACATCTTGTTGTTGGCTTATGTAATGATGTGATTTTTTTTTAAACATGCCGAGCAGTATCAGCCGAGGAGTTGCAAGTAGGGTGAGCGTCATCTCCACATCACCTGCAGTGGAAGACACAGCCAATGCTGCAGAGTGGTGCTGCTAAGGGACAAGCTTTATAGCCTCCCTTACAAATCCCCTGCCTGAAATCTCAAATAGTCTAGTTCTTACATGCTTTCTACAAATGTGATTTGACAAGATAATACCTCAACATTACAGAGAAAGACTGCCTACGCGGTTAATGTCTGAAACACTGTGTACTTAGTAAACACTAATCTCAAAACACAATTACAAAACTGTAATTGTGATTTACACCAACAGTTAAATTAGTTAGCTAAACAATACAGCATGTCATCATGATGCTTCATCACGCTGGAAATTTACTCCCAGAAAGCAAGTTTAGCTTCAGCCAAACTTGATCCAACATGATCCAAAACATCACAAGCGAGTAACAACTAACAGGCTTACAGGAAAGAACTTGGGTTTATAGACAGCTATGTACAAATTCAGATGAGCTTAACGTTACTCGTTCTGATGTTGCAGTAAGAGTCAGTCAGTAGCAGTTGTGGAAACGTCACTGATGCACTTTGCAAAACTTTATACAGGATGCAGATGGATGAATAAAGACAAAATCCAGCTCCACTCTGCCACTGATGTGTTTGTTCCTAAAATGCAATGTTTTATTTTTTTTTTTACTGTTTCTATTTCCTCCAATACATTTGACCCCCGTAATGCATTGGTACTAACAATAAAATGCTGTATTTATGAATAACAGTTGAAATTTGGCTGTTAATTAACAGCAATTTGTCACAGTGTAGTATTTTCCCCAGAAAGTTAGCGTTAGTGGATGCATGCTACATTCTTATTAGAGCGCAATGATGTTGAAGAGATCTCATTGGAATTCATGGCTGTTCTGTTGGTTTGTTTATAGTGAAGTCCACCCCTCAGGCTGTAGCTACTTTGCTGACGGCAAAGCATTGGAGATTACAAGGGGTGCAAATATCAGGTAGTTTTTGATCCATACCTTGACCAAAGGCTCTCAACCTTAAAAGTAAAACTCTGCTGTATGGATGGTTATTAATCAACCATTAATCAGTTCCAGGGCTATTTTCTAATTTGTGTCAGTGTCACTCTCTGCCCTGCTCTATCTATCTCTCTCTCTCTCTCTCTCTCTCTCTCTCTATCTATCTATCTATCTATCTATCTATCTATCTATCTATCTATCTATCTATCTATCTGTCTATCTGTCTATCTGTCTGTCTGTCTGTCTGTCTGTCTGTCTGTCTGTCTGTCTGTCTATGACCCACAGGGGAAATTATTGCATTGCTATATTATTAGTTTTGTATCAAACCTGCCAAGGCAGCTGCTGTCTGTGTTCTTGTTCTTATTAGTTCTTGTGTGTAATTGCTATGTCAGTGTAATAAATGGCTGTAGTTGGACAGAACCATATCAGCCAGTGCTGATATGAGTATTCTTGTTAAACTGTCAATACAAAAACAAGATTTGCAGTTATTTTTTAAAACTTGCACCCATTTTGTAGTCTGTTTCAAATGTGGATTCGGTATTGATTGGCACTACTTCCTAAACAAGTGGTTAGACCCTTCCAATCAGCTAGACTTGTGATAATTCTTTTGACACTCCCTCCAGAACACTTTCATCATTTCAATCAGGGAGATTGGGTAATGTCTGCTAATCAGTCATTGTGCCTGCTCTGCACATAACAATGTATGCTTCAAATTCATTGTTGAAAAACAACATGAATCACAACCAACAGTGAAAAACAACATTCTCACCCAACATTTTAAAACATAATTCTTAAAAAAAGTCTAGAAATCTAGAAAACAATAAATGTATAAATAACTAGTTGAACATTTTACCACAGAAAATCTGTTACTTAAACCTAATCTGTTTATTCTGTGTCAAACATGTTTCTGTCTGTTCCCACGTGTTTTTTCTTCATACATCTCAATCATCCTTAAATTGCGTGCACGTGCACGAGCCTTCTGACCATGCCCACAATTTACTATAAATGGCTTCCAACACACCCCCAACTGCCTGGTTTGCATATAAAGGGCCAGCATTTAGTTTAGTTCTGAGGACAAACGGCGGAAGCATTTAAGAAGAATTAGAAGAAATGAAGCGCAATTTTACGACTGTGAACTTGAAATAATGGTTGATTAAAATGAAAGAAGAAAACGCAGATTATTTAGAAGCCTAAGCTCTGGCATTACCAACCAAATGAAACAAGTTGAATGGCAGAAAGTAACCGAAACCATCTCCCTTTTAAAAGCCCAATGCAACGCTCTACCACAGAGCTGTGCACCACATTACAGCACGTCTGTTGTGGCTCTGGGGGTTTGTACATGGCATAACCATGGCTTCAATGCATACTCATTATCACCTGAGGGTATAAAATATTATATACATATTATACAAAACAATATTATATACATATATTACATTTGGGAAACCGGACATCGCTACAAATTGTATTTTGATGTTGGCCTGTTCAGCTGCTGTGTAAGGGAACCTGATGTATTTATTACTCAAAGAAATGATGCCACCCCACACCATGGGCATGATCCGGCTCAGGGCAGCTCAGGATATCCCTGATCTGTCAGCAAGCTCCCGCTGAAACGTCCCCTGTCGCTAAAAACCCGATTGTTGTTAATACCTGTAGATGGACGGGGATGACAGGGTTCTCCGAGCGTGCCCGACACTGGGTCCAGTTCAGTACACAATTAGAAGAGAACAGCTCTTGGAAATCGAAAGCGGCGCATTAGCCAGTCATCATCATGGACCAGAAAATCAGTACGGTCTCTGAAGACTCGTTCTCGCCTAAATTGCGCAATATCTTCCAGCAACGCCGAAGCAGCCATTGCATCATTTGGCACAGCCATTACGCACGGCTACAGCCTTTATATAGTGACGTTTTAACGACCTGTTAACTGGTCACACCTGAAGGTGTATCCCCAATAATAGGCTACAAAATAATCATCTTTATTTATATACAGATCATGTATTTATTTGTTTATTTATATAAAGATCATTATCATAAAGCATAGTGACAAACATATTTACTCAAGATAGAACGAAATGAAGGCTTGTCAAAAAAATGTTATTAACCACTCACGCATCATAGTGGATGTTTTTTTTTAAACTATAGATTACATCCTAACACAATGTAGTGAAAGAAAAAAGCTCCAAATAAAATGTCATCCAAATTCACACTTTTCTGATCCTTTTTTGGATTCAAACTCGAAAAATGCGTATGGTACGCATGGTGTTCAGAATGTGTACCGGTAAGCACATTTTAGTGCTTAGTGGATTTTTATACATTTGGAAACTTGCGTAGAAAGTGGCAGTGTGAAATGTGCGCACCTTTCCCACCGCCACTTTCCACGCAAGTTTCCAAATGTATAAAAATCCACGGGCGGCGAAAATGTGCTTACCGGTACGCACATTCTCGCCGCCCGTGGATTTTTATACATTTGGACTCCTGCGTGGAAAGTGACGTAAGTACACTTTTCGTGTGTACGCATGGTTTATACATTTGGCCCCGGATGATTTTATCTAGATACAGGATGATGTTGAAACCTCTAGGCATTTTTTTAAATTCTATTAATATGGAGACTTGGTCACATTACGTTCATGGTCACACAGTTTTCTGTTTGATAGCATTTTTGTTGAATATTGCCTTATTGCATTCTTCAGTCTAGCATAGAAGAAGAACCTGGAGACATTTCTTATTCCTATGCCTCTAGCATTCCTCTGGCCCAGTCTGAAGGTTTGAGCACAAACTGCAGTGCTAATTAGTCACACCTCATTCAACTGGCAGGCTCAAGGTTATTTGACTAATTATGTGCAGGTAGGGATATTTATGCAAATATGACTATATGAATGGTGTTTTTTCTCAGAGCTCCACAAAGGTCATTGTTCCTCGTCCTCACATCACGACCTGCCAGAAGAGACGGTCCAAGGCGAAGGCGGTTGAAATATGTCCAGTGTGGTGGCACGGAGTAACACATTTGGCGATTGATATTCTCACGTCTTGTTTCCAATACAAAGGTCAGTGTCAGTATGACTGGGAAGGTGAAAGGTAATGGAGAGTCGCTCTGAGGATTTATGCATGTGAGACCTTTTTGATGGGATCTCGTTCAGAAATTTGAGGGGTCAGTCGCCTGTGATTTAATATGTCTAATAAACACAGGGAAGAAAAGACAAAAAGTTTCAGTATTGAATATTTTTGCCATTTGGTATCCATTTGCAGACTTTTCCTGCTGGCAAATGGCGAGTATGAAATCTTCAATCTTGAGCAAAATGTAAAGCAGATACAGACACAATTATTACCAATTTTTTGGCTTTTTATGAACCAACACAGAGATGTGAGCCAAAGAACCACAAGTGCTAAGTGAAATCATTTGTTGAACATTTGACTTGTTACATGACTTTGTTATTGGAAACCTTGGACTCTTTACTTTACGGTTAGGGTTTAAAGGGTTATACTGTGTATTGTACACTGTATGGATTGCAGCTCATTATTTTCCTATAGTGAGAGGGAAAACACAATAACAATGGAATTGGAATTGGTCCAATAGATCACCTCAGCCGGCAGTCATGAAACGGGCTGCAATGGCTGCAACGTAATCCTTTGGGGCAACTGTGCCCGGTCAAAGTACGTCCACTAAAAGTGCTTGTTTTTGCCACTGACAGGCTCAGATTGTTATTGGAAGTGTTTGACAACATTAAGGATCACTACAGAGATAGACCTTTGTTTAACTAGAAACAGAAGTCTCGCTCAAGGAGAAGTCTCGCTCTGAAATCTTGCGAGCGGTGAGTTGTTGCAGGAAGGTTTCTGAGCATTTTTTAAACAAGTTGATTTGCAGTAGCAACAAGTACAATTATCTGCCTCCACTGGCAAATTCGTTTTTCACTCGCTGTAAGAAAAGTCAGATTTTAAGCTTCAATGTGTGATTTGATAAATGGATATTTTTTGCGATGGCACAAACGGCGCTTTCTCTCGACATAAAGGGCAAAGCATTTCAAGGCCATTCTTGAGCGCACCACTGATAGCTGGTGGAAAGCTAGAGCTGCAAAGCTGGGGAGGTTATGTGGATTTTTTTTCTGCAGATGGATAATCCCTCGCTGATAGGTACTGAAAAGGGTTATTCCATAAAAAGCCTGTGTAGTCACTGAGGTGGCCCAACCTAAAAACTATGATTTGTTTCCAGTCTATGAGGAAACGTATTTGAAAGCTGATTGTCTTAATAATAAAAGGTCTTAAAATGCACAAAGTAAATATGATGTAGACTGACTGTTTGTCTCATATAATTAGATGTACAAATTCATTTAAAATATCAAAATAAATAAATATCTTGTAAAAATCTAACCTAATGTACAGTATAAAAAGTTGTATATAGACTGTATATACTATATATATTGTATATACATGTACGGAATGAAGAAAACATTACTGAACAGAAAAGTGCACCCTAGTGTTGGAGATAATAGTTTATTTTTTATTTTAGAAAGTGGAATTGATTGCCATACATAAGTGACATGTAATACACACTGGACTCCAGTACACTGAAGCAGAATACTAAACTATCGCCTGAAATTCCATTAAAAGGTATTTAGGGTAACTGCTGCGTCCTAGTCATAAGAAAGGTAAAACGAGGGCAATTTTGAAAACAAAATGTATTCAAAATGTATTATTATTTCCTAAAGATGAATAATGAATAACTTAGCCCAAATAATTTTAGCCCAAAAATTAAACACATTTTGTTGCATAATACAAGTCAGAGGTTGAATACGTTTATATCAGCACTGTAACTTGTGGTCCTATCTCTTTACTTCTGGTCTGTCTGCAACTGTTGTACTCTGTTATTGATAAAGTTTGATTGGATCTTCAAAGTGTCATGTTGTCCTGTGTGACTTTGGTTTCCTTAACACAACGACTCAGGATTAGCAGTTCCATAGCCTGTTAATTAAAGACAAAAGCAGGCAGAGGGAAAAGTGTGGAACAAGAGCAGGTTTTCAATTATTTATTGAGTAGCAGCTCAGAAGACCAACCCCACCCACCCTCCCAGCCACACACACACACACACACACACACACACACACACACACTGAATAGTATTTCCCCTGTGCATAGCTTAGTGCTGTTGTTGAGAGGAGTGTATTATTTCATGTCACAGAAAAACAATTCAGATTACAAGGACCTCTCTCAATCAGGCTGAGCTGAAAAACCCCATTCACATGCTGACTGCTGCCCAAGTTTGCAAAAAACAAGGGGCCCCATGACTCTGTGTGCAATTATAGCCAAGTTGGTGCAACCCTTCTCTTTAATACCCCTTTCACACCGGGGAAGCGACCCAGAATGACCCATGTCAGGCATTGGTGTGAATGGATCAGCACAGGTTATCAGACCCTGCTCACGACCTGGGAATAACCCGGGTCAGATGCGGCTCGGCTGCGGTTTGAATGACCCGGGTTACTTATGGACAGGAACCTTATTGGATAGGATCATAGGCGCATAGTACCCAAATTGGTTCTCCTATGTTATGATCGCAACATTTCCTATGTGTTATGAACCAGTACAGACAGAGCATTCTCTCTAACATAGTGGGAAGGACGACAATTAGCCTGGTCTCATGAAATTGTGAAATGAGCATCATTTGTTAAAATGCAAATAATGTACACCACACAAGGAAAGTGAGAGAACATTTCCACACCATGGAAGGATTATGTGGAGGAGATATGACTAGAAACAGGCATTAGTTTGACGTTGAAACAGAACGGTATGGAGGTCAGATGGTGGATGGGCGGATACATGTACCTTCAATTCTGATGGTTCAATTCCCGACTCATGCAAAGAAGTTTTCAGCTGTGAGTTTCATTTTCAACAAAAGTTGTTCTTAACCGTGACCATACCCTTAACCAAATTATTTTAATTGCCTAATCTGAACCAACGTTTTAGTTGCCTGAACCTAACACCAACCCCAATTCTAACCTTAAGCTTAACCTTAACCAAAGTTGTTTAATTTGCCTCAACATAACTGTTAGCAAACCCTTTCACATGACAAACACATAAAAATGGCGTGTCCAATTAATGCTTTTGCCACATAGTCCTTTCGTGGTGGTGTAATTTAATCTTAATATTATTTGGGTCCACAACATGTAATTTGTGTTGCAGAGCTTGTGCTCATTTCACAACATTTTGTGTGTCTAAAATGATGCAGACTAAAATGATAATACAGAGGACAGAATTGGCCATAATTAGAAATAAATTAATAAATAAATAAAACAAATATAAAAATAGTTATTTCTATAGATATTTCTTTCTTTCTTTCTTTCTTTATGTATTTCTCCTACATGGATAATGAGGTTGTCAAACACTATCGGTTGGTCATCGTCATGGTGCATAGCTCGATTGGATTTGCCATTTGGCTGACAACAAAACGAAGATTCAAGTCCCATCACAACATTAACGTAACTTCACAATTAGACCACTGCCAAGAAGACTGGCCAGGCCGGTTGCTGTCATGATTAACATTGAGAATTGTCTTCCACTGCAGAGGACAACAATTCTTCCCCTGATTACCTGCTTTTCCCTGTAGAGGCAACAATCAATAACTCCAGCCTGCTGCTAGCTGTTATCGTCACAGAGGTCGACCTCTTGGTTCTTGGGAACTTGGAAGAGGTTTCCACACAACTGCACAATATCAACATCCAATACCATACATGCAATTGAACCTTACTTAGTAGCTTGCAGAACAGTTGCAGACATCGCTCAGTTATTGTGAACTTCTACAAAAATTCTACAAAAGTGTCAGACACCACAGCCACTGGAATATGTTTTAGTATATCATGGAGCAGGAAATACAGAAATAAATAAAGACTGAAATAGCGGGAAATAACCCAATAAGGTTACTACTCATTGCTTTACTCATTTATTTATTGAATTATTTCTTCATTTATTAACCCTTATGCCCTGCTAAAAAAAAGTTACGTTGGGACTGTTAACTACAAGATTTGTATTTTGAACTTTAAACTGCAATAAAATGCTGAAAGATCAATATTTTCCCCCAATTTTTTCATGAAGGGGATTCTTGTTTAATTTATATCATGATTTAATTGATCACAATTAAAAATTAACCCTTTAGATGCCAGTTTTGATCATAACCACTAACCACTTTTTTGAAAAATACACTATAATTCAATATTCTAAAAACAAATTGACTTTGATTATTATTAGTGTAACCGAGCATCCTGGGTTTGTCTAACTGGGTGCAATTAATGACACAATAAACGGGCAGGAGTCGAGGTAACGTCTTCAGCGGCAACCGCTTCTCTCTTTAATCAGCGCGACAACAGCAACACCTTACGGCCGAACTCCGCCAACCCCAGCCCTATGGCAACTCTGGAGGGACACCACACCTCACACACAGGAATACACGGTCAAGACAAAACACTCTGTTACACACGTCCCCCCCGTCAACTAGAAACGTCCCCGTTTCACCATATACAGAACCAGACACCAAACACATTCCACATTCCACACTAAAACACAAAAAAAATATATACATAACTAGCTAATCACAATAAGGCACAACCACCAAAAACTGCATAACCGCCCCGAAACACCCACAAGTTAGCTCTCCCAGAATGATAGTAAGGTTAGAACACAGAAAACTGAAAACATGACAAAGTCTTGAAGGTAAGAAGGTGGTCGCACTGCTCGTCCCCTGCGAGACTGCCTGGCACTAAGCCCCAATGAGTCCCCCCACAGTCCATTGTCCAACCCCCCAGCCTGAGGCTGATCCCCAACCTGGGAAAAACGGGACCGGCGAAGCCTCCAAGGCAGGCGGAGACATGAAAGAAGAAGGGACAGGAACAGTCAGTGTAGGCAGTGGCAGCGTATAAGGTTTTAGTCTGTCATGATGAACGACCTGAGGTCGCTCCACAGAGTCCAGGGGGTTGACGATGCGGTACGTCAGTGCAGCTCCCCACCCGAGGTCAGCATGACACGATAAGGGCCCTTCCAATGTGGCGCCAGCTTTGTGCGACACTCAGTGGGATTACTCAGCCACACCAACGCGCCCACTCCATAGGCGCGGTGGCAGCCACCCTCGTCATAATACAGTTTCTGTCTCTCGTGAGCCTCTGCAGAGTTAAGCCTGGCTGCGCTGAAGGCCAACTCCAGCCGCTCCGCTATGGACGACGCATACTCCGTCAGGGATCCCGAGCCCCGAGAGTCCAAAACACTAGAGGGCACAAGCACGTCAGCAGGGACCCGTGCCTCTGCGTCCATGCATGAGGTAGAAGGGGCTGAACCGGGTGCTGGCATGTTTGGAGGTGTTGTAAGCAAAAGCAACCTGTTTCACATACATGTCCCATTCACCCCCCTGGGAGAGCAACATCTTAGCCAGCTGATCGATCAAAGTCCTGTTATGGCGCTCCACCATGCCATCAGACTTGGGGTTGTAGGCAGTGGTGCGCGTCTTTTTTATCCCCAACAATTGGCAGAGGCTCTGGATGACCTCTGCTTCAAACTGGCGGCCCTGGTCACTGTGCAGGACTTCTGGCACCCCATGCACCAACACATAATCCTCAAACAAGCAGCGAGCCACTGTGAGAGCCGTCTGGTTCGGCAGTGCATACAGAGCAACAAACTTCGTGAAGTAGTCCTCCACAACCAAGACGTACCTATTTCCCAGGGAAGTCAGCGGCAGCTCCAGAATGTCCGTGGCTACCCTTTGCATCGGGCGGCTAACCTGGGACCCCACCATGGGTGCTCTCTGTCCAGGGACTGGACACCTGCGGTTCTGACAGGCCCTGCATTGCTCACACCACTGTCTTATGTCCCTCAGCATGAAAGGCCAGTAGTAGGATTGCCTGGCCTTTTGCCACACACGCTCCGCTGAAAAGTGTGCAGAAGCCGGCCCCCCATGCAGCTGCTGAAGAAGCTCTGGAACCCAGGATGCGGGGACCACGACCTGAATTCGCCCCTCCCCTGTGGTCGCAGACTGCTCTGTTCGACACAGCAGCCCCTCAGTGACTGACAGACGGTGAAACTCAGTCCATAGTTTCCTCAGGCTGGCTGAAGACCCTCTGCGGAATCTGTGAGGCGGTCTTGTCGCACCCCGCTCCAACCTAAGCCAGCACAGTACTGATGTCTGAGTCCTCATGTTGCAACGTCTGCAATTCAGCGTCACTGCCACAGAGAGAATAGGCAGGAACGTGGTCTGTTTGTGACGAAACGCAGTCCGGCGCCTCCACCGAGGCAATAGTTTGCGTTCCCGCCAATGAGGAGTCAGAATCAACAGGGCTGGGGGAAACAGGTTGGCGGGACAGGGCATCAGCGTTTTTATGGCGGGAACCATCCTTGTGAACTATGACCCAGTCGAACGGGTCCAGTTCTAACACCCACCTGCCTCTCCGTCCAGTAGGGTCATTATCAATAGCCATGCGCCGGAGGCCCAGCAATGGGCGATGATCTGTTATGATGGAGAAGGCAGAGAGTCCAACATAGTGTTTGAATTCGCGCAGAGCCCACACAATGGCCCATAGCTCCCTGTCAAAAGTGGACCATCGTTTCTGTGCGTGTGTGAGGGCCTGGCTGGCATAGGCTACCAACTTTTCACGTCCCTCATCGTCCTGTGCCAGCACCGCCCCCACTGAGTCCTTAGAAGCGTCCGTGTACACCTTGAAAGGAGCTGCAAAGTTAGGCATCATCACCACTGGCGAGGAGGTGAGCACTTGTTTGAGGTAGGTGAAAGCTGCGGTACACTCATCAGTCCACTCAAAGGGCACATTTTTCCCCGCCAGGCGATTCAGCGGTGCAGCATGTCGGGAGAAACCCTGCACAAACCTCCTATAATATGAGCACAGGCCCACAAAGGCCCTGACCTCTGAGGGGTTGCGGGGGGTCGGCCAGGTTCTCACCTTATCAGTATTCCGTGGGTCTGGCTGGAGGCCATGTGAGGAGACTACATGGCCCAGGAACACAACATGGTCCCTGGCAAAGTGACATTTTTTTGGATTGAGCTTCAGGCCTACCAGCTGTATCCTGGACAGGACCTCCTCCAGGTGTAGGAGGTGGTCCTCAAATGTGCGACTGTAGATCAGTATATCATCCAAGTATACCATACAGATATGCCATGGCAGGCCTCTCAGGATGAGCTCCATCATCCACTGAAATGTGGCAGGTGAATTGGTCAGGCCCATAGGCATAGCCCGCCACTGGTACAAGCCCCTGCCTGTTGTAAAGGCCGTTTTTTCTCGGTCCTCCTCAGCCACGTCTACCTGCCAGTAGCCGTTGGAAAAGTCAAGTGTGCTGAACCAGGCGGAGCCCGCCAGGGCATCGAGGCTGTCGTCCACTCGTGGGAGGGGGTGCGAGTCTTTGATTGTCACTGAGTTGAGACGACGATAGTCAATGCAGAATCTCCACTGTCCCCCTTTCTTCCTAACCAGCACCACTGGGGATGCCCAGGGGCTGCAACTCTCCTCCACAACCCCATCAGCCAGCAGCTCCGCCACCTGACGTTCAATCTCAGCTCGTTTCTCTGGAGACGCATGATAAGCGCGCTGCTTGACAGGGGGATGGTCGCCAGTCCTGATGTGGTGTTTAACTAGTGTGCACTTGCCTGTGTTCCTGCCTGACAGGTTGAAAACACTAGAAAACCTCTGCAGCAGTTCCGATAGCTCTGCTCTCTGCTGTGCAGTGATAGGTGACTCATCCAGGGAGACGGGGCCTGCAGGTGCTGGTGGTATGGCTGCTCCCTCACCCGTGGCACAGGGGGGTGATAGAATGTCAGCTTCTCCGACGGGGTAAAATTGACCCAGGTGCAACCCCCGTTTGAGCTCGACCGTTTCTCCCGTGGGATTGAGAATGCGGGCTAAGGTGACACCGTTTTTCACACTGTTGACTGTGTGAGCGACCACCAGTCCTGTCGTCTCTGGAATATTAGGCTCCAAATATCCATCAAAGTCTCTGGCAGGCAAGCCAGCACCACTCGGTGAGAGAACATTCACAGGCACCAGGGCCTCACTCAGGGGGGGAATGGACATGACATCAGCAAGGGACACGTTACAGCATTCAGGGACCAGCTCACCACCCCGAAGCAGGGGCACTGTAACATCCCACAACTGTACCAAGCAGAACACTCTGGGTGGATTCCCTCAGCACGTGGAAAGTGTGCTGCCAGCAGGAGAGGCCCAGGCGGAAGGTGGCCTCAATGGTGCCCAGTGTATCCAACATTTGTCCATTTACTGCACGGGAGTCAACATAGTTCTTTCTCAAGGGCCGGTTCCGCAGGGCAGGGACTGACATACGAAAATCTGCACCAATCAGTGACACAGTGGCTCCTGAGTCCACTAATATGGTGACTTCAGTCCCTTCCATCACAGCTCGAACATAAGAGGTAGGGTGGTCGCCACGGTCCATACTTGCAGTGGCTTCAGGAAAATCATGCTGCAGGGGGCCCTCGGTCGGAAAGGCTGGTGTTCGGGCCTCAACACCAGCTAACAACCGTTTCCCTGCTGGTTGCTGTCAGCATCCTGCTGCCGTGGCAGGAAACGCACCCCGCGCTTCCTCGGCTCCTCGTCACGTCGTGCACGCCACCCCGGACTGGGGCTCCTGCCCCCAGGTGGCTTAGGGGTGGGAGATACGCCCATGTCCGGACGATGGCCCTGTGGCGGGTAGGCCCCCTGAGGTGAGAATTGCCCGCGCTTGGGAGAGCGACCACGGTAGCTGTCGCGGGGGCCCCTCGACTGACATCCCCAGTCACCACAGTTGCAGTTGCAGTGTCCTCTAGCGGGTGAGCGAAATCCTCGCTCACATCTGTCAGTGTTCCACGCTCTCAGTCTCTGGTTTTCATCATACATCTCTTTCATCTCCATTCTCATAGCACACATCTCTTGTGATAATCTATCGACAGCCCTCTGGAGGCTATCTGAGACTGACACGGACTGCACAGATGAACTCTCACTTGAGTAGGTGCTTGCACATGTATTCACATAGTCTCTCTGCAAGGCCACCCTGGCATTTTCACATCGTTCTGCTATTGTCAAAGACGAGGAAGCGTCGAAACTTCTCCTCCCTCTGCGCGACGTCCCCATACTCAGGAAACACCTCTGCAACTAGTCGGCTGATATCTGCAGCAAACACCTCCAAGCTCTCACCAGGGGCGCGCACACGAGCTGAAATGCTGGCTCTGAAGCGGTCCATTAACTGTCTCTGTCCAAACGCCACTCTAAGCCTTTCTTTAACAGCAGCATAATCCGATTTGACTGCAGCCGAGGCTGTCCCACAGCAGAAAAGCCGACTTGCTGAGGCGAGTAGGAAGAATCCTCACCAGCTCCTCACTGCAGCCGCGGTCGCCTCCTGTGGTCGCGCTGACAGCCACCTCCTTCCTGTGGTCGCGCTGACAGCCACCTCCAACTGCCTCACCCAGCCGAGGAAACTCTGGCTCCCGTCACCAGCAAACGGAGCAGGCAGGTCAACTCTAACATCCCTGCTGGGCGAGCGTCTGTCAAACACCCCCGGGCCGGGTTTAAAAGGGTCTTCGTCACCTGACCACATGTCCGTAACGTAGCTGTGCGCAGTCTTTGAAACACGCGCGGAGTTAGCTATACTGGGGCAGCTAAGCTAATAAAAGAGACAGCGCACACAACGGCTCGGCACGTAACGTTACCCAGAAACGAAACAGCGGCTCGTAGACGATCACCGCTGCCACCAATGTAACCGAGCGTCCTGGGTTCGTCTAACTGGGTGCAATTAATGACACAATAAACGGGCAGGAGTCGAGGTAACGTCTTCAGCGGCAACCGCTTCTCTCTTTAATCAGCGCGACAACAGCAACACCTTACGGCCGAACTCCGCCAACCCCAGCCCTACGGCAACTCTGGAGGGACACCACACCTCACACACAGGAATACACGGTCAAGACAAAACAGTCTGTTACATTAGTATCACCGGCTGACCCATCTGAATAATAATTGAGAAGATTGATTTTGGTGCATTAATACTTTTTGTATAATGTCAGATTGAAAGAAAAAGTTACGTTGGGACTGTTAACTACAAGATTTGTATTTTGAACTTTAAACTGCAATAAAATGATGAAAGATCAATATTTTTCCCAAATTTTTTCCCCATTTTTTTCATGAAGGGGTTCTTGTTTAATTTATATCATGATTTAATTAATCACAATTAAAAATTAACCCTTTAGATGCCAGTTTTGATCATATACCACTACCGCTTTTTTGAAAAATACACTAAAATACACTATAATTCAATATTCTAAAAACAAATTTGACTTTGATTATTATTAGTATCACCAGCTGACCCATCTGAATAATAATTGAGAAGATTGATTTTGGTACATTATTACTATGTACAAAAAGTCTATGGTACAAGATTTGTTTGTAATTATGTTTGTAAACACATACAAACACACGCACACACGCACACACATACACACACACAATCTTATTTTGTCATGAACATGCAGGTAGCAGTCTTTACTATACATCAAAACCATTTTAGTTGAAAAAAGATTTTTCTGAACTGGTTTGCAGCCATGAATTACACAAGGGTGCCAATTTGTTGGTCAGTAGGGGAGGGGCTACAATGGGGGAGGGGCTAAAATGGGGCAATTTTGTGATTGGCTTTATTTTTACAAAACTTCATGAAGTTTGCTGCAGGAAAAGGGAAATTACAGACAAAATCATGTTTCAAGGTCAAAAAATGTGGTTATAATGGAAGTCTATGGTACAAATCGTGTAGTTAACAGTCCCAACGTAACAAAAACATCTCACACAGTCAAAATACAGTGGATATGGATGAAACTCAGGAATTCCAAAATTCATTGAAAAACACACTTTCCTTACCAATTTCATGGCTAGGGAACAATCACAGCCAAAATTACCTCAATAAATGCACCTCACAACTATACAAATTTCCCTTAGCAGGGCATAAGGGTTAACACATTTCTCTGCATATTCTTATATGCATTTCTTTATTTTTGTATTTATATGTATTTCTTTTCATTTATTTCTCATTATGGCTGATTCCGTATAATGTATAATCATATTGTTATGGTCTTTGATTCAGTATAAAGCATATCTCATCTCATGAACTCATTAACACTTTTTTCCTTGTCAAGCAAATCACTGTCATGAATGTTGTGTTTATTTCCTATGTTCCCCACTTCTCCCCTTGTTTCCATGGCAACTTGACAGGGAATGAAGGACAGCCTATTGGCTCTGAAGTCTCTATCTGCACTAATGAAACTGCTCCAGGAAGTACACAGTCTTTTCAGTGAATATAAGTATAGTTAGAGGAGTACTTTTGCCAAAAACAGCAGGAATCCAAAAGGCTGTCGACTTCCAGCTGTACATTTTGGATATGTTTTCCTTTTGGAGCTGGGTAATATGGCCCATCTTCTAATTTTAATGCTCATTAGGGCTGCTTTTAAAGCCTTAGATTTGCACCATGTGATAACTCCTATGCCACATTAACCAACTGAGATGCACAGAATTTCTTGCACCAGCAAATTGTCACCTAATCATACCACTAGTGTACAGGTGTAATAGAGGTTGACTTGGCCTTTTAGAGGCAACTATAGCTTGCATGCTTTGATGGGCGAATCCTTTCCGATGCTATTTTGATGATTAGCTTCTGTATTCTCTGAGACTATTCCATCACTGATCAGAATCATTTAAAATGCCTTAATGAATGAAAATGAACAGATTGCATTTAAACAAATTAATTGTTCTATTAATCTTCACTAGTTAGCCTTAGGGGCATCTCTGTTGGCACGGTTGTCCCAGGTGCAGTTGTTTGCACCACCTGTATCTAACCCTCTACAGGGAAAACCCTGCGATACTCTGAATTCACACCTTTTGCTTTCAGAAGCAGAGGCGGTAAGAGTTTCTTCAAATGGCAACGAGAGGAAACGGTGGCAGAGGATTGCAGATATGTTTAAATGAATAATCAACCAATTAGTAATTAGGCTTTGTCTTTCAAAATTGAATTCTACTCTTCTAAAAATGATAGTGAAGCCCTGCAGTGATATTTTCTAACCCAAAAATTAACAAATTGAACAAATGTATTTCTTGATTTTACGGTTTACCTTAATTTTAAAGTCACAGTCTGTCATATGTAACTAATATAATACGTGACTACCAGATGAACTGTCTTACTTACAGTATAATAGCAAAAAATATATCAGCAAGTACAGATTCATGGTGTCAGAGGAAAACTAAGCCTGATTTAGAGTTCTGCTTTGGAGTAGTACTGCGTAGTATCTTGAATGGAATGACATTCTTGCAGCTGTGTTGATGCAGCTTCAGATATCAAATCATACTGAACTGCAATTGAAATTACTATGTCATGCATTTTACTCAATCCGTTATGGTTTACTTAAAGTGCTATGCTGTACATTCTTTATTGCCGCATCACTCTTGTGTTATACTAATCAATATCCATACCATGAATCATACTACAGAGTCAACTGCAAGAGGTGAGACTGATCAACTCACTGTTATACATTCATGACTCTTAACAGAGAGTTTCATAACAGATACATGGTACTGTTAGTCACAAAGGACATACCAATTAAACTAATGTATCAAAAAAAGCTGTAAGAAAGATTTCCAGGTGCTGTGAATGCACTATAAACCAGATTTTGGGTAAAGTGTCACCCTACAACAGCTGTAGAGTAGCGATCAGTAAAGGTAAAGAGTTCATCTAAATAACACCTCAGCGAGGTTGTGATATCACTTCCTTGTATGTCCCTGGCTGACACTATTTGCCATTAATCTGAGGCAATGACAGCTGTAAGCCTCGGCTAATGTTACCAACTTGACCCAAGGACACAGGCAAGTTGTATTGGATCAGGGAAGAGTGAAAATGTTGATGCAGCACTTGTTACTGCCCTGAATCATGATTGCATGCTGCAGCTGACATGCCATGAAATCAATATGAAACCAAGTAATGAGCAGCCTTATGAAGAACAGGTTGGGTGCTGTCCTTCATACATCATGCTGTTGACACACAGCAACACACATGACTAAAGGCCATGCTAGATTGAGTACATCAATGTTCTGCTGCAAGGAAGACACATTTTGGTTCAGAGATAAGAGTCTTGGTACAGTTTCACAAAGAAATACAAGGGTGCTAGCAGTTTATAGGTGTCCGGGTGGAGTGGGGGGGGGGGGGGTCTGCATGATTAAAGTGAGTGAAACTACGTTAACACCAAACTGCTGTGGTAGTGCACTGAACCATCACTGAACAAAATATTTAATTCATGCATTGACTAGCCCACAACAGTTAGAAAATCACACGGCTACTTCCTGGTCTGTGAACGCACCGCGCACCAACCTAGAGCTGCTCATGCTTGTGTGACTTCTAACATATTGCCTGTAACCAACCAACAAACACACACATCCCAGCTCCTGGGCCCCTAATAACAGTGCGCATGTATGTATTTCCTTTATTGACTTTGTATACAGAAAATAACACCTGCTGACATGAACACACAGACAGACACAATTATTTGATTGTTCCTTTCTATTTTTATCTTATCACTGGAGACATTGGAGAAAAAGGGGAGAAAAATGTGGAGAAATGAAGAAAAAGGCTTCTCAAGCACAAGCTCAATATTATATTTTATATTATCACACAGGTATAAAAAAAAATTAAATGTACTATTTCAATAGGCTGTATACATAATGCATTCATGCTTTATTTGACCAGTGGATCCACATCCTTTTTATGCACATTCCATTGAAATTTAGCTGAAAACATTAAACAGAAACTGTGATTTAAATCACCAACAATCAAATAAGACCTACAAAATGCTGGTGCCCCAGGACATAACCTAAATCCATCAATTGTCATCAATGTTGAATTTGTCAGGCCAAAAATTTGCCATAGCCAATTCACTGAACACGAGCTAGCATGAGGCTGTTACCTACCAGCTCATGCTGACATTAAAAACCTGAAAATAAGTAACTTCCTTGGTACGGCTGCAAAGGCATTCCAATGTTGTAGGTGTTGATATTAGATATTTACTGTAAGTAAAACAGGTGTCAACTCAATTTTAATTGGGTGTCACTGATGGATTGGAAGTTGAACAGCTAGCCACAACAGAGCTGTCGTATTTGTACCTGAAAACCAATCATCCACCCCTCTGTCTGCAGACTAACTTCATGATGACTAAGCAAGATAACTCTAAAATTATCAACAATAATTTAAAAATAAAAGTGATTTTCAGGAGAAATAAATATAGATAATAAGTTTATTTAGAAAAGCTGTTCAAAACACCACAATCACATTATTTTTCACCGTAATGTGGCTAATTGTGTAATCTTGCCTCTTGAGATATAACAACCCTTCTCAGTTTGGGTGAATGGTCTTTCTCACTTTCCTTTATGTCAACTTAATTGAAAAACTGTATTGATAGTGGATGGATTCACTTGATGAGCGCTTACAGTTGTGTTCCCGAGATAGTTTTCAAAGGTAATCAATACAATTATGTATGGATTTAATATTAGTTATGCTTGTCAATGGTCAGAGAGAAGGCTGCATGTGGAAAAGTACCAATTAGTTGTGGCTTATCCTCTCACATGCTTCTAATCACATTGCAAGGGAACAACAAAGGATGGTATTTAGAGGCAAATTAAGTTTAACCAGACCACAATTAATTTTTGACACCTTGCAGTTCCCCAGGAGAGGCCGAGGGACTGATCATCCACACAGATTACAAATTCAAAAGATTTAATTGGCTCACCTTAATTTATTTTATGGAAATGCTTTGCCTCATAACTGTAAATAACCTTGTTTCTCTTAGCAGTCAACAAGAAGCTTGGAATATAAGTACTGAAACTCCCAATGCTACACTCACAGAAATATTTTCTCATGCTAAAGTCTTTACAATTCTACTAACTACATATAGTACTACTGTATGTTCGCTGTTACTTAGTGTTAGAAGAATTAATCTGAAGTTATGTTTCGTCCAAGCATCCGCTGTGTTGCGGTTTTCCAACTGAACAGCTCAACGTTGAACTGAATGATAGAGGAAGGCCTCGTCCCCAGATGCACTCCTACAATTAGTGCTCGCCTCACTCAGAACGGTGAGTCACTCATTTCTCGCGTTTGCTGTCCAAACCACTCGGCAAACGTTGGACGACCACCGAGCACCCACTAGCGCCGTGCCGAGCGCCCACCTGCTTTGTGCAGTTGCGTTGCGCATTATTACTGAATCTCCACTCATCTCCACTAACTGACTGATTGATAGATGTTTGCTTCCTGCCATGTATGGAGGGAGTGAAGATCCCCACATTCCTCCCTCCCACTGTACCTCACATGCACAAATAATCGTGACAGCAGTAACAGCGGCCTCCTGTCTTGAGCTGACACTTTCAGAGAAGCCGGCTAGAACACAGTGATAATGAGAGGGAGTGGGAGGGAAGGAGGGACAGTGAGATTTGCTTCTAGTCTTAGATGTTGTGCCATCGCTTTATCATCCTTCCATCTCTCTCTCTCTCCCTCCCTCACACTCTTCAGTACCTGCTTCTCCTGTCTCTCTCTCTTTGCCTCCCCTCTTTCCCTCTCTTTTTCCCAAACAGAGTGTATGCCTCCTCTTTCACTTGCAATTTCTTCTTTCCCACAAGGTCTTTCATCTACCCCTTGTTCTCTGCTTTCCTCCCTTTTCCTTTCTTTCTTTCCTTATTCCCTTCTTTTATTTGCATGCTGTTACTGCTAGGCACTGTAAAAAGCTTTCTAATTGAGGCTCTGTCTCCTTTTTTCGAGAATGGCCCTGAATCAGCCTAAAGAGTGAAAGACCTGTGCTCTTTTGCATCAGCTGAGCTTGTTCTTGCTTGTTAATGAAACGTGGATGTTTAAAGTGAGATATAGCAGGTATAATGCTGCTGAGACTAAAACCTCAAAGAGAGAGATGTAGACAATGGACATTCGAAGCAACCACTAATACTCAGCACTGTGCTGACAGGCCCAAATTGCAAAGGCCTGTTGCATTTTTTTAGGGTGTTCAACAAGTCAGCACGATGGGATAATATTTATTTTCATCCCCTCAAAGTCTGGCTGATGGCTGCAGTGATGCTTTCACATAAGAGGTTGTCAGATTCTTTGATACTCCTACAGTTTATACTGACATGCAACACAAAGTCATACTTAAAACGCAAAGCTCTTTACACTGGTGAAATGTTGTGCACGCCAATCATGCGTATATGTAGGATTACTTTCAAAAGTAAGATAATAAGAAAAACAAAAAACAAATAATACTAAAATACAAGGGAAAAAATGACTGCAATTGGACATTAAACATAACAAAACTGAGAATTCCAGCATTTGTCCATTTGTGACCTGACGATAATGGAAGTATGTAATGGAAATATGTAATATCTCCATCATATGCTTCTACTTTCATAATTTCATCCATCTTAAGAAAAGAACGATTGGCAAATGGCAGCCAAAATCCTCTTTTAATGGAACCTCATCATCATTTTGCAGACTGTGGCTTTAAAACACAGTAGACTGGGACCCAGTGGCACAGCCTGGCACCATAGCATGCACTTCTATTTTTGGGTTAAAGTCTTCCACAGTTCCCCTCTATTGGCCTGGGACCGGTTTGAAAAATGTTTTAGAAGGGTACATGGAGGGGAAGTCCTTTTACTGATGCTTGGTGCAATTAGTACGTTTGGCTTTTTCAGAGAAGGTAGGGAGTTAGCAAAGTCGTTACCGTTACTGTTGATCAAAATAACAGAGTTTTATGTTGTGTCACTCATTTTGTTCATCAGACCTCCAATGAGCATGAAACACATTGAAAGTGGGATTGATATTTAATTTTGACTACGGCTGTCCACCACTATAACATGTATTTTTATCTGTTTTAAAATAGTAATTACATAGCAAAGCATAGCATTTCATGCATTTCCCTTACAGGCACTTAATGTGACACATAGTGCTCATATCATATCATATCGTTTGATTATATCTGACTTTAATATGTGAGCTAGAGACACCAGTGGCTCAAACAACAGTCATTCGAGTCATTAGAGTCATAATACAATACGGAAATATGAATATAATGAACACTTCATCACTATATCTAGTGCAGGGCTGTCAGACCATGTGCCATGCAGGGCCGAGATCTGCAGCTTTTCCTTCCAACCAAACGCTACGCCAGGTGATTTCAGTGATAATCATACCTTCAACCAGAAGGAAGTGCACAATAAAATACAGGCACCAGTCAGATGCAACAAAGCAAAGTACCAATCAGGCCGCCAGTCTGACTGCCAGTCTGTCTTTGGTTTGTCACAGGCAGGTTAGTCATTTGTAATTCCAGGAAGTGACACATTTCACTTTCTATTCAACTCAGCTCCCCCAACACAGCAATAAAGGAAAAGTATTGAAGTTATGTAAAAGGGCCTTCTGCTGAGTGCAGAAAGTGCTCACCATTTAGGTGAATTTATTGTTGGGAGGAAACACAAAGGGTTGCACCATGTGACTCACAGGCACCCACCAGGGAGGGGGCAAGGGGGTAGTCAATCAACATGTGGCATGTCGACTTCTTTCAGAGCAGCACAGTCTTTTGCATGACTGGAGCCCTTTGCCTAAAACGTCATGGGGATGCTGTTCACTTGAACTCCAAATGGTCATGAAGGAATATGGAAGTATTGGAAAAGGTCAAAGCTACATGATGTTTCTTTGAGTTCCAGAAACTGTCAGACAGTTGCAAGAAGTAAGACAGGGTGACAGGTGCTCAGAAATAGTTCAGTAATGGCTTTGGACACAGCATGTGTTTAGTTCTAATAAAGATTAAGTTGAACTGGTATCTGTTGACTTACTTGTTCAGTCAGTACGTTTCTTAGCTCATGTTAGCTGTCTGGGCTGGGATTTGAAGATCTTTGTACAATTACAGTGGACCAAGTGTTCAAGCTCTATGAATTTGAAACCAGCCTTTTGGCATAATTGTTGTATCAGAGATACTGATTAGTGTGCATTGTGTCTGTCAACTGAGCCAAATAACAGATTTGGTCCAGATTGGGACGGTGCTCTTTATATCCGGAGCTCTAAAAGGATCAAGTGACCCTTGCTTGTATCTATGGTAGCCCACTAATCACAAATTCTTTCTACGCTATGCTTGACTATCCACTTAAACTGTGTGATTCCAAGTGTTTTAATTTAATTAAATGTCCATATTAACCTTCAGCCTGCAAGCCAAACTCCATCAAACCTAAATTAGTTCCAAATTATCAGGAAATTGAGAGTAAAAAGAGAACAAAGTGTCTTGTTTTTTTGTCTACATTGTTGCAGTTTGGGAGACTGGTGGTGCTCATTTTTTTTTCCACTGTATTAATTATGAGAATAAATACAGATCTCTGAAGGGTAGGGCTCACTGATGACAAATAGTGTTTGCACAACTCTCAAATTACACCATAGCAAAAGATCTATTTTCCTCTAATGTTTACAAACAATACAAATGGAAACAACATGCTGCACACCTAACAACACCTAAGCCCTTGTTACTCCGGATGGCATGAAGTGGCCATGACCTACGTTTTTCTTGCTCAAGGTCAGGTACCGGGTCAGGTTTTGTACCACATCCTTGCCCACAGGAAAGCAAAATCCAAGAGATCTCATATATAGACCCTTTATTTCTCCTAGACACAGATGAGCTCTTTTCAACACTAAGATGAGACTAAAAGCATTTTCTCCTATCGTTCAAGTTCAACTCAAAAGAAACAACCACATATAAGCTCATGTTTATCTCACAAAAGTGTCATTTTACTCTGGATGCTTCTTCTCAAACATACATAGTTTTCACATACTGCTGCATTTTCCTATTGAAGCCATGGGGGCAGCAGCCATATAGTAGCAGCTTATCATCATGAAATGTCACATGTTAGCATGTTAGCATCTTCAAATTTATCTCATTAAGAGTTTATTCTCTCTGATCTCCTCGCTCCTGGGGGGGTTTAGGAGAAACATTTCAGATATAGGTGATCGCAAAATGATACAGAATTGAGATCTTCCCTTTCTTGAAAAAAAAAGGGTGAAGAAAAGTAGGAACAGTAGGAAGAGGCAGCGTAGGGTTTTACAGAATCACACCCCGGTGTCTAATGGTCCTGTGCTGCCACTTTCTCTCACGTTCACAGTCTCCAATTCTTCGGTGTGTCCACTGTTCTCTATGGAGTGAAATGGGAATAAAATGGGAAAACCTTTGTGAGTAACGACGCTGTTTTTATAGCACGGTGCTCATTCATTTATTTATTTTTATTTATTTATATATTTATTGAATTGGGACAGTGCACATTAATCAACATATCAGCATTACACATCAATGTAAATGTGCCGGAATTAGCGCAATTGCTAAATTTCATCCGTAATCCCAAGGCAGGTACTCACAAAAACACGAAACAAACCTCACAATTACAAAAGACAAATTACAGTATTACAATAAAAAGTTACATACAGTAAAAAACATAAAGTGCACAATGAACCGAAAGCCCCCGGGAACGGGCACCAGAGGACGAAACAGATATTATGTGTGGGTACATAACTGGCTTGTTTTTAACCAATGTTTGAGTTTTTTTTTTAAATTATACTTCATACTTCATCAGTCTTCATACGGTGAATTACCTAAAAAATTGCATCAGTATCAGAGTTAACTTCAGTCAGTGTGTGGTGTCTGTTTACTGGAGTCCACAGCAGCGTTCTGTACACAGTCAGTCACCAAGCCAAAGAAAACTGTAATCAGCCACATAATGAATAAGTGGCAACACACCATAAACACTTTCTTCAGCAAATATTCTCTTAGTCAGTTCAGACCTTGCTAATTAGTTGGTAGTGGATAAATTCCTTGCCTGACAAGTTAACAAATGACAACAAATGATGAAAAGTCACCTCCATCACCCTAGAGAACGTGGTTTCACTTTAATGTGGTTCAGTGGGACATGCACTATAAAAGTCTTAACATCAATGCCACGCTTTGGGCATTTTTAATGGTTGTGGTACCTGAAGAGTTCAGGACTCAATCACTCGGTTAGACTAATGTGTCAAACAGTATATAGCGATAGGTGGATACACATTACAAGAACAAGACAAGAAGACCGCAACAAAGAGTTGTTATCCCTGCTAAATGTTGTGCAATTCATTTGAAGTTTGGGAGTTTTGTTCCGATGTTGTAAGTTTGACTGACAGGATAAATCACAACAAAATCATTTTGCACCATAATCATTTTATTATTCATTGGCTTTGTGTAATTTTCCATTTTTTCTTCCAGAAACTCTATTCTGGTTCAGAGACTTAAAATTATGTTTGTTTTATAAATATATAGTGGATATGATATTGTCAAATGAACCAGTACAGCCAAATTACTTCAAAACCAGGAACTGTATTGCGGTTACCCTGAAATAACCTCACAGAAATACCAGAGGAACATGACTCAAAGCTTACAAACTCGGCAAAGATGTCTTGTGACAGTTCATATGGAGTACGACTTTGATTTGGGGGAGGTTTAGACAGACAGTCGAGTAAATTCTCTTGGACAGCATTTGGCGGTGGCTATTCAAAGTCGATGACGTTTGTCATCTGATAATGGATCCGGCAGGTTCATGGCTGGTACATGCCACAGGCTGATTTCACATTGCTTGGCCAGATGAGTTTTCTTTTATGTGGAGCCAAAGGACATGTAAAAATCCTCTCATTGCCTTGCGCAGGAAGAAATAAGACAGGTTTTATGTCATGAGCCTATGCAGCAGTTACAGCTAAGGCAGTGAAGCCTGAATAAGATGAAAGCCAGATATCTAGCGGTTAACATCGGTGACATCACGGCAGAGGGGGGATTGCATCACTTTCTTCAAACAGTCCTAATAAAATACCAGAGAAAGCCTGCTCTCCTTAGAAGAGAGTGGGCCCCTGAGAATCTGTTGACAGTACATTTGTAACCACAACATCCACGTTTGGGCCCCGAAAAAAGCCTCTCAAAGTTTTAGCTGCTGTAATGCTTTTCAGGGAGATAAAATGTTCTTTTCCCATTGGAGCATCAGATGATCCAGTACAATGTCTCTCTATCCAGCTGAGATCTTGCTTGTCATGTAGTAATTTTCCTCATGACTCATGCATGCGCCGGTGTGCGGTGTGTTACGCCTTTATCAGGGTGTTGAAGGCATAAACCGATACGCATAGGTGTTTCTCTGTGTCTTAGCCTTTTTCATTTGCATTTTCATGTGCTTGGTCTCTGTTTGAGGGTGGAATAAAGGATGTACCTACAGGATCTCTTACTGTACCCTTCAGCATCCAACTAATCAATGCATATGAGTTTGAAGGCCATTGCATTCTAGACGCAGATGTAATCCCTTCAGTTGTTTGTAGTGTTGAGGAGAAAGTAAACAAAGGGTTGGACCAGAAGGAGAAAAATGTATCTTCAGGTTCAGATTGCTCCTGTAGAAAACAACAATCCAGTCGATTCAGAACCAACGTCCAAAAAAAAGATGAATCACTTGATCTCGTGACGTCATTTTTCAGTGTGTTGCAGCGCATCAGACACGACCGACGAACAGCAAAACTTATCCTTATTTAACCAGGCAAGTTGGCTAAGAGCATATTCTTGTTTACAGCAACGGCCTGGGGGAGTCGTTGCGAGAGGAGTGAGGCTTACACACACACACACACACACACACACACACACACACTGGCATCTGGGAGCTGCCCGCTACAACCGCAGTCTTATACTGCTGGCCACTGAGCAGTTGGGGGGTGTTCGAATGTTAATATTGGCAATGGTTAATCTTGCACTTTATGTTCATTTTTACACATATACTCAACAGCACGCGGTTATTTTGGAGTTTCTTACACACCAGTTAAAATGTGCTGGTTCATGTTTTCCGTTCCATTACACTGGTATTCCCATTACGTGCTGTGTTATGGGTGAGTATCCCCCGGTCTCGCATCACCGAGGGGCCTGTGTAGATCTGCGACGTCACCAAGCCCCGCTCGCATGCCTTTGAAGTGCGATGCTGTGTGCACTCGTCCAATCTATGAGCTGGCAGCTTTTACAACAACTTGGGTAATTATTTACAGGAGGAATTGTGGGACCTGCTAAAAATATCCCTTTTCCCTCCCTACAAGAGTTCCCTTGAGCTTTGAGAACAAGAGAGGAGGAAAAAGTGGGGAAGGGAGGCTATGAAGAGGTTTAACTCATTCATTTCATTTCCGTTTGCTTCTTTTTGGTGTCCTGAATATGAAAATGGACTGAAATCCATCGTTTTATGAAAATGTATAATATTGTGATGAACTTAAATTTTTATTATGGCTGACATATTGATTCTCTTCTCACTTGCACCCCACCATGCGAAGGTCAGAGTACATGGTTATTGGTGTTTTGCTCAAGGACACTTCAGTAGGGTGGATGCTTGCCCACACAGGGCTTTAACCCTGGTCCTCCCAGTGAAGGAAGGCAAGCCACCCTCCTGCTACCATGCTCTACTATATACTACATACATTAGCAAAACAACATCCCCCAGAACAGTGAGTGGGTGGTGACGTTACAGGATGGATAATCAGGATTTCCTGCAACATTCATTTTTTTTCTGGCATATATCATAAGTATATATATATAAAACAAAATGCCATCATCCCATTTTAAATGTTCATTTTGCAGCTTTTTTACGGCACCATTCAAGATTCAGGATTAAAAAGTTTACAATATACCAACCCTCCCTGGGCCCCATTATTCATCCAATATAATAACAACATGGCCTCGAAGCCATTTTCTACCACCGTCTCATAAATTGCGAACCACATTATTCACTGTCATGGGAAGAAGTCAGATGCTACCAGAGATTGTCAATCACTCTGTGAGTGGTCACTTACTATTCACTCTTTCATCTGCAGGCTAATCAATTTGAAGTGGAAAGACAAAGCCTAACCTGCTTGCTGTATTTTAATACTACACCGAATATTTGGACATTGACACATTGAGTTTGATCTTTAGGCTCCATGCTCATTACTTTGGATGTGAAATGTCACAATGGCTAAAGGTTGATGGGCAGACTGTCGGATCAGATGACACCCACCGGAGTCTTGATATCTTATAGTAATTGTAAGCGTCTGTTTCCATGCATTTCAATGCACATGCATGAAAGTGAAATGATCATGTTAGGACGGCACAATTCATGATAGACGGCAGAACTCTGTCGTGCTCCTTGAACACAAGACACTCTAAATGTGTGCAGGTTCACCCACATGCTATTTTGGGCAGTGTCTGGTAGACGCCTTGTCTTGCCCGTGGCTCGTTGAGTTACATGAAGTGTAGTAGCTGTCACATCTGTTACTCATCTGAATATAGATTCTGGGAGTAGCAGTGCATAAAAATATAGCACAGCACTTAAATACCGGCTTTCATATGACAAGGTTCGGTAATAAATATATAATTTCTCACAACCTGTTTACAAATTGACAGGGTGGTCCTTTCATATGACGTAGACTCGAAGTTTTGCTCAAAACAGTTACTGCTTTGGAGTGTGTTTCTCAAGAGGACCCCTTGACTCTATCACATGGGTTCATTATAGGGACGGACGTCAATTGATTCATTGCAAATTTTGAACAGCTTCTTGCATTTAGTCTTTTTTGAGTCTGCATCTTTCAATAATTGAGAATCCTCTCATCTGAGGGACTAGATTGGAAAAAGTAGCATCCAGCCTTGGTTCTATCTCGGAGAGTGCGGTATTGTCCAATAGTCTCAACAGCAAGGACAATCATGTCAATTGTGTAAAAAAAAATACTCTCTAATTTATCTAATTTCAGTAATTTCCAATTGCTGGTTTTGACTTGTGTGAGCAATAGTGTGTTATGAATAAAAACATACAGCCCCTGATGGGCTCCATTGATAGCTGTTACAGTCATATCTTTACCCAAAAGAACGTAGAAAACTAAGAGCTTATTAAAGCTGCAGAATTTTCTGATTATTTCTGATTAAGAAAATTTACATTTTGATGAAGTGCTATGAAAAGTTTTGCTATCAGTATGCATCATAATCAAAGATCAGCATCTGGTGCTTCACTTTTGCTCCACAACTTGAGTGAGATAGAGGCTCTGTACTGTTGCACTAGTGTGGGTGTGTGTGTGTGTGTGTGTGTGTGTGTGCTTGGAAATGGAAAGGGAATGTTGTTAAGGTCTAGAGGAGGTTGATTGATCGTTGGGGGAATGAGGTGTGTGTGCAATTACAATTTTCAAAATGAGAGTTTCAGGTTTGTTTGCCAGGTTTCTCAAACAACAGATTCTGTACATTCCCATGGCGATGACATATATAATTATTATCAGTTTATCCGACTGTGATCTCAGCTCTTTGACTCCGTAGTTGGGAGTGAAATTCAGAAATCTCAGCACCTGTAAGTAAGTAATGAGTCACTGGTATTGATCAACAACCCTATCAACCCTATCAACCCCTCATAGATATATTATGGTCATTTTGTGCCATGGGGCAGTAAAAATCATACTTATTGCCCCTTTAATGTTAGCAACTGAACTGTTAGCAAACCGCTTATAGCATATTACACACAAAGACTCACTGCTTACACAATAATTATCTTTATTACAGTACATTTGTATGTGTTATCTGATTATGATAGGTAGGTAAGTAGGTACTTTATTGATCCCCGGGGGGAAATTTCTGTGTAACAGCAGCCAGACATAGAGTAGCAATAAGAAATAAAACTACAAAGGAAATAATAAACATAACAATAACAAATAAAAAACATAAGAAGCTTTATAAGTACAAGTACAAAAATTATGCAAATACAAAAAATTATGCAAATAGTGCAAAAGTAAAAACAAATTTTAATGGAAAAAAGTCCTGGGCGCAAGAAAGTGAATTGTGCCAAAAGTAAGAATGTGCAGTTGTAGTTCTGGGGAGGGGGGGGGGGGGGGTGTTGATGCTTAGTCCAGGCATGAGTTATAAAGTCTGATGGTGGTGGGGCAAGAAGGACCTCCGGTATCGCTCTGTGGTACCGAGGAGTCTGCTGCTGAACGTCTCCTCTGCCTGAGTGAAGTGGGTGAGAGACGTTGTTCATGATGGCCAGCAGTTTCACCAACATTCTCCTCTCAGCCTTCACTGGGTCCAGGCTGGCCCCCAAGACAGACTCCGCCACGAAATCCACCACCATCTCCTTTTTCCCACGTTGAGCTGCAGATGATTCTGGTTGCACCACTCAACAAAGTCACCAACCAGTCCTCTGTACTCCCCCTCCTGACCCCCTCCCAACACATTGCAGAGTGGTCTGAGAACTTTTGCAAGTGGCACGACTCATACCTAAAGTCGGATGTGTAAAGAGTGAACAGGAAGGGAGCCAGGACGGTCCCCTTGGGGGCCCCTGTACTACTGACCACCAGATCTGACACACAGCCTTGCAGCCTCACATACTGTGGTCTACCAGTCAGGTAGTCTATAATCCAGGTTACCAAGGGGCCAAAGAAAAAAGATTTAACTTCACCCTATATGTCACCTTGCATCACTGTATCACAGCGGTTGGTACAAACTCATACAGTACATGAAGAACCCAGAAGTACGTTCTTCTTCTTCTGTGTGATGTCATCGAAACTCATTCGCATTCAAAGAGAAGTTTGAATGGAATTTTGTGAAAACATCTAAGATTTGAAGATCTATCGCTGAAGTTAACTCGCCAAAATAAAACAACTTTAACTTTATTTTATTAATTAGAAATGTCTGTATGAAGAGGATAGAGGAGTGAAGTATCTTACTTTTTTGTGACTTTGGCTGTTGACGTCAGTGCTGTCGTGACTGTGGTGTGGTAAAAAGGATGGAAGGGCTTTTGTGTGTTTCTCTTAAAGTGATGCTGCCAAGGCTGCATATTCAACGTTGACATTCTGGCTGTCTACACTTCTCTGTAGAACGTGTAGAAACTGGGCTGTTACGAGTACATGTTAACCAATAATAAAAATGTATAAACATTACAAGATAATCATGATATGTTTGGCAGTCAGCTGATGAAACAATTACCAAGCACACTTGATTTATTACATAATGAGCTTAAAGGAAAAATCTATTTCAGTCACTCTCAATTGTATTGATCCAGCTGGTTGACTCAGCTATTTGTTATTGGACTCTATTGGATCTGAGCTCAATCAATCAAACTTTTGACACCGCCCCTGTCACCTTGAAGTCAGTCTTAAAAAAAGAAAAAGGTCTGCTCCTTCCTACTCAATCATTTCTGTCTCTGCACATCAGCAGGATGTCAGTCTTTGGAATTTAATGTTGATGGCACACAGATTTTTACCATATATAGGTAAACAGGAAATAAGGGAGACACACAAAATGTAGGTCAGTGGATCTACATTGTTAATAAACAGTTTTTTAGCACTGCAGTTTCCGTTTTGATTCTCACAAAACAAACTGGCTACAGCAGTTTTGGTGGGGTTAGCTAAAATAGCTTGACCCAGTGCGGCTGGTCATGCGTAGGTGTAGTATGTCAAGGGCGCATACCTTTTTTAAGATATGTACAACCATTGATTTGGAATGTGGGAGGAAAGCTGAGCACCCGGAGGAAACCCAAGCGAAGCTGGGGAGGTATTATTTTCCTAAATTCCTCAAAGGGATCAATAAAGTTTCATCTTATCATGCAAACTTGACACAGAAAGGGCCGCGGATCAAACGCAGGTCCTTCTTACTGTGAGGCGACAGTGCTAACCCCCGAGGCGCTGCGCTGCCTCCCTTGTGTTGTGTGAGATAAACCTTCAGTCGCTGCTGATGAGTTTTCATTTGTTTATTGAAGCTAATGAGCCAATTATGTGTAAATGCATTGATTAAATACATCAGTGTCATACAGTAGTATGCACACAGAGTAATGTGATATTCACCACAATAAGCACAACAGGGTGGAACATTTTTATTGCGCTTCAATTAACAAATAAACACTGCAATCAGATAATACTAGCAGTAGCATCTGCTAAATTTAAGCTAAGAGTCACCACAAATGAAAACGGCTGCTTGCCCAGATGCATCACAAGATTAATCTGTAACAAACCTCTTGTGAAAAACTATCAATCCTCTCAACACAAAAGTAGTTGGGTGAAATGGTACCTATCGCTGTCTGATGAATGGTAGCTCTTGGTCCGGGGGCTGAATTTGCAATTACTTTCCTGTGGCTTCTCCGGTCGGACTGGTGCCATACACCTTTTGAAGGACGGAGAGGTGAATGCAAAAAAGCCTCTGTGATTTCTGCAGCCTGGCCCCTCCGGTCTTTGATGTATGAAGCCCCCGTGCGAGAGCCCACTGCTACACATTCGTTTTCTCGCCCATCTCTCGTCGCGTACCGTCACTTTTCATGCGGAAGAAAAACGGGGAACGTGGAACTCATTGCATTTTTGAATCTCTTATTGTTAACATTTGTCAGCCCAACAGCTCTGTCAGTGCTGTGGAGTCGTTTTCCCTCGTCGCAGTCTTTCGGTCTTTGCTGCCCTAATTTTTGGTAATCCAACAGGTCGTGTATCACACTTGCTTACTTCAGAAGCACCGAGGAATGCAACTCACAGAGGCCTGTTAGTACTGAAATGTTCACAAGGTCTTCTTATGAATCCTTGCTGGTCTCAGGCTAAATAAGTGCGGCCTCATTTGAGCGCTGGTGAAAGGGGATAAGGGTACTTGGGCAAACTGCCTGCTGCTGTATCAAAGGAGAAAGCTGCCCTTGGTCTGTCGCTGTGACTCTCTCTCCCTCACATGACGGTTGGCATCTCAATATTTACGGTCCTTCATTTACTTGCGATGTCGAGAGTCAAGAACACTCCAGCAGATAAACATTTCCCTCCAATGATGGGTGCGCTTAATACTGACAACTCAAGGGCTGCTTAAAGCTCTGTACTCCAGGCATTTGTTCAGTTTGTTAAGCAGCAGTTAGTGGCTGCTGTATCTCCATCCACCTTAATCTAGCCTCACCTATGGGGAGTGAGTGTGTGCTTGTGGCTAAAGTGACTATCTGAACATCGAGCTGAAGCTCTGGAGCAGCACTATTTGATAAAGTTGTTTTATAATATTGGCTAGAGGAAATATTTACTTCAGATGAGAAAGGGGGGAGAAAGAAAACAGATGAAGCCAGTTGGCTAAAAAAATAAAAGTCCCATGTAAAATAGAGTGGATCACTTTCCAGTTTATTCGTACTCCAACGTCAGAATTACTTATTACACATTACAAAATCACGTATCCAAAAGTTAATTTGACAACTTCAACTTTAGCTTTCCTTTCATATGCATCTGTGCTCCACTGTGCTTCCAGACATGCACCCTGCATCCTGAATTCACTGTTGTTGTCCATTTTCAGGTCTTGCTGTCACCTTCCTCTTTTTTGTCTGCTATTCAACTCTAAGGTCTCATTGTAATAGAAATCGTGCAGCAAATAATAGCACTTCATGGCTGCAAACAAAGCACTCATGGCTCTCTGTGCGACTTGTTTACATCTGAAACCAGTCCAGCGAATAGCTGAGAAAGCCTATCTATAAGTCAAGTCCCACCACAATGGCAGAGGCTGCCCTTCTTTGATACGTCAGTCAAGCTGACAGACAGTGCTTATCTCCCAGTGAGAGAGAAATGGACTGAGGCCCCCTTCCCTCTGTCAGTTGATCCATACAGGAGAAACCCAGCGAGTCTCTCGGTAGTTCATCAGTTGCACATCACAGATAAGGCTATTGAGATGGGGGGAGAAATCTCAGGGGAGCGCCCTGTGCAGTCCACAGTGGTCGGATCCCAAAACCTGTGTGTACAACTTGTCTGGGATCTGATCGCATTTGAGTTATAATTCATTTAAACCGCTTTGACAGTCAGTTCCAAAAATTGCTTTTCTACTTCATCAAAAATGCACAAAAGATACTTTCACAGACTGACTAAGCATTTGAAGCATTCAGCAGTTAGTTGTTTAAGGCATAAACAAAAGGCTAGCCTGTAATTTGAGATACTGTTTTATTCTGAGACTGTCAATTTGTGGTAGCTAATCCATTTTATGTGTATTTTGTAGCTGTACATTGTTGGTTTTCAATTGTATTACATATAAACATTGGACTATAGTTGGAAACAATTGTATACCCATGATTAACGTGCTCAAAACAATCCTCATTCACCAGCCTGAGATTGGTTTTACTAATCTTCTGAAACCACAATATTATTCTTTGCTTCTTTACTCAACACTCTCATAGCCGTGACATAGTCATGAATAGATGGCTGTTACATTTAGCAAAGAGATGTACAGTGGCAAGTTTGATTGGCCTATCTCATCCCTGGAGACCTCATCTGTCAGATCATCAGGCAGTCCCACCATGTGCCTGTAAGGCAGCGCATAGCTGTAAGTTGAAAACTTCCCATTGAGCAATTTCACATTGATTAGTTTAAAAGACGTCTAAATGGTTTATCGCTCAAATTTAGGCTGCACAGGGTTTAAAAGTGAAATCTACAAAAATTAAAGCATTATCTTGTACACATGAACTGTGCATATTTGGTGCGTATGTTTGATATTTACAGCTGCTTTTGCATTGTTTAAATATGTAATGATTTATTTATTGCTTGGTCTAAAACTGGCTATACATATACAACTGGCCAAAAAGATCCTGGGCTGCGCATAGACCAGACGTGAAGACATGCCTAGTGCTCAGTGGTTAATCAATATTTCAGCCATTGTAAAAGGGTGACTGTATGAAAAAGTCTCTGCAGAATATGTGGCTTGTTACTCTTCAGACTCTGTGACTGTATACCTTCTGAACTCCGGCCAGCCAGGAACTGGAAGTCTTACAGAATCATAAATTTGCATTCGCTATTAATCTCCAGACCCTAAAATGCCATTCCATTGCACTTTATTTCATTTATGCTTATGAAATAAGCTCAACTGCTTTTGGCAGCATTTTTTTTTTCTTAGTCATGCACTAAATCTCAAGTCGTTTCACACCATCTGCCGCTCTAGAATTTGCCTCTTTTTTTTCTTTCTTTTTTCTTGGACCACTCCTCAATCCATTTGTGGATTAAATGTCCCTGGGTATAAATTTGACTAACTATTTGCCTCTGGTGCCATGCAGTGAATATGGTATCAGCCTGCAGTGCTAATATAAATGATTTCATAAGAGTCAATGAGGAAAAATAGAAGTGAGTGCGTCTCGGGATCTTGTGTCACCGTTACAATGCCACCGCATTATTAGTGTTTGTTTACATAGCAGAGGGCTTGGTGTTGTGGCTGGTTATCAGAACAGAAGCCAAGACATATAATGGCATTGGTGATAGAGGTGTAGCAGACATGATCATGAGTCAGCAGAAGGCACTGTAAGTTGTCAACCTCAGATGAGGACAGGTCAAGGTGAGGACCTGCGTGGATTCTGTGTAACGTCACGGCGACAAGGTGCTCCAACATCCAGCCATAGGATAGAACAGCATCCCTCAAGGTGAAGAGACATTTTCTGCTGCAGTCAAGGCAGGTGATCTGGATAGAAGCAATAGTAAAGGCTTCCAGCTGCTAACTGCTATGACACTGACGTATCAGTCAGGAAACACTTTCAAACACACATGCATAGACACACGCCCGAGGTGAAGTGTATCTATTGTTGCCTGCAGTTTTGGTTGTTTGTGTTGAAAATAGGACTCACAAAAGAAAGAGCCAAGACCGGTAAAGTTAACGCAACACTTCTTTTCATTGTCTTTGAGTTGCCCTGCCACGACTAACATTTTGCACTTCAGTATGAAGTCGGTTTCCAGATAGTCAAGGTTGTAAACGCCTTGTTCATGCTACCACGAAATGAACTGACACAATGAGATCAAATTGGGGTTAGAATTCCTACTAGTGCTTGGGCTGATTTATTTTGGCCTTCCTTGAACGTGAAGTGGCTGGATTCAGCATTTTTTTTTAGGATGATTCATTTGATTCCCAGGTGGCAAGGCACAAGACTTCCAACTCAGGAGCACTTGGGGTTATGCGAGCTAGGTCTACTACGGCTGCACAATGTTATAATGAGCCTCCTTGGTCTCCTGGTATTCTCATAAATATGAATGACTGGGCGGCGGGCCCTGCGGGTCGACCTGAACCGTCATCAGACCGAAACACCCCGAACATAAATATGGATCCACTGGATATGCTTTAATGAGTAGACATATCATGGATCCACTTCTGAACTGCACGTTTTCCCACAGCTGATTTATTCCTGTTAACTCATTTTTTATGTACTCTCTTTGATTAATCTAATGGTAGTTGGCAGTCAATTACAGAGAGGTATTTGTATTAATTGCAAGTAGGCGGGGTTTGGACCTATGGCTTCTATTTATCTAACTGACAGAGAATCATCTGATTTTTGTACCATCTCATTGATTCTCCATCAGCACTCCTCTGAAACGCTAGATGAATACTAGCTCGGACAAAACGAAGCTTTACCCTTATGTCAGTTGTTGATGTGATCCTATAGGAGGCACTGTGTCTATGAACAGTCTATCTCCACTGTCATGACAATCCTCTTCTAATTTTTTGGCCATTCTCAAAGCGCTCTTCATATTTGGATTTGCTTGGTATTATTATTGTAACTCTACAGAAATATGCTAGTCAAAACTGCAATTACAGTAAGTGAGGGCTCTATTTCACCATTTTCATTATGAAAGACACACCCATTAGGGAAATTACTGGAATAGAATTGCTTCTACTTATTGGATCAAGACTTTTCTATGTGTCTGGCTCAAGTAAGTCATACAGTGGAGATTGTCTGCAATGCTCATACATTCATTATGAAATTCATAAACATTTTTATTTGAGAAAAGAGAGATTGACTCATTCAATTCCAACTCTGATACAATTATTAGATGTTTGGTGATGGCTGAATCAAATGTTCATCTCAGTTAGGTTTGAGATGAACAATGTGCATATAGTACGATGTGTTACCTTCCTTGGCAGATACTACAACTGAAACACATGAGATTCAGTATGGAATAGTTTCTCAGAGATTGAAGACACTCAAGAATACTAATACTTAAAACCTTAAAACAAATTGTCAGGCACTAAATGCTCTATGCAAACCACTGCCGAGGATTTATTTTTCTTCGCATTAGATCTAAAGATTTGTACGTAGCTACTTTGTGTAAACTCAATAAGCCTATAAAGAAGCTTCGCTATTGCTCAGGGTTATGAGATGCGTTGGAGATATCTGTCCAATAAGATTACATTTCTTGACTGTGTTTTTGTGGTATAAAGGGGACCAACCAAGCTTGAACATGTCCCCGGGCATTTTTGTTACACGTAGAATAACATCGTGATTTAATTTTGATATAATGGCTCATGATCTGAGAAATGTGTGCGCTAATGTGTGTGACAAAATGAACAAGCCTCAACTCTTCTTTGGTGAGTGAGGCAGTAGTTTCTGTATACTGGCTCTTTTTGTTAAACATGAGTCGTAATGATTCATGGAATCATTTAGGCATCATTTTCAGGGATACACAGCGTCTTAATGATATTATAATTAAAGGTTGAAGATTAATCTGCTTGTGTAAAACAAAATATTTGATGGATTACCTGGAAATCGACATGGAACAGCGCAAATGGTGATTCATGGCAGAGCTCAGATTTCTTACTGGAATTTTAAATGACCCAAACATATGGTTTTCTGTTTTAGCTTCCCTCACCCTTTCACAGTGGCTGTAGCCACTGAGTGCAATTTGGAAAGGGCCAATGCATATATATGCAAATAACACAACACTTATCATCAAATTCAGTATATTCTGATTAATTGCCCCTAGCAAACAAGTAATTGATTAATTGCTGCTCCTTTAATTAAATTGGACCTGAGTAGTTCCCTGGACACCTTTCTCGTCTGCCCCAGTTAAACTGCTGGCCTCCAATTAGAGATGGAACTAATGTGATGGCAGGCCTTTTCAGTGGGTTCCCCTTTAAGACACAGTCTTAAGGATGACAGTCACCCAAACTTTGCCAAGTTCCCCTAATTACCTTGATTGTGTTGTACTTTTAAATTAAGTCATTAAAATAAATTCAGACTTCCTTTTTCAGGCTGGAGGGGGGCAGGAGTCTCCTGGACCATGACAGGGCTCGGGGGACAGACAATTACTTTTAAATGTTGAAAGGGTTTTTGATTTGCCTCATGGGAGTTGACTGTTTTCATTTGCAACGTGTTAAATACACAATCTCTGCAACGTGTTACTTTGTTTATGGGAATGAAATGGGGAGGGGGAGGGGTGTCTGTTGCTTCAACCTCACTAGAATAAATCAATTTCCATATTATCACCAGTGTCACATTTAAGTAATATCAAGATGTGTTTCTCAACTCTGGTACAACTCTGGACATTAAAACATGTGTGTTGTGAGAGGTTGTGATTTTAAAGGTAATGTCTACCCAGCTAAGACGTAATAGGGACATAACCCATTTGTACTTTTTGGTAATTTCATGCCTTACCAACTGAAAGTGTTGTGGTTATGTTCTATGGTACTTTTATTGTCTCCACTGCCCATTTCAGAATTACCAGGTTGTAGTACCTTACATTAGCAGTCATTCAATTATCATCTATTTATTCAGGTTAACTGTAAATAATTAATGAACTCAATGAGATGGTAAAAGCTTCTTAACATTTCCTGTTGGTGATTTACTAACTTCCGTACTGTAGATGAAGATACAGATGAAGATGTAATATTTGTTTTGGTAATTGACCCAGTATTGTTATTATTATTATTAGTAGTAAGTGAGCTAACTACACCTATATCAAGCCAGTCAGAATAAAAGAAAGAAGACTTGTGGTCACAGTTTTCAAAACAAAACCCTTACCCACGAACATACATTGTTTTGCAAGTAATGTGAAGTACAAAAGTGAAAATGAAGAATATATTTGAAGAGGAATGTGTAGTACACAAATGACGAATGTTAGGCTTTTATTTTGAAGACAAAATGGCCTTATTCTGGCTATCTCGCTGTTCTTGGAGGCAGGTGTGCAACCAGCTGTTGACTAATTGTTATGGAAATGTGATAAATGAGTGTAGTTGGGTAAAACCTGGTGGTTTTAAACTAGTTGATGTTACAGTTACAAATATTATGAATAATATTATTCCACAACAACTGATTTATGTTGTTTTGGTGTTGGCTATCTGTAGTGCTGTGGCCGGTAGTAAGTCCACATTAGTAGTGTGCTACTGTGCTACTGATCAAGCTCTCTTCTCGCCCACACAATGTTGTTAAAGGTTTCTCTGTTATCACCAGGGAAAGACAAACTTATTTCAGCCAGTTGATGTTAGGTTTGGAATACATACAATATTTTATTTATTATATAATAATATAACAGTTGTTAAAATATTGTAATTTATGTAATTTATGGGACGCCATAGTGACACATCTGTAATTTTACTCTTCTGGAGGTGCTGATGGAAGTTGTTAAGTCATCTGATTACAATGTGATGATAATGTAATTTGGCTAGCTAGATATAGCTTGTAATATTAACCAACAAAATGACTGGTTTCTGTCTTTAAACTTTAATTAAAAAAAATATATTTTTTGTGGTGCTAGATGCTTTTACACCAGCAGGATAAGATGTTTTATATCAAGCCAAATAAGGTACACAGCATAGGTGCAATTTCCAAATTAAGTCTAATTTACTGCTTCAAAATGTTACTGCCTGGGATGCAGATTAGGAGCTTCTTTTTCAAAGAGATGTGAATTAGCAATGATGGTGATGTTTTTCAGTTAAGAGTGGTGGCACCACAGAAACACACAAAGTGCCCGATGAAGAAAAATAACAGGCCAAATACAAAATGTCAAGGTTGACGGTATTCCTTTAATGACCCGAGCTCCTAGACCTGCCCAAGAGTTCAGAAGGTTGCTCACGTTGCCCTGAGCTTTTTTTTTCTCCCTCATTTTGTGCCTTTTAAAAACTGAGGCAGGGGCAGAATAAAGAACTGAAATTACTTTTTCTTGGAATAATGTGATTGGTATTGAATTCATTGAAACCAAGAAGCCTTCCGTAAGCCCCTTGAGATACATTAGAGTCTTGCTTTTAAATATTGATATTTTAGTGAGACAACAATGCTGTGACCTCTAGGACACAAACAATGACTGTTTGGGGTTTGATGTTTTTTAGGGAGGAAATAAGCAGAGCATGTAATATTTATTGGCTTGAGCCATTCTGGAACAGAGGAAATGCAGTTGGCCTTGGGATAATCCTTGTGGACTGAAAAATGGTGTGAAAAGGTTTTCTCACTCTACTTTGCTGTGATGCTATTATCATAAATGTGCCATTTTTATTTTTTTCTCAATATGGTCAAATAACTGTCCACACTTACATAAAAATAATAGTAATAATGATATGTACTTACCTTTTTATATGCTTATTGCAGTGCAGTTATTTTTATTACCAGCTAGTGCACAGTGAAAGGCAGTCACTGAATGTTAATGTTTCTCATGCTAGTGGATCACTTCCTGTAAAAACAATAATACTCTCATTTAGATAAGTATGGCAGCTATGTTTGTCCATATGAAGTGTTTAGTGTACATAGTTTTTTCGAGTTTTGGGGAAAAAAGCATCCCTCACATCCCTCCCCCTTTTCAAACAATAGTAGCAGCAAGCCTACTTGTGGCACACTGGCCCGTGTACAAGTAATATTCTGGGTCAGACTGCTGATCTTACTTTTTTACCTTCATTTGGTCAGTGTAGGTTCACTGAGCACACGTTTTCATAACACATTCCCCCAGTTAAACACAATCCCACCTGGGAGCTTTCAAGTGCAACCACAGTTTTCTATCACTGGTCGCTGAGCAGCCCCGATAGTGCCATTGGGGTAAAGTGTCTTGCTGAATAGCACCTTGAAGACATTGTTGAAGTTGCTGATAACAACATTTGTCATTCATTTTTCCTGTCCAGATTTCCCCAACTGGCACAGAGAATCAGTGCCTCTGGAAATCTGATGCTTGCAGGATTCTCCAATCAAGCTGTATTTTTAAATATAAGAATTTCTGTTGACGTCTTATTTTTTGTGTCAAATCCCTGGTGTGAAGAATTTTTGTTAAGGATTACAGGGGTCAGATTATGGAAAAGTATCGGTGTAATACAGAATTCACTGACAGCAAGAGGTTTATCCCCATTTGAAGATAAGAGGAAACTGCAACAGGACTTACCGCAACAAACTCTGAAATCATGAACAACACAATGACAGTGTTTTTCTCGCAAAATGATGTACCAAATACTCCAGTATGTGCTAATAGCTGTCATATTAACCACTTCTTTTGCTTTTGCTTGTTTGTTTATTTATTTATTTCGCAGCTCCAGGATGAGTCTGCATTTTTGCACTATGGGATAATGAACTGCTCCATCCTTTCAACTATGTTGTTTGTCAACTCTGCATTGGGACTGTCTACACTTTTGAAACAACAGTGCTGTTCCAGCCACAGCTTCTTTTGCAGCTTGGAAAACAGGCCTTACAAAATCTTGTGTGGTTGAGGTTTTACAGGAGTGCTGGTACATACAGGTTGGAGCAGCGTTACCTACAGTACATGCAACTGTAAAATAAACTCTCCATGATACCTGTTAGTCACTCAGGCCATGATATGTTCTGCTGGTTGCCTGGGGGGCATGTGCCATGTGGGTAATGCTTTTGCCTGTCAGGTGGCTTGTGGCGAGAGCTAATCCTGTTGAAAATAGAAATGTTGTCTGCCTTGGGATGGAGGGTGGGGGTGCAAGTTTGATGCGACTGGCCCCAAGGAGTCACTCATCCATGTGCACAAGGAGAGATAGCCTAATCTTGTCACAGACACAGGGGAAAAAATGAAAAGTCCCAAACTATCAGTAGCAAAGACTTCTGCTCACGGAGATGATTTGTAAAATCACACTAGCACATGATAAAAACTGAACCAGAGGCTTCGCCTTTGTTGATCTGTAATTCATTTATGCATACATTTATTTTTTTATTTATTATATCATGTTCTTACCCTTGAAATTACTTTTCTGGAAGTGTCTTTGCATGTGATCCCCATCGTCTATCACATTCTAGTTTTCCATTTCCTTTGGTTCGCTTTTCTTGGTTTTAAATGTTTAAATGTTAAATTATGTGCAGATGGTATTTATCAATGACTCATCTTCTTCTCTCTCCTCACTTACTGTAGTTTTATGTTTCCAGCGAGACTAAATGCATGCTTTTGTCTTTCAACTACCACTCATGCCAAAACTGTCAAAAGAGGAGTTGCTTGTGCTTGGGTTTTTCTGTTATTCCTGTCATGTACTTTGACTTTGACTTTATATTATGTCAGTAAAGCTTACTGGCTGCACTGAAATCTCAGCTCTACCCTACAGAGTCACATGGATTAGCTACTTGCTACTCGGCATGCTGTGGTGGTGGTAGGGTGGTTGTGATGGTGCTGGTAGAGGGATAGTCTCGGTGGTCCCGTCAACGTGACAGAGTGGCAGGAATAATTTTTGCATGCCCAAGCTGACGGCTTTCAAGTGGGGAAACAATGGGCCAAATCCCTTACCCAGCACTGCTTCACTCTTAAAATACCCAGCAGGAATTTTGATGGGCAAATGACTTCCAGTCTTCACTCAGCTTATCAAAGGGGAGCCAAGCATATAATGTTTGTGTTATTTCAGCAAGTAATGGAAAGGATGTTTCTTCCATCAATAGAGAATTTGCTCTATTGCAGCTGGGAGGATTCAACAGTCAGAATAACACAATGTCTCACATTAGATTACATACTTTGCAATGGTGCGTGGTATAGCATAGTATTAGCGTCTTGAATCAAAGGTCAAGTGAGGGTGCCAGCTGTATACAGCACTTGATTTTCAATGACGCCAGGGTTTGAACCCACACATTTGCCACTGTCCACCATCATTAACCTGGACAACTTCTGCAGAACGTTGGCTTACATATACAGAGCAACTTCCATTAAGTTCACCCGCTGCAACTCTAGTTATAGGGCCGGCCTGCTGCATCATATAAGGGCTGACTAGCATGAATAAAAAAAAAAGTCAGTGAGGCTCTCTGCAGCATCTGTTAGTTTGTCGCCCAACCAGAAAGGTAACTGCTGCCCATTATTAGTAGTCCTCAACCAACCAAACATGCCACTAAAAAGCTGCCTACTCAGTTATTGTAGCAGTCCCTATTTGTAACCAAGGAGCATGTTTGGTTTTGGAATATCCTTTTCCATTTGTCTGTCCAACGACCAAATGAATGACTTTTAATGAAGGCTTTTATCTGCCAGGGTTTGAGTTTGTTGTTCTTTGTGGTTAAGTTTCATTGATGATGTTTTCTTGCAGGCTTCTTACTCGCTACACAGTACTACAGGCGGTTGTTATAGATAAGATGACATCTTGAGTTTTGCCAGTAGCAGGCAGCCCAGAGATGAAGACTGATTGTAAATGTAATTAAATGAGTGTGCATCAGAGAATTACTACTGCTGCTGCTTTATAAATCCACTTTAAGAATCCAGTCAATATCTAATTAATCATACACTATTGCATTTAGTACTCAATTAATTCTGCTAGTTGTGGCTCATGACTGAACCTGCATCCATTTCTTTCCAAAAGAAAAAGAAAGAAATGCACTAGCTGTCAAAAACTACATTTTTTTAAATAAACCTTTTTTTGCTGTGTAAAGGTAATATAAGGTATATAAGTAGAGTGCGATGTAAGCTTGGAATGAATATGAATAATAAACTCTACTTGACTTGACTTGAGCGTCTTTCCAGCTGTTCCCAAAATGTCTCACTAATAATGTGACATTTAGGCTGCAACACAGATGCTAGTAAATAATCTCAAACCAAATATTATACATTGAAATTAATTGTTTTGCCGGTAACGAGACAGATGAGATGCAAAACATCTTGCTCAGGCAGAACAAGGTGTCCCTATTACCGCCAGCACCTCTGCAGACAAATTACACCACCACAGATGCTCCGACACTTTGGATCCATATGAAAGGCCTTGAAAATCAAAGGGACGCTATATCCCTTTTGATTTCCGTGCATCGTCTCGCCCCATGTGTATGTATCAGAATGTGGGAGATTAAATGCATGCCGAGCCATTCTGAGGTCCCTTGTGGTGTGTTTGATGATAAGTGTGGTTTGGCCAGTATGGCGTTTTCACAGTCAGGTGGTTAAAGTTGTGGCAGATAGTAACAGCTGATGATTTGGATCCTATACCGATGCTTGTCATGTTCATGGACAAAACTAGCTAAAAAAAAATGGATTTCAGCACAAAACACAATTCACCTTCATCAGAAACCAAGTGAACCTGAAACACCTGCCACTGATTTATGCATGGGATGTTAATTTACTTAAAAATAAATATTGTTACAGGACGCCTCAAATTGTGGGGATGAGAAGGTCGGATGAGAGCTTGAGTTTTTTTTTTTTTGTGCCTGATGTCACTACAAAGGATTGTCTTTGAAAATGCCGTTTGCATATCCCTATGGAAGCTGCCCTCTGATGTTTTCTGTCTGTACGAAAAGCAAATAATTGTCATCTTGCAATCTGAGGATGCCTTTTGGTGTGAAATGCTGTGATACAAAATCAATTGTTGGCGGTGAGTTCAGCCCTTTTGTTCTTTATTTTGCGTAATGAAGAAACAAATGAACTATGGCGTCCGTGACCTCTGGAGGTGTGATTGTCCTTCACCTACAGAGAGGGGGAGATAGTGCATGTGGTTATTACTGGCTTCCAGTAGAGATACGGGACCAAGGACAAAGCTAAAATACTGCTATAGTCTTATACAAAGAACTTCTTCAGTATCAAATGACGATGAATGCGAATTCATCGTCATTCATGTGAATGTGTGTGATTGTGTTTTTGAGATTCACTAAGGAAACTCACTCAAAAAAGTGTTGACTCACCAACACGTGGGGGAAATGACAATGTCCAGGACAATGAAAATAATATTACATACATCAAGGTCAAAGACTGATATAGACTAATATATATCAACCTGACATACAAACACAGTACATATACTGTAGACATACAACAGCAGACGGGTCAGGGTACTCGTCGTGCGTCGTGCTCCTAAGAGGTTAGGCATTCCTTGTTCCCTGTGATAGAAGTGGGATCGAACCTGTGACCTCCCAGTCATAGAACAACCTCTCTAGACACCAGGCCACCTTGCTACCACGCAGGCCAAAAAGCAACCAGACAGCCCTATACTGTATATTCAGACTATACATTTACAAACAATATCACGCATGTCCCTGTGATCAGCATGGACACCCACTGAAGGGTGGCTATGTGTTAATCGTTGCTGACTTTGCTGACATTGCCGCCGAACAGCCAATTATACTTGCAAATGATGTCTAATATGTATGTGAATTAAACAAAAAAAAATGTGATGACTTTTTCTGCATCTGATTACAATATTGTGACAACAATGACGGAGTAAGGTGCATCTTTTTAACACAGATGAATAAAACATGGTGTGTTTCTTGAAATAAAATCAATCAGCGCAAGATAAAGGAGGAGTTTCTATACATGCTGTTATGCTGTATATACATGCTGTATATACCACTCCCTGAAATATATCTTCAGCTCTCATAACTGAAAATTCTGCAATGCATGAGAGGACTATTTTTATGTTCATTAACTGTCTCTGTCTGATTTATTAGCTTAGAGACTAAGGTTTCCACTGTTGCTCATTTCTTGCAGGTGGCTGGTGTATTGAAGAAGGAATGCTGCGAGGGTATGTGGTTTAAGGGGAGACGTTACCCACCTCACACCTCCAGCCTCCTGCCCTCTGCACAGTAAGCAGCTCTGCTTTGGAATCAGCAGGCCAGCAATTACTGCCTGTGAGTACTTCTGCCCTGCCCGAATTAGTCACAGTACCTCCTGATCAGTATGCAGTGTGCAACATTTAGTAGGCAAATCTTTCTCCAACATCAATGTACTGAAAATCCCTTCCAGCTTCGAGTAGACCTACTGAGCAAAAATCGGTGACATGTGAAATGATAATATTAACCATTCATGGAACACAACAACGTGACACTAGACGTGTGAAGGTGCTAGCAACAGAAGCTGACCAGTCACTGTGGTCAGAATATACACCTGATTACTGCCACACCACCACAGAAGCTGTTGATATCATACGTTGTGTCAGAAATGCCTTTCCCAGTCAGTTTTCAAACAGACTATTTCAACTTCACGCAGCAAAAAAAGTACACATATATCTCCCTACATGAGATAGATTATGTTCAAAGCATGTCATAAATGAACTTACTTTCTCTCTGGTTGTTGTGAGGCCATGAAGAAACCGTTATCTGGTCTTGGCACATTTGCCTTTAAGGTCAGGAAGGAAAAAGTTTGAGTCCTGGCTTGTCAATAAGAAAGTAATCTCCAGCAATCAGACCCACTGGTCTCAAAGTAATGCAATTTGACAGGCATTAGACCAGCAACACTTTCAGATGAATTATTAATCAGGACTAAAGTGATTTTTACACCTGCTTGTATGCAACTTTTTGTGTCGGGTTAACTAGAGGAGATTGAAACGTCCTCATGCGTTCACCGCGGTTTAACTTCAACGATGAAAACGTCTGTCGGAAACCAAACTCCATCCGCCGAAGCGTACTTGTGCATCGGTGAATACTGTTTGCCAGTCCAGCTGAAAGGGTTGTCATTAGTCAGGACGTATGATGTGCAGGTGTTATGTAATCCGTGGGTGCCATAACCAAGGTTAAACTGCTGACCTCTGTAATGTGCTCACACCCCCTCGCAGTGCAGCTGTAGCATCATCATCATCATCATCATCATCATCATCATCATCACCGACACCATCGCTCTGAAACACACATTGTCATTTGTCTGCCTTTCTCACTTGATCTTCCACTCACCATTAATTCTCGGTGATCCATTTTCACAAGGATTCAGTTTTCTTCATGACCCTACACTTACCACACCTCTTCTGAAGACGACTCCATATATTAGCTCACCGTTTCCCACCTTGTTTCAATTGATTCTTTTTGCTGCACAATGCCAGGATATTGACTTTTACTTTTTTCATAACACGCTTATCCTGTCTTATAGGTTTGACCCTGTAACAGCGAGATATAAGGGAAAGTTGAGAGGAAAAACTGAGCTCTATTAGGTTAGTGCCCCTCAGTAATATGTCCAGTGGGCTGTAACCATCTCCCAGTAGACGACCAGACATCTCTGCTTTAGAAGGGAGGAGCATTACAGGAAGTGCTCTCACTTTGGCTCCTCTTTGTCAATAGCTCCAAAATGGCCAATTTCCTGTCTAGGACGTGTGTTTTCACATTTTTATCATCCCCCGCCGTAGTTATCTGGTTGCACTCAGGGCCATCAGTCATCGATGCTGCGTTGAGAGGAAGCCGATGTGCAGTAAAACTGACGGACGGTCTTCCGCATGACTGAAGATGTATGAGACACACAGGCGGGCAAGTTTTCTTACATTGTTTTCAGTGCTGCCATGAGGTGGCAACAGGGAAAACAGCCATCCTTATCATGTTTATGACTGAAAATTTTGGATGTGGCGTCTCAGTGGAGGATGCAGTGAGTGACAGGATCCCAGACGTTCTCAGGGCCTGCTGGGAAATTGGCATCTAATAGGATGGTGGGTATCTCATGAGGCATGCTGGGATATTGGTATCTAGTTTGTGTTGTGTTGTGATAAGTGTATGAACCCAGAACTCACCCAGTTCACAGTAATAGTATGGGAAAAAGCTTTATTTGTTTAGCACGTTTCAAAAAACAAAGTACTTTACAATTAAAAATAAGAAATAAGATTAAAGATAGGTAATAAAATCCTGACAAAATCAAAAACAGGGAGAACAATGAAAATTTGAAATATATGTGCAAGTATATCCAATTTAATTGCTCAGTCATCCTGCAACATTATCGTTTGAGATCCTGTTATTCTCGTCATACCCTGAAAAATTGTTTGGTATCTACTTCCTTTGTTGAGACAATAATTTAGAAGCCACTCTGGTTATTCACTATTCACCAAGGCCGCTGGAATCCTGTGTATCTGAAATATGAGCACCTTGAAAACCACCTTGAAAAACCTCAAAGCACTGTCACTGTTATTTTACACACAATGGACTCATAACAGTGATGAATCACCAAATACGCCAAATATTCACCACCAAATATTTAATTTATGGAGGACTATGCAAAACAACACCTATGCTGACCCACATCACGGTAAGACAAGATTTATCTTCCGCTGCACACGACAACCGCCTTGTACGCCTTCAGAAAATGATTCAGCATTTACATAGGAACAATGAAGGGACTCCTCTCATCAAGCTCTAATGAGAAATGAGCGTGATATAGCTTGTACTCCACCTAAATACAAAACCTGCATGACTTGACCTTTTGGAATATGAACATTCTGCATTGTGAAAAACTGTGCATCATGGAAATGCACTGAGATGCCATTTAGTTAATGGCTGTGAGTCACGGCACCCGACTTTCCTCAGAGCTCAGACAGGTGTGACTGACTTAATTAGCTTCCGGTATGGAAACCGTGCATGATATTTACAATACACATTCAGTGGATCTCATGATACAGCCTCAGCTTCTTTTTTATCATCACAGTGACTACATATTTCAAAAACACAGTTTGAAATCCTAAAGTCAAACTCCTAAACTCATCTAAACACATCTCCAGAACACCAACTTCATGAACTTCATATGGAATGTATGAATTTCTCTTTAAAGAACACTTGAGTGAAACAGCCTGTTTTATTTTCTGTACTTGCAAAAAAATAGTTGTTTCATGCTTGAGAGCAGAGCGTCGCTCCTCGTCCAATTAGAGCTATTTCCCTTGTTTATTTTCTCTCGGCTGTCACTCACTTTTCTCCATCCTGTCACTGCAGGACATCAAATGCGGATAATATTTCTATCTTTACATCTACCTTTTAAAATCAGCTAATATGTTACAGTGGAATCTTTCAGTGTATCTATGGAGAATCCATGTAGATTCAGTCTGAGCCCTGAGATCAAAACACTTAACAAGATGTACCTACCGCTATTGAAATTCAAATCGTTTTTGAGAAACAATGACAGAGTGGAGGTGGCATTTTGAGATAATTGACAATTTTGACAAAAACACTGCCGAGATTTCCTTGCACAGTGGATTCTGAAGCACTTCTGAAGGAGGAAAGAAGGAGAGAACAGAAAGAGTAGAAATTTGTTTTATTTAAACATTTTAGCTTTCATTGTTTCCCTGCAGGGATTGCCCTGTCTGATTTGAAATTGCAGATGGATCAAAAGAATGTTTTTGTACATGTAAACTGAAGCTACTTAGCCACTTAGACTACAGTGAGTCTACAGTGAGACTATAAAACCAATACTGCAGTCCAATAGTTATTTTATTTTATTTTTAGAAATTAAATGAGATTAATCACTAAGATGTTTTTTTATGAATTAAAAAACAACAGAAACAGACTTTCACCTCAGCAATGGCCTGATTTGTTTACATTCCAATTCCTTACACAAATAGGCAATTTGTGTATTGCCGTTGCCTTTACATCAATTTCCCAGCACAAAATACAGTTTGCCTTTCTTTTTTGCAGCTTTATGAAGTTATAAAATCCATTTTGTTTGAATGACAGGTAGTTAGCTTGTTAGAATCTGAGTGAGAAGCCTGCTGACCAAGCAAGTATAGACCAATCAACAAAAAGACATGCTCATACACTGTCAGCACCTTTCCATACGTGTGGAATATTTTTGTGTCCTTGTACATGAACTGGAAAACATCTGACAACATCCCTACTGAGCTGATACAACACGCTGCTAGTTTCCGCCCCAAACACAGTACTGAGACAGCCTCATTCAGACGATCTCCAATCTGCAGATGCTGGTAAACGTTCAGTCCTGGTGCTACTAATAAATCTCAGATTGTTGTGTTTAGTCCACCAAAGGCAGCTTCAGAAATTCATGATTGCCTTGGAAACATGGCAACACATGTCAAATCAGCTGCCAGAAATTTGTGAGTGATTTTTAATTCTGGTGTAACATTTGAGAAACAGCTCCAGAAAGTTGTCCATTCCTGTTTTTACCAGTTAAGAAATATCTCTATAATTAGATCATTTTTATCCCTTCCTGACTTGGAAACAGTTATCCATGCCTTCATTTCATCTCGTACTGACTACTGTAATTCTCTCTGGCCTCAATCAGAAAACCATCGCCCTCTACCCTTTACATTGCATTTTAGATTCTGTGCCACCGTGTTGGGTATCGTGGGAAATCAGTGATTTAGTGATTTTGAGATGTTGCTAGGCTAGTTTCTACTGTCCACTAAATCTACACAGTGTGCTTAAGTGTACGTATGCATGGTAGTGAACAAAAATACTGGACACAGAGGTGAAACTGACACCAATTTTCTTGTCAGATAACAGCGACCAAAGATCGCTTTATTTCTTTAAGATACAAATGTGTCTTTAATCCCCACATGTTTCTGTAGAAGGGTCATTTTCAGACTCTTGACTCTTTCAGACTCGTCTCTTGAGGTTAGGTTCTCCTGCTTACAAGATGCTCATCGGAACCCTTTGCTGGAGAAATGAGAGGCATGAGAACAGGCAAGCCTCCTCAAAAGTCTACACCTCCCTCATGGGGATTTAACATGGTAGATTTATCAGATGCATTTAGCCTTCTGAGTGTATTTTTGCAATTATCGTTGCCACGCATTGTTAATCCCCACTCTGGTCTAAAAGAACACATACTGTATCAGTAGGGGCGAGTTCAGCCCAATCTAACATCTGGTCGAGATTGAGTTTGATAATGCTTTTAAATCCGAGAATGGGAGACACGTATCAGCATCTGTACCACTTGAAAATTGCCATTAGTGTCACAAATCTACCAGCCATTTAAAGCCAAGACAGCTCTAAAATATGTGGTGTTATGCTGCCATCGTCATGGGAGGGAAAGATGTCCACTAAAAATGCAGTCCAGTTTTTTTGTTCCAGCTATCCACTGTGCATTTGGAATTCACTCGGCTTTATTCAAACATATACTTGGTCTAAATTAGCCAGCCAAGGCTGCACCAAGAGTGCTGGAACCAAGGTTCACGCATTTCCGGTGAGGTCATGTTGACTGAGACTTTAGCTTGACTTGGAAGTCTTTTCTCATAGAATGAAATCTCAGTACGTTTCTTTGCCAACTTAGTGTGACCTACTTATGGCACAAAAAGAAAATGATAAGAAAAAATTCACCCCCCTTGTGCTGCACTTTCACTTTCTGTCAATAGCCACAGATTGCTGTTCAAAAGAAGCCTTGTTTTGCATTTGAAATAAAGCTGGGGCAAAATAGGCACAGATCTCTTGGAGCAAAATGTGTGTTTGAGGAAGATTTCCTCTAATCCTTGCTGCTCTGCACAAAACAAGAATCCAAGGTCAGCTTCCAAAGGATGCAGGGGGCATATTTCCATGATGTAAAGGGATTTAAGGGGTACAGCTTTCTGGTAAGCGCTCTACTACCATTATCCCGCCAAATACTCACACACAGACACACATATACGCACATACATGCATGCGTGCGCACACACACACACACACACACACACACACATAAAGCCACATACTTGAAAGGCACCACCTAGGGGGTCCTTTCAACCTGTTTAACTTTAGTGTCTTTGTATAGCGACACATTTGTGGCAGCGCCTCACGGTGCACAGTGAATACCTCAGGATACATTAAGCTTCCAGACCCACATGCTTTAGCTTAGAGGAGAAATCTACATAAAATTGACTTACGACTTCTATTTCTGGTCATTTTGTTGTTTGTTTCATTAGAAAAATATCACTAACGTTCATATCACTGCATTGCAGCAATTTCCCCCGGAGGCTGGATTTTAAAAGTAAAAATAAAAATAAAAAGCCCATCAGTGATAGAATATTTGAGGTTCCCTGGTGCAGTGAGCTGTGACACGGTGCACTATTTAAAATAACTGAACGAGCTCTCATCCCGGTAATGAGAAATATGAAAAAGATCCCTGGGATGTACAGGTGATTATGAACACTAAGGCCTGGACTGGACTGCACATGCCTCGCCCCATGGTTGGTTTTGCCATAGGTTGTTTCCATGGAAACATCCTCTTAATTAATGTATACTGGGATGTTTGTGAATGGAATATGATGGTGTATATGAAAGCTATCTAATAAGAGCAGAACCTGGATTTGAGCTATTATCTGTGTCCGTGTCAATGCACTCGGTGACACTCAGGAGGAGAATCAATGCAAGTACTCCATGTTTTCATAGAATTTGTGGATATGTTTTTTTTCTCTTTGTGTGAAACATGCCCCATTATTGATGCTTATATTAAATTGTCCCTGGAAAACTAATCTCTACTGCTTATGATGTTTGCTTTAATGGTCATTCAATAGTCATTAATCTTAAGTATGTAATAGCTTCTGTAATTATTGAGAATAGTTATAATGAGAATCCTGCTTCAAAGGGACGAGTTGCATTCAGTATTGGCAGTAAGTGTACAGTAGAAGTAGACAGTAGAAGTAGTGGTTGAAATTGTGGTTAAAATAGTTTCAAAGTTGAAGGCGTTGAAGGGTTAAGGATCAAAGAAGCCCGGCAGCCCAACGTTAGCGCGAGTAGAGTTATCACATATTTGGAGCTCTAACGATACGTTGGAATTATTTTTAGAGCATGCCAACAGACTCTGGCTCTAGGGTGAGCAGCACATTCCTCTTGTAAAGCTTTTAGTGTTATCTCTCGTATGCTGTTGTGGTGAGAGTTTGCTTTTTAAGTGATTGCAGAGCATCGGCGCGTGAAGGTCATCGCACTGCACATCGGCGGGCTCAAGCTACAGCGGCAAAGATTACACTACTGGGCCTCATGCAAGGTTAGCCATAATGTTTCAGAGCTGAATGTACGTCAAATATTGATGTGTTTAGGGGGCCGGGGTGGATAACATTTTGGTTAGAAAGATGGGATTATACAGTAAAGCTGAAGAATCAATGGTGTATTATATTTCAGGGTATGGTTCATCATTCTCTACTGTAATGTGGGTTAGTTTTGCAAAGGCAGGTCCACCTGAAAGGAGCCTCAATAAAACAACAAATAGGGATATGTGTGTAGATAGGTAAAGACCAAAAAACAGAAAGGACCAAATTCAGTCGATAGGGCACTGATCTACTGCAGACCTCCAAAACCAGTTCAGTGCACCTTGGCATAGATTATAATGTACATCATTGGTGATTTTTTCTAAGTTCATAGATACAGTATAGTTATGAAAAGTAAGGCATCTTATTTTGTCTGAAATCTTACGAATTGAGTTAAACAGGAGGCGGAGGTCACGTGATTGAAACAGGAAATAGTTTGAAATAGAAATGGCGTGGTGGAAAGTAAAGGTGTGGAGGTCAGGGTGGTGGATGGGCGTGCCCATGCGTACACTTGCCTTCAACTGTGGCGATACAAAGTCACATCCACCCAAGTAATTTTTCAGGTTTTCTTATCCAACCATGACCAAAACCTTACCCTAACCTCAATCAATCAAAGGTATCCAAGGTAGTTTGATTTGATTTTGTTGGTCATAAGTTATGCAGCTGGCCATGCGTAGGTATAGTACAAATCAAAGGTGTGCAACTTTTTGTAAGATATGTAAGTCGAAGGATGTCGAGGGATTTCGTGTTCCTCTGTGGGTTGAGAAACATCTACCACTCTTGGTCTCATGAAATCCTTCCAAAACCCACTGGATAAACTAGAAAGTGCCTGGTGGTCAACCTCAATACAAGGCTGCTTTTCTTTTTGGAGATAAAAGGTTTTCACCGGTCAGTGACAATACATGTGTGGAATTACTACTACTACTGTACATGGTGCAACCATATACCACAACGCCTCCAGAATGCATTCTATGATTTAGAGTTGTGTTGATGGTTGTGGAAAACACTGAGTCAGGCTCTGGTCCATAATCTCCAATAAAAGCTCTTTAGGGTTGAGATCTGTTGATTAAGACATCCCTGTTGTATGGTTTACACCATGTTCATTTCATTTTTGACATTTAGTTGATGCTGCTATCCAGCATGACTTACAAGAAGTGTGCTGATAGGGGTTTAGTGTCTTGCTCAAGGACACATGGCTGTTGATGGACATTGGCTGTTGTCAATTGGATCTAGCCTATAATCTTTTGTTTATGGGACAGTCTTTCCACCTGCTAGGTTACCGTGCTCTTCATGCTCATAAAGTCATTCAGTGATCACTTGGGCCTCGTGGGTGCGTGGGCGTTTTAATCCTGGAAGAGACCACTCACAACAGGATGGAAGTACTTCACCCACAAGCTTCACTCAGATTGACTTTGTATTTATTTGCATTTGTCTTGCCCTCTAAGGGCCTGAACACATGTAAACCAAGCCAGGAAAAAACATCTTACTTGTTTTCCACGTTCCCCCAGGCGTTTCTTTGTTTTGATGGTTACTTCATGCCTCGGCATCACTCGATCATGGAAGGACTGCAGATGGAGAACCACAATCCACAATCTCATATCCTCGCAATGTATTACCAATGAGAAATGTAGGCCAGAAAACACAGCAGGCTGAAGATTTGTTGTTCGTTCCACATTTAGAGAAAGAGAAAAAAAAAGTTACTTTCCATCAATGCCTATCCTGCCACCACCAACAGCATCATTCTCTATCATGCAGGAAAAAGCTATTCTACTTCCTTAAACTGATTAATGCACCCCACCTCCCAACCACCACCACAACACACACACACACAAAAGTAATACTTTCTATCTCTATCGATAATCTGCCTCATGCATGACCTCAATGCATTCTGCAAAATGTCTGGTTTTGCCCCTCCAGTCTGCAATGGAAAGACGCCTCAAACCCATTGATGGACTTCAGTTGTCATTTGTATTGGCCATGTGAGGTACCTTCCTTCTCTGGTGGGCTCAAATGAGCTATCCTTTCAGGAGCCCACACCCTCTGGCCCCTGTTTCTTGCTACGGTACAAATATAGATGGTAGTGTGCCATATGCATTTTCTATTGCCTTTTCTGGTCCGATCTGCTGTGATAGTTTGGTGTGCTTTGCCTCACAATCTTATTTATTTAGTCAATTTTATTTGAATCCCCACCCATGCTGCCCAAAAGGCCTTTAAGCAGGATAACATCGTAGATAAGGAGGTGTTCTTCATTTACCTCCCTTTAGAGGATAAATAAAATAAATATAAATGAAACAAAGACTAGCAGTCGGCCACTTTTGATCGTTGAATGATCTTTAGCACAAAAACACTTTTGCATAATTCTCCTTTTCCTGCATTACTTCATGCTGGCTTTGTCACTTTCTCCATCGTTGTTTATCCTGCCACAAATTGCCACTCAAATCCACATTCAGAATGTGAACGCATTACAATCAACCAGGATTTTATGGAGGTTTCATGATTGCAAAGCAATTCATTTTTGTGTAGCCATGTCACCTTTGAGAGGTCTTTTTTGCTGAAAGTTTAAATGTTGACTGTCCCTGGTTTAGCTTGTTTAGCTAACGCTGCTATTGTGAAAGTCAGCTGCCAACACTGATTATAATGGGACATCCTGGTGTGTGAGGTGGAGAGATGACATGACTACACAACTGAAATAAAAACAAACGACAGAAATATTTAGAATAAAGACTTACAAGGGAAACTTACAGCTCCATACTAAAATTGCCATTGTCAGTATTTGACTACTAACCAGAGATCGGGTCAAGCAGCAGTTTGTAGTTGTAGCTCCATGGAAATGACCCAATGCGACACTCTCCATGAAAAACTCTTATTTATTGTTGGATTTTTTTTTATTGTTGTTGGATGTATCGTTACAATCCTTGACATTTGCAGTGTTAAAAGTGTTAAAAAACAGTGTTAAAAAAAAAAAGTATTTTTTGTGTGTCCCAGATGTTAGACAGAGTCACATTTATGAATGCTAGGAACCAGGGTTATTCTGCCAGGTTACCTTAATACAGGGGTGAAAGTAGCATAATGGCTTTGAAGTGAGTAAAAAAATGCAGAAGTGCCATAGGCTGAGCATTCATGCATAATCTGCTTGTTTGAATGTCGCCTGCGACTTTTTTCAGTAGCTCCAATAGATGAATAATCCATTAAAGCTTATTTTAAAATGCTCAACATGTCGTTTATTTTTCAACAGTTTGAAATTTTGATTTGATTCAGAAAATAACATGATTTCACCATTCCTCAGACTTAGGCCTTGTATATTTTCTTCGGAGAAGAGGAGAGTAACTAATGCATCTATTGAATTTATTGTGTAGATTTTTGGGGACAAAGTTTTGTAACTTGACAGTGAGTATGACTGCCATTTACAGTAAAACATACAGAGCTTCTGGTCTTTAGCTTGTATAATTGGCACTAGTTTTGCTGATATGATGAAAGTCATATGATGAAAGTGACCCTTGCCAAATCTAGTACTGATAATAATCTACCAAATATAAGTAAGTAAGTGCTTACTGAAACAAGTAAGCACTTACATTGGAGGGAGCAATTTTGAATTTGTGTGCAAAGAATTGTAACGATTCATGATCTAAAGTAACTTTGATCTAAATACTTTTATAGTCACATCTTGTTTTACTTCTGGTCATTTTCTAGACAAATGATCTTACTCTGACTGGAGTATGTTTCAAACAAAGTAGCAGGACATGGACTTGTGTTACTCTGTGTCTCTGTTGAATCAGCAGCGCTTGTCTGGTCATAAAAACACACACACAGATTCCTGAAAATATCAGTGATAGTGTTAAAGAGCTTCTTCACTTCTCTTCACTGGGACTGCCACGCCTTTGGCAGCAGAACAACCATCCTCATCTCAAATCCAGTTGGTTTATTGCTGGTTTATGCCTACAGTATGTCACTATTGTGTTTATCATGAATAAACACACTGCTCATCCATTGAAAATGCTTTAGAGCTTTTGATCTTGTGTGACAAATCACCCAGTTATACCAAACCACTGAGAATATATTTTACAAGCATCTTTCCCTGATGTTTTCTAATGTGAGTTTCCAGCCGCAAAGAGTATAGAGACTTAGAAAGTGCTGTATTTTTCAGTCCTATCACACTTCAGATTAAGTATTTTGTTGTTGACAGGTGAACACTTCGTATTCCAAAATGCCAGCTTTTCAGAAACTAAGAAAAACAGCCTTGTTTTTTTTTACCTTGACCACCATGCATTTTACATTTTATCCAATGGGTTTGAAAAGATTTCATGAGCCCAAGGGTTGGATAATTTTCTGAACCCACAGAGGAGAACAGAATCCTTGAAATGAAGTTACAACATGGACATCACCAAAATTCAGACACGCGCATGACAACACACTCACACACACAGAAAGACACAAACCAATATCAGCCAATATTCAGCCCGGCTTGCTTATTTCCTCGTCTAGCAGTACCCATCCTCTTCACAGGGTATGTTGGAAGTGTGGGAAATACAGGAGACAGTGAACACAGATCTATTTTTCCACAAGGTCAAGCATAGAGTATAAGAGAGAAATAAATAAATTGCTTTTTCATTCCCAAAGGAAAACCTAAATCTCACATGGAAAAAAGGAAAAACTGATGTCATATTGATGACTTACATATTTGTTTTCCCCTCTATTTTATTTTTTTGTTCTGAAAGATTTGCTTTTCACTCATACTTTTGCTCTGGGAATGACAGGCCTTTAGATAAAACATAGTACAATACATTGTTTCTGAACACTGCGCAGTTCTGGGGAAAGCATGGCCACATTAAATTAAAGACTTATGTAGTTACGCTCTGGTACTGGAATTAAATAATAACCATGCTCCTCGCCCTACTTAGACTTTATTTGGAGAACCAAAAGGAGAAACTGACACTCAAGCATCCCAAACCTCTCCGCTTCTTGCCATCGTGGCAACTCAGACCAATTTACAATTGTTGATTGGTTATTGAACTGAACGTAATTCACTCTAAAATTAGCGGTTGGGGGGACTACTCCAGTGAAGTGCTGGGGATCGGAGACCACCCCGTGCAAAGTACAAACTACTTAGAGCAGTGAAGTGTGCAAGTGTGACGGTAAGCAGACCTTAATGGATACCGGCAATTACTCGGGCTGTGCTGTGACAACAAAGCGTGATAGGTTACAGTGAACAGAGCATTGGTTTGATTGGACTAGGGCTCCCACTAATGTTCTGGTTTGATGGGCGGTGGAACAAACATGGAGACCGATGCAGCTGCCTGTCACGATACGAGACGTTGATCTTTGGAATAATTCATCACCCGCTAGCTCGTAATGTGGAGAGGCTTGGATGGCCTTCCAGACTTTGTGCGAGCACTCTTTGCATGACAAGTTGACATCATCATCTACGGCACCTGCGTGGATGCGAGGATTCATATGTCCTCTGTGAGGTTCAGCAAAGGTAATGGCTGATTCTTCATCATGCTCAGTTTAATGGTGAAATAAGCTTTCAGCCTATTTGCTCCTTTTCACGGGGAAACCAATCTAGAAATCCTGCCTCGCCCAAAGCGTGCATGAACCAGCTGTTTGACAAATAACCTGCCGACAAACCAAGTGGCAGTAACTAATGTGTCGCGTGTGAGGAAAATAGCATTGATTGTGAAGGAGTCATTTACTCCCTATTGAGAAGCGATTTGTTGGGTGTTGTTTTGTGGAATGTGAAAGATGGTTACTCGATACCGGGGGTGTGGGTTGGTGGGCGGGGGCTGTGGATGATGTGTGCCAGACCAGGGTTTAAACCAAAGGTGCTTTAATGATCTGGAAAGAGGATCATTGAAAAAGAGCGAAGGGCAATGAATCATTTGAGAAAGAGATGCATCAGTGTGATCGCACGTTCACAGTGTTCAGAGCGCAGCTTCTGATCTCTTCCCTACCCATGATCCCTTGCAGCCCTGAACATATCAGGGTAGGAAGGTGAAAGCAATGTTAGATAATGACACTATCATGGGAATTACATTATAACCCCAGAGACTTCAGTGAGGGTTCCTCACAAAAGCAATTATTCACCCTGTTTGTCTTGAAGCTCTTTATGTGCCAATAGTCTTAAAAGTGAAATGCTAAGCAGGACTCAAGGGGGTATGCCAAATGTCATTGCAAGGTCAGACTCAGACCTTCCTGCACGGCAAAGACTATTTTATAAAGATGCCAGAGGAATTGAATGTAACCAAAAATGTTATGAGATGAGATGAATTACAGTTTCGTCCTAGTGGAGTGCACAGTCTCTAACAGTGTGGAGTCTCCATACTCTGGAATAAACATCTGCATTGAACAATGGGAGAGCTTCAGCATGAATTATATATTGAGCCCGTACAAACCCATATTTCATTGACCTATAAATTGGAGTGTTTATCTCCTTACCGAATTCAATACAACTATTTTGGATTCCCACTTATCAAGACCACCAATTATCACTGTTGGTATGAATCTGTGTTCTAATTACAAACTCACATTGTTCCGGCAGAGTCCTCCTGCATTCGATGTGTACAATAACAAACTACTTCAAATTGAAAAGCCCACAATGTACCTTTCCGCCATTCACTCTTTTGCGAGTTTTGCTGATATTCTCTCAGTGTTTCGATGCCACTTAAGCATGGATTGGTAGATAGCTATTAGCGCTGTTACAGAAACAGACGCGGGGCCTTGTTTTGATTCAGAAGTGGCAGCCCTTTTAATCAAATGCAGACAACACTTTAAATGTATTCAACAGCGAGAAAGAATAGATGACCTAAGCCTCATAAATAACAGAATGCTGTCTACTAGGGCGACACAGCATGTGTCATTGTGCACACTTTGCTGAGCCCACCTTGCCCTATCAATCGTTCGGGAGACCTTTTAATCCCCCTGCTTTCCCATTGCGTTGGCTCGTCTCCAGCTGTGAGTGGCAAGTGTTTATTGGCTCTGGTATCAGTAAGAGACTGGTGGTGGCCTACCCCACCTTTAATTCTGAGATACCTGGCAAAGCTGTGTCAAGTCTCTCTATGACTCTAACTATCAACGAAACCAACCCCACAACGATGTCAGACTCCTAGTCAAAGTGAAGTCCTGGTCCTATCCACAAAATCAAATGATCTCAGATGACACTACTAGTCTGTTTTTGATCGAACTTGCACGGATGATGCATCTGCACGCTGTGCTCTGGTGTTCAAAAGATTACACTGATTAACCTAATGAGGGTGCTATAATTAAAGGTCAAAATCTGAAGGTCAAACGTGATATTTCAGACACCACTCGTCCAATTTTTGATGAAACTTGGAGGGCTGATGATTTTGGCACTGTGTTCTGGCGTTTGACACTATTACACTAATTGGCCTGATGGGGACGCTATAATTAAAGGTCAACATTTTTAACTCTGAAAGCCCCTATTCCTACACTACGAATCCAATTGACACAAAACATACAAATGCATCCTTACAAATTATACTGATTGGCAAAATGAGGGCACTATAATTAAAGGTCAACATTTTAAAATGGTAAAGGCAATAACTGCTTCACCACCGGTATGAACCTTTGATGAACCTTGGAGGGATGATGCACCTTGTTATTGATTGGCCCACAGGATGCCTGCATAGCGGGACTGCATGTTTCAGCTGTTTCTTTTTTTTTTACAAGGAAACGGTCATAGGAGAAATGTCTGTTTCCTCTCTGTGACAGACAGAAAGGGACATCTTTGAGGGAGCCAGGGATAGTGTAAAAGGAGTATGTGCACAGAGGAAATGTGATGAATGTATTCTGTTTTTACATGGTACATACAGGAGCAGCAGTATTTGAATTATACGTCAGCAGGTTGGAGAGCATGACATGATTTTCTATTTGGCGAGCGATGCTGCAAGGTCGGTTATCTCAAGAAGGGCGGGTCAGAGTGAAGCATTTCTGTTGTCATTTTAAGTCGCTCGTCTCGGGAGTGAAGCTCAGCTGCGTAGCGTGCAGGGTGATGTTTCCTCGTAGGGCGGGATGATTTTCGTGTGACCTAATCAAAAATGGAATCTGTGTACTAATTGTTTGGCCGGCGCTGGAGTAATTACACAGACTGCAGTTAGGACCGGACACATGGCCAGTAAAGTCATATCCCTCTCATTGACCTGCTTTTCAGGACAAACGTGTACCCGTATTGGTCTGGTCCAGATCGTTGTTAATCACATTATCCTTCCAAGTGCGTTTCAGTCATGCTTTTAATTATATCTCCTTATGGTGTAATTAGGGCTCTTTAGACAGTACTGTAATATGGTATATTTTCCAAATGACCATATGCACAAAGTATTAAATTATGCAGCTATACGGAAACTATTATTTCTGAATCAATGGGGTCCTACAGTAATACAGAAAATTATTAGGCTGACAGGATGTTGATTTTCTATGTATATATGTATGTATTTCTATGTATCATTGTTCTTAGTAGAAATGGTTGAATGGTTAAATGGCTTTCCCTCCTCATTCTTGGCATATGATTAACCTTCAATCACCATCTCACTCATCAATGTCAACAACAATTCTATAAATGAAATGTAGCACCGCATGGGGTCTCCTTGTGCGAGGAAAAGTCACCCGCTACTTTATTAATAACTCTTCGGAGGCAGGAAAACAGTTCATATGTGCTCGGCTCACAGTAAAAGGCTTTAATATTTGATAACATGTGCTGCATCTGCTATTGCTTAAGAATAGTTCAACTCACAACGCAGACTATTGCACCTTACAGCTATACAGTCACTGGAAAATCAAGCACTTAACGCCAGAGCCGCTATGTCATGCATCGACAATCAACAGGAACAGCAGGATAATCAGCAGGACTGGTACAACCAGGCGAAATGCACCCTACGTTCCTAAACATATGTCCTAATCAGTTCTGAAATGTCTTTCAACGCCACTTAAGCAACTGAACCACAAAAGGAAGCATGATTTGTTCACATGGCGCTACTAGGTTCTTACCATGTCCTCCGGCAAATTAGCATGTCCCATATTTATTCTACACAGGTACGAAGTAAAACCTTCCAATTTACTTGGTAAGAAAGCTGAAACTGGACTGTTTCTGTGGTCTGACCTGGTTCTTACCACATCAAATGTACCCGTACGACAACAAACATTACAGTGTACAGAGTAAGATCGGTGGACCGTAAAAAGGAAGCAACATTTAATACTGTGGTGTTACCACGGCCAAAGCATTGCAATTTACAGTGCAAGTAAATGGAATCTGAGCTGCACAAAAGCAACATTTAATTCAGTGATGTTACAAACAACCAAGAGCCCAATAGCAACAAGGACTGAGTAGATAATGTATGTTTGCTGCATTTAACATGGAGAAAAGTCCTCGCCTTAAGTTTAAAAATAATGGTGCTTTCAAACTAACTTGAAGTACCAAACTTGATAGATGCATGGATAACAGTGGGCCAAAAAAAGGAAAGAGAAAATGTGTTGTCATTTTAATTTTTAACATTCTCATGAAAGAAATAAGACTATCATTGCAACTGGGAACATAATGTGAGCATCGTCAGGGTTGGGTCTCGGGTCTGGCTGTAGTCCTGTAGCATACCTGGCAAAGTAGAACCATGATTGGGTGTCACATTCGGTTCCAGCCCAGTTAAGCCTGATCTAAAACCCAGTATTGCCACAGGAACAAACAATGCTTCCTTTTGGAAATAAACAATTATAAAGAATAGAGGACAAAGAATGGAGGAAACTGGTAATTCAATGGGAGTAAGCGCTTTTTTTGTGTACAACCCAGATAAGTTTAATAAAGCCTTTCCAAGTGGTTAGAGCCAATATCTATGTAGGAAAAACTCATTTAAAGGGAAGAATTGCCTTGATTCTGACAAAGTGCACAATTAAACTTGGGCTATTGCTAATATAAACCTTCAGCACCTACAAGATAGCTGCTTGAATTGATGGGTATAGAAGGTGTTTAGAAAAATAATCTTTACCAATTTACTCACTTACTTACTTACTTTTATTCCTAACCTTTTATTCTAACCATGTAACACCTAGGTATAAATCAAATTAGTCAGAGGCACCAGGAATCATATATTCTCTCTACAGTCCCCATAGAGGACAAGAACTGGGTAGGGAGGAGATAGTGGTGTCATGTCCAACACACGTTTGCAGTGAGACATTTCACTGATCTCATCGACTGTTTTAGTTCCAGTGGCTGAAAGACGCCGTCGGACAGCTACCACATCCCAACAGGATTCCAGTTGACATCATTGTCTCCTGCTTTTCTCCTCCTATCGTCCAAGTACTTTTCCTCTTTGGGATGTGGTTGTCTCCCATGGAGGTTAAAGCAGTCCCTTTTGAGGCTTTTTGACAATTACTTGGTGTATTTAACTATGTATTGGCAGCTCCTCTAATGAGTAGCTTGAGATGAGTCTCGGTGAACAGCCATGATTTGAAGTCCAGAATTAATTTGTTACTGATGCTCCCGTTCCCATGTGTGGCTTATGTGCCCATTAAAACCTCACTAGTGAGTGTTGCCAGGGAAAATTGTCTTCTCTTCAGATTGGAGAGTGCATTAGGATGAGCCTATTGAATGGCAATGAAATTAGGACAATGGACAAGGGAGTGGGGGGCGAGAGGCTCCTATTGTTTGGGGATATGCTCTGTTGTTCTAATTACCAGATGAGGAAAAAAAACAGCCCCCTTTAACGTATGACTCCTAAGTCAGTTGCTTAAAGCCTCAAGAACCGTTGCAGAATTGGATTTTCGTCACTGAAACTGGTGATAATGATCGCAACACACACACACACACACACACCCCCATCCCCGCACATTCACACAAACACACAAAACGAGGAGCTGTGCTCGGAGCTGTGCATTGAGGAATGGCCATAACCCTTGGAACAAATGAAGCCAACCAATAGAGATCCAACAAATAACATTTTCTCTTACCTGTATGGAAATAATGAGATTTTATTCAGACAGTGTAGTGCAGTGGGCAGAGTCAATACAATATATGTCCTATTCAAGCGCTAGTGTGTGCGTGTGTGTCTGTGTGTGTGTGCGCACAGATTTGTGTACGTAGCTACATGTTTGTTTATTTGCCATTTACCTGCAGAGGGGTAGGCAGGTTGAAGAGGTTAAATGGTCTTATTTATTTGCTGTGACCTGTGTGTTCTGCTGAATCTCCTATCTCCGTGCTCCTGTGAAATTGCTGTTTGTAGTGTATCTGTATCTATGCTCCGTGCTGAAAAAAAGCAAAGAAAAATGATACCATTATAATGAAAATAGATTGCATTCTATCGGGTCTCAAAGAGCGTTACGGGCGTATGCAAGCTACTGAGTGTGAGTAGGTTTTTGGGAACTGTGGTGAATTCCTGAGAGATTCCTCTAACAGAGTTGTACATCAAGCGTTTACCTCTCTCTATTCTTCAGACTAGCCACGGCTATCACGTCGAGCAGCCTGGCTGAAGTGTATTGGCTGATACTCTTCGGTGAAAAGCTGTTGAAGGTGATCCGACTCTGCCAGTGGCTAATGCAAGTCAACAGGCCGATATGTTGTTCACACTGTGGCTCCGCTGCTTTCACAACTGCAGTAGTTTAGTGCAAAGATCATTTATTTTGGTTTTGTTTAAATGACAGGGCAGGGCTCAAAGGTCTAAGCACTCTCTTGTCAAGCTTTTTGAAACTGTTTTGAATTGTTTAGGTAAGGGAGGGGGGTGCAGTGAATAGGGAGACTGCACTTCAATCAGATGGCCTGGGTTCAAGTCCCCACGTCAGCAAGCATCCGCCCTGCTGAAGGGTCCTTGAGCAAGACACTGACCCTGACCTCTGACCTCCCTGTTAATAAGGGATGAGCAAAAAGAGAATTTTCCCTATGGGATAAATAAAGTGCCATTATTGTTTGTTTGTCACTGCGTCACTGTTTTTATTGCTCCAATTAGACAATGAATTTATCACTGCTGACCTCCGAACTATGTAATATTCTCTCTATTTTTCTGTTTATTTGCCAGCTTTTGCATGTCTAGCCCAGCCTGTAGTGGTTGTATGGCCAAGTGTGATTCGAATGAAATGTTCCCTGTCAAGTAGATTCCACTGTTGCGGTTCACACTCTTCTGTGTTTGTCTGTGAGAGTGGGAGGGCAGCGACAGTTCAGCGATGCAGATGAATTTGATTTTGATTCCTGGCACACTTTGGATAGCAGTTGCAATGTTTGAATGGGTGCTCCAGTGGGCTGCTAGGCAAGAAAGTCAACGTCAACTCAAAACATGAGATGAGCCTAGCTAGACCCAGCTCGTCAACCATGAACAAATTTAGAACACAGGAAACAGAGGCAGAACACAAAACAGTTGTGGGATTCGTATTGTCGGGACATTTTGCTTAATAACATCCCGATGAATGGTCCAAATGCTGTTTTGACAAAACGAGTCAATTGATTATTGACAATTACCTCTCGTCCACTCTGCAAGGAAAGAGCCTGGAAGACGTTCAGATTGGGCAGTCAGTCCCTTAACTGCCTTGGTCGTGAAGAAAGTAAAAAACGGAAAATAAAAAGTCCCAAACCAACAATCGTACATAAAAAAAAGGGTGTCGTCAAGGTAACACGATATGTTCCCATTCCTATGTATACAATTTGAGCCCTTGCAGCCTCTCGCACTCAAGCACTTACCAGGTGACGTCAGTTAAGTCTGTGAGGGTTCAGGGCTTAGGCCTTAGGGGGGACATTGGGATTGGGCCTGTCTCCAGAGTATTGAGGAATGGAAGGTGTTTAACTTACTGCCAAGCCATATCCGGTACATATAGCGAGGGCGGCACAGTGTCAATAACACCACCCTCATCATGGTCTGTGAGTTAGAATGATACTACAACACATGAGTCTTGCTGTGTCACAGAATAGAACTGAAGTGATCACCAGCTTAGCTGATGATGAATTTAGCAATTAAGCATTAATTAAATAATTCTCTCTTGCCTTTTCCTGAGTGCAGTAATTCCTTGGCGCCCCGTGTTGATGCCTGCCTGTCTGGGTTGTAGCAAAGCAGAATTCAAGTAAAAACTCATTCATAACTGTTATTTACTGCTTGGGCTCTTCACTTGGCTTTCATCTTACAGCTGTAATTAATCATTGCTAAGGGGGCACACCACTGGATGCTGCCTTGATCGTGTTCAAATAGTTTGTCTAACATGTATTATTGTCCAATATATACTTGACTTGATCAAAGGCTGATAATCTTTCTGGAGCCCGCACCAGTAGTACTCTCCAGGTTGGTTTGAATACAATAAAATATTAAAGCCTATTAGGTTCTTGAGAAACCTAACACTTAAACCTAAAACCTAACCTTTAACACACACATGGTACATTAGGGTTAATGGTGCTTCATAAAGGAAATGACAGAGTGGGAACATTCTTGAACAGCTACCTCATTCGGACGAGGCATCAGACACAAGCCATTAGCTCTGTGCCAGCTCAGACATTTCCACTGAGAAATGAGTGAGGGGTTAAAAAGTGAGCTGTCTGTCACCCACTCAGTGTAAACATATTCCGCCAAGAAAACAAATAATGCAAAGTGTGGGTGTGAGGAGCAGTAATACATTTCTGATGCCCCAATGGAGTGCTAATGTGTGGCAGATGACAAAGAACGTCTTTGTGTTGATGACAAGCCACAAAGCTAAGAGAGCGAGGCTGTGACTTAACCTTGGCATCCACACCTGTATGTGTTCTCTTGAGCATCTGTTTGGTGAGATCATGGTTGAAATGGTTCAACAGGTAAATATTGGATGAACAAGACAGAAACAAAAAAACAGCCAAGAATCACAATATATACATTGACAAGGTGGCTGAGTAGAAACTCGTTTGCACACCGTTTCTGAAACATTTCAGGTACATTATTTTCCTCATATGTTTCATCAAAAGCTCAACTAAAATATATTTTGGTTGCACTTCTCTTCCTTTTGAGCCAAAGCTGCAAGTGCCGTGATTCAATAAATGACATAGTAAATAGGAACGTTCTCTGTTGAATCTACTCCTTGGATTCTAGCAGCGTGCTTTCATCTGAAATAGCCCGTATTATTTCTGTTTTTAAGCGCCGCAGCTCGTATACATTGCCTCACAATTTCTCCATGACTCATGCCTGTGAGTGATATTAAATGCATGAACAGCATTAAGTGTTGGGCTACTGGAAAATAAGCCAGAGGCAGTGGGCTTCTATAAGCATTTTTATATGTGTGTGATATCAGCAAAATCCATGAACACAGTCTATCTAGGTCTTTATTCGAAGCCTGTGCAAAGTGTGAAGAGATTTCACAGTATCACGTCCATAAGGCCATCCCTCTCTCGTGAGCATCTTACACATGTAGCAGTTCAAAGAGAAGTGAGAAACACGATTCGGAACGGACAGCTTGAACATGTGGATATACTCTACTTAGCGATGTCGCCGAAGCTTTGACTGGCTTTCCCGATGGTTGAAGGATTTTCCGTACTGCTTTTTACCAGATTTCAACTCAATAAAATTGCCTTCCAGTACGACGCGGCGTCACATCACACTGAGAAAAAAATACACCGAGCACACAAACTTTACGTCTGTTCATTTACAGTCGGGAGCTGAAGAGAAAATGAGATTAGACCATTCGCAGCGTGCAATCACTCAACAGATCGGCACGGATTTAGCTGTCAACAATTTACTAAAGCAACAGTGGCGGCTATAAAGTGATTGAAATCGCTCTACCTCTTGGGGTGGGGGGGTGTGGGGTGAGGGCATTAAACAGACCTGTGTGTTGACCCCAAAATCCCTTGAAATAGTGATTACTTTACCGGTGTACACTGCTCCCAACATCGCTCCCTCACCCTCCTTTACTGTCTGAAAAATAAACGGATGGGATTTGATTCAGGGCCAGATTAGGTTTGTGTGTGTGTGTGTGTGTGTGTGTGTGTCTGTGTTCGGGTGCGTACATACGTGTATATGTGTGCGCGCATGTATCGCCCAGATATCCAGGGGCTGCAACATCTTTTACAAGGAGCTCTCGTGTCACGAGGCCAGTGTCTGTGCGGCGAGATGACAGGCGGGCGGCCCTGGCGATGGATTGTGCCCTGCAGTTGGAAAAAAATAAATAAAAGGGGGCCATTGTTTCAGAGGCCATGAGTGGAATATCTGTAGGGGTCTGAGGCCAAGGCACTGCTCATAATAGCTTGTCTATAGGGGAACACATTTGTCGCATTTGTATTGTTGGCAAAATGAAACCCAAATGGCTCTTTTTACAAGATAAAACACCTCCTAGAGGGTAAGTACAGCCTCGCAGCAATTATAAAGTATTTTCAGAGTTTCACCTAGCCAACATCTAAATGCAGAGTTTCATTATTAATTGAGATATTGTAGTGGAAATTGCCTGTAAGCACTCATAACTCTTTAAATAATACACAAAACATTGACAGGTTGAAGTATAAAAATATATTGTATATTGGAGAGAGAAAGACAGGTCACACAGAAAGTCAAAGTCTCTCTATGCTCTCTCTCTCTCTGAAAATCAACTAACTACAATCTTTATAGTTTCTTTGGGAACAAAGAAGTCTCTCATAATTGGTTCACTTATGCTTAGATAACATGTTTAACATGATTCATCCTATAGGCTCTCTCCACATAGTAGTGGTGTGGTCAAGTTCAGATTAATGACTTCCTTGCAGGGCCTCAAATCCAGGCCTCACTAGCTTACTCTGCAACACTCATGTTCATGACACACATACCACATGTCTGTGGCAACACAGCATCAGTACAACAGACACAAAATGATGAATGATCAATTCTAGCATTCTGTGCTAATTTACTTTCACAATATCCACTGTGACAAAATGTGACACCGACTCTAACTGCTGATGAAATGACTGCTGGCATCAAAGCAAATCTTGAACTCTTTACTGGCAAAACAGTAATGTTTCAGAAGATGCAATTGTTTGTGCTTTTGAGATATTATGCACTGAACATTGGATAACAGTGTACGTGTGTGTATGTGTGTGTGTGTGGCATTTAAGACAATGTAACATACACACAAATTAGACCCTAATTTTCCTGTGATTGTCAAGCATCATGATGGATTTTTGAGCTGTGTGACTTGGATTTTGAGAGTGTTGTCATGGGCTAAAGCACTGATTATGGGAATTTCACAGTGAGCTTCATTTATGAATCCATCTCATTCATGATGACATTGAAATATATTTCAATGCTTAAAGCTGCATTTCTATGCACTTTGAATATTGTCAGCCTCGGCCTCATCTCATCTTCAGCCACCAAAAAGTATATGCACATTCAAAAGAAAACATGTCATCAATCATTAGTTTACATGCTACAGTAAACAATAGAGTAAAAAATAAAGCAAGTACATATTTACATGAAGATCTTACATAATGCTGCATTTAAATTATAATCTTGAACTAAAGTTATAAGTTCTATATGTGACTTTTTTGGTGTGAGCAGTAAGATAAAAAGAAATCGAATCATTTAGTTCTGCCCGCTCTGGAAGTTAAAGGATAGTGTCATTGTCCCCAAAAAGAGAAAATGTGTGTACTTATAAAACGCAATACACATCAATGATAATGTAGAATACAAAAAAGGCAAATTGCAGAGGATTATGCAGTCTCATTTGGGCCTCAATGATAGATTAAGCCCCAGCATTCAAAGACATAGTGTTTTGTTCAAGGGTGGAAGTGACTTTGCCAAGACATTGAGAGATAAGAAGCTAACTGTTATTAGTTTAATGGGAATGATAGTCTGCCCAAAGCAGTGTGTGCAAGTGGCATGGGAGCATCATTTTTCTTTGCAGTGCTCTTGCACAGTGCAGGGCTAAGGAACAGAGAGAAAGAGAGCGAGAGCAGCCTGACTATTGTTTTGTGGGAAAGATCAACCAGCAAAGACAGTGTTTCTCATATGGCCATTGGCCTAACAGAGCTCTTCGTTTTGCTTCAGGTGGTTTGAATAAGTTCCTTCTTATGCATCTTAATTTGATGGTATAATTTTGTGATCACGACTTGGAAAGCAACCCCAGAGAAAAGTGATAATGAGATGCTACTAAAGGCACATTCATTATTCTTCATTATGCAAGAGATAGTTTCAGCCGAACAATCAGCTCGGTCTGAGATGCATCCCTGCTGGACTGACAATTCCCACGAAGCGCTAGTCGAAGAGTCGGTAACCACGGAGCTAACCGATCAATCTTCATTGTTTTTTATTCTTGTGTAGAAAGAAAACTTTACATGCCAGTGACATCAGTATGCATGCGTTAGTGACCATTTTATGAAAGCCATAATAACCTTGAGAATGTTCTTTGCTGTGATTATGGGTACTTAGATGGGTATTTGGCTGCTCTTTGTGTGTATTGTGTCATCATTATACCCATAATCACAGCAAAAAGTGTCCTCTTTTGTACTGCTGCTATTTCGTACAGATTTTCACAATCTTGATGACTGTCATTTTCACTCAGGTTCAAAACAGTAAGGCATGACCACCCTCTCCTTCCTCCCCCAGACTGTGTACTTTGCAGAGGGCGAGATGTATATAGGGTGTATGACTTTGCTGTTGGACTGTATGTAACCCTGAAACAAATTCCTATTGCAGCGTGGCAATATTTTGATTCTCATTCACATCCCAGGCAATTCATTCACATCCCACTCAGGGTGGTTTCCCCCTTTGACCTCGCCAGATACAGCGCCTTTCCATTTTTACTGCACCGGGCTCTTCACACAGTAGCAAAATAATACAGGTCAGGGTGAATGAGGGACTAGGAGGACAGAGTGACAGAGGGAATGAGAGTATAGAAGTGTTTGAGAGGAAGTATGCAAGCTACTCTTTGTGTACTGATGCGGAACTTCCTTCAGTAGTACAGCTGAATAAAAAATACAATGAATTAAAACCAGTTATTTTGTACAAATGTGTATGCGCAAGATAAATTGCTACAGAAACAGAAGTCTTCTGTGATAACTGAAGTTGCACATCCTCATTGTCATGACACGAGAAGGCAATAGCTTAACTACTTCACTGGGTATCAAACTGTGACTACAATAGTATTTTCAGAAAGCAGCGCTGGTGACGTTCCTCTGAACAAGAGCTGCAAAGCATGTTCCAATTAATTACTTCAGCACTTTTCCTGTTTGTCTGCGCACTGATAAAGTGAAGTGGATTTGACACAGAAAATGACAAAGAATGTGTCACAGTGAAAATCTTCATGTCTTTGTGTGTATGTGAGAGAGAGAGAGAGAGTCTGTGTGTGGTGTATTTGGCAGAAAACACACGAAAGTAGAACATATTCCAGAAATTGAATAAGTGCTTCTGCCACTAAAGCATCTTCAATTTAAAGGTCACAGGGATGGGCTTGGTGAAAAATGGCAGTACAGCAGCATCTTCTTGGGAGCCAATGTTAAAAAGGCCACCGGGAGAGTAGAGCACAGGAACCTACCTTGGAGGGAGATTGAATGGTCTTGCTGTAGCACTGCTCCGGTGGTGGTAAACATCTGCTATGTAGGTGCTGATCTAACCAATGAGTACATGGAATAAAGAACTCACACTCATACTTAAAAGTAAAAAAAAACACTGTTATAGATCATCAGTCAGTGATGTTCGATGACGTGTTGTAATTGACCTTTTTGCCAATTGGTACATCTGTTTTTAACAGTGTTGAAGTAGTTTAAAGTGTATTTTCCTTTCATATAGTCCCATGGTAATCTCCATAGGCTGTACCATAATATCAGCCTGTGGAGATAAATACACTACGTGCACACAGTGTGCTCCCAGCATGTTGTACACTCATGGTGCTGCCAGAGGGGCTGCATGCTTTACAAAGAGAACCAACAGCTCTTAGCCTGGGAACCTTTGTGGTCCTGTTTACAGTTTGGTACTAGAGCAGTGTGAGTGAGTAATAGTTACTAAAGAGTATATTTCAGGATGTTAACCATTTGCCTGATTGTGCCTTTGTCAACTTTGAGACCCACCCACCTGCAGACCAAGAAAAATCATCACAATATCAAGGAAAGCAAGCAGCTCTAGCTCCTATAACCTCCTTGCACCTTTGAGTGAAATGTCTAGCTTTGTTTCCTTTCTGCGTCACTGCCGCAGGAAGAAAAGCTGTCCTTGGTAATGATTGGAAGAGATAAAGGTACAGGATGGCAAATAATCTGGCTGTGCCTGTGGTGCTTCTGATTTAGAGACTGGCTCTGTCTGTGGCGCTGCAATAGGAGAACATGTTCGAGTGTGTAATTCCTGTGGCTGTGGAGCCATCGACAGTGCTGTCAGAATGTGGAGCTGTCCATAGTGCTGAATTGAATAGAAAGCTGGCCTAGTATTGTGTTCCTAGGCTTTGGCTCAGAGTGAAAGGTACCCTCCGTGGCTCTGAATACAACAGAATAATAATAATAATAAAAACTTTCATTTAAGAGAGCCTTCCATGGTACCGAAGGCACTTAACAATGGAAAAGAGAAGAACTAGATAAGGTGAGAAAAATAACAATTACGCTAAAAGGTAGGAAGACAAACAAAGGACAAAGAACAAAAGGGCAAAAAATGACTGGGCCACAGTTCAGCAGCTGGGTCCAAAGGCCCGGCTGGAGAGGAAGGTCTTCAGCCGCTGTTTAAATACTTCAGTGGACCCAGCATTGCGGATCTCCACAGGGAGTGAGTTCCAGGGGGGGGGTTGGCAGTCAGGTTGAAGGCTCTGTCCCCGAGAGTCTGCAACCTGGTGTGGGGCGTGACAGCAGAGTCTGCACATACTGCAGACTCACGTTAGGCTGTAACATAGCTACAGGGTGTAGCATCTACATGCTCACATCAATGCTATCGGGTGTAAATTAAGTATATAGAGAAAGAGACTGTCATGGCAATAGCAGCTCTCTTTGGGTAATTTATTTTTTTACACACTGCACAAAAGAGCAGAATATGAAACGGAACAAAATGCGAGCATATTTTTCTTTTGGCAAGATGCAAGCTTCTGTCATAAAAAAAGGGGGTCAACTTCCTATGCAGTAGGTTTTTTTTCGCAGCATGAGGGTTTGGCTAACTTTCTGTCTTGTTAAATGCCATCCAAATGCTGTGCTAAGAGGAACACTGTATGGTATTCTAGCGGGGCTGCTGTCATAGCATGGTGCATAATGCTATCTGCAGGGCTGAAAAAAAATAATTCACTCAAACTTTTCTGAGGAGAGACCTGGTGCAGACTCACAGATATACTCAGGAAAAAAGAAATGTCCTCACTCACAAAAAAACTGTTTCAATGTTTCAGTCAGAAACAAACCGTCGTCAGCATTTCCACAGCTATCTGAAATAAGTCAGCCACACCTTCAGTATGCCTTTCTCATCCTCAGAGGTTTATGATATAGATACATCATAAACTGCCATGCTATAAAGTGGTCAAGTGCAGCCAAGTGCTGGAACCACAGTGCTTGTGGGATATGGTGAATAACACAAAGGTAATATCCCTAGGTGTACCATTGAAACATCAAGAAAATCTCTTTCACTATCATGACTATCACGGAGTAATACTTCCTAGGCTGTGATATTTCTGGCCTTAATCCATGTATTTTTTCAAAGGGCCTTAAGAGATCAGAGGCATACCACTTTTTGTAAACCAGATAATATAATGGTGGTATAATTTACTGCATATAATATATTTTAGAGAAAATACATAGCATACTTCATATATTGTGTATTATATTAAATATATACATATATTATATTAAATATATACATATATAATATAATATACATGTTTTTCAACAAAAAACCTATAATCCTGCATTTAATATAATAATGGCACTGATATCAGAACAAGATGAATACTCATAAACAGTGGAGCCTATCAGTACCCTTGAAGTGCACACCTGCAGAAGACCAGGGGAAGTGGTTCTATAATAGCAAAAAGCAAATTGTTATTTTATCATCTCACCAAGAACCATTTATCATTTGGAGCAGCAATGTCTCCATGTGACATTGCTCAGTCCATGTATAACAAAAGATGGAGGACCAGCATGCGTGCCACTGTTGAGGAACACAACAGAACAAATTAATTATTGATGGGATGCTTTCAAAGCCCATGGCGTCACTAGGTATCCATTGTTACCTCCGCTGTTGTTTGCAGCTCCTAAAAAGGAAGGGGGGATGGAAAACAGGCAGGCAGACAGACAGACCACGAACCTAGCTGCTCTCCTCCCATGAAGTGCATCCTGCCAAAGCTGATTTCCTCCTTTTCTGCTTATTCTCTTTGACCAGAAAGCATTTTTAAAATAAAAAAATAATAGATGCAATGTAGCTGCAAAATAGACAGTATTGAGTCTTCCAAATATCATTACTGGTGTCTGTATTTTTGTATTTATTCATTGCTGTACGTCCTGATGGTAAGGTGGCGGGCTATTGTTATGTAGCTGGATTTATGCAACACCTTGACAAATGCGTCACTTATGTTTGGCAAAAACAATCTGAATTTGAACATGAAACTGATTATTTCAAACTATTGAGATAGGGAAGTATTGATGGATGCATGCCCACTGACTTCTTGTTTCAATAATGGAAAGTAAAGCAGCTGTTGAACTGCCTCTGCATTTGACTTCAGGTGTGGTCAGGTCTGGTGTACAGGTCCGGAAAAGAAGATGCCAGTGTCACCCCTTGAAAACACAGTGTACCCCCCCCGTACTCAAAGCTATTGTGCTTTGGCCATGCGTGAACTGATGCTGATGACATTCACATGTAGCTGAGATGCCTGAGTGGTTTAAGTTTCTCTGAGGGTCTGTGCAGAAAAGCTTGAGGATGCAAGCAGGGCAGAGAAGCATTTTAACACCGCCAGACAAATACATTAGTAGCACATGCTTTGTTGTGGCCTACGATTAAAAACCTGAAAGCAACGCAGACATTTTGTTACGATGAGTGCGTCAAGTTATGTAGGCTAGTTGTATTTCTGTTTTAATACCTAAGGCCCATGACTCGCAGCTGCTGGTTTCTCAACTTTGCTGACAATCCTCCTCCTAGCTTCTCGATTTGATTCAACTCAACTCAATCAAATATGTGAGAAAATGTTTGAAAAATGAAAGTACTTTTCATATTTAATCTATGAAAGTGACTACAGATGAGCATTATCATTCAGTTACTAATACAGAACTTGACTTAATTAGAGGTGAACTAATCCCAAAAGATCCAGAGCATTAAAGCCCCTTTCACTTATCAGCAATGCTAAACTCTAGCAATGCTTTAATGCCTGCATAAAGACAGACAGTAGTGGATTTGACAAGAGTAGTCTCATATGAAATATTCAGCCTTCTTGTTTTTAGAGTTCCCTGCACACTCTAAGTCAGTGTCCCTTGATTGAAAATTACTTAAGTAAAGTATAGTAAAGTATCCTTATTCACGCTAGGGCAACTTAAAGACCTCTCACTTCGAATAAGCATCGCAAACTATCTATAAATACAGTGGAATGAAGTGCTTCTGATATTAAATCTGATCTCACAGGACAGGGGAATCCTTGAATGAGTTTATGTTGTATTTACAGAACACGAAATGGGAGGAATGGGGGGGAAACTTGGGGGAGGAAACGCAGGTGTTGGTGAGGGACCAGCCGAGACTCTATTGAAGCTTGGAGAGTCTTGCCTTCGGGATTCACCACCCTGTGTACCCCCGCCCAACACACACACACACACACACACACACACACACACACACACACACACACACAAACAAACACTCATCCTAGGTGAGTCCTTTGCAGTTGTGGTGGCAGAAATACTGTGGAATAGAGAAGAACGCGAAGAGGGAGTGGGGGGATAGTACTGAATTCAATAATATGACTTCCTATTCCCAGAGCTAAAAATATATAAGGCACTCAGACTTTAATTAATCCATATATGATGGTATTAATATGCAAATAAGACCCATTTCTAGCGCCTCGACATAGACGCGTGGTTAAAGGTGCTACATGCCTTTTGCAAAAGCTAATAACAGCTCTCGAGCCTCTTTCACACATGCAGTGCAACACTGAACTTACCTAGACATCACTCGCAGGGGTTGTATGTGTGAACGCAAATGTCTGAATCAGTTGGTCTGGCAGTCAAACGGACTTTACCCACCCAGCACCCTAGTTGTATCTGTTTTATTGCCAAGTGAGCCCAAGTGTGAACGGAGCAGAAGATTCTCCGGAGTATCTTCTACGAGCGAACGGGCATGTTGATGACGTATTTGTCATGAGTGTAGCTGCTTCGTACTCTTTCCTGCTTGCCTGTATATCGCTTTCCACCTTTTCGTCGATACTGTGGATACGTCTACATTTAGTATTGACATCAACGCTCAAACAGCCACTGAGAGTGAGTCGGTCACTTCATGCTGTAAACAAAACACTGCGATTTCCGCACCGTACTTTTTGCATCCTTCCTCCTGCACGCTCTACCCAGGGCCCGCCCCCTTGCCTAAACTAACCAGAGTATTTTCTGTTGTCGTGAACGCATCCGAAACGGACATTCTCCGGTGGTGTGTTTTAGTTGCAAAGCAAAACTGGTTCTGGTTGTGCCGTAAAGTAACCCAGCAGATTACCTACCAAATCCAAATCGGGTGGCACACCATGTACAGTGCAGTATAGAGGCTGCTAAAAGATGCCAACCTTCTCACTGATGGTCTTTGTCTCAAAATGAATGCGGTAATGACTTATTGATGCTAAAATGCTACATGTAGCACCTTTAACTTCCCCACATTTTGACACCACGCATCTCCCCACTGGCCTAGTATCTAGAAATCCCACCAGAGCTTTTCTGTTGAGGAAGATTGAGTGTCTATAGGTGGCGCCCTTTTCTCTGTCTGTTTATTCATGATGGCTATCTCTGCTCATGCTAACTACCCAGTTTTTTTTATTTATTCCAAACAAGCCAACCTACTGTGGCTGCTGCTGGAAATGTAAAATGCATCACTTCCTGTGCGGCAGAAGATTTAATGACCTGGCTATAGGTTAAATCACTATGGTATGGTATCAAACGGCAACAGAGAGGAGCAAAATGGATGTTTATTTATACGAGTTGCAAATTAGTATTTTAAGAAAATAATGAATCATCTTTATAGCACAGACATTACACCAGAGGAACTGAGAATTCGACCAAGAAGGGAATTTGGGTTCAGAACCAAGATTATCCCGACCCACACCCTCACACTGCTAATTAAAATCCTACAGCAAACTAATGATGCAGAGCTGGTGCTTACCATAGTTGAGCGGAGGCTAGAATCCAGACTCTCCCCCCGGGGATCAATAAAGTATCTATCTATCTAACTATCTATCTAGTGTTAATGGCCAGGTGAGGAGGCTGGCTGTCTTCCATTGCTGTCCTCCCACAAACTTTCGCTAATCAATACAATCTATGAGCAGTGATTACAAATGACTTGTATTATTCAGCTACTAAAATGTAGGGGACTTAGTCGGATGTGAACTGATCCCAGGACATTAAGAATGGAATTGGAGTATATGCTTAAAATAAGAATAACAATCTCATATATATTTTTTTTTAACTTAACATTAAAGACAATGAAAAGGGAACACTGGATTTGACAAGATAAGAGTTTGCTCCTATAAAATATTCACTCTTCCTGCTTTTAAAGCCCCCTGCAAACTCTGCCTGGTTGTGCCTGAGCCCCTCTTTAAAACTCGCAGGAGGAAGAGAATGGATCAGACATATATTAGACAACAGAGTTACTCCAGGGCCCGCCTCCTGAAAGAAACATTACAAAACAGAGGCAGTGTGTGTGTGTGAATGTTTGTGTGTGTGTGTGAGAGTGTGTGGTATCTGAAGCCCACAGTGCCACCAGGCCTTCAAAAGAAGAACTGCTACTTTCTCATAGATGCCCCCCCCCCCCCCCCCCCCTCCTCTTCTCTCACACGCACACACACACACGCATTTCCAGGTTCGGCTACTGTAAAGTAAATGATTGTATTTATTTATTTGCTTTTTGAGAGCAGCTCGCCAGTGCAAATGTCGCCTATCACAAATTCAATATGAGCTATTTTTGTATTCAATTTATAGCAGACATTTCCTCTGCTTTGAGATCACTCCGTGTGTGCGTGCTCGCGCCTGTGCGTTCGCGTTGCGGGAAGGATGAATTCTGCACAAGACAAAAAAAAAAAATTGGCGTTGGTAAACAACAAAATGCCGAGTGTATACATCGGGTGCAAATGAATAGACTTCATGCGTCATATACAATCATCAAACACATATTGTCAATCACAACACACACACACACACACTCTTGACACACACACACACACACACGCACACACACACACACACACACACACACACACACACTTTGCTATAGGACACCGGGCACAGTGCATTCCGCTGATCATCTCCGTCCCTCCCTCCAGTGAGCGGATTGCTTCTGCCGCCGACGACAGTCACAGTCACACAGTGCTGGAAGTGTGAGGCTGAGGAGAGGACTGCATCAAGCGGGAGACAACTGTGCGCTTGCATCGGGAACGGATGCGTGGGAGTTGTCCTCTCTACCTGCCATTTGCATTCCCGTCGTTTATTCTCTCGATTTCCTCGGACGAGTTCAGGCGCACGGGGAGTCCCATTTCCGAGGGAGGAGCGGCTGCGTGTGTGGGTCCGCTCGTTGCAATAACTGCCACTGTCATTTTAGAAACCGCCGTATTGTTATTGTGCCTCTCGAAACTCGTTGGAAATCCAGGAGGAACGGGCGGTTGTGTATTTTTTTTTGTGTGTGTATGTGTGTGTGTGTTTTTTTTTAAACCCCGTATTTTTAAAGAGATGGACTTGAGATAGTGCGTCTCGATTTGACTGTTGGTGGCTTGGGAGTTGCCGTTGGGGAGAAATGCGTGAGGATGCTTGGAAGCAGTAAAGGTTATAGCAGGTGAGTAGAAAATGTTTTTTTGTGGGGAAAAAGTGAGGAAGAACAGTGTCGATGCAGTTTCACGTTTAGATAGACGAGTGCATATCCAGAATGCAGCTAAATCCTGATACGTGCAGCCCACTTTGGATAAAATATCCCCCCAAATATTTCAATTCTAGTGTGCCAACGGCTACATCAGTACGCACAAGTAGATTTTTTTCGCTCATTGCAGCTCATTTCGATGTCAAACCGCCTATATTCCCGCACGTTCTCGGTGATCAGGGCAGAATAGGTAGACAGGACAGAACAACCCAAACGAGGACTTGAGTGCGTGTGGATTGGTTAGGCGCGTCCTCTGCAGGTAACAAGGCATCTAATCCGTGTAGATACGAAATTAATTTTTGGGATTGAAGATCAAAGCACATCTTGGCACAACCGGTTAAATCTGCCTCCGTGCTTGTCTGGGAGGATGAAGGCTTTAGCCATTAATCAAATTTAATTGTCCCGCGAGTGTGTGTGTGTGTGTGTGTGTGTGTGTGTGTGGTGTATGAATTGCGAAAATGTTATCTTAATCTATTTGTATTTGCCCATGTAGGATCTCCTGGGACATAATGTCTCACTGTGACTGTGAGGCAGGGGCGATCTGCACCATGCCATTTTATTCATATGCAAAGATGGCTATCATATAAGTCACACAGATGGCACTGTATAAAAGCAGCCAATCATCTGCTGCAACGGAGTCGTGCTTTTTTCATTGATCTCGGGAACGAGTTGGGATGTCTGCTTTCACTCGTTGAAATCAAGAAAGACAGCAGTCACGGGATCCGTATATATATATATATACTGGGTATGAAACTTGTGGGAATAGGGTGCCTCACCGCGTCCGGTATTGTCATTCAAGACTGCATTTGCAGAGGTTACGCTTTATGACAGCGGCGCGTGAATTGGGAGTTTTTTTCCCCCTTTATTTCCCAGCCCTGCCTCGTATAACGCCACACCAAAAACAGATGCGGCAGGGTATCAGAAGACTGTGTGATGCTGTGCCTGCGGACATTCATAAAGTGCTGTAGCTCTGTTGGTTATAAATAGCCGGAGGGAGCGGACAGCCAGATAGGATAGGAGCAGCCTCCCCGTAGCTCGAGCGGCAGCAGAGACTCTCTCTGGGCTTTATCTGGCCGCACCATCCCGGATGATAGACAGCAGATGCACTTTGAGATATCGCAGCTATAGATCAGCAAGGGTGTGGCACAGTGGGCTTCATAGGTGCATTGTATTATTCGTTTACCCCCCCCGCCCCCAAATGTTTCCCTTTCAGTTATATGATCTCCCTATCGAATATCATATAATATGCTGTAATAGAAGTGTGTCTGTGGCAGTCAGTAGAGAGTTTACACTGAGCTTATTTTGCGTAATGGTATTTTATCATGATCACTGTATTTCTATCGTGTCTGTGAAAGGTAAAGCTTTCATTTACAGGATTACTATATCGTTTTCGTTTCCTCTATGTTTATATCTGTGTCGTCTTCTCACACTTTTGTTTATTCAGACGTGGACTCCATGGTGTCTGCCTTGCCAGAGCTCAGCGGATGCTCAAGTGTGCGATCCGCTTTGTCCAGCCTTCGTTAAACAAATGTGATGCCACTGACCTTGGCTTGATACAAGTTGTCAATAGGATTCACCTCTCTGCCCCACAGAAGGCTTGGACAGATGTAGCAAATGCCCCCCCCCCCCCCCCCCCCCCCCTCCCTATCCTACAATCTAATGCTGCTGTTGACATCCCATATTGAATTACAGTACGTTGATCAATGCTTGCAATAAGCCAAACCTCTCCATAGTGGCCCATATAATGCAGTGTATCTGATGTCACAGGAAAAGCATGCACCTAATAACAGCATTATATTTCAGCGGAGTATGGGTTCATCTCGTCCTGCTTGTAACTGAATCAAATGCAGACAGAATAGAATAAGACCCAGAATGAGAGGGACTGTGTTGAGCAGCATTTCTATCAGTTTGAGAAACTGGGAGATTCGAGCTCTGGATGGGAGAATTTCAGCGTCGGATGCTCACCACGTCTATAGCTTTGCAAGTAGATGAGGACAGATGAGCAGTTGCGACAGAGTGGGCGGTGATGGCGTTGGAGTATGATGTCGTCGCTGAATGAGTGATCGCCAGCCTGCAAGACCTTCTCACAGCAACACTAAATGACCCAATAGTGGCAGTGAGCGGGCGAATGTTGGCTCATGACGTGTTGGCATGTCTCTTGGATACACTCACCCTGGGTGTAAAGTTGACACCTACGGCATTGACAAGGTGTTTATTAGCTCCCAGTTGTGAGGCCGCGGCGCCTACATAACGCTATGATGACACGGTGTTGGGAGTTCTCATCGGGGAGAGCAATTATGTTGTTTTTATGAGACGCAACTGCCGTTCCACTCGATACCACTGTCTCGATACGGTGGCGCCCGAGGCTGAATAGGTTTGTTTATAAAAGGCCTGCAGTGGGATCATAGTAGCAGCTTGATGGGAGGTGTGTGTGGGGGGGGGGGGGTGGTGTCCTTGTTCAAAAGTCGCCGTTGTCCTTGGTGGATGTCTTCTGAACTAGATAAGCAGGAACAGCCGTCTCGCTGCGATTCCTTCTGTTAAGTGGCCACATAAGCCGCCGATGTTGAAAAGTAAACAGCGCTTCTTTTGGTCTTGCGTTTCAGCGGTGCATTCCCACTGAGAGTTGGATTTCTCGCCTGTTGTGAATGTGTCCCAGCCAGTGTGAAACACATGGTATGTGTCTCCAAAAGTATCAGTTGTTTATTTCACTTGTTCCCCCTTTCATTCATCTGCTAAACTTGAAGCTCAGTTATGAAATACTGTTTTATTTTTTTCCTGTGATGTGAAAACTTGCTCTCATGTTAAAGAGGAATACACAGGGTTTAATGGAGCTGTGTGCTGCACTGTGTCAAACAAACTTTGGCCCCATACTTTGTGAAAGTGTGCCTAAATGCTGTAGTGTTGTTGTTCTTTTGCTGCTCATCGTGGTTTGCCTATGCTGTAGGCTGTAAATGAATCACACTGCTTTAAACAAGCTCTGTTAAATAACTATCATCTTTTTTACACTACTTCATCCTGGCTTCCTAAAAGGTGCAATGAGAATCACATTTCCCAATCTCATAGTGTTGTTTAAGAAAAGACATGTTAATGTCAGTTACGCAACATATTGTAGCTGCCAGTGTTGTGGAAATGTGACAAAACAACTTAAACAATATACCTCTGGTTGTCAACGTGATCAATTATATTTAGATATCCAATCTACTTCCTGGAGAAAATGACGTCAAATAAACCCAGAGTTTAGTGAATGCTCTGATTGGTTGACAGGTTGCATAGTTATTGATTAGCCAGCAGTGTGGCAACTGACGAGCGGCTGGTGAGAGCAACATAGGCTATATTGTAAAATGATAATAATCTGGTCACCTCTCTCTTTATGTTGAACATATATATTATTTGATCTAGAGTGAAGTGGTCAAGATGATCAAAAAGTAGGAGACCTGGTCTGTGTGTGTTGTTGTGTGAATAAGGCAATAAGACACTTCTGTGCTGATAAGATTTGGCTTATCAAATTTTCCATTAAATTTGACGTGTGACATTCAGTTTTCACAGCAGGCTTTTTTTTTTTTCAAAAAGTAATTTACTTTAGCACCCATTGAACCCTGGACATAAGATGCTTGCCCTTTGGCCATGATGATTAACATGAAATGGGCTAAGCATGTTGATTAGGATACACCCCCTCAACCTACTGAGATTGGTCTAAAGCAGTTAGAATAAAACCATCAAGAATTACTCCTCATGTTAGAAATCCATAGCAAGCTGTTCCTGACTAAATTAAAATGATTGTACTGGTCTTTAAAATTAAAGGGACAGCTGGAAAAAACTTTTATCAAAGTACGATCTCAGAATGTACAACTCTCTATACTAGTCGCTAGTAAGTAATAATAGTGGTAAATATCCAAACATGCCACTAGCTGAAATCACTTTTAGAAACATACATATGATACAACTACTGTTCATTAGTTTTGGAACATGTTTCAAGGTTTGTCTGGTAGATAATGTTATAATACTGTTATAGTCAATTGTGTCAATGCAAGTGCAATGAACGTAATACTACCATGTTGGTGGCATTAATGGTAAGTACTAATCCATAATTCACATAAATTGCAAAACCTTTAACAGGGCATGAAGACACATAAATTATACTGGTTGCTGACCAGTATCAAATATTGGGTTTGTAATGTATAAAATGTGACTGGATAGTAGCCTAAGGTCAGCACCAAGCAATTAACTGCTCGGAAATATTCGGTCCTCTTCCTCCTACTGTGTCTTTTATTTTATGTCGCTGAATCACAGGTCTTCCAGGGCTTGTCCCAATCAAAAGCAGCAGTGCAAACCTAATAATAACCGAGTCAACGTTCTAACTGAAATGTCATTCGACGGTTGAGTCTTGTTGGAGACATGTCATGGGCCTTTAGAGAGCATTCACCTTTAAACGAGATAGATTTTAAAAACCTTTGACAAGCTCATACATGTGCAGCTAATTATGATCTGCCTCCGCCCCATCTTCAAATGGCAATAGCTAGGGGAAATTGATCCTTGGCTAGTGTTCTCCTTCAGTGATATTTCCACAAGCCTCTCCACAAACCTCCCCTCTATCCAGCCTACGTGTTAAGAACACCCACATAGATTTTATTGTAAAAATGCTTGATATACAGGCCAAGTTTTGATGAGCTCTTGAATTTATGTACCTCCACATTTCTGTAAAACAAACCCATTCACATATACAGTATATTCCCAGCCAACTACGTCAAATATTTTATTGATGCAAACTCTTAATCAATGCCAGGGGTTGAAATAACATCCTGTCATAAAGCACTTGGAGCCCCTTGGAGGATGCATCATTAAAAAGGCATCCGTGGTGGATGAGGTTATGGGTCAAGGGTTGGGGAGGTGTGATTGCGCTTACTAAGGCTCCTCTCCAACCCTCTGGAGCGGAAATTTGTATTCACCGCATAGGGACCAATCAATGCCTACGGTGGCACTTGTGTTACCAGGCGGAATTAAACTGTGACACCCATCATTTGGATGATGGTATGATTGACACGTGTGTCACTCGGCCAGGCTGCGAGTGGGCTGTAAATTACATTGGGTGTGGCAGAAAATGGCCCCAGACCGGTGCCTCGGGGTTAGAGGCTGGAGCAAGGGCAGCGGACTAGAAGTCGCTGATGTAAGCAACACCAGGTGGAAGCAGCTCCCTCATTTCACTTGTTTATTTACCTGTGGTAAGCCATATTGATACACACAATATATTACAGTATATACTTTGAGGGCTTAAGTATGAGTTACACTTGAGATATTTCAGAGTATACAACTCAACTCATACTACTACACGTTTCACTTTTTGCACATTTTTGCTGGACTTTTCTTTTTGCACATTATTATTATTATTATTAAGATTTTCTTTTCTTTTGCATTAAGCATTTGTATATTTTTTGTAGAGCATATCTTACATATTTTTATTTCTTTTACTTTTATTGCATATCTTAGTTGTGTTATTCTATGTTGTTGTTGATCTATGTTCCTAAAGTACCTACCTACCCATTGTAGACACATGAAAACATGAAAACAGAAGCAACATAATGTGACGTTTTTGATGTGAATACCCAGTCCACTTTCATTTTGCTTTCCCTTTGTACACAATGGATATTGTCATCCCGTTTGATATTTGCAGATGCATTTATAACCGCAATCTGCTGCTTTTTAAATTGTTTTGCATGGAAAGCGTCTATTCACACAGTGCTATTCAGAGGCAACAGTTAGTACATCCACTTCTACAACCACACTCGAACAGAGCATATAATATTTAACATAAGTGGAAACAAGGTTTGTATTTGTGGCCCAGCTCCCAGATATAATGGCTGTTAAAATACCCTGTCGAGAGCCAGGGTTCACTGGGTGTTAGGTTCTAGTACTCTTGACTCATTTGCACCCAACTCAATGCCGCCCTCCTCTTGTTATTTCAGAAGTGAATGAGAGGTTAGGTTAAAACAGCATTCATCTAATTTGTATTATTTGTATTATTATATTTGGAAGCTCTTTGGGGATGCACCTGCTCAGGGTTTTGCTAACCAACCTGTGGTTTGAAGTCCTTGCTACCCACCTCTATGTTGACCTAATGCATTTTGAACAGCATCTACCCAACTCTGAATCGGTTTTGTTGCTCTCGTCTCAAAAAGCGCCATTAGCAGCCACTAATCCCATTAGAATACGGACATGTGCCCTGTTGTTCAAACGTGTCCAAGAGGCGACCCTCCCTGATACTTGAATTAAAGTGTTCTCTGATAACTCTAATGTTTTAATGTGTGTTTCAAGCCCATTGTCCCCTCCCTCCATTCGCCAGATCAATGTCGTTGCTCTTTATCTGGTGACAGCCTGTCCCTATTCATCCTGTGATTCAAGACAACAGAGACTCTGCTTTGAGGTACAAAGGGGCATGAGGCTTTTAGTTCCCTAAAAGCTCTCTCTCTCTCTCTCTCTCTCTCTCTCTCTCTCTCTCTTTAAGTTCTCTTTCACTAAGTTTCTCCAACTACCCTAAAAGCTCTCTCTCTCCCTCTCTCTCTCTCTCTTTCTCTCTCCCACTCTCTGTCAAGAGAGAGAGAGTAAGAGAAGAGAAAGAGAAAGGACAGAATTTTGTAAAATGACTGCTAATACAGTCGACTGAGGAGAGCGAAAGTGCAGGGTGGAAACAAGAGGTCAGATTTCAGGTTATCGACCAGACAGGGATGCATGAGGAGATGTTGGCTTGCTAGACATGCAGAAGCAGAAATACTCCACCGACAGCCTTGAGCCCAAGCTGTCTCGGATCGCAGAAGGAAAGAAACGCTGCTATTTTGCTGATAAAAGTCAAAGAGATTCGTCTCATATTGCTTTTTGAATAGGAGGAATTCTGTGCTAAAGTGCACGGCTGTGTGCCAAATCAAACTTTGTCCAAGTGGTTCCTCTTCCACGGGGCCAGCGGCATTGTGAGACCTCGTAGTTATTAAGACACTTAATAATGAAACAGGTTGTAAGGGGACAGCTGCTCCCAAGAATATGATGCTTAGTTCTCGGTGCTGTTTTGTAGGCAAAATAGCTTGACGTGCTTTGTCTTCATCAAAAGCTTAGTGGATCCATAACTGGCAGCCTCGTTTTATTTTATCATCCTTCCATCGGGAGGTAATTGGTTTGAGATGTTGTCGGCTAAATCTCATACAATGATTAGTGAAGGGATAAGGACAAGGACTGTAGTGTATGTATGTCAAGACCACACTGTGACCACAACGCATCACTATGTTTCAGTATCAACAGTCACATGTCATTCATAGTATTACGTTATTACACCTTTCAACCAAGCATCAAACTGTCAAAGTGGGAGATTTATTGGTTTGGAAAGAAGCCCGATTTAGAACGAGTGGTTGGTTTTGGTTGGACTGTGTATGACTGGGTAAAGTATAGTCCCTTTTCTTGGCAGGCCCCCGCAGAGTATCTGGGTGGGGAAGAATTAGAGTCGAGAATCAAGTGGATCTTCTCCGTCAATGTTTATCAGGTCGCGGTGACGAAAAGAGAATGGGTCGAAGGTTCATTCAGGGAGACTCAATCAAATACTAGAGTTCATATTAGAAGGCATTCAGTTTGTGTTTTCTTTTTTAAAGATTATTTTAAAGTGGGAAGAGACAGGAAAAATCGGGAGGAGGAGGATGTGGTTACATGGTATGCATCTTAGAGAACTGAGCCAGGACTCCTCAGAAGGCATTCAGATTGATGCTAAATGCACTAATCAGGAACAAACACTTCTAGAGGATCTTAAAACATTGTTGTGGTCTACCTGGATAATATATATTTTTTTATCTGGTCTAAACACAAGACGACAACAGACAATGAGTTGGTTGATTGCTTATTTATTACCTCTGGGGACAGACATAGTTCAACTTCAGCTGCAGCCAATCACGTTCTCTGAACCTGAGTTTAACTGGGGAAATGGGAGCAGCGGTGTGTGGGTGGGTGGGTGGATGGGGAGGACAAGATTGATGAAAGAGCCAGGCAGGGGATCAAAGGCAGGAAAAATGAAATGGCATTTGACCTTGTTGGATGCCGGTGAGTGACGTCTTACCACAGAAGTGCAAAGTAGTAGGCACCCGTGAGAATCGGGAGAGGCGAAAGATGAGGTCTGCAGACCACTGATGATGAGGCGATGGTTCATGCAATTTAACCCTTCCGTCTTATTCCTGATTTAGCAGGGGGCTCTTCAAAGGTAGGAGATGGGGAATGACAGGTGAGGAAATTACTTTGCCTGCAGTGTGCCTCATATTGAAACATGGCATAACTGTGCATTACATTCTTGCTTAAGATGACAAGTAATGGGTTCTGTAAAGTGGTGAAGCTGGTGTTATGCCCTAAAACGAAGCCTTGGAATTAATCCCCCCCTGAACCTGTCGTAGATATGTGAACGTTAAATAAATATTTCAGCTCTTTTCCACTTGGTACTGCTTACTCCTGCCATGTTGGCAATAACGAGGAAAAAACAGTGATAAGGGAAGTGTGTAGTGTCTGCAATTCACCTTGGCTGTTCCATCAACCTCAGATGTCAGGCGTTAGAACAGTTTGGTCCGGTGCCTAGATGCCGGTGTACCTTTACACTGCCTGTCAATGCGCATGGTGTTAGTCGATGATCTTTTTTCTCTTTCCCCTTGTCTTGAGATTTTTTGCATTTGGCAGCTGCCAGCTGTGAGTGTGTGTATGTATGTGTGTAAAACACCCTTTTCCTGTTACTTCCCCCCCAGGCCATTCTGTAAATAAGAGTTTCTTAGTCAACTAAACTGCTCAATTAAGGTTTAAAACTGAAAGAAATCCAGAAGTTTGTGTGGATTTCAGATTTTTTTTATTTTTTTTACCTCATTTAGCAATGTAGGAAGAAGGATTTCTAAAATATGTGTCTGCAAGCATATCAGTCTTTCAGCTTTAACAAAGACACTGCTCTTTCTAGGGAAACAAAAGGGAAATTAATTAAGGCATGAGTGGTAAAATGGATCGCACTTCTCAGCTCGGCAGATTGAGGTTGGATGTGTTTTGATACGAGTTGTGCTCAGAATCTAATTAGGTCTTCCCAAAGAGATATAAAGAAATATAAATCCACATATGGATGTACGTCTTTCTGTTTCATCACGTCGAGATTGATTTGAGGACATGTGAAGTTGAAGGGGATGAAGTTCTGTTGCATTTTCTGAAGCTTCTCTTGAGGGGTGCACAAGTGTTGACAAGGGATTTGCAGTGTCAACCCTAAAGCCATCTGGTATTACTACACAGGGTCACCTTGTCATGGATCCACGTGTAGCATGTGAAATACCTAGATTGTCTTTCTGAAACTGAAATTGTGCATCCTCTAGAGCCTTCTAGGATTAGCAGAGCTGGTGAGATGCGATTCTCTCTTCACTATCTTTATGACCTCCTCTCATACAACAGGGAAACGGAGATAGGGAAAGGGAGTATACAAGGACAGCTTAGACAAGTAATTTTTCCTTTAATTGCTCAAAACTCCCATGAGTGCCATTGCTTAAGCACTCCAAAAACTGTTGTTGTTTTCCTCCACATAATCTTTGATTATATGAAGGTCAGCGTTTTCCTCTAAGCTTCTTAAGAGAGAATTTGGAGCAGGTGGATTGCGTGGAGAGATGAGACAATACTCCCCTGCTGGAGTTGAGATTGAGAGTGAACTGCCCTTTTTTTCCCCCATCCACTGCAGTTCCTTTGCTAACTGCCGCCCTAGCCCATCCCGGCCGTTCTATATAGTCTCTGTTTTTTTGTTCTGCTTAGTCCTCATTTCCCAGTCTGTATCAATAGCGTCATTATGTGGGGTTTTATCTGGCTAATTAAGGCTTCATCTTTCTGGGCAATCTCTCAGAGGACATGGATTAAGCTCCCCTATCTCTGCACTGGAGCCACGATGGGGTCGGAGTGGAAAATGCACAGGCACATTCAGGTTGTTTGGGTGAAGTGATACTTAGAGAAGTTGAGGGGTGAAATCAGAAGATTTATTGAGGGGTTATGGCATAGCATACTAAGGTCCTGAATCTACAGTACACTCAATTGTACACTCCAATATGTTGGCCTGCCGACAAGCGACTGCACTCAATGTAGTATGTGCTCTCTGAAAACCAGAATCCCAGTGATGATGACTGTAGAATAGACCGACAATTATGTTACACACTTCAACTATTACTAATGATTGATTGATAAGTCACACAGTAGCTTATATTGCAGTTACGGTACGGTATATAACAGTGTAACTAATTTTCACTTCATTACTGGTGTGTGTTAATGTCCTTACTAGGTCCAGCCCATGTCAACCAGCAGAAAGGTTTTTGAATCGATAAGCTAGCAGACCTCATCCTTTAGACAATTCATTTACAATTATCTGTGCATGCTTCAACAGGCGCCATTTCATTTGCATGTACAATCAGGTGATTCATTGTAGTTGGAGCGTGGACACTGAGTCACTGCTCCTCAGCAGAACAATTGAGCACCGTCTGAATACCAAACACCTCGTTGTGCCGGGTCTACTCTCATTATATTTCAGCATTGAAAGTCAACAGATGAAAGTCTAGGGTCAGCACTCATCAAACATCAGCCAGCAAGCGAGTTAAAAGGAGGGTGAATGGGAAGGCTTCGGCAGCTTCGTATGATACACTGCGAAGCCGTCGCTAATTGTGTGGGAGGTTTTAGCTGCCTTTTGACTTGGCTCGCATTGCAGTGGAGAAAAAAACAGCCCATTTTGTTTTGTTATGGTGCAGCTACACCATCCACCTCACAGCTTGGGCTGGCTCGTGTGCAGTTCTTATAATGCACCCCTGGTTTTTGATAAAGCACTTATGAGAAATTGTTTTTCCGAGCCCACCACATTGGAGGAGATAAATCCTAAATGAGTAAACCGAAGTGACTTTGCTCAGGCAGTTTTATATATCATTCAAGAGCCTGTGCATTCGAGGGCCATAAATCAAGAACTGTTTGGGAGAAAATCAAAGATGTTATTTGTTTTCCTCCTTCATGGATCGTTTCAAGATGAAATTGTGTCTTGAATCTTGTATTTTGTCACCTTGGAGAAGGTGAGGTTAAACTGGGACTCCTTTGAAACCCATGAATTACTGTCCTCTATCTCTTATTAGATTCACCTTCATGGAGTAGGTCCTCAGAAAACGTACCGGAAAGTGCTATGCCTTTCAAATGTGAGAAAAATGAAACAAGGTTCAGGCTAGGCTGTCTTCTCAATGCTTATTTTCTTCCTTTGATTCATGGTGAAATACTATTGATAGTCAGTGGCAGGATGTGAAATAGCATAAGTATGGATGTGGGAGGAAGGCCTTGGGAGGCAGATGACGCGATTTTTGCTTTAATCCTTTCAATACACTTGCAGCTCCGGCAAGCTTTATTGGCACATTTTGCAAGTCATTTTGAAAATTCACTTTCTTTAATCTTTAAGGGGAATTTTGAAAAAAAAATATCTTGATAGTCCCAGCTTCAATGCTGAGATTATTAGCAGAAAACAGAGAAAAAAATTAACTTTCCTGTGATATTTAACCGAGGAAAATTGCATGGACACTCAAGATGCTCAGTAAGTACTAATACTAAACAGCTCTTAGCAAGAACTAGCAATAGCAGAAACCACTAAATGTTCATTGGTTTCACGCAGTTACGAGAAGAAAATGATCCTTAAAGAACACATTGCATTCAACAAATCCTATTGAGTTTGTTTGGGACCTTTGTGTTAACTCTGATTGGAAGAAGGACCCGGGTTTGATTCCTACCAGCCCTTATGTGAAGATTTGGCGTGATACGGTGAAACGTTATTGATCCCCTTGGGGAATTTCTTTAAACGACCTACCCGTGTTCGCGTCGGTTTCCTCCCACATTCCACAGGCGTACATGTCAGGTGGATTGGAGACGATAAATTGCCCATAGGAATGAATGTGAGCGGGAGTGATTGTATGTCTGTGATGGACTGGCGACCTATCCAGAGTGTTTCCCTGCCTTCTGCCCAATGCATGCTGGGATATGCCTACCCCCACTGTGACCCTGAATCGGAATGAGTGGGGTAAAGAAAATGAATGAATGCTTTGAATAAAAATATTGTATTTCTGATTGTTTTTGAAGTAATCATCAATCAGGGCTCCAAACAATACTGATGCTTATCCCTCACGGCAAAGTAGTCCCTGTCAACCTGACAAGTACTACATATACTCAAGTAAAACACTAAAATGCAATGATGATCGTAGAACCAAATGCCTCTATTGGTAGAAAACCCCATTACCCCTTCAGTGAGGAGGCAGTTTTCGGTTTCAGCATATGCTGTTCTCCAGTAGGCAGCAGTGATACCCTCCTATCCCCGAGCCCCAGTGTGCTAGTGTGCCATTTTCTGCGCGGGGGTCACCTCTCTATCAACTAATTACAGCTCATTTCCCTTTAAATGCCTCTGTGTGAGCTGCAGGGCCAGCTAAGCGAAAGGGACATTTTCTTCACCACACTGGGAGGAAAGCCTTTAAATGCCAGTCACGATTAAAGTCAATATGGCCCCCGGTCGCTCCACACTGCGCCCATCACACAGCCTAGCAGACGATAAGATGCAGCCTTAATTATTCAATGTGAGATGAAGGCATGTTTCCATGTTGACTCCCCTAGTCGAGGAACCGACCTGGCTCATCAAAGCTACGTCCTATACAGGCTTATATAGAGGGAAGGATATAAGAGAGGGACTGGTAGTTCTTGGGGCAGGGCAAGACACACCGCCCCCACGCTCCCAGAAGACGCCAGATCCACATACTGCATCTAAGCTCAAAATTTATCCACTCGCAAATGGAGTGAGAACATTAATATATTTAGTTCCCCCCCGCAAGACATTCATTTATCCTCCCTTTGCGGAGTTGAGATATTCTCCAGAGTTCTCATGTTGAATTTTAATTTTTTTTTATGTCTTCACCTTTCAAAAATGCTCCTTCCCTCTATAGCGCTGCTTGAGGAATGTTTTGGCTTGCCTACGTACTGTCATTCCTGTATTAAACCTGACACTGTGTCTCAGCGAATCCATACGCGCAATAAGAGGAGGCGAGGGCCTCGACGTAGCTGCATAATATGAAGTTAACGCTCATGAATGTTTAATCCTGAGCAAAATGTGGATTATTGAAATCAGTTTGGATGCAGCAGCAGGATGTGTAACCGAGTTGACACCGACTTTATTTATTTAGGATCTCGGATGTCCGTTTTTATGACTTTACAGCCATATAATATATTTTTTTCAATGTGGTGATGAGGTCAACGGATACTAATCATCAAAATAAAGCAGAAGTGTTTCATGTCTGTTTTATGAGAATAACAATGAGGCAGTCATGTAGGTTTGCATGTGGATCTCTTATCTAAAAGAGTGGTTTGCTTGGATGTTTTGCACTTTCCTTTCAAGGAAAATTGAATTAAAAATGGTGCAACAGTAGAAAAATAAATGTTTTTTGGCTTTTTGAGTGTTTCCATCAAGAAGACACCTGTTTATTTGCCTAAGCTCTTTTTGCACAATAGCCTATGAATTCATTGCACTGATAATGCCAAGACTCCAGTGTTTCTTCCTATTCAGAAGCTTGTGGGTACATTATGCTGGAAAAGCATGCACTACTTTGGATGAAAAAGGGATTGGATAACCATCTATATTAGTGTGCAGCAGACAGTTTCAAAGTTGCAACCCAACTTCATGTTATCTTACTTGTTATTTCGGAGCTGTACGCTGTATAATGCAGACCAGTCAAACCATTTTTCTTCCACTATGAGCACTTTTGGATTCTTTTCAATGAAATTTTAATACTGTGAGGTTTTTGTGTGCTGAGGATCTAAAGTAGAGCTAAACTGCTATGAACATTTCATTTGAAATAGCCAAGCCTATGTGGAGAAGTTGAGGAATTGTTTTTGCACGGCATTGTTTAGGCATGAGAGGCACAGTTACTTATTAGACACTTTTCTTAAAATTATGACCAATAACCATAATGACTTTTTCAAATGTGACCACAAATCTCCTGGAGCTGCTGATGTGAGCAGGTTTACACTAGCCTCATACCTGGCTGGTTTGTTTTATGAATAGCCTTTTACCACTATAGGTTTTTTGATAGAAGTCAGAAACAGAAACAAAGCTGTGATATGACTATTTTATTAGTAGTGTGGAGTGTGGAGAGGACTGCTGACTGCAAAACAGATCCTCTTTGGCCCCTTGCTCCCTGAAAGCACCTCATGGGGCCTTGTTAGTTCTGGCCTCTGAATTCTCCTTGCTAAATAAAGTGGAACCTGGCCTGTTCAGCCCACAGGATAAAACGTTCATGCCAGGTCACTATCCAATATGAAATATGACGCCGGGTGACCTTCATCAGTCATTCCTTCCCCTACCTTTTATTGCCATGGCAGCGCTGCTTTCAGTTTTTCCATCTAACAGCAAGTGGTGCTATGGGGAACCAAAGGTTGGCATCTCCTGTAGTGTTTTGGAGAAGGGTCTTTGTGTTCTCGTGTGCACTTACGTGCCAGAATTGCCTCCAGTCTTGAAGCGTCTATCAACAAGTTGTCTTCAACTCAAAGAGACTGGGCTTCAGAGTGGGGGGCATAACATTGTGGGACAAAGCAATACAGACAAACAAAGACATTTATAAGGGCATGTGTTTGTCTGTGTTAGAACCAGATCTCCCGCCAGTGAAGCATTTTCTCTCAGCCTTAGGGAAAAGGCCATTCCAGCAGCTCTCTCAGGGGGGAGCTCAATCTTTCACATTGTGGCTGTTCTGGTCAGATCCTCTCTGCTCTCTAACTCTCTAAATGTGCTTTGGCTGCTGCACAAAAGACATTAAATGTTTGCCCACTGAGTCTCTGTATAGTTCGGCTATATATGGACTGATGGGGTAAAAGGGAGAAGCTGAAGTCTTCATTGATTATATATTGGTATTCTAAAGTTTGTATTTGATTGTACTGTGCATCAGTCAAATAAATTGTTCCTTTCAGTACAAATGATGATACAAAGATCACAGAGGAAACTCAGTGGCAAGGGAAAGGATGTGAATGTATTTGTTGTACTCTTTGTAAGTTTTAACGCTGATAAAAGATGCTGTTATTTCAATTGTTGTGGTAAAATGCTCAACATTCTTCAGTGTTACAAAGAACAATGTTAAACCCTTGACTAAACAGGTGCCTCTGTTACTTTTCCACATAGTTGTGAGATGTTCACGAAAATATATGAACTCCTTCATTTTTTGTCATATCGCATAGAACTTTATTATTGTTAGACCTTGTATGACAATCTAAATGGACGCCTAATTCCTACAAGCTACAATTGTGACAGACATATTTTGGATGTTCTGAAAGGTGTTTTGATTAGAAATCTATAAGATCTACTGGACATTTTAAAATCCCGAATCCACCTTGTAATTGTTTGACATTGTTGAGGCTCTTTGAAAACACGTCCCCTTAATAACCAACGATAAATGCCCATTTCCTGAAAGGAGTGTGGGAGATGAAGATAATGAGCTCAACAGATATAACAAAGGAACAGCACACACACACACACACACACACACATACATATACCCCACCGCATGTCTGTGAAAGTTTAGTCCAAATTAGGAGCCTGGGGGAACTTGGGTGTAATGAAATATGACTTCTGAAGAGTTTTAACAACCAGAATCATTAGGCTACACATTGCCACCAATATGGAGACTTTACCATTATTATTTTTTATATAAGTTTTATGTTTAAAACTCCCATTGCAATTAAAAGCCACGCTGGTGTGTTCAAGGGGAGCGCTGGTCAATTTAAGAATTGGTCAATCTAATCAATGTTCGTAAGCATGAAAAACATATTCCCAAAGCCAACTTGAACCTGTGGTAATCAGGATAAACTAATAATAATGTGATATTTTATTGATCCCCCTTGCTCCCCTCCAGGAAGGTCAGAGCACAGGGTCAGCAACAGAACAGCAGGGTAGGGCTTCAGTGTCTTGCTCAAGGACCCTTCAGGAGTGATCATTAAGATGGGAAACCTGGAGTGGTTCGGTAGACTATCTTTCCCAGTGATTCTCAAGAGCACTGAGGGAACATATACGGTAGAAAATACACACTATACATATAGAGCATACTCAAGACAGGAACACAACATACTGTATGTGTGACAATGACACTTACCAGCTTGCTTTAAGGGTTTATCATGCTTTGTATTATTTTTTTACCCCGATAGCAATACCACATATACTTTTGATAAATAACTGAACTGGAAACTTTCTCCCCCTTTAAACCCTTTTATCTTTGCACCGTTGAACTGTTTACATGCTGAAGGGAAACATCTGTCCATCCTTCCTAAGTGCTTCTAATACAATGTGTTCTTACAGAAGGTTTTTGTAGCCGTGTGATGATGCTGGGCCGCTGGTGGGGAGGGCAACCGGTGCAGCGATGGTAGGTGAACTTCAGGAGGGACATGTCGGCAAGTTTCGATAGGACAACAGCATCCCACTGTTGGAATTCTTGCACCTTGTTGCACCCACCAGCTTCTTCACCTGGATTAGGGCTTTGCTGCCCATCTGTCCAGTGTCGGCTTACATTTAAGCCTTGCCATTTCACAGGCGCAGCTCCAGCCAGCAATCCCACCAGGCAGCTTAGCCTCTCAATGACACAGGGGCAACCTTTCTCTTGAAATTCGGCTAGGCGACACTATAGCAATGTGAAAGTGATTGCATTAGGGCAGCTAAAGGTCAGACACTCTGCCTTGGCAATGCCTCTGTAATATGGATTTAGCCTAAGTATAGCTGTCAATCTGCATGACTATCATAACTGCCAGCTGTTACTTGCAGTAGAGAATGGAACCAATACACAACTTAAGAAGAAAACTTTGACAGATATTTAGGCACAACACAACAGCTGGGTCTTGAGAAGGCACTGCAATGCCTCTGTTTATGTACCCAGCACACGCAGGGAAACTGATTCATTTCCAAGTGAAAAAGTAGGCGAACATTTAAAAAATATATATATTGTTGGTTGAAATATAATGGCCATAAAAAGGCATTCTTCCCCATATGAATTTGTCAGTCCTGCTTAAAGAGCGGGTGGGGATAGGGGCAAATTTGCACCGCAAATTGTTCCAGAATAGACTATCAAAGTAATGCAAATAGCACAGTAAATAATCAGGGAGGTGGGGAGGTGGGGCTACCCAATCCCCCCCCAGCATTAGCTTGGGAGCTGACTAAGCAATTTGCAGAGGCATTGGCTCTAAGGGCTTTTAACACTTTGTGCTGTAGATAGCATCAGCAGCATCTCAGGGATTTCCCCCAAGCTTACAGGTATTTAACTAGAGTATTTAACAAGACTCAGGAGTGATGTCTTGTGACAGATAAACTAAAGCTATGGCTTTAGTGATGTTTAAGTCTTATCAATACCCATCCCCTCTTATGTCTGGTCGTGCTTATTGTGAAGAACTTGTGGAGTAATCTCGTTGTGACACATCAGCATTTTAGGCTTTCGTTGCATTTTGTTGGCTTTTCATGCAGTGGCAAGCTTTTGTGCAGTGCTACTACTTTGTTCACCAGCAAAACAAATTTACTTATTTGCTCAATTCCCAGCACCAGCCATTTCCGTGTGGAGTTTGCGTGTTCACATTGGTTTTTGTGTGGGTGCTCCAGTTTCCCACATTCCAAAGATAGGAGATTGGAGGCTATAAGTAGGTACGAACAACTAGAGTCTGTTTGTTTTAGTCCTGTGATAGACTGGCCTCACTGCCTTCTGCCCAATGCATTCTGGGATGGGTTCTAGAAACGGAATGAATTAAGACTTTAGATAAACTGCAGAAAATGGATCCCCCTATCTGGGGAGGATGCTACGTTTGCACAATCTGAGATGAGCTCTAACTGGAATTCTTCAGAGACAGCACAGACTGCAGAACCTATGTATGGCAGTGATGCCTAAAATATGGGTCAGAACCGAAATTGGTCGCTGTGTGGGGAAAAAAGACCCGAAAGTAACATTTGGAAATGGGAAATGAAACCCTCATGTGGCAAATGCTTCTCCTTATGAGAGATGACAGTTCGAAATGGATTCAAGAGTTTGCAATAGACTTGATTGAATGCTATTGAGGTTGGACAAGAGGTGATAGAATTATGTGTGTGTGTGTGTGTGTGTGTGTGTGTGTGTGTGTGTGTGTGTGAGATGAGGATGAGTGTAGTTAGTTTCAGACCTCTGTTATGGAGGGGCATGAGGTTTACGAAGCTTTGTTTCTTGTTATGATGGATTAAAGGGGCATTACATAATGTACGACTTTTATCAACCTCTTTCCACAACGTCGGCAGGGCTCTGGCAGAGCTTATGCTGGCTTGTAATTGACATAAATAATAAAGTCACATTTTTACAACAGAGACGAGTAAGCTAGTTAATTAGAGCAAAGATCCAACAGAAATTTTGCTGCTTCCTTATTAGATTTTTTTGGCTTGTGAACGAAATGTCTTGTGACAGCGATCGCTCGCTCATACCACCTCCATTGTTGAGCGGTTGAGAATGCAAGTAGGGGTACTTCATCCACCTCACCATCCGCTGGTCATTAAGCCTGATTGATGCTTCTGCGTCTGCGAGTCTGTGTACATGCCGGGGTGACGCTCGCATTGGGTGTTTGCCAACATACTTGCACGTAGCGCTAACGCGTACTAGGGGGCAGTGTTGCTCCTCAAACGGCTCCATTGCTATTCTCCGTTTTGATTTCGTTTGTTTGTTTGTCTATACTCCTGCTCAACTAATCAGCGTTTCTTCTCTGCATAGCTACGCGTATCTAGGCAGTATAACTCGGCCTTTACTGGTCTCGGCCCACCAGGTCCTCGTTTAATGAGCAATACTGTCTTACTTCTCTTCAACCATTAATTTCTTTGAGAAGTAGGCCTCCTCTCACTTCGGCTCAATTAATGTATTTCTCTGGGAGGTAACCGGAGCGCTGATTGGAGTGAAGAATTGCATTAAGGCAACGTGCCTGCAAGGGAATGATAACACCAGATCATTAACAAAACGAAGCTGTAAATGTTTAACCGTGAATAGCATTTTTCATATGAATGTGCGCCCATCCTTACTTGTTTCCCTGCGTATTTCTTGCTGAAGCCGAGTGTGATAGATGTCGGAGCTGCTCTGTCGTGAAAAAACACGGCCACACCTTTATCATTTAGCTCGATCGAACTAGCTTTAGAAACACTGTCACTTTCAAATGGTCTTTGGAAAATAATCAGATGTATGAGTGCGTCATCAGATGGGGTATTATAACGTGGGGGTTTTGACCCTGTGTAGAGGCTAAGGGCTGCCAGGACTCATTATGACTGTTGTCCATGACTAGCTGAAGTTGCAGACATGGAGCTTTAGCAACAGGGGATTATTACTTGATCGTTTTCTTGATTGAGTTTCAGTGTCAATGGTAATGGAGCTGGACATAATAGCATCTCAGTGAGTGATATCCACTATGCCATAGCCACATGACAGAGGGCAAGAGATGGAGCAGAGCTGGAGATAAGACCCCTCCTTATTGTTAGGTGTCTCAGCATGCTGCACAAAGCTCCGCATGACTCCATCTCTTACAGCGCAGAGCATTGACTTGATCAATGTGGGTTAAGGAATAAAAATGAGAGAACGATGAAGCAAGGTTGAAGGCAACAGAGAGCACAGCAGGCTCTGATGTGGGTCTCTGATCTCGGACACACAATCTTCTCAGCTTTTTTTGAGATGGCGTTTCACTTGATTACCGATGTTATCGGCAAATCCCCAATCTGAACTTTGACCTTAAAGGGAATAAAATGAAATTGAGTGAAGAAAAAAAGACTAACCCATAAAACCCCTTTTCTGGTGAATTGCATGTCCAGTTGTCTGTGGCTCACTGGCAAAAATGTTATTAGTGGTGACCACAATGGCAGTAACATGTCACCCCATAATTAACTGTCAACCATAACAATATTGATTTTTTCCCCCTCTCTGCAGTCGCAATCTGTCACATGTAATATCGCGCATTAAATTCACTGAAGCACAAAAGTGTGCATTATCCATCTTCACAAGCATTCTGTAACGTAGGAAAGGGCCAGTGTGAGTAGTTAGCAATTTACTTTAGAGACAAATTATTAACAAGAAGTTAAATTGCGTAGCACTGGGGGAAAACAGCCGTCACAACTTGACAGGAACCCCCCAGAGATGTGTCTTAGAGTGAGGGAGATATTGATGTGGAGGATTTTCTTTTAGTTGGCTTTTGTTACACATGCGGATTGAATGTGTAACAAATCATCATCTGTGTCATTAAACTGCATCCCAACTTTGTGTTCATGCATGTTTGATGTGAACTCCATCAAGAGCCAATTAGAGGATTAATTGATAGAACTAATGGCTATAACGGGCAAAACATGACTGGACACCATAAAATAGGCTTGTTAACAAGCATTCACGTGACTTCAACCATTTGTTTTCAGACGTCTCACACCTCTAACCTTTGAGAATCATTGTCTCCAAATGGTAGCATAAATTATGTTCCCACTGTTCAATACACATTATTGAATAAATAACAGTATAACTGTGGTGCCATCATGGTTCTTTACATACTGGAAATTCTGTTAGGATAAAATCAATTGTTAATTATATTGTTAATGGGAGGGGTGGAGGGGCACAGACAGATGGCATTGAAATTAAATATGGTTTGTTTTTGCACTCTTAAAGCCTGTATCTATCTCTCTGTATCCAATTCTCGGTGGGTGCATGGTCTATATTTTATAGTAAAAGATTGCCTGAGCTGAGTGTCAACCACAGCACATACATCACACTTGCCACCATCCGTCTTTGATTGCGCCCTGCTGCCTCTGCTGCCCCACCCCCTACTGTTTTTTAACTCACTCGGCACATTCAAGCTGAAAATAGAAGAAGAAAAGAAAAGAAATTACTTCATGCTAACGGTACACGCCACAGATGTGCTCAGCATACATGTCTATGACACAGCATGAATTGGATTACCTTCTGAAAAATGTGTTAATGGTTAATTGCCACTACCCTTCTTTGAGAGACCATTATTTCATATCAGGGTATCAGCGTGATGGCACTGACTGATTGATCCTCTAGAATATGCTGTGGAAAAGATATTCAAGCCACAGCAGGCACAACCAGGGTGCAGCACAACACTAGGTAGATTATTCAAATTCTTTGGCCTGTGATGCTGTGTTGAGGGTCAGTATTCCCTCATATATATGATAAATAAGTCTGATAGAGTTCTAGGGTAATCCTTGCATCAGTTTCTTATAGCTCTCACTGCCCCATGGGTTCACAGGCATGCCACCTGCATTTGAAATGCCTTTGAGCGCTGTGTAGAAAAGTGAACAATGCAGAATTCAAATTTGCCAGCAGTCTCAATTATGCAAGCACATACCTTACTCCCTGTAACCGCCCACCTCCACTCACCTTGCTTCCGTGGCATGAATATTGCAGGGGGATTCATACTCTCTGTTCTGTTTAGAATTATGTCACATTAGAATGGTATTACTTTTCATTGTATTACTCAGGAATATTAAGGTAGCCAAGTGGCAGAAAATAGTCACTATGGCCAAAAGAAGACTGTATTTGAATGTAACAAAATACATTGTTTCTTCTTTCCCACCCTTGCAACTTTATATGCTGCGATATTGCAGAATATTATAACAATATACACTACATATTTCAAAGTCAGTCCATAGTTCAGTGTCAGTGTTCAATGTCAAATCTTGCACATGGATGCACACACACTGCACAATATTAACATATATATATAAAACAGAAAAATATATTTTTATATCTGTACATTGTTGGAGCTGCATTGCATTACCTTCTGGAAAAGTCTGGAAAAAAACTGTAATAGAATTCCTCAAGACATCAGGTGACAGTGGTGTGAGTTTCATTATTCTCACCAAATATGTTTCTTTTCTTCTGTTTCTCTCCAGGTAACCGATAAGATGGCGGCCGGGGAAGCGAATGGGCACAGCTACCTGGTGGCTTGCTGGCAGCCCATTCTGATCCTGATGCTGGGCACCGTGCTGTCTGGCTCCACCACAGGCTGCCCATCCCGCTGTGAGTGCAACATTCAAGAGCGCTCTGTGATGTGCCACCGCAAGAAGCTCATGACAGTTCCCGAGGGCATTCCCTCAGATACACGGCTACTAGACCTCAGCAAGAACCGCATTAGAACCATCAACCCAGATGAGTTTGCCAACTTTCCCAACCTTGAACACCTGGAGCTCAATGAAAACACCATCTCCACCATCGAACCTGGAGCGTTCAACAACCTCTATGGCTTGCGGACATTGGGGCTGCGTAGCAACAAGCTGAAGCTGATCCAGCTGGGTGTCTTCACAGGACTGAGCAATCTCACACAGCTGGACATAAGTGAAAACAAGATCGTCATCCTGTTGGACTACATGTTCCAGGATCTCTACAACCTCCGGTCTTTAGAGGTGGGCGATAACGACCTAGTTTTCATCTCCCACCGGGCTTTTCATGGTCTAAGTAGCCTGGAGCACCTGAGTTTGGAGAAGTGCAACCTGTCCTCTGTGCCCACAGAGGCCTTCACCCACCTCCACAGTCTGATCACTCTCAGGCTGCGCCACCTCAATATCAATGTCATACGGGATTACTCCTTCAAACGGCTCTATCGCCTCAAAGTGTTGGAGATAGCCAATTGGCCATATTTGGATACTATGACCCCAAACTGCTTGTATGGATTAAATCTCACCTCCCTGACCATTGCGAATGCCAACCTGACCACAATTCCTTATGTAGCTCTGCGGCATTTGGTCTATTTACGGTTTCTTAATCTTTCCTATAATCCTATCCATACTATTGAGGGGAATAAGCTGCATGATCTTCTGCGTCTTCAGGAGTTTCACCTGGTTGGAGGGAGGCTAGCAATGATTGAGCCCTACTCCTTCCGTGGCCTAAACTACCTGAAGATTTTAAATGTGTCTGGGAACTCTCTTAGCACGTTAGAGGAGTCTGCATTCCATTCAGTGGGCAACCTGGAAACTCTAGCCTTGTATGATAACCCCTTGGCCTGTGACTGCCGACTGTTGTGGGTTTTCCGAAGACGCTGGAGACTGAACTTCAACAGGCAGCAGCCCACCTGCGCCTCCCCCGAGTTTGTCCAAGGCAAAGAGTTCAAAGACTTTCCGGATGTTCTGCAGCCTAACTACTTCACATGTCGCAAGTCCAGGATCAGGGATCGCAAAGCACAGCAGAAATTTGTTGACGAGGGAGCTATTGTTCATTTTGCTTGCCAAGCAGATGGGGATCCTGCCCCAGTGATAATGTGGCTCTCCCCACAGAAGAAGTTCATCACCACCAAGACAATTGGAAGGCTTTCTGTGTTGCCAGATGGTACCCTTGAGGTGCGCTATGCCCAGATTCAGGACAATGGTACATATGTGTGTATAGCCAGCAATGCAGGCGGAAATGACACCTCTCTTGCCCATCTGCACATTCATAGCTACTCACCCGACTGGCCTCACCAGCCCAACAAGACTTTTGCCTTCATCTCCAACCAGCCCACTGAAAATGGTGCTAATGGTACACGGGCCAATGTCCCATTCCCCTTTGATATAAAGACCTTGATCATTGCTACCACCATGGGCTTCATCTCTTTCCTCGGCGTTGTCCTGTTTTGCCTGGTACTGCTCTTCCTATGGAGCAGAGGTAAAGGCAACACCAAGCACAACATTGAGATCGAGTATGTGCCACGGAAATCGGACGCTGGCATGAGCAGCAGCACGGCAGATGCTCCTCGCAAGTTTAACATGAAAATGATTTAATGGAGCTATGGAACTGATTAACTTTGAACTTAAAAATAAAACAAATGGAAAAATAAAGACACGTATTTCCTCTCTTATAAACCTGTGGATCATGGTCTGTTAACATAGAGTAATCTGTTTTTTCCTGACTGAAGCACTGGAGAGGAGGGCAGTTCCTGGCTTTCAGGTGAGAAGGGATGAAAACACACCCAGTGTTACAGAGCATTGGTGGTTTCTGCAAGGCCTGTGGGGGCATTGTTTGAAAGTCAATTTTGTCGTAAGCAGTTCATATTCTTGTGGATTTATACTGGGAAAAAACAATATCAGAAAAGAGAAACACTTCTAACAGCCAGAATGGAAGGGGCAGATCATATTTTGGCCATTGCTGTTTTTGTCTGTGTTTTTAGTTTATTGATTTTTTCAAGGGTAGGCGAGTTTGTGTTAAAAAAAAAAGTACGAAAGAGATTTATATGGGTTGGTGAGCACATTTACACAATATTTGAATATTTGTGGTACTTTTGTACGTGATGCATTTCATGTGTATCATTACACAATACACCAGTGTTACAATAGTGTATACTAAGTGCTACATGTAGATAGCCATTTTTCTTTCCTACAGTGATTGTTCTGAAAGTCACCAGATGTGTTCCAGATGTGTCATATGTATGTTTCATAATACCAGATAAACATTGTTTGTTGAAAGATTATGCCCCAACGATTAGGAGAAGATATTTGAAATAATACGGTGTAATGATATTAACATTGGGAATACAAACTGTCAGTGATGTATGAACCTTATTTTAGATGTCACAGCAACAAATGCATATCCAGATTATCTGCCTACACTGGAAGTACACTGAATGGTAAAACGTTAGATTGGTCATTCTGCGACCTGAATGCAGTGATTATATCAAATGATGCATCAAGACCTGACCTGATACCAATTCTGAATACCAAACTAAAAATCAGCCAATAAAAAGTTTGTTAGTTTGTTAGACCATTCCATTTAGTATAACAGAGATTTAGCTATGTTTCATGTTTAAAAGAAGCAGTTCAAAAGAGGCAGAAATCAAGTTTCTTTGATGCGGCTCTTGATATGAAATTTTAGTATTGGGGAAACTCTCTGATATAGCCTCTGAGCCCATTATCCAACAGTAATATCCAGACAGTGCACAATTATTATAGCCAGAGCGTGATGCGGAGGGAAATATGTGAGATGTTGCTGTGGATACGATGCTCCATGCCAACAATAGCATCTATGCTAAGGTTCTGACATCAAACAGAGTAGTAAGCATGGGTACTTTTATGTTGTATTTGCTTCTCCCTGGCATTTTAAATTGTATTTCAAATGGTCTTATGTAATGGCATTATTTTGTTCTTATTAACATGATTGTGGGGAATAAAAGTTGTGATGCTCAAGTTTTTGGATACAATGTGCTCCTCAACCTGTAGACTATTTCTTTCATTGGTGGTTATTTTTCTGTAATATTGTTTTAGGAAATTAATGATTTATTCATCCCATTGCTCCCCCCATCAAAGCCATGGAAATATTACCTTCCAGGATTATTTACAGGTATGCTATCCCCAAAAATATGCGATGCGATATTTGTGGGGGTGGGTGGGGAAAGAACTGCCGCAAGTTACGCTCCCAAATGGTCCTGCATTTAAAACACGAAGTTGCGCTCTTACCTTTTCAAGTACACACTGTGGACAGCTGGGCTTTGCGAGTGTGTGCAAGGATAAAGGCCAAGTTATTTATGATGGATGACATTACAGACAACGACACAGTAATGGGCTGGAAGTATGGACTGAATATGCAGATGGTTGGAGTGACACAGATGGTTTCACCCATGGAGCGATCTGAAGCAGCTTTGGTGTAATCCCTTTTGCATAAAGGAAAAAAAAAACACTGGATATGGCTTCTGGTTCTCCCTCTTGCTGATTATGAATGCTCTCTTCGTTCAAAGTGTGGCTACTGTACTTAGCCTTTTTTGGTCCTGAATGATACCGGGATTTCGTTTTTCTTTTCTCTTGTTCCTTTTTTTTTATTTTCACCCTGGACTATGTTGACCATGTAGTCCAAGCCAACTTTTTACAAAAAGATATTTAAAAAAAAAAAAAAAAGAAATCTATGGAAAAATACATTCAAATTGTTCTGTGCAATAAAGGTAATATGCAGATTTTTTTTTTTTTTAATTAACAAAAATTTTGTTGATGTTGAATTGTTGAGAATATGGTATGTTGTATTAAATAATCTATGGAGTTTTTTAAACACATGATAGTCCTATCTTGATTTTAAAGGTGCAAAAAGTAAGATTTGTACTGTCCCATAGCACACAATGACCATATATCTGTGGGGGTTGATCAGTAGGAATTACTCAATATTTACTTCACCAGGTGCTGAGATTTCTGGTCTTCAAAGCTCACTTTCTAGCCCATATTCACTTGACATTTCAGCTAGGAAGGATAAAAGGATGAAGGAAGGATACAAAGCCTTGTTTTCAAGCCAAAAAGCCAAATAACTAGGAAATATTCTTATTGCAGTACTTTGCATCATGATGTATCACCTCTTCACTAAACACTTCTGTTGGATCTCTGCTCTAATTAGCTAACTTACTCATCTCTGTTGTGAAAATGTGATTTTATTATTTATGTCAATTACAGGCCACCGTAAGCTCTGCCAAAGACCTGTCGACACTGCCTTGGTTGCTGATAAAGGTCAATAAAATTCATAGATTACCCTTAAATATTTTGCTGTCCACACACAACCTAAATCATAACTGAACATTTCACATCTTCTAGGAATGTAAATGACCAAATGAGCAACTTATTGTTTCATTTCCTTGATTGAATACCTCATTAAATGATGGCCGAGATGACACGGTAATTTAAAATCTTTTTCATATGTTTTGACTCTAATTACTTATTTACATGGGAATTGGTAGTTCCCTTCTGTTCTCTGGCCCCTAAAAGTTAATTAACCACCATTAGTAAAGGATCACAGGAAACATGATATGGACAGGGAATATTATTAATTTACATTGCAAATTTGTAATCTTAAAGGGGCCATGTTGGAAAGCAATTAGTTATTGGGCTTCAAAATAACAAAAAACTCTTTTACATGGAGTTAGAATTGTAATCTCTCAGTGAAACATGAGCAAACTGGGTGACTCTTCCTTTGAAGGTTATGTGAAATGACCACAGATAGGACAAGTATAACCTAGTTCCATAAAACAGTGCTGCTCTGCATTGAGTTTGGATCTCTGTCCCATTCCTTTTATTCCACATGCCACCTTGGTTAGGAATCCACAGGGATTTATGACTTTTTTTTTTTCTCAAGCCGTATCAAAGCATACTCATTTATCTTCTGACTTGAAAACAGACAGGCAGAATAGAAAACGAGAGAAGCTATTCTTGAGGCCCCAGAGCCCCAGAGAGTAATGTAGAAATCCTTTGTTTTCATTTCTCACATGTTGGATCTGTGCTTGATTTCTAGGTCAGGAACAGGCTGATGGATTCTGACATTGTGCGACAAGTCTCCTCTCCTCAACTGAGCATGAAAATACATAGACACCTCTGGGTCGTCCTCACAATCATCCAAATCCATGTGCTTGACTACAACTGGGAAATACTGTAGGCAAACAAAAGTGGGAACTTGCCATTGGCTGTGCCTCTATCACACAATAGAAACAGCAGATGCCTGAGATAAAAAAAAACATGTCATTTGAGATTTACAGTTAGATGTTGAATCTTAACTCAAGGCAGGTTAGCCATCTCTCCGTGTGGCATTTCCATATCAAAGGGCCCCAGTTTGGGTCTGTGATGTGTGTTTCTACAGTATATATCGAGGGCTTGGAGCCAGAAAAGTGTAACTAGCATTTTGGGCAAAATTGAGATCTATGTATCAAGTGAAATAGTCTAAGTATCTCCTTATTTGTATATTTATGTGATGGCATCATTATCGAAAGATAAATAGAACAGAGTTTTTAAATTTGTCTCTCCTAGGTTTTGGCAAATGTGACGCCCCTCAGGTAGAAGACCTCAATATACTGTATGTTCATTCATTTACCCACTGTATATATAGAGGTTATTCATGTTGTCAAAGAATCAGTACAGCTAATTTAAGACTTGAGCACAAACCAACATGTGGAAGTCATATTGTTGGGGTGATGTGACTATAAAAACTGTATTTTAGGGTAATCTATTAGACAATGGATAACTAGATGACCAGACTGTGGGTGAAGAAAAGAGTGGCAGTCTGCATGAAAAAATACATTGGAGGTCCAGATTCTCTCAGGTTGCATTGCAAGGTCAATTTCTTGCACCTCAGTCGCTTGAGCTAAGAGTGCAGAATTTTTCTCTTATTTAGTAAGAAATTCAAGCAAATCAAGTTGCAACGCAAACAAGCCCTTGAAAACAGCAAACAAATAGTCCCTTATTCACCAAATCCAAGCACAAACTGTGTGCTTCAGCTTTAAAACGAATCCACCAAGGTCTGGCATCCTTGCTCCCTAAAACACCCTTTCTAATTGGATTCCAGGATGGAAAACCCTCTCCTTGCTTGCCTGACTTGCTGGCAACAATGTTTGCATCTCCCAGCAGCGATTGCAGCCATTCTGAGGGGCTAAATCTCTTTGCGCTAAAAGTCTTTACGCCCCCTTTCATAGGGCTTTATAGGCACTACAGTAATTTAGGTGAGTTGGTGTTGGGTGAGTGTTAGTGAATTGGGCGCAATCTGGATTTGCATGGCCTCGCCTACAAATTGCTATTATGTGGGCATAATAATGTGATTTGCATATAATTTACATGTGCATTTCCATCACAGACACAATGAAGCTTTCCTTTTTTTTGACCAGCACTATTAGGCACGCTTTCCAGTCATTGCACACAATTAGTGAAGGCATTCTGATTTGGTCATTTTGGTAGCCTGTGCTGTTCCCCGCACAAACCTTGAGTGAGGTGGAGCCTGAAGTGTACCACATTTGAAGACCACCTTTCTAATGTTGATTGGTTCGCCGTTTTGCAGAAGCCGAGTCTCAATTGTCTCAGTCATTAAAAATCCCTCTTTGATCTATTCATCCCCTTCATCTACATCGCTTCATGAATGAACTGATGTGAGGAATCAGAACGGTAACGTGGATTCCCCTGGTCGGTGTATTTCATATAAAGAGCAGGTCATCCTCATATCTTTACACAGTACAGACCATTAAAAATATGTTATTACTTTTCCTATCTGTCCAACCCAGTCCTTTGAGTCAGGGCAGGCCACGGGGTTCTGTATACCCTATTTAACAGCATGTGGTTTGTCTTTAATGTTAAGGGTGTCAGTGGAGCTATTGCAATGATAGAGAGTCAAACTTGAGTAATAGGGAAACATACTCTACACCACACAGGTCATTATATTACATCATTTCATATCATATATATTGAGCCTTCGGTGTGTAATATTTGAAGTAAAAACCCGCTACAACAATGTCACAATCAGGTATCTAGGTGTGACAGTATAAATGCAAGCTTAGAGGGGCAGAACTTGTCAACTTAGAGCTCAGTTATTTAGAGTTTATCGTTTCGCCGTTGTAAAACTTTGTCTGGATAGTCATTTTCACGCACCATTAAGGCAAAATGGGATATAGCCGCTAACAACAATTTCGAAGACATAATGTTAACTCAAACATCTTCCAGAGGCGCCGATTTCCCAGGAAGTTACATGCTGCAGCTTTATCATTTTTTCTCTCTCTCTAGATGACCTGTCACATAACAGATTGCCACAGTATGCACCACAGGACTGAGGCACATTCAAGTTGATCCTGTTTGATCTGTTCTTCATAGAATACTGTCCATAATGAAGACCTTATTTTGCAAAGCACTATACATCTAAACACCATCATGTTTTATTTGGTTCTTTAAGATTTAGCTTTATTGTCATTGCACAGAGTACTGAGACAACGAAATGCATTTTTCACACACCGCTGACTGGACTTCGGCAGTGTTGGTGGGCACCACAGCTGTGACACCACTCATTTTTTTCAATCACAAGCTCACAGCTGGAATACAGCCTCCTGGTGGCGCCGCGGATCGAACCAGTGGCCCTGGAGACCCGATGGGTCGGCCTCTCTAAACGCTAGGCCAACCTACCGCCCCGCTTTATGAAGCCACTAAAGCAGCTGCTTATTCAGCCAATCCATAACAATCTACCTATACATGGGAAAAGAGGGGGAACGAGATGAGGATCAAGTAAATAGGTTCAAAGGTGTCAGATGCTGTCAGATTGTATTACTGAGTAGCCAAACACACAAGCCTTGTTTATAAAAATGTTCTTTGACTTTATCCTTGATTTGTATGATCATTTCCAAGAATAGGATAACAGTAATATCTATGTCACTCAAACCTTTGGTGATGATAGAAATTGTTTTATATTTTGATATACCACAGCACCTAAAAATGATGTCAAAATGTTTCCTGGTAATTTTGCCATCAGCATCAATTTTTCTTGGATTCTTGGATTTGGTCAAAAACACAACATTAGCGCATCAAACTCCTTTTCTGAAAGAGACTTAGCATATAAACATCTTTAAAATTAAAGGCCCAATCCAGGATCTTTTGTGTGTTTGTAAAAATGGGCACACATTCTTGAAGGGCGGGGCCTGTGAATGGAAAATAATGTTTCTGCAGCTTTCAAGTCACATCTTAACTCAAAAGTAATAATACATTTTGTTCCAGTGTTTACACAAAATACAAATAAATAGTATCAAAAGCTCAATGACTCAAGCTCCAGTGTAGAGTGTGGAAATGTAATCAATCCAATAAAATACACAAAAACAAAGCCAGAAAGGGCTATGGGCCATTTAATTAAGGACTTGGCTGATATGTGCAGAATCAACCATGAAGACTTTTGACTTTTGACGAAAGCCCAAGGCTTTGCAGCTCTCCCAAGTGTTAACTCTCCTATTGAGTTACACAAAGCAAATTACCACAATCTCTCTTGAAAGTGAAAGTCAAAATCAAAGAAATATCAACACATCTATGAGTCCAGTTCAAATGTATTTCAGATTGCCCAGAGGTCCAGAGTTTTAGAGGCTGTTGACTGAGGTCCTCATTTGACAGGATTGTGGAGAAACTGGAGAAGACCATTTATTTTGTTACTGAATCCACTGACTCTCTGATAAGGGATCAGATTAAGAGTCTACCATACAAGCCAGAGAGCACCAATCTATTCTTTTGTTAGCTGGGACACTGCTTCACTGATATATGTTCAAGACCCAAATTATCTTGTTGACCCAACGTGTCCCCATGTCGCTGAGTAAACTTACTGAATGCTTTCCAACTGAAAATTGTCCCCCACATTCTACAGTACTCCCACTGGCACACTGGATACACGGGTTGCCATAGTGTACTTGCATGCTAAGGAATATAATCAATGAGCTAAAAGAGGTGAAATATGAGATCTGAGATATATCGTATTTTATTTTAGTTTATTTTGACAATCACAGAGACCTACATGTCTCTGTAGCATTCAACAACTCCAGCGTAGTTTCTGTTGATTTGAAACACCCAAGCATGTAAAGATATTAATATATGGACATTTCAAACCTGGTAGACGGTTTCTGAACTGAATATGCATCATTTCACTTCCCAGAGAAACTAATAACACGACCAACCCCCTATACATTTCCTCAAAATATCTAATTATATATCCAATACCATGTGAGTGGAATTGGAGTGGAAGATTATTTCCTGGTGGGGGGTGGTCTATTTACATGCAACATAATATTCAATGTATTTATGAGATGCTTTAACTTCTAACTTCAACAGTTGGTGGATTTTCTGGCTCTAAGAGACTTTCATCTTTCTGGGTCCATGGGTTTATGTCTGGTGTGGCTCCCGTGAGGGGACTTAGCTGTTGCTTTGATGTCGAGCAGACAGTTCTACAGAGTTACAGAGTTACAGAGTCTATGCCCCCCACCCCTCGACTCACCCCCAGAAAAAACAAACAAACATATATATATCTATATACATACCCCTCTCATACTCGCTTTTGACTGTTTTGGTATTGTTTTGCTCTCTTGGCCAACCCCATGGCTATCGAGCATGCACCAGGATGCTGTCCAAAAAGTCGATCTGTTGAGGCACATTTTTGCCTGGGCTATATGCCACAGCCCACATCTCTGTGGGCGACTCAATCTACCCTCCTTATTTATTTAACAACCCCATGAAAGAGTCATGAGTTCCCAATTCTAAAAATGTGACAGCCAAAAGACTGCATCTGTCTGCCATTAAAACCTTCTTTCTGGCAGCTCCCTAAAGGGGACTCGCTACAGGAAGGCATCTATAGTGAACCTATAATCTGTGTTCACTTCAGGGGACAGCAGACTGTTTGCAGGCGGATGCATTTCCAAGGTGATTTGAACAATTATAATCAAGGTAAATAGGTGAGGAGGTAAGGGGCCGATCCATCCTATAATTCTGTTCTACTTCCAATTCCTTCGCGTGAGGCCTGAATATGCCAAAGTAAGATAATTGAGCACTCAGTTGTTGTTTCACCTTGAAGTGGATAACCACTCTCCAAATGAGTTGGCTTCTGCTTACTTGCCTCAAGGACAGCAGGTTGCTGAAATGCGATGGGGCAGCCAAGGCAGGTGCCAATGTGAGATAGACGATGTGATCTGATGAAAACAGGACAGCCAGGCTGCTGCTCCCATTTGTCAGCATTGTTCCAATATTTCTGCAGGTGAGGTGTGGGTTTCATTTTTCATTATTTTCTCCATCTGCCTCCTGATATTGTGTTTTTGTCTGTCTGGGGAGTTTTCCAGAGGGCTTTCTGCCATGTTATCTCAGTGAAGTTAAAGCTTCATCTTATTGTTCAGTCTTACTCTACGGGATAATCAAGACAAAAGATAGTATGTATTGTGTTTGACTTGCAGAATCAGAACTGTAGAGATTTGCCTGTCTAAATGACAGCCTGTAAAATAGGATCCATTTAGCTGGCGTAAATGTAATTCATGTTTGTTCAATTTGGATAAACAGATGATTCTGCGATATTTGGAGAGCGATCAAATGTGACCATCATGAACTGTGGGACATTGAGGTGTAATTGCTTTTATGGATTTTTTTTGTAAATGTAACAGCTAGAAAAAATGTCACGATGTGTCATTTAAAAGGGCACAAACAAAGACCTTGAGTGCTCCATGTTTAAATTCCTTCCAGCCATATAACCATCGGCGTTGCTAGACCCCTTTAACTGGGGCACGTGCTCCAGTATTGATCTGCCGTGCCCAGTAAAATCTCACGTTCTTAACAAGTTCCAGTGGATTCATTTAGATTGATAATAACGGGAAAATAATGCATTTTTTTCCTAATCCACAATGTCAAAGCAACGCAGTTTAACCCCAAATACAAAACACCCAAAACATGACAGGACTAAAGTAAGTTTTTAAATAATACCGAAGATCTTATTTTGATTTTGATTTGACTCAAACATTATTGACTCCTGTAGATGAACATCAGAAAATTCTTTGGACGTAGCAGAGACAGGGAGTAAGGAGACATGAGACTGAGAGAGGTAAGACCTGGCTGTAGTTGGTGATAAACAAGCCAGCTAGCTAACCTACTTGCAGGTCTGGCAAATGTAAAAGCCTGAATGATTATATGAATTTGGGGAGGCTATAGTTGATCAGATTCCGTTTTTTGGAATGTTGCACCAGAGAAAGAGAAGCAGGCTGCAGGAGGAGGAGGAGGAGGAGGAGAGACGGATTTGGATGAACAGTCGACGCAAAGCGAGAGAGAGGAGAGAGACAGGAGAGACCACTCCCCAGAAATGAAACTGAGGGAGCAGTTGCCACAGTAGCAGAGGACATCAGACTGGGGGCAAGGGAAAAGTGACCTAGGGGAAAAGCATTGTGGCCCAAATCAAGTGAAGCTGTCACAACTTTGGGTTTAAAAAGCGATCCTTTAAGTCTAACTGGTTTGGAAGCTTTCCATGGTTAGAATATTCCATATCTAGAGATGCAGCTTTTTGTTTTTCATGTAGGATGTTTGGTAAACACATGAAGCATGACACGTTTGTAAATACTGGCCTAACAAACCGGAAAAAAAAGCTCTGGATCTCTTTAGAGAGCATGAAAAAGCACCTGCCCATAAAGCAAGCAAGCTTTCCTGGCACCGCTTTAAAGCCAGTGCTGCTCATGGTAGTGTTGTTGAACAGTTACGCTCGGCAAATAAAGCAGAAATATTGTGGCTGTCAAACAGTTTGATCCATTTCTGCAGTCATACTCAGCCCCATCACACAGTACCTATTTATCACGTCTCAAAAGGAGATAATTGAGTGCTGTGCTCAAGAGGTAACAGCAACTATTCTCAGTGAATTAAAAGATGCAGGAATGTTTTCAATTACGGCAGATGAAGCCAGAGATGGAAACACTGAGCAGTTGGCAATATGTGTCACTGAAGGTAGAGTAAAGGAGTGTTTGCTGACCATGACAGAATTGAAGGGATTTGATGCAGAATGCATAACTGCTGCAATTGAAGAACAGCTGGCTCAAAATAGCATTGAACACCTTAAGTGTGTTGCACAGGCTTATGATGCAGCAGTAATGAGTGGGGCAGTTGGAGGTGTCCAGTGATGTCCACTGCTATGCACATCAACTGAACTTAGTACTGTGTCACACCTGTCAAGCAGTACCAGAAGCCAGGGATTTATTTGACCTGTTCCAGAGTGTGTACTCATTTTTCAGTGTTTCACTTGTAAACCATCACACATTCAAAGATGTTCAAAATCAGATGCAATCAGATCCCATAGCCATGTGCTGCTACCAGACAAAGGCAGAAGCAGAAATGCATGGAGGTTTATGTAGTGGACTCTAGTTTTGGAGTAGTGAGTGACCTCGGTGATGCAGAGCAGCTGAAAAGAAACCAGTTTCTACCTAGCCTTGACAGGATGTTTGCCGAGATGGCTCAGCGTTTTTCATCTCTTAACGGCCAAATTCTAAGAGGTGTTCAGGCCTGTAATCCTGGATCAGACAGCTTTCTCTGTGAGGAGCCCCTCAGAGGTCAGATCATTACAATGTTGGTCTAAAATCTGACCTGCAACAAGGAAAGCCTTCCAATAAAAGACATGCAATGTGTTTTCAACTTGCTGGATAAAGTCCTTCAGTGTGCTGAGATGGCTCCACGCTTGGCTGAGGTGCACAATGGGACAAGGCAGGCTTCACCAGCTTGCTGTCTTAATGGTTGAGAAGGAAGAACTTTGTAAGTTGAGTCACGGTCAGTGACAGTCTGATTGACCACTTTGCCAAAATGAAAAATAGACGGTACAGTTTAATGCTCAAAAAATGAACCAACTCAGTTTGGACTTGGTGTTGGACATGAGAGTCACTCTGAAGTTATTATTGTGGAATGCAGAAGAATGCAAAAGTGCAATAGTTTAATGACTTGAGTCGGTTTTGTTGTTATTATTTGCACATGCAGGGTATGCCTAAAAAACATGTTGAGAATGTTCATAATGTATGTTGAAATAAAAATATTTAATAATGATTAATATGTCTACATTTCTACCTTTACCACTAGTAGTTGTTTCAGCAGCAGCAGTACGGCAGTGGCAGTAATAGTGGGCTAAGCAAGGGAAGTTCATATAGCACAGTGTAGAGCACATTTCATACACGCAGCATTCAAGAAAAAAAATTTGTGATTACTGTGCCCCAGTAGAGCTTCATGTCTAGCAACGCCCCTGCATATAACCTTACAATATCTTGACAAACTAGTTATGTGAACTACATTTAGCACTTAGAATATAGACACATGAACATGCACATGAAACTAAATGAGTAAATAACTACTATTTTGCTGAGCCCCCATTTCAAGGTACTATTAGTGGTAGTAAAAATAGTGGACTTAAAAAATGTGCTTATTTAGATAAGGGCAAAAATCTACAAATTGTATGACTTTTTCCAGAATTTACAATAACTTCTCATCTCAAAAGCCTCTTTGTGTAACTATGAACTGAAATGTGAAACTATTACAAAGGATTCTTTGAAAACACTTGCAGGAAAACAATGCAGGAAATATTATGCAGTGCCAAAAGCTCAAATTGGCCCGGTGGACCATGAACAACTATGAGCAATTGTTTGCAACTGCAGACCTCAATGTGTGGCAGCATATCCACACATCCCCTGAACAGCTGACGGTGAAAATTAAGTGCTAGAAACACTGATGGCTGGTATTCCAGCAATGAATAATTCCTAAAACACAGCTGTGCCTAATCAAAGGCATGTTTTCCAAATCGAGTGCATTCACCCATCCATTACTTTCATGATGGGTTGCATTAAAAATGCTGTCATCGGTATGATAAACTATGCTCCCTTCAATAGAGGTGCATCTTACTGTTGTTCTCCAAGAAGCGAAAGGATTCAAAATTGACTCATGTTAATTACAGGCTGTTCACCAAAAGGAGACACACATTTTAAGTCACTTATTTCGAATTAGACACACCATAATCATTGAATGCAGTATGCTTTATCACATAATTACCAGAGGAATCTTGACAAAATTGCAAGGCAATCTCTAATTTCCCAAAGAGGTGATAACTGTATGACAGAGTAACTTCAACAGATCCATTGATTAAAATTGTGTTGGTAGAATGGAACATCAGACAGGCTTAACAACACAAAAGGGACTGTGATCAATCAAGTTGTTCTCTGAGATCCAAATCCCTTGGTGTAAAATAGTGTAGATGTCAGAAACTAGTTGAATGCCTCAGTGATGACTTGCTCTGTGCAAAACCCTAGGGATGAGCAATACAACAATGGCAAGGCACCACATAGCTGTAGAGATATTACAAGTCTAAGCTGTTGGGGCTTTTTCAACAGTCTCACTGCAGGAGCCCATGGAAGAATTTCCTCTCATTCAGTGGGACAGAATTGCCTCGGTTGTACTCATCTTTCAATTATTAAAAAAGAGTCACAAGGAGAAAGACGAGGGTGAGAAAATCCTGTTCACTCCAAATGACACTGCAGAGGAGAGCCCTTGAGATGAGTTGTCTTACAAAATAATAAATAGAGTCTATAGAAATCTTTCTTTTTACTTCAGTCACTGCTTCAATGGGGGATGACTGTTTTTCAGTCTCAAAACCACATTAATACAATAGTCAAGGTTTATTCATGATCAAAAGCCAGACTGAAGTTTTTGCCTTTATTTCTTACAAATAAGCCAAAGGATATTGTGATCAATTATTCCTTCAATATTTGCAAGGATGAATTTGAATTCTGTCATAATTACTGTAGCGACCTTGCTGCCCCGGGGTCACGGCAGACAGAGGAGAGATCACTGGCCAGCAGGGCTTTTTATTTAACACAACATCCAACAACCGGGTCTTGGCTTACTTTCCTGTCATCTGGCTGTCATCCCCAGGATTTCCCAATGGTGAAAACAATGGTGTCTACGTCCTTCAGTTATTGACATAGCATGTATGCATTTCCCATCACACCGAAACCAATGGTATCCACGTTCTTCAATTATTAACCTAGCATGTATGCAGTGTGGGAGATCGACCCTCAGTTCACGACACCGTTATTTACTAGAGTTGCTTATGGTAACAAAATAACTTTTTTACTACAATGAACACACGTGAGTATATGAATTTTAACACAAGGAATATATATTTCCCATCTTAGTTATGTTCACACTAGTACTTCAAGGTAACTTAAAATCTCCCACACCTGAATTTGGCACATCAGCCCCACCCCCAGACTGCCACAATTACTACAATTACAATTACTAAGTTTGCTTTTCCGTTTCTGGTGATAGATGACTGTGCTACGTAAGTATTAACTGGACGGAGGCAGATATCTTTACTTCAGTTCCTTTACTCAAAACACAAGCACATGCACTAACACAACTCTGCCCTCTACAGGAACAGGAAACGACAGGAGGCAACAGGAAGTCGAAATCACCTTTCAACAAAAAGACACACATATCTTCTGAAATAATAAGAAATTGAAACAACTTTTTCCCAATAAGAATATAGGCATAATTGATAATAGAGTATATTTAATAGACAAAGGATTATGATCTCTGATATCTATTCAGCTAACAGTGTTGCCAACGTGGCCAGAGAAGGGAGAAGGTGGATTAGGACCACAAAGACCATTCCACAGACCACTCACTAACTGGTCCGGACCACTAGCTTCAGCGCCCCTAGTGGTAGTAACCAGTGGTCTGTGTTAGCGACCATGGTCAGTGGACAGACCACTGAATTCTCTACAACCCCTGCAGGGTTTGTTTGTCATTAGTTCATGTATTTACATTTGTTAAGGGAATCTTATTATAAAGTGTTACCAATGTGTGTCACATCCTTGGATAAATTATCACAGTTCCCATATTTTTCTTTGAGGCAGGTGTCCTTGGGCCAATCACGCTCACTGAACTGCAACCAAGAGGTAGCGAGCTAGCAAAAATAAAAGTGAAAAATGTCACAAGAGAATTTTGTAACCCTAAAGTTGGGGGGGAAAAAATTAAAATTCAAGAAACTGGAAGGACAGAAAAGCACAGAAATTTAGTGAACTGGTTCAAGAGGACGAGTATGTCATCTGTAGCTGTGCAGTCAAACATTATGTTATCTGGAATATGTGCTTCTCAACCAAGTAGTATGAGGAAGTAAAACTGGTAGAGGTGTCAAGGAGGTAGAGGCCAGTCAAGGAGATTTTACTTGTTTTAAAAATGTGCGCACAATTTAGTAAAACGAGCGTACGTTCTTGAAAAAAAATATGATCTGACCACTCAGGGGCTCCGTAAAGACGCAACCAGTGCAGGGACTATTAAACAGGTGTTATATGTTCTCTCCTTCTGGTCTGGCTACAGCATTTTCGACTAGCTGCCGTTTTCTGAAGACGTCTTGGGAAGACCAGACAGCAGTATTGCAGTAGCCAAGTCTACTGGTGATAAAAGCAAAAAGCATGCATCATTATTTGGAGAGAAATTGTACGTGATAAGAAGCTGTTCGGGTTGACATAGTTAATGTGGGCTTCAAAATTTAAAGCATGCCTATTTTTTTTTTTATTAGGAGCCAGAGATTTTAGGATTTTAAGTGTGAAATGTTTCTCTCTGGATCTGCTTCAACAACTCACTTCAACAACTGTTTTGTCCTTATTAAGTTGAAGGAAGTTCTGGGTCATGCCATGCCTGTGTTAATGTCATTAATGCTCTTAAATAATTTGTGAATGGGGCCTAATATCGTCTTTCGTCTTTCTGATGCTCTCAACCTTGATTATAATACATGACAAAAAGTCAGGTGAAATATGTAAAACCAGAGGAGGGTCTTACAACAGCCGATAACCTTGAATAAAATTCTTGAGTTATGAAAGTTATTAGAGACCAGGTCAGAGAAAAAAATGTAGCCCTTACTTCTTTAACAGCCCTTTGGTACTTGCAGTTTATTGGCTTTCCACTGGCAGTCAGCTTTTTTACATTTCCTCTTTAGGGCCTGAATATGTTCATTAATCCAAGGTAAGGTGTTAGGATTAAACTTTTTGATCTTACAAAGGGCTGTTTCATCAAGAATAGATGTGCAGTGCTTTGGTAAAACAAGCTCCTCTGTATCTCGTAGAGGTGTGGCAGCACTGGAGGCAGAGGAGATATGACTGAAAGAAAATCTCAGAAAACCTACAAGCAATATATATGTGTGTTAAAAATGTGTTCCAATTAACTACATTACATTTGTTTATTAGTACAGAAATGGTATAAACATGTATAGCGTTATTAAGATGGATGGGACTTTGAAGGAGATGAAAGTTAGTTCCATGTTAATAGCAAGAAGACGCCAGCCAGCCCTGCTAGGGTGCAGTCTGTCACGGCTGAAGAACACAAATGGTACTCCCAGAGGTGCAGTAGCCTTTTAGCCAGGGGGGGAATTAGCCAATGCGGCTGAACTTTATTTAAGCATAGTGGGGAGCGAGCAGATCCAGAAACCACAGCAGCAAGGGAGTCAGGCAGTCGTTTGTCCTCTTTAACGTTATGTAATAATGTGATAATAATTCCCTCCAGTTCGGGAATGTTCTGGCCCAAGCTGACTCAACCCAAGCACTTGGCTGGGGTCAGGAGGTGGCTACAGTAGTTTACAGTAGTAAACCACAACTAACACACAATAGACAATGCACATGCTACCATCTACAGGAAAAAGAAAACAGGCAAGAGGAAGTCAAAATCTAGCAACCAAAAGGCACAGGAACCAATCAAACAGAGGACATTTATCATTTCAGAAAAAGAATTATCTTCACAATAAATGTAAAATGTTTCCAATTAACTCAAAATAACCTTCACACCTTTTATGTTGCACATAAAGATGTCCTGTCCCCACACAAGTATGAACAAGTGAGACTTGCTGTAGGGTACAAAAAAAGGCATGTTATTTACTGCAACAGTAGGGTGGGGTCACTGGATAGCTAATAAATCTATCTCGCCTTAAAAGATTAAATTCAGCAAGGAGGAAAACTGCATCACAACAAGATGCATAAGTAAGCGGAAAAAAACCCCAACACAAATTGAAATAGTTTGGAATTATTTTAGAAACTTAAGCCACACTGTCTGCCTCATGCCATGTTCTGTGTATTGAGCAGGTTGGTTCAAAGTATTGGACAGGTAGTGAGCAAAGGAACTCCTAATATTGACACTGTGGATGTACCGCCGCATCGCCAAGTAACTTTGTACCCAAGATTTACATTTACACGCCACAGAGTAAAACCTGAATGGAAGTTTCTAATCAAGCAAAAGGGTACACAAAAGCATCCTTGGCAGGTTGGTTCTGCATGTTGCACACACACTATACAAGCCACTCACCGCTGCCTTGACTCTTAGCTTGCTCTTTGACTAAACTGAATTGAATTTTTTTTTCTTTCTTTCCCTTGCTTTCATCTTGGATTTCCATTTCATTTTCACTGAAATAGTGCTGCATCCAGAACAGAATGAATGCCCCCTTTTTATTTCACATAATTGACATTTTGCAGAGGTTGCATCTTGAAAATGGACAACATCTAATGTAGAACAAACAACACACACTTGGTGCTTTTCTGCATGCAGAGCATTTGCATCAATTGCTTGTGACTTGGGATGATTTTGCAGCAGATACATGTTTATGTGAACGTGTGCAGGCAATTGTGGTGCCAATATGCATGTACTCTCCTACAGTTGACTGAACAAAGATGCATATATATTGTTTATTTAACCTTTATTTGCCCAGAGTGGAGTTGCCTGAGCAGTCTTGGAGTCTTGGTCTCATTCACCGACACCCTACAGATTATTTGTTATTATCTGTCAGCTGAGAATCAAACCAGTAATGTTTCTGTCTCAAGAAAGGTTCTGTAATGTTGAGGTTACCGTTTCTCTATCCAGTGGCGGCTGATGTCCAGTTGATCAGGTCCAAGCTCTTTGACTCTTAGCTTCTCTTGCAATGTAATTACATTGCATTACAGTAGTGCAGACAAGAGTGCAAAGTGCAATAAGTTATGAACAAATAAACAAAATAAATAGGGAAGTGCTAAGAGGAAGGGTCAGGGTAATATTTATTTGAAGAGATGGATTTTCATCCTGTGGCAAAAGATGGGCAGCGACTTGGACCTCAGAGTGACGGGGGAACCAGCCTCTGCTCTTCCAACTCTCCTCGCTTATGACAAAAATCTAAATGGAAATGGTTTATTTTTCATTCATTCATTCCTTCATTCATTCATGATCATGGCATTCATGATCTCGGGAGGTCAGCAGGCTAGCTAACTCGCTTTAACTAGATTGGAAGATCAGCTAGGCTAACTAGCTAACCTAACTTTTTCCCAGTTAGTAGCAAGAGCACTACGCGTCATAATATTAGTTACTTCCTCTCTTACGCCTTGCCTTATTCACCTCAGTCTAACATTACTAGCCCGAAAAAAACTGGTTCTTTGGCTCCGCACATTGAGGTTTAACTCCAACCAATGAGATTGTTTCTGCCTGCAGAGCAGCTCCGCCTCCAAGAAATGTTAGTATAACTAAAACTCCAATTTGTGTGAATTTCATAAGTTCTCACCCAGGTTTGACCTTGCATGGATACACACAGTATCATGTACCTTATGACACTGATGAATGATGGCCAAAAACAAATATGGCCGGTAATGTCTCTGTAGAAACCCACAGTAACCACAGCAACAAGTTAACCTATGAACTATCATTATCCGTAATGTTTGTCATAAGGGATACGTTGTTTTCCCCTGCGGGTTCTTCTGTGCTTTGCCAACATGAAATGCCTTGTAAAAGCCAATTAAGCGTCTCTAGGTATTTCCAGATTCAAGAGGGCTGTCACTTCATCTAAACATATGTACAGATATAGAGTGGACGCTTATAGTGCAAGAAACATTATAACTGACACAGGATTTTGTGTCTTTGTGTTGTTTGCTATCTGCTTTTAGCCTCCACACCCCCGCACATCAGCCGTATGTTCAAGTTTCAAGTTTATCGTCATGTACTTGATAACAGTGCAACATCATTACCAGTAATGAAATTCTTGATCTCAGGGCCAGCTCAACTTTACATAGTAAGTAAGATAAGACAAATAAGTAAAATAAACCAGTATACAAATGGTGATAAGGTGCAAAGAGTGGTGTAGTATAAACAATATAAAAAGTATTAAATATAATAAAAAAGAATAATAATAGAGATATTTGCAGGGGACCAGTCATTGTGGTGTGTGTATGCCATTGTGATACTGTAGTATGTGTGTATGGTGTGTGTACAAGTGTTAGTGTCAGCAGTTCAGTAGCCTGATGGCTTGCGGGTAAAAACCTGCTGGTTCGGGTCCGGATGCTCCCGGACCGCCTGCCAGACGGTAGGAGCGTGAAAGGTCTGTGGCTGGGAAGGCGGTAGAGGACCTCGGGGCTCTCACCTCTGCTCTGTAGGCCGAGTCGTCTCTGTCGTATTCGATCTGCGATTCCTGAAAACACAAAAGGGTGCACACACTTGAAGGTGGTTACTGTAAATTTGGTTTCCCCCTAATTGAAGTTGATTACAATAAATGTAGGAATTTATTTTTGTCTCCAAAGAAAACTTTTTCTACAGTTTTAACCAAAAAGTACCCCATTCTCTGTATTCCCTAGAAATGACAAAAGCCATTTACTAGCCTTAAACAGCACCTCCTACCCAGCCCCAACAGTATAATGAATTTATGAGGAATGGACCTTGTTTCACACCAGATATGCAGACCTGACTTTGCCATTAAAGATAATTAAACTTGCTCAAAGAAATGACTTGCAGGGAGCTACCGGGAAAGGTCTGATTGCTTAGACCCCATATTATATAAGTTTAATTCGAAACTAATCTTTGCAAGGTAAATGCATTTGCTCTGAGCTTACGGCCAAATAGAAAGTGTTGCATTCTACCATCAATTTTACTTGTCCACCAACAAGGCCTTTACAATAAGATGGTGGTAAATGTAAAATTAATGGAAAAGGGGGAACCGGCACCGCAGCATATTGTTCAAACTACTAATCATATGGAAAACAAAGGCACACAAAAAAAGAGCACATTCACTAGATTATATTGGTATCTATGGCCTTTAACATCATCGCTATCCTGTGTCATTGTACTATATATTGTTAATAATGGAAGCAATACAAGGCTATTATACTATTACCGCCGAGGCCTACCACTCAGTAAAGGTGGAGTATTGTGAGATGGTCTGTCATTGTTCCTGCATGTACAATACCAGCAGATAATATATGAACCATTTGATGAAAAAATGAAATAAAACAGAATTAAGTGAGATTCATCATCATCTAGTGTTATTGCCAAAACGGCACTTCTATCTAATCTCAACAAAATTGAACACAATTGCCATTTTCAGCTTGTCAGCAATAAAGAGCATTTGCAAATGCAAACATTGCACAAACCAAGCTGAAGATTAATAAGCACAGATACCACAGAATTACAATTATGTATGTAATTCTCTTGCAGTTATATACAGTACATGAAGCCACACACACACACACACACACACACACACACACACACACACCTGCAGCAGCTATGCATAATTCATGCAGAGATCACGATTAACCTTGACCTGTCCTAGAACAATGCATCACTCTGTTGTTAAAAATCCATCTTGGGTTGTTGTGCCCGCCGTGGGTTTTAGAAAGCCGTCCGTTTGATTTGTATTTTATCGAGGCTCAACCTTAACACCAGCGTAAAGTAAATCTCCAGACTCACACAGGCTCCAGACTCTGTGTGCCGGTAGAAATTCTAAGCAAGTGGCAGAGGAGCCTGTGTAGGTGGTTGTTTACATATGAGATGGGTACAGTGATGATGGATGGCATTACTGCATGTTTTGTGAGTATTGCGGGTGCAGTGAATGGGACACGGACAAATACGATGAATAGTGTTGACTCTTCCAGCCAGAGATAGAGATCTCCATCACATTCAGCCACTTCGGTTTGAGGAAATACCCACTTTTAAATCCCCCTGGCTTTCAGATGGACCAAATTAAATCAGTATGGTTTATGTTGAACACAGTGAGGCGTTATTAGCTATTAAAAGACAGGCATGCACGAGTCTTGGAATAAACCCAGAGTGAAAACACCAAGCAGCCAATGTTTTTGTCCTCCAGTATTTTACTTTTAAATCTAATCCTTTTTTATTCCTTTCCAAACGGTAGTTTTAAATTGCTGTGTTTGACATTTAGATAATGCCATATCAAGGATACCCTGTCATAAATTCTGATCTTGATTTATGTAGTATGATTACAATTGCACCTGAGTTTCCATTTATATTGTCACACTATGACTAATGTGAATCGTTTTCATTTAACCTGATCTGTCATCTTTGTATCATGAAGGCTACAAGGGATATGAGTGTCTGACTTTATTGTGCCATAATCATTCATATAATTTACTCTTAATGCATTTTTAAAGGGTTCAAATAAATCAAAATAAAGAATTCTTGTACTATCTTCATTGAATGGGTGCACATCAAACGGCATGCTCGAATGTTACACCATCTCAAGGTAGTACTTCGTCATTCCTCAGTACAGTGACTGTGTTGTTGTTTTATGTTGTCATTCTTTGAAGCGCTCTTTGAAGCATTCTTCGTGTTTTCCACTCCGTTTGAGCTCTGCAGTGCAGCTTCATTTGGACTTCCTCAAACAGCCTCTTCTGGTGTTAGTTATAAAATGTCTCCTCGGTTCAGTAAACGCCTCCGAACAAAAAAATATCTGGACTTCCTGCAATTTGCATTTAAAGATGAGTCTACAGTTGCTAGCCTCTAGATATATTGTAATGTCTGAGAAAGCATAAAGTGGAAAGAATGAGTTCCCGGCCAGCTGTGCTCACCTCCTTAACATCACCTAACAGGGAAACTGAAAGGCCCTGGTAAAACTTGGTTCTTCTGGCTCTTTCCCTGGGCTTTTCCTATGTTTGGTAAAATGCCTCCTATGTAAGACAATTTCCATCCTCTTTTATTGGAAATGTTACCCCACAACCTCGTTAGAAGCTACTGACGTGCATTCATCTGTTCAGTAGCCTCTGGTGTAAAGATTCATTTGGTCTGCAACATCTGGTATTTTTCTGTTCCTCCATGAAAGCTTCTCTTCAGGCAGCAAATATCAATCTTTATAGACAGTCCCTAGTTGCTCCCACAGTTTTGCCGTTCCAGCCAGCAATTACAGCAATCTCACTCTGATAAGTCGATCCATAGCAAGTTGAGATATGGATTTTCAAAACATGAGTCTGAATGTTACATACTGCTCGGATTGGGATGCCATACAATCAAATGTATTTATATAAATATTTTTTTCTTTTTTGAGCAAATTCTAAATGTTCTTGTTGCCCTGCAGACTCAACTCCAGAGTTGTGTTTACTTGATGAGGCTTCTCTCAGGAACCAAATAACCTTCAGTGATTGGAATAAAAGGTTAGTCGGGTCAGAATGTGGCATTCAAATTGAACGCATATCTAGGCAGAAACTAGGAGAGGAAAATGAAGCTTTTGGAGAGATATTGCGTTTTTCCACCCAATCCTGTTTTGTGTGATGCTTTAATGGCAGTACAGCTCTTGTAGCTGCACCATGTGTTCCATGCACATTACATACTGTTAATATCTCACATGATGGGAGACGGAAGTGTTTGCAAATAACTGAATGAAAAAAACAAAACAATAAACAACTGTCCGATTCAGACGATTCAGAATAAACCATGATGTTCAATAATACATTTATTCTCTAACCTTAACACTATCACCACCAGCTACAAACAAACTATGATATTAGACATCTGATCCATAGTCCTAACAAGTCAACATGTCAGACGCCACAGCCCAACACTACAATATACAGTAGCATCTCAACGTGAGCATATGGCATCTTCTATGTGGACAATTAATCACAGCTTCAGGAGAAACTAAAGCCCCAGGGAGGGTTTTGCTGATATTTCAACACAGGATGCAGCTAATAGTGGCTATCCCAACACTCACACCAGTCCCTATATCACTCCCCTTGTCTTTACACTATATATAAACAGTATTATTTATCATACCAGTGTATAAAGACTCGTTACATTGCATTACACTGGTAAGTGATGAGCATGGTTGATATGACCTGCGAACTGTGACTGAGCTGTCGCCTGAGATCTCTCACTGAAATAGAAACTCATCCACAGGTTCCTGTGTGTCTGCGTGTGTCTGTACACGCATGTGTGCTTACGTGTCAAGCGAATGTGTGTCTCTATCTTGACAGGCACATGCATGAGTGCCCTGTGTGAGTGCGAGGGGGAGAAGTTGTCAGGGTGGGTGAATAGCACTTACATATGGGATCTGACAAAACATTTTAATGGCAGCTCCATTGGCAGTATGTTATCAGTGCATCAGTGCGTTATCAGAGTCCTGTCAGGTGTGTAAATGTGTTTTTGTGCATTTAAAAGAAACATTTAGCAAATCTTTGGTATTCATTCCTGATTGCTGTTGCTGTGTTTTAGATCAACGGTATGATATTTTTGTCAAAAGACTAGGCGTGTCTGTTCGTGTCTGTGCGTTGTAATCATAGCCACAGCTATTACAGTTCTCTGGAAGAGCAGCTGCTCTATTCACATGAAGGAATAAGAAAACTCTGAAATTTCCACGCATCCGCCCGAGGCAATGCTTTTAAACGTGAGTGAAAAGGTGTGTGTTTCTCACCCTCCCTGGTGATCTGAGACACCTTATCTGTCACTAATTCCTGTGAAATGGTGGATGAGATGTGAAATTGGATGTGGCAAAAGTATTCCCTCTGGAAACATACTGCAGAACATGATTGAGTTCAAATCCTTCATAGAACATTTTTACAGCATCATCACTTATTTGCCTATTAAGGTCTAGTTGAGAATTAAGTAAGTCAAATGCCGGACTGGTGCAATGGCCTGCCCTTAGAAACAATGAAAAGGCTGCTGCTTCAAGAGGAGCTGTCTAAAGGCTAGATGCAAAAAAGGATCGAACCAAAAGGGTTGGTTGGCAGTATTCTACACAGCGTTAAATCCACAAGTAATGAAACCGAGGGCGTTTTCACACTTAGTTCCTTTAGAGCAGTTTTTCCGAACCCAAGAGTGCCTTCCTCTAAGGTTCGGTTCATTTGGGAAGATGTGAACACGCCAATTGCACTCAGATGCGGACCAAACGAACCCTGGAGTGGTTCGCTTGAGATATGAACACTCCAACTTCAGAAAGTAGTGGCTACTTCATCTATTAAACACGCTGTGTATTTGGTGTAGGTTGGTGTAGTTGAAGGGTAGCGCATCGTTGTATGCGGTCATTCAACTCCTCTTGCCATGTAGCCTGGTGGCAGCGTGTCTTCTTCTTAGCATGTGAAGCAACACATTGTTGATAAGATGTCGCCTTGAAGCACGTTTGAACTTGAACTTCTGCTCACAGATTTCTGTCTGGTAAACGGACCAAAGGATGACAGTAAACGCGAATTATCCCAGAAAGTATATCCTTATACCCATCCTCTGATTGGCACCAAAGCAATTGGACTATGGGTTTGAAAGCACTCTGAGAAACATGATGTGGAGTTTATTCCCTGCTAGCAAAATAGATATTGTATCATTTAATAGCATTTTTGCGTGTATTTCATGTCAAACCTAATCTCTAGTCATAGCTGTTGACGTTGAAGTTGAAGTGTTGGGCAGTATACGGTAGAATGAAAAGCTTCCCCAATGAGTGACCGGGTCCTTCTATCCTCAAAGAACCACATCTTCTGTCCAACTTATTTTATGTTATTCACCGAATCAGCGAAACAAAAGGAAGATCTGACAAACAAAAATACTGGCTAAACTTCAGTAGCCGTCTCTATATTAAGTGTTTGACAGCCTTCTCAAACAATTGGAAAACAGATGGTCCTTTGTTCTATGTCTGGCAATCAAACTCCCTCCATTTCTCTTCCCCCGAATCAGATGACCCCCCTACCATTGCAGAAGCTCTGCAAGCTATCCAGCATTAAACAGGGAGGAAAGAGAGAGAATGCTCCTTGCTGCTTGATGAAACCTAACACAATCACAATGCCACCTGTTTTTTATTGTGTCCTGTAATCTGTGTAATCTGTGTCCCCTTTCATTCCACAGTATTGCAGGTGCAGTGCCTATATGTCAGGTTGGAGATGCATCCACTGCCTTTAGTATACAGGAATTTGTGGTAATCCTTTACTTGAAACCTGATTAACAGCACATTATTGTGACCAGAGCAGCATAGCACATGCATGTTAGCTTGCATGCAGTGTTTGTGTAATACTTATATTATATAATGATGTGTCAAACTGCTAGTTGAAAATTTCAAAATAACAGTCTTCCTGGAAACTGTCATTCCTAACTGCAAAACATGTCTTTGAGAGGACTTTTTTTCTACCTAACAAACTGACATCACTTGTCACCATATGTATTACATGAACATCATAAAGAGAGCTGCCATGCCATGGATATGAATCAGTATTTATGTTGCTGTTACAATGCATGATGCGGTGTTCAGAAAGTGTCATTAACCAGGTTTTAAGTGTTAGTTCTTCATCGCCGCAGAAATACAAAATGTCAAATAAAGTGTCAAGCATTGGCAAATAAAGCTAGCTCTGAGGAGCAAGACAATTACTTCCAATTCTGTGCTTAGATCTTACTAAACCTGCAATAATGGGACATAATGAAAAGAAAGTGCTGTAGAGACTGTAAGGGAGAGACTCCCCCACTCCTGCTTTCTTTTAGTCTTCGTCTCTTGGGATGCCGTGGTTTGACAAAGCGAGAGGACAGGAGGACTCAGGAGGGTAGCCGAGGAAACAGCAGAAATGTCTAAATGTCTGGTCAGGTCTAACACAGCAGTTGCTGGCCCTAGAGACCCAGTCAGTGCCCTCCACTGTAATGGTTCAATTCCCCAGGCTGAATCTGTCCTCAGCCTGCAGTGTCTATCTTCCCTAACCCCGCTGATCCCAGACAAAATGAGTCACTTAGAAGGGGAAATTATCTGGCTAAAACATTTTGGAAGCATCGAATTCCACTCTCTTGATTTAGAAAGCAGGTCAACTCAAAGATGACACCGAGAGCATGTTAGCTGAAAAATTAATACGATGACGCTACTGTTGGTAGTGATGCTGAGCGGAATATGAGCCAGTGACTGTAGGGCCGCTAAGATTACACAAGCTCTCCATCACTGCCAAAATGCCTTTGAGCAAGGCACCAGATGTCAAGCGGTTCCAAGGTCACTGCACTAGGCAGAGTGGATTTACATGCAATTGGACCATGAAGTACTATTCTATCTAATGTAGCGTTCTAGACGATGCAGATGACACATAGCTAAACGCTGGCAAAGCCAATAAGCAATGAAGCAAACAGCATTCAGCATTTGACCGGACACAGTGGGCACTCTAAATACTGTTTACAAATATTCTCAAGCATCCCTCACAAGCCAAGGCCTAGAGGAGAACTTACTGAGGGAAGTGTCTGTGTCACTCTGTAGCAGCGTAGGAGGACTCAGTGTGCCAGCTCATGCCAGGCTGAGGATTACTGCCTCCACTCCATACGCACACTAATTCACAGCTCAGAAGCTCTCTATTAGATTAAAATGCACTTTCTGTGTCATCGCGAGCCAGATTGCACAGATCTTTTTATTTCATTTATTTTTTTGCTGACCAGATCTTCTTCAGATCGCAATTTACAGCTGATGTTGCCCCTGTTTTGCTGCATTTTATGTTCAGTGTTGTTTGGGGAAATGATTCCAAGCCAACAGTGCATCAAAAATTGACAGGGGAGACTAAGGGATGTGAACTGAAACAAAAGGGGTCAGCTTTTTCAACAGAGCTGGATGGTTTATTTTGTATACTGCAAGGTTGCTGCTGATGCTGATTCTAGTATTGTAATTTGTATAATGTAGCATCATGCCATATATCATTATATGTAATAACTCCAAAGAAAGGTATGTATTTAAAGCAATTCTATTTTTGTTTACCAGCATTTCTGACCATGTGTGTCATTTTCTGATGTAAAATATGGGAAACATTATTCTAACATCAAGGCCACGTGTGTGCACGGAAAAGAAAATAGATTCAGACTTGCTGAACTTTGGTGTTTGGATAAGGGCTTGGTTCAGGCTGTTAGGACATTGGGGCACCAACACTTTCACCATATTATCTAGTTATGTAAGAGACTCTGCACAAAGGTCGTCAAAGTTCATGGCTACTATTGTCAAGTTTCTTAAAAACAGCCACACAGAACTGTGATTTCATTACATTATCCCTTTACCTGTTTAGCAGAAATGCATGTCTTTCAGATTATCGCTGCTTGTGTAGACAACATTACTCCATTTGGATTACATAACAGCCATACAAAGATAAACACAAGGTAAACAAACAAACTTACAATGCAAATGAAACACAATTTGATTCTTTAATCGCCTTACTGGTGTTCACGCCACTGTTTGCTGAGAGGATCTGTCGGTGTGAATGTAAGGAACAGGGATTGACAGGAACTTTTTCGCTTACTAGCCACTGTGGTTAGTGGTTTACTTTCCTTTACCCAACAAAAGTAAACAATAAAGGTAACGGTAGTTGGAAACTATAACAGCATGTATTTGTTTGGCAATCACATTTTATTTGATTGTAACACACAATAACCTACCACAGCAGACTGTATGCATGCAACATAAGAGAAGGAGCAAATGGCACTCCTTTTGCCTTGTCGTTTTTGTATGTTCTGCAACCGCTGCAGTACATGATTTTCATCAGAGGGTCATAAGTCAGCCACTCGCGGCCTGACCTCCACGTTTCATCGATGAGGCGGATCTTCTTCTCCGTCTCCCCTTGGCAATTATGTTTTTCAGTTTGTTCATCACTCTTTCTCTTTCGTTTGCTGCACAATCGTGTCGCCGGGCTTTTTGACCCCAGTAATGTGTCACCACATTGTGCTGCCACAAGTTTGACTGAATGATTGAAGCCCCGCTCGCTTCTTGTCAGGTTACCTCAGTCAGCTGGCTGTCACTGGCGAGACGCCAAAGGATGAGAATGGACCACAAATGCACCAATGGAATGAGCACATAGTAGGCAGTGCTCATGGGAGGTGTAGGATCGAGTAGTATCACATAATGTCAAGCCCTGCTAAGGAAATAACAAGGTAGTAAGCTGCAAATGCATAAACTGGTTGATTGACATGATTTGATCTTAGTCCTGATCTCTCCACCTGTTCTCCAGGTATTGGCTCCCACTGATACTGGGTTACGAATGGGTGGTTGTGATGGGTAAGAGTATAGCAAGATGGAGATAATTAAAGTTACTTACTTTAATACTTTAATTTTTTCGAAAGGAAGCTTTAGTCTATCATTCACTTCTCATTTGGTTTGATTTCAATATAACAATAAGATGCTTTGTCTTCAGGGGGAAAGAACGAATTAAAGACCGAAAGAATTTCACAGAATGCCCGAGGGCCGGTTGATCAGCGGTAAGAGTAAACATGAATCAAACAAAAATGAGTGATGACAAATGAAAAACTAAGAATTAAGCTTTTACATTACTTAAAGACAACAGGCTTAGTGTTCATTACATTACATTACAGTCATTTAACAGACGCTTTTATCCAAAGCGACTTCTGTTTATGTTTATGATTTTCCTTTAAAACAATGACTGGCTGTGTCTTGGTCATACCACTCATACCCAGTAACATTTCCCAGTCTTCAACTAGAAATCAATTTACCACTGGTGGGATCAGGAGAGGTTGGCAGCCAAAAAAACAGTGAGATGCTCATCAACACAGTGGTTTTCCCTACAACAACATCTCAAACGGCTAGTCCTTCGAAGAGCAACAACATCAACGCAACGACAGCAATCTGAACTGAATTCCCACTTTAGACTTGGATGCAGGGTTAGATGACAGACTGGCAGCATTTATCTGGGGCCCAGACTCTTAGTCAGAGCCTCCTGTCCTCCCCTGTGATTTTCTCCTCCCCTTCTCCCAGTTAATAATGCAGCACATTATTTCCCATGCAGATAACCACGGAGCGTGAAATCAATTTAAGAGCAGAGGAGTGTGAGAACAAACTCAACTGGAGAGAAATGTCTGAATTTCAATATTTTCTCATTTAATAAAGCATCCATGTGATCTTTGATTGAATAAACATTGTGCAGGAAGCTGGGTGGAAGGCTCACGGTAGAGGAAGAGGTGTGTCTCCCCTCCTGAAAGAAAGAGGAGTGCTTGGGAATTCACCCTGCTTCTGTCTGTGGCATAAAATACATGCTTTCATGGTTCAGTATGAACAGCACCACTCACTCCGGCTTATCTCTCTCCACCACTAATTTCTCTTCATTTTACCTTGATAGGGAATAAAGAAGAATTCAATAGCATTGGCTAAGAATGTGCTGCCTCTTTTGTTCATGTATTCATTTGGTTTGTTTATCTCCCTCTGTTCTGCAGCCATGTAGGAAGCCATGTGACTCTACAATAGTCCTTCATCGATGATGTCATCATTATATTAGACTACAGATCAATTCCTCATGTCAGAGGCAAAGATTTAGCATCTGCTTTTGAACGCATAGTGGGTAGGTCATCTTTTTTTTTTTTTTTAAGATAATAGATCATATTCATGTATATTTTGAAATGTTGAGATATTTTGGTAGTTTTAGTTGCAGGTGCAGTCCAATGATAATCGTTAATGGCAATGGTGTATGTGTGTAGCACGTGTAGCAACAGGAGCTAACCATAATATCATTGCTGTCCTGTGAAAACCTTTTATCTCCAAAATGTCAACAGGAACTAAGAATATGTGTTGTGTTCAGCTTGACCACCACACCATTTTGCATTCATCCATTGGTTTTGAAAAATGAAAATCGACAAGATTGGATTTAGGAGGTTTTCCCATGACAGTAGAGAAATTCTACTAAATTATTTTCTAGAACTATACTTACTTTTATCTATCTTAACTTTAAAGGACTAGGGGAGAACTGGTATGATTGTAGCACTTTATTTGTTGTTTTCCTTATTACAAAAATATCAGTTCATCTAGAGTTGCTATACTTTATTGTGAACAACATGTACCCTACCAGTGCCAACAATTATTTTGTGTCATGGATAAATAAATCGAACGTTATCAGACCGAATTGCTTAATGCTACTTTTGCCCCTCACATTGGGGACGAAAGCAGCAGGCGTCATAATGGACTATAAAACAGGTAATCTCATTTACCGCTCATTCACTCTTCAGTTAATCATTAAGCAAATGGTAACTTTATTTTTAACATGATTTATAACCAGACACAGAAAACAACAACATGACATTAAATGTGCATCAATATTTCTGCTCCAAGTGGGACAGAAATCAAGTTTCAAATTTAATAGAATGGCAACCAAATAAGTGATCATCTTGGCTCGATTTCACCATCATGAGACATGGATTATTTACTAGTATTGCTGTTTACCAAGACCCAGTGGACCAAAATTACATTTCCCCTCCTGTTCGAGTGGGTTATCCTGCAGCAGAGTGAGCTGTCAATACTTTACATGCAATGAACAGGTAGAGAACGATCAATCCTCTTTGTTCTTTCCCTCCTCTGATTGGATTTTGAGCTCAGTCATTGTGAGCTCCCCTCAGGATTTGGACTATACTGAAATCTTTGTCAGCTCACTCTGCGGATGGTGCTTTATGGTGCAAATGCTGAACTTTCCGTAGCCTGGGTAACAGACCTTGCAATGTAGTGCTGGCAATATAATGCATTGACGGCCTTCTCTGTTGGCAGAGTTAGTTGTTAGTTTGCAATAGGCAATAGCAGGTTACATCATTCTGATTTTCCAACTTCATTACAACAGAGCTGCAACAGGTTAGGCTTAGATCCTCTTTTAATAATCATTTTCATAACTGTGGTATTATGCAAGCTGTTGGGCATCCACACACACACACACACATGCACACACAAACATCACACTAGCTAAATTGCAGGCTATAGTCTCGAGCCATTTGCACTGTAATGTTGTAGGAGAATACATAGTTGTTTTATTAATTAACCATATTGTGCCTAATTGGACTCTAATGTGACGCTTGCGATGCCAGGTGGTGTCACGTCAGGTTCCCGAGCAACTTGTTTGTGTCAATTCTGGCAATAACAATGTGTGAGTGGAGAATAATCTTATTTCCTATGGCGGACAAATTACAATGGGGACACATTTTGGGTGAACTTTTCTAAGGGCACAAAAGTTGTCAACACATGTAAGCCAGGCGGTCATAGGATCATGACAGGGCAGGACACATATAACACATATAACATGCTTCCAAGGTGTGTACATTTATTAACATCAATACATAGGTGATGTGTACTGAAATATCACCTGTGTATTGATGTTAATAGATTAGTCTTTTATTCTTTATTGTATTGTAGTTCTTTTTCTGGGTAGAATGATGTAACGCTGTAAAAACTTGTTTTCATACCACGCTGAGCCTCCTGCACCTTGGGTCAATAAGTAGTAATGTGTGATAAAATGAATACAGCGTAGGTGTTTGAGGTGTTGAGTTTTGTTCTAAAATATTCACCATTTGGAAAAAAAAATGACATTACTCATAGAAAACATTTGCCAGGCAAAATTAAAACAAATGTTGGCACACCTTTAAAGGATAGTTCATGACTTAACCCCTTAACAAAATGTTCTGTTGTGTTCTGTTCCATCGGAAAATCTTGACCCACATAAGCCATTAAATTAGAATGATTCACTGTTTCCCCCAGATTGTATTCTTGGCAGGGGGTACAAGCTTCTGCTACAGTATTTAGACAATGGGACACTAAACCTCTCCAACCCATACTCATGTTTTTTAGGAGAGTTAGCAGCTCTTAGCAACCCCTATTATATCAGAGGCAGACTGGCTGATATCCGACCTAACGCTAAAGTATCATGCTTCCAGGAGAGCCTTATTCCTTGAAGGACACTGTATTCAATAAGTGTTACGCAAATAAGCAAATGCTGTAACCTTAACAGTGGATCAGTGGCTTTGCTAATGTGGACTTTTAGTCTCATATCAGTAGTTTAACTGCTTCCACCCTCGTTGGAAATCCTTAGCTACAACGGTAGAAACAACCATCCATCCAAGTCAGTCACATCAAAACAGACAGTTCACCCGTGTTAACCTCTGCTACCTGGAAACTAGCAAAGATCATAACATTACAAGATGTTCACCAGATGTTCTCCCACTTCTCCTCTCTTACTCTTAAACATGTCAATGGTAGCAATTATGTAGGCATGTTATGTCTGCAATCGTCCATGAAGCCCCTTGAAAGACCCAATTAGGGAGTTGTGTGTGTGTGTGTGTGTGTGTGTGCGCGCGCACGTGTGTTTGTGTAAATGTGTACATGCATGCAGTACAAAAATGTTCATGTTAAGTTTTAGTACTCTATTTAGTACTCAAAATCTTGTTTTCCTCACTTCACTAGTATTGTTGATTAAAAATAAGTCGATTTAAATTGGAAACAAGTGAAATCTTTTCAGCTGTTTTACAAAAAAATAAGACTTTAAGACCAATACTAGACTAAATGAATTCTTAAGAAGCATATTTTGGGTGTGTGCCTCTGTGCATCTCAATTTATCACCACATTATTTAAAACAATTATTACAGAGCAATTTTATCATTTAAATGAAGAGATGTTTGACTTTTATTTCATACTGCACATTAGCCAAAGTCAAATGCATTTAATTGGCTTCTCATGCATCAAAAGTTCAATAAAAGATGAAGAGAATTAATTATCGATGAGGAGGTGACTAAGACACAAAATAAATTAACACATGGTGAAATATTCAGTCTGACAGAGAATATTTCTTATGTAACAGGGATGAATGGCATTTCTGCCATCGCCTCTGCTTCAAAACCTTGTAAACATGTTGCATTAAATACTAAATTCATTGCTTGTCCAAAAGAAAGAGAAAGAAAAGGAAGAGACGCACCAGCTGAACCCATGCAGCAACCTTTTACTGATTTCACCATTTAACTCATGCAGTCACCAGTCATGAATGCAGTCATGAAGGGGAGACAGGTTAAGGATTTGTAAACCCTGAGACCGAGGAGGTACATGTTAGGATTAGGAAGTAGTTTGTAATATTTTGAACACTCAAAATATTGATATGATATGTGCATGTCAAGACACCAAGAATGCGTGAACGCCCACCCCCACTCCCCCCTTCATGAGAAAATTGCCTGCTCTGTGGCTTACAGAAGCTACGGTGATAAGCTTGAACATTGATTGGTTTAGCTTGCAGATACCTAATAGCCTTGCTGAACCCTACACCATTGACCTTTGCTCTAGAACAAACCCTCCAGTTCAGTAGAAAGTGGTTTTCAATGTGCAATGATCTGTGTGTTGATCATCTAAAGTCATATACTGCAGTTACATTACCCAGCAACCCTCAAGAAGTTTAAGAAGTGCATTCCACGCCGGAATACTTCACCAAATAATTTTGACATCCAATTTCATGCCGCCCCAGATCCACTTTGATTCATGGAGCACTTTCATTAAATCACTCCTGCCAACATAAGTGTGTTTCAGCATTTGAGCATAATTGGTATCTGCTAGCTCCTATTGTTTTCTTCCACAATGCAGCTATGCTTTGCTGCGTTTCCCAACTATTAAGAGGTAGTGTTTCTTTAAAAGCAAATGCGAAAGGTGGTAAGTTGTTGCCACTTGAATATGGAGTAAGTAATCTTCACCAATACCGTTTGGATCCATTGAACATCTGACATATTTCAACGTGATTGACCCATGGCCTCTGACATGGTGTGTATTCACCCTTTTCTGGTTGTACATGAATAAGTCAGCTCGAGTCTCCTCCATCTTATCATCTGCAGTTAAGTGACGGAATAGAGGTCAGCCCACTCAGCAAGCAAGACGTGAGATGTTTCTATGGACGGGGATAATAAGCACAGGCAATTGAGTCCCACTGTTGTCAGGGAGTCACTACCTGCCTTCTGCTGGATAACAAGAAGAGATCAGACCACCACTGTTCCAGAGCGGTGAGGTAGGGGAGTTTAATGTCACTCTCCAACAGCTATTCTGAGGAGCTCACCTAATATGCCCTTTTCAAGGTTAGGAGACAAATGAGAAGTAGACTTAGACATCTTCACGAGCCAAATAGACAAATGCAACTGTCAGCCTGCCAGTTATTTAAGCCTACTATTTCATTATAACTATAAATACAACACAATAAATTACACTGAGGGAGTCGTTTGTTGTGCAGTATCTAATCACAATTGTCATCGTAGCCAGTCCATCTCTTTACTGTTAGACTGAGGCTATGTAATCTAAAGTGACTGAAAATGATCATTCCTCATTCTTAGGAGGTGCTTTGTATCAGTTTCCAGGAGAGAAAACACAGACAGGAAATGCAAAAATGACTAGAGCATTTTATACTGGCAAGTGTTTTGCCAGCTAGCCCGTGAACATGTCAGATGGAAAAACATGTGAGAAATATTTCCAACAAAATAATATGAACAGGAACAAAACCATAATAATTATAATGGCGAAATTGATATCGTTCAGGCATCCTGGGCCTGGTCCACGCTAAATCGTCATCACGTTTGCGTCTTTCTAATCGTGGTGCTGCCAGCGGTTAGAAGCAGGGACTCTGAAATGCATGTTGATATCTCTCCGTCAACAGCGTAGGCTGCACCGTCAATAACCCATACCACACCAATATTTCTTTTTTTTAAAATTTTGTCTCGGAAATGTCTCATCGGTGTAGATTTCAATAATAGCACACACATACAGCTGAAGAGAAGTCAGACAAGACTGAATTAATCATCATTTCGCCTCCATCTACCATCGCCACACACACACTCACACACGTTTTGCTCCGCAGGCGTCTATCTTTCAGAATGGAAAGTTCTACATCTGTTACCTTTGTTCCATGCTCGAAGCGCTCATGTAACACACTCTCTTGTTAAACATGGCAGGGGGGCTGTTGCTCAACAATCAATTGTATAATATTTCCATTTCATTGAGTCTACCTCTTGCTTGCACGCAATGACCCCCCACTGCTCCCCTCCCTACCTCGGAAGATAAAAATGGATACATCTCCTCAGGGCTCCTGCAGGTAAACGTAGTGCCTATAGACAATATTTTGGACCCAGAGGTGACACTGGTGCCAAGTGTAATAAGTTCCATGGAAATATATATTTTTTCATAAACAACACAAGGGCTTGTCAAACTAAAAAAAATAAAATGAAGCTAGTATAGGGCATTTAACCATCAGTTCGTGACATGTTATGATCAGTCAACATTTGAAAAACTAGCAAGGCGCTTTCCATACAAACCCAGGGCAACTCAAGACTCATGTTGTAGTATGTTGTTTAAAATGATGGTGCGTTTTATTTCAGTGGCATCAAACACAGGCATCACAAGATGAAGAGTTGGCAACATATATACATCGGCGCTTTCGTACATGAGGCATTGTAATTCGGCCAAATTAATCCTCAAAACAATGGAATGTTATCAACTGTTACATTTGGTTTCATTTAGAAAGAGAGAAATCAATTTAGGAAGGACATGCACACGTCTACATCTTGACTTTGAAACAACAACATATCTAATGCTACAGTATGTATTCTTTTTCAACGTGTCTACATTTATGCTCAATTGCAAATGCATCAACGTTATTCAATCTGTGTGTGTGTACGCGCTATACTTGTACTTGTTTCAAATTGAAATTCTGCTTGGGGCACCAAAAGATCTATGGCCACCCCTGAATTATGTGCATAATCTCTACACATTGTAAAGTGTCTGAGGTCTCCAAAAGTGATAAATACTATAAGCCCGGTTTATGATTATTAACACTACAAGATTAGGATGTGATTAGAATATAATTAGAGGAAACAATGATTATTTTTGGATTTCACTCAATTATGATGCTTCTGCAACAATGTGAATCCAGAGTTTGAGGATGTGCAGCCTCTATTTACCCTCAGGTAAAAAGGGCAAAGCTACCTGTACTGTCGAATAGCCTGTTGCCATAACCAATACATCAGGCTCCTTTACCTACCAACACTCATCTTTTACCTTTGACGTAATGTGTGTGTGTTTGCATGCATGTGTGTACTTGCATGTGGCATTCTGATCAGTTGCACGGTGACAGATTATGGCTCCAAGCGAAAAACACATTTTTGTACCTGGCTCTCCATAAATAACAACACGCTGAGGTGATCGTTCTCTCGGGACAGCTAACCATAAGGCAGGCTCCTTATGCCTAAAGCGGATTAAGCCACTCCATTAACTCACAACCCCCGAACAGATCCAAAAGTTTCAATTCACGCGACACCGGTGAGACGTGACGCTTCCGGATCTAGTCACGTGGCAACAGCATGTGCCAACACAACAAATGGGGGTGGAGGGTAACTAGGCACATTTTCAGGAAGAACATCTTCATTTCCAATATGGCTAATACACTGACCTATGAAAAAATATGTACAATAAATGCAATCTGACTTGAGAGACGTTTGATGTTAATTGTGCCATGCGGTGCCAGTTCCTCGAGATCGGTCATTGTTTCTGATTGGATATCTGAATTGCATATTTATTTAATCATTTTTCTATTCATGTCAGACCACAACTTTGCAATAAATCAAAGAGCTGCAGTCATGTGCTGCATCTCTAAGATGGATGCACAGATGTGAGCAAGATTTCCTCATTAAGAAAGGAGGAAGAAAAAAATCTACAGTAATTGTTTGTGATGTTTCCCCTTATGGATACATCCAGCGTCTCACTTCTGCCACGTGTCCTTTTGATATATATATTTTTTTTATATCCGTGCTCCCACTCTCAGCTCAATTAGCCACTGGAGAAAATCCTCTCTGCCAGAGAGGGCTGGAGCGCTGTGTTGAAGATCCTCATTGAGCTGCCGCAGTGCATCGGTCATTAGCTTCCCACTGGGTGCAGCAGCATGCAGGGTCTCCAAAACAGTTATGAAACCCTGATCTGCAGCCCCCATCCCCCAGAAAGCACCACTCTCCACGCACCATGCAAATCCCCCTCGGAATTCATGTATTAAATCCATTTTCATCCCTTTGCAATGGAGACGAACCTGATCATTCTTAACTTTCATGGTTGCAGTAACACTAATGAATGAAATTTAGCACCTCTTAAAGTCCATGTGATTCCACATTCTCTGCCTGCTGTTCAAAAAAAGTTTGAAAATATTTCCCCCTGCTGGTTGGCTCCCTGGTGTTATTTGAAATTCCAGGCAGAAGATTGCATCAGCATATTCAGGACCAGTGAATGTGGGAAACAAGGCCCACATCAGTTTTCAACTGTCTTTCTCCTGGAGCGGAGGTAGATTTAATATAATCCTCGCTTTGACAAGAGTTAACTATTCATTGGTCAGGGATGTGTGTCTCCCTCAGCTAACTACACAGACCTAAAATAGTCTCGCTTCACCAAGGAAAGTTTATATGGAAGAGCTGTGTTGATCTTGGCTGTGACAACTTGCAGCGTGATTCCGTTCTCACTGTGTTGAGGCCAGTCGAGGGACTAGATTAATATTCATACCCATTTGATATTTACGGAGAGAATCAACAGTGTTTGGCTGAAATCCAGTAGGGAGCACTGAACATGGGAAACAACAATGCAAAATTAGGGCAATACAATGTTAGCTATACATGCTATTCATAGAAGATACATGTAGCCAGCTGTGGCGGTAGCTTCAGCGTGTGGTATTGTACGCCCATATGTGATGTGATGTGATGTGCTTTTGATAAGTTGAAGTTTAAAGTTGAAATCACTTCCATGCAGGAATGTTTTGCTTGAGACATTGACTTTCATTTAACCAACAGATGTCTGCCCCGGTTAACAGCAGCCATGCCACAAGTTGCTGTTGTTTTGCGTTGGTTAGTGTAAACATCATACTTCAGACACATGAAGAAAGACGAGCAGGGGGACGGCGGTTATGTTTTTTGTGTATCCTTAATTAATTTTTTACAAGTTTGCAATAATGATTGAGAGAGCCAGAGAACAAACTGAATGTCAATGGTGAAGACCCAGACAGGGCAGCGCTTGAATGGTTTTAAAGTCATGCTGAGGGGAGCGTACTAGAAAATTAAAATGAGTTTCCAAACTGAAATATTAGTCTAAAGTGAGCAGAATGTAACAGAATAGTGCTTTTCTTTAAGTTTCTTTATGAAATAGTAATATCTAAGCCCTTCATATGTTACATAGTTTTAGTACTCAGAGGGGGGGCTAAGAAGCTAAGAAGCTAAGAAAGCTAAGAAGTTCTCTGAAAAAGAAAAACACTGTTTGTTAAAGGCTTTGATTTAAAGTTACATAGCATTCAAAGAGGCAGAACATAATTTCCCCCTATTTAAACATTTTTATAGTGTATCTTAATTTATTGTTGTAGAAAATGTAGAAAACTAAATTGGCCCTTAAAGGGTAATTCTGGGATTTTTCAACAGGAGAAGAGGATCATGTAAACAACCGTCCTCTTCCTGCAACGAGTGAATCCTCCGCTTTCATATACCACCTTTGTCAGAGTTCAGAGTTCAGAGTTCAGAGTTGTTGTTAAAAAAAGGTCTATTTCTGGTTAAAAACGGTCTATTTCTGTAGCGATCCTTTCGGTAATGTTGTCAGACACTTGTCAGACACACGAATAACAATCTGAGCCTGTCAGTGGCAAAATCAAGCACTTTTAGTGGACGTACTTTGACCGCCTGTATGCCCTTGATTACATTGGAGCCTTGAGCCGCCATTTCGCAACTGCTGGCTGAGCCGATCTATCGGAGCAACTTTTGGGATCTAGTTAAAGGTATGATAAGCGATTTTGTGGATATAGAGGCCAGGTTGAAAAATAGATCATGTCTACAATTTGCTGTGCTGGGTCACATATTTGTTTAATTGGATTTTCAAGGCCTCATTATGTGGCAAATGCTACAATCCAAACATTAGATGAATTGATTGAATGGAGCTTAGTCACAGTCAGAGATGTTTTAAAGATCCATTGTTGACCTTGGTGTGAATGGTTTCTAATGGTGTGAATGGTTTCTAATGTGCACTTTAAACATTTTTTTTTTTAAAGTTTGATGCCAATGCCATCCAGATTAATACTAGCAATTATGTTGTCAGAAGTGGGACGGACCTGTACAGCTGAGAGGGGATTTCTAAGTCAGGGATTTGGGGTAGTTGAGCATCTTTGAGATCAGAGGGATTTGTGGAAATGTGGGTGACCCTTGATAAGACCTTCCACCTCTCCACCAGTTTTCTGGGTAATTGGGAGGTTCGGTTCAGGCCCGATCCGTTTGAACTTTATTGTACAAAGGTTCGCTGACATTTCAGTGAATAATTTGGCATGAAAACATGTTTTTATTTTGGGAGGTATTGTATTCAGTTGGAGACTATGCTGTGAAAATATAATAGAGTTAATTTCCAAAATTACAGATATATATATTTAAAAATAAAATAATTATCTGAAGTCTCCAGTCTGGAAAATGTGTGATCATTTTATCACCCAAAAACTTTTCCTTTAAAAAGTCCCATCATTTGTTTTGATTTCTGTTATGGATCATTTTGTCAGAGTAGCAGCCGTTTGTTTCAAATAGTGGCTATCTCATTTTGAAGCAAAACTCATATTTGCCAACCCTGTAATGTAAATGCATTAAGCTGCAGGCTGTTGGACTTTATAGCCCTGTTTCCTCCCCTGTGAGCAGATCATAGTTATGTGAGAATACAAGGATATTGCCAGCAGAGCGCAAGTTTGGTTCCAACTCGTCATCATCAAACTCTGCAATAATTAACAGTCCCTTTCAACAGAAGAAGCAAGGGGCCATTTAGCTTTTTTTTTTATTGGTTATTGTTTTCCAAATGTGAAACAATATTAATGAAATGGTCTCTTCTGGGACTGTACCACTGTCTTTCATACCATGCTTTTTAATAGGGTTGTTGCTCTTGTGTATCCAATAAGTGGAATCAGCCCTCTGCTCAGTGGGCCACAGCCCCGAGCTAGATCTGTTGTGTAAACAACAGTTTAATGAAGAACATCTGTTGGTGAACGTCAGGATCCTACCTTGATAGATCGGCAGCAGGCAAATGAAAATAAATGAACAAAATGTCATTTATTTTCATGTGCCTGAAAGAAATTCCATTAATTTAATAGAAATTCTTGTGTGAGGTGTGGAATTCAATCATTCATGCCAAAACCGTATATATTTATATATTACTCTCTTTATCTCTCCCTTTCTCTCAGGCTGTCTTCCTCCTTCCCAAGCATGCAAATTCTCTCTCTCTCTGACACACACACACACCATACACACATAAAATCTGTAAGGGTGTATGGCTAAATTCTAAGAAATTGAATTATTCAGGAAGAGTCGTTGCATTCCCCACTAAGGAATCATCATAAATCTGAACATAAATCACGACTTTCCCAGGCTAGCTTCAGTGTCCGTACGACTTTACTGATATCATGTAGATAACTATAATGCAGATTAACATTTTGACCTTCTACAGTTTATTACATCTGTCACCAATTCAAGTGCATGCTATTGACATGATACAAATCCATTTAGGGTTTACATGCTGGCATTAAATCCTCACATAGTAATAATACAAATCTACCGAGGCTCAATTAAGACAAATGACGGAAATGATTAAATATGAATTCCCAGGGTGGACAGAAAATATGGCCAATGCACCACTGCCGTACAAATGCAACACCACGTGAAGGTGCTCACTATGATGATTGATATTGATATATCATACCGCCCCTCTATTATCACCAGGGTTGCGATGGATTATCAAAGGATTGCATGTAAACATATACACATAGCAATCAGGTAGACAGATAATAATGTAGCATTGTAACAATGGTTGATATGAATGAATGACAAAGTATTTATTTAACTGCATATTCAGAGGAAAAAATACCAAAAGTAAATGAGAGTAATGAGATGAGGTTGAGTTTCATCACTCCACTGGATTACATCACTGATTGCAATTTTTTAAAAATCAGGATTATATTTGGAAATTTACCCAATTGTGATAGTTATTAAGCTTTTTTTAATTTAAGCTTTTTTACGAATGCGTCCTCGTCTGAATCGTGAAATCAGGTCATTACTGATGGGGTAGAGCGCTGAGAGCCATTCAGTGATGTACCCCCAATCCCTTTTCAATTGATTAAATTTCCATCCACCAAAAGCTCTAGGAATATATTCATTTCACTGCTTTTGTGATGGCAATCATCCAACTCTGTGTTGTAATATTGCGCTGCTTCATTTGATATGGGTGTGTGTTAGCGTGGAGGCCAGGGTTATCAGCGTGAGTGGATGTGACTGACTGAGGACAAGCAGATTCCGCAGGACTTCACAGCAAGGTGATGGGCAATTTCCCATTTGTTCCTTTTCAAACACCTCAAACTAAAAACAAATGCCGTGTGTCAGAGAGAGTGGCAGATTGATTTGATGCGGGGACCAAACAATCCATTAATGGCAGTCAGAAGGGCTGAACGGTGAAGTGAGACTACCGTGGAAATGAAAAAAAAAACACATGAATGGGGAGAAATGTAAGAGGATAGCTCCTTAATTTACGTAGCTGTGATCTCATTTTGCAATTCAGTGAAATGCAGCGAAATGTTCGGGAGCTGGTTCTGCTACCAACAGGACTATCGTTCACTTGACCGTACCTTACTGCTCAGACTGCTGGATCTGGTTACACCTTGAGCAAACGAGTTATCCACTGCACCACATTTATTGCATCCTGGACTTTCTTTATGCATGATAAGCTTTTTACCTTCCTAAAATAGAACTGCTTAACAATGTGCTTTAATAATGCACATAATCTCGCACTTAATGTACATATTCTTCTTTTTCTTATTGTATTGTTTACCTCAGATAACCTCACTTTCTGCTTTTAAGCAGCGCCAAGTGATGGTACTCATTAAACTCTGGGCCATTGCTTTTCTTCTTTTGTGTTGAATGATGCTGAATGTGTCTTTCTGCCCCCTAGGCGAGTCTTGAGAAGGGGAGGAAATTGATAAGTTCTCAAGCGGAATTCACAAGTCTTAATCCCCCTTGCCTCGCAGATGAGCCACATATTGGCCTCAGTAAGTCAGTCAGTGACACCAGTGAATCTCTTGAGGGGCGATGGATGCCCTCAGCCCCTCATTGGCCCTGTGAGTGCATTTAAAGTATGTGTTAATAGGAATCTGTTGTATTGATGGCTAAAAAATGGGCAATTGAGCAGGACCCCCCCCCCCCGAGACAGTTGAGAAAACCATGTAGGTCATTTCAGCCAAGGAGCGATCACTGTTATTGATGTATTGCATGTCTGCCTGTAATCCTTTTGGGCAGGAATGTAAAGGCTATTCAGAAAACACACAGCAAAACCTAAGCTGACAATCTGAGGACATGAAAGCCCACTCTTTTTTTTCACCATAGACCTGCTGTTTAAATTCCCATAAATTGTTTGCTATGCATGTTGTCCTGTTGCCTGTCACTGTGGTGACTAAAACAGTGCATCACTGCTTGCAGGTTATAACGTGCAAGATTATCTTTGTACCGATTATTATCTTTGTACCATAGAGTCACAGGCATTGCGCTACGTGACTCTCGTTAAGCAAAGTGAATAGAACGGCAGTATATTATGATCTACCGATAATCCTTCATAGAGGCTGAAATGTTGACAGAGGCTATTTATGGTTTTTTATTTAAGCAGGAAGCATGATGATTGGTGAAGTTAAGCAGATAAGTTATAGTGGACTTCAGAGATACAAGTCATTCTCATGACATTATTCTCATGACAGCTGTAAGCAGATTGGCTGTGAATAACAGCTTGATATGGACAAACATGTATCCAGTGATTCTATTTCATTAGATAGATAGATAGATAGATAGATAGATAGATAGATAGATAGATAGATAGATAGATAGATAGATAGATAGATAGATAGATAGATAGATAGATAGATAGATAGATAGATACATAATTGACCTTGAATAGCAAAGAACGACTCGACTATTCAGTGCTTTGAAATGTCATTATGGACCGATTCATGCTCAAATTGACACTTCCGTAAAGAGATACCTGATGAGACCCTCACATGACACTAGCACGAGAGATCGGCAGTGCAGCTGTCACTAGTGCAGGGCTAAAATTAAACCTGGATCCATTCCAACTGAAGAAGCTTCAGAAAGCGCTTTGCCATGTACAGCTGGAGCTCCACAGTGCAAGGTATAGGGTTGTTAGGCACTGAGCAGGAACCATGCACAGATGTAGGAGTGTTTATCCCCAGGTTCTAAAGACCTCCATCCTTGGTGGAAAGTAGGCCATTAAAAAAAAGAAAAAGAAGCCAACAGCTGACTAGCCTGTGGCTGAACATCAAGCACACGGTGGGACTGCACTTTGTACTGTAGGAGGGACAGAAGGAGCAGAACTGCTCAGTGAGCTGAGTGATATTTCAATGTGGTTTCATGGCCTTGTGCTGTGAGAGAGAAGACATGATGATTGTCTGGCTAACACAAGTGAGAAATGGATGATTTATATAACCTGAGTTAAGAAGTGAAATATTGATATATATCAATTGTACCACAGACTGGAGGGAAGGAGTGCAGGAGTAGTAGCACATCATTTATGAAAAGGCCTGGCTGACATTGGGGCTCATTCATCATAGAAAACACATGGAGAGCATAGCTGATAATATTTAGTAACACATGTTTAATCTATAACATTACAGAATAGCTGGTCTTTAAGGACATGTGCTGCTGAAGTGTCCTTGAGCAAGACGCCCCCTCTATTGTAGCTAACCCTGACGTCTGACCTCCCTGTGGAGGGGGGCAAGCAAAAAGACAATTTACCCACTGGCATTAATCAATATCACATAATTAATATATAGCTCTCAACCACAACCAGAATATTCCAGCGTTAGATCATAATGTTGTAAATGTGCTTTGTACGGGGCAGAGAGGCAAATGAGTATGAAGCACAACAACATATTGATAGTGTATTATTTACCACACATCGTTTCTGAAATCATTCTTAGATAATTACACTTAAACCTCTCAACCAACTTTAGTTTTATTCCAAAAAGGTATATATACTGTATATATATCCATCCAAGGCCTACTCTCTTCAACTCTTCAACTGCAAAAATTGACACATTTTGTGAATTGGTTATCCACACAAAAATAGAATGAAAAGAAATAAAGATAAAACAATTAAAAAATAGTCTCAAGAAGAGATTTAAAAAACGATAGTGATCTAGCCAGCCTGAGTTCCTCATTCGGGTTGTTCTACAGTCTAGGGGCCCTGATGGTGAACTCCTGGTCAGCTGTAGCCTTTAGTGGAGACTGAGGAACTGTCAGGAGAGCCTGATGATTTCAGGCTGCACTCAGGTTCATAGGAGGGTCAAAGGTCTCCAATATAGCTAGGGGCCAGACCTTGCGCAGCTTTAAAAGTGATCTTAAAATCAATCTCTAAATAAATTCCACAACTGACGGGCAACCAGTCTATAAATGTTAGGGATTATTCCCTGGAAAGACCCGTCCAGCACAAGGGGATTAGAATATTAAATGAAAAGCTTTCATGAACCGGCTACAGCTTGAATCACTGTTGTGTTATTTTAACAAAAGAGACCTTGATTTGCAGTATATGAAAATTAAACTGTAATTGGAGGATTGGTTTGAATCTCCAGAGGTGAATAACTCTCACCTCCCTAAAAAAAGTACCATCAAAGTACCCTTACTGCAAGGCACTTAACTCCCAGCTACTCCAGAGCAGAGCAGCTTAGTAGCTAACCGTAGAAGACTGATGGTACTGAACATCCCCAAGGTGTTGAGTGTGTGCAACTGAATCAGTGTGAAACTAGGATGTGAAAAAAGAGCATGCATGCATAGCACATAGTCCCAGGATTCAGATTCAAAATTAACAAGAAAAACAAAATACTGGGACATTCACAATAGTCGATTTCAAGAGAAGATTAAAGGCCCAATCTGGGACTGGAGCACCACTTCCTCTGCCTCTGCTGATATTTTATATTTCTCTTTATCTTCATCTTGAGAGTAGAAACTTATTGATCACCCTTGGAGGAGTGATATTAAAAACTATCAAGCAACCATTTTAATATGTTATTTTAACAGCAGCTCATGACGGTCAGACTTGTGATAGCTCCAGATAGGGCCTTTAACACACCATTTAATATATTTTCTCATTACCCTACATTTTTATATTTTATGTATTTGGCTGATGCTCGTATTTCTACATCACCAATATTACAAGCAACCAGTAGTAGGGAGTGCACGATTCAGAGCTGCAGTGCCCTTATAATATTCCTGTGACCCCAGAATGATCGTGTAAGAGAGGAAAGCTAGGAAAAGAAATCAATGAAATGAAAGCTAAGGGGAAGAATAATAAAAAGCATTACGAAGAAGAATAAAAACCTAAGAAAATAAAGTTTATTTAGCCAATCCAAGTTCTCAGCAGCTGTACGGCCTATAATGCTTATTTCAGAGAGAGTTCAGTGATGTTCCTGATGTTATGACTGAAGCGTTTCTTGAATCATCAGTGAAATACAAACTAAAATGTTCCTTGCTGTTGTGCCGTGACTATAACTTTTATTACAAGCTTATCAATATGATTTTTTTTTCTTAGAGGCCAAGTATGCCCCAGAGAGATGTTCTGCTGTTGAGAGATAACTTCTTTTCACATCAGAAAAGCTATTACAAAAAAGCATGCGCCAGAAGTAAGAGTAAGGACAATCGCACACCAAGATAGAAAAGCAATGCAGTTCTTCTCTTTGTGGAGATTTTCAGTATTTCTGGCTTTAAGAGTCCAACGTGAAAAGGGCAATACGCTACAGCAGCTCTCTTTTAAGAAGAAAAACAACTTTCTTATATTACTTGTTCACTTCCAAAGATTGTCTGTTTTAGAAGATGAATCACTCAATAGTGCCCCACCTTCTGGTCTCAAAAAGTGGGGATTAACCCCCGGCATTTTGATTCAGGCATAGTCATCACAAAAACATCATTTTTATAACCCAAACGGCCTCACGTGGTGGATTTCTCAATAAATCAGTGGCCAGAAACTTTGGGGTCTTTTTGACAGTGATCTGATTTTTGAGGATCAAGTTAAGCAGTCGTGAATTATTAACAGCTATTACACTGACGTGCACGCTTTCCACTCTCTACAGGATCTCCGCTCTACCACATCATCTTCCTTTTCATATTCAGCTCCACCATATTCACAGATCATCCCCAATTGATCTCCCTAGTGTGACTGTATACTATTGAGGCAAAGCCCAGAGCAAATGCAGGTGTGCCTCACTTTCGAGAGGGTGCAAAAAGAAGTGCTTAAATCCATATTTAAGCAAGCAGTCGCTACTGTAGGTAACATCTAGAAAGTACCTTTTTTTTTTTTAATCCAAGCATGAAATGAATCTATACACCCGTACTTCCCACTCACACAACTTTCTCAACATGTGATGAAATTGTCTGCTGCATATATTGTTATATATTGTTTATATTCTGTTTTCCACAGCAGAGGACATGGAATCAGGAGCAAAATTCAGGCCAGTCAGTCAGCAGACACTTTACCCCTATATAGTGCATCAAATTGTAATTAACTGTATATATATTGTATACAGTATATATTGGTTTTCTTTGGTTCATTGAGTATCTAATTAAGATAGAAGTAAGTAACAGTTTAACAGTAACAGTGCTAATGTGTAAAAAAGCTTTGCAGCTTCAGTGATTAATCTATTTGTGACCAAAAGAAAAGTGCCAAAGAATATTTTACAACAGATGGAAACGTATTACATTTGGCCAATGCCAATGAAACATTTTGTCAAACAGGCTACTGTGTTATGATACTCAAGGAAAAGCTAAGCTATCCGAGCGTGGCCATATAGTAGAGTGGATCTATTCTTCTTGATAGTACTTTGGGTGAGTGATCAGGTTATCCTGATTGTTCCAGGACTGTAGTAAGTACAGTTGATGCTGCTCACCTAGCTAGGCACCGTGGGACGGTAGTGTATCTATACCTGATTTACCGGTTTATATTCTACTTTTTCTTTTTTGCTGTATCCTTTTCCTTTTTATGCTGTGATGACCCGATTTCAATAACGTTTAATTTAATCGAATCGGAATGTGGAGGTTTTTGTTCTTTTCTACGGCAAAGTGAGCAGCAGTGAGGTTTATAGATCTGGTCTATTTCCCACTGTGTTCTTCAATACAGCCACCCATGCTAGACAATTTTGAATGAGACATTTGCCCCCGCTGTCACAAAGTATAATGACGGGTATACAGTTGCATGCCATTGGACACGTCAATGGAACAGTGAAACCAAAGTCTTATTGAAACGGGTCCAAAGGAGGCGTGTCATCTTGATGGATGTGTATTACGTCGGTTTACTGTTCATTCAACCTGGCAGGTTCGTAAAATATTGACTTGAAATGTTTGCAATTGAGTTGAAGAATGAATGGCACTAATTGTGTGTTAGAGGGTTGTACTGGACCACAACAGACGGACTGACATTTGTCAAATACAGAAAGGCAAATGGACATCTATATGATTAGGAGTTTATAGGAAAGTCACATTTCAAGTCAGGATTCAAGATTAGATCATAGGTTTTTTGCAAAGCAGACGTCAAAAGGAATGAATAAAGAATTAAGGGCTTAGAGCCTGAAGGTCTTAAGGATTTTTGACTGACATTAGAGGAAGCTAAAAAACGTATTCTGCCCCACTCCCTCCCCTTTGAAGTCCAGTTTAAATCTTTAATGTTTTGTTGCACATTTCGATTTTGGTTCCAGCTATGGTTTCCAATTCACCATTCTATTGATGTGAGCTTTTGGCATGAGACAGATCCAACCAAGAGTTTTAATTTGATACATATATAAAAAATAATTTCGTCCAAAATGTCACTTCCCTCCCTTCTGGCTCTCAACCCTCAAAATGTGATGGGCATAGAAAACCTCTGTATCTTAAAGATTGTATTACATCTTTAATTCATAATTTTCCACATGAAGATGTGACATGATATGTGACTGCCACCCTGCACCCGCAGGCCTTTTCAGATGATTTTCATCAACGCTTTTCTTTGACGTCAAAATTTCATCAGGAAAAACTCCAAAACCAAAAATGTCTTAGTGGTAAAAATATTTTTTACCACTGCGCACACACACGCACGCACACACACAAACACACACACACACACACACAGTATACACACAGAGAACCCACATCACATCTATGCAGTTGTATAGCAGACATATACAGTTATAGGACACTGAATGTATTTACAGGTATGTGAGCGATCTGTATAGGATCCTGTCCATAGCATGTCTAGCACTGTATATATGTGGTGCTGTTATTCTTGCTCCATGCACGTCAGTATCGACTGTTGAACATTGTAAATTGTTGAAACGGTATATCTCTGCTGTAATGTCACCAAAACAAATTCCTGTACAGTTCTACTTGGAACTTAAGGTGATTGTGATTCTGATAGAGGGATGTGTTATTTATCAAGCTGATTCAAAACTATTCTCTGGGAATAAACCCCTTGAATCACACCAGTAACGCAGAGTTAAAGATAAAATATGAATGTATACCAATGTGTACTACCTCTCTGTTTTGTTGAAAAGTATTTAAAATGTTTATAAGTCACATAAACCCTGTTGGCGCTGTCATTTTAACACTAGTTGTCCTCTACTTATGAGGCCTTATGCAGCCTACTGTGTGCCCTGTTTTCCCACCAAGCAGAATCCTTTTTACCTACAAATCACTAACGCTGGTGAGAGGTATGGTGAACACGCCCATAGAAATATAATACAATACCAAAAATGACAAAGAAAATCAGCGTTTGGTTTCATAATGGTTGACGGATGGAATTTAGAAAAGGAACTGAATGTACACTGATTATCATTTCATCGAGCTGTACTTAGGGAAAACACACCTCCAAGAGGGTGGTCATCCAAGAGTCCTGACTCGACTCTGCTGGGTGGGAACTCAAGCCGGGTCTGCTTGTTCTGCACAATATTATAATCAGCCTACTCGGCCCACTGGTGTACCATACATATTCATGCCTGGATGTTGTTTGTGAGCTGTGATTGGTTTTTCTGTCAAGTCAGTCGTCAAGCCAGAATATGTTGATTATGATTAGGGCATCAAGCAGACGGGGAAACTGCGAAATATTCATTTGTAGGGTGCAAATCATGGGCCCTGATATCTACTTCTGAATATTAGCAAACTACAGACTCTCTCTGTGTGTTCTTGTTAAGACTAGTCACATGAAAGATCAACCAAAAGGTGTGTAATTGCACTGTTAATTTGCTAATTTGCATAATAACAAAACAATACAATGTAATAAACAAGGAACAGACGTATTGAACGGCATTTCAGAAAAATAATATTAACACAATTAATGCAAATGTTAATGTTTCTCGTTAACTCAAAATAACGTTAATTCAACAGTGCAACAAAACCCCAGCCTTCTAGAAGCATAGCGCTTGTAAATTCAATCACTCCTCGGGTGTATTGGTTCAAATAGTCTGTGCCTGGTGTATGTACCAGTTCCACCTGCTGATTTCTACACCCATTTACCGTCAAAGTACACAAAGGAACTCTCACAACCTGGCTCAAAAGAGGGAGACCACACATAATCTTTAAATAGTAAATTAAACTAAGCAATACAACGGGGTGTGTCAGTATGTACGCAATGTCTGTGTGAGTGGTGAGGAGTGTGTGTGTGTACGAGTGGGGTGCATGTATATGAAACACAAAATACAAACAAATGACAATCAGTCGGCGAGAGAGAGAGCGAGAGGATCTTGCAGGTCTGTTTTATGTGTTGCGTCTCGGATGAGGTCTCAGCTCCACCCATCAACTTCCTGGAACAAAGGGGGAAAACACACCCAACAAGATAGGGCCGACCCTGAGGCCGTCACAGAAAAAAATACATCTCCTTATACATACAGTATTGGTTCTTTTTACATGTCGTCAAGATGCCTCAATCTGTATATCGGATGGAACTGTGTCCTCTATATTGAGCCAAACAAAAGCTTCAAAATCTATTTAATAACTTTAATGATCTTTAAACTATGAATTATTTGTGTAGCTTTAAGGTAAGTGCATGTTTGGCATCATGTTGCCATGGAAAACCATAGACATCACGTAGACAGCACAGCAGTCTGTTGTACTGCAGGTCCTCGTGTCAGTCAATGCATTAAAGTTGATGAATTTTGGAACCGCTGCTGGCAAATTCCATCAGTCAAATGAATATAAACAATACGCCCCACTCGTGTTCATGTTCCACCTCTGATTATCAAATGCATTATTCAAGCTCAAATATCAGCCGAATTATTTGCACAGCATCTCACCGTTCTCTTTGAGCAAGAATAATCTCTTTTAGTCTGCCTTGGCCCCTTTAAGGAAACCATAACTCGTAATCAGGGTAGCAAAGCAAAACCAAAATTAGGATTAATTAATATTTCTGGCGAAGTGTTATCATGTTTTCCTGACAGGTAAATTATTGAGCTTACACTTAAGCACCTTGACGTTGCTCAAGCAATTTAGCAGCATTATGAGTTTGCATGAACCTTGAATAATGCTACCAGATTCTGGGGGTGTGCAGAGCATCACAACTGGAACAAAATTCCTCTCAACTTGGAGCAACAGTGTAGCAACACAGCACTGAAGTGAAGTGCTGTTTTTTTGGGTGCATGCTATCAGGGCCTAAGTTATAATCATACAACCACTGATCATGCAGGCCTATAAAGGTTATGATGTATAGTGTACTTACTGTTTTAGAAATTAGGTGTACCTTTACTCCTGAAACAGTAGTCATTATTCCAGCTAAGGGTTTACGTTCACCTTTTTCTTTGTATGTGTGTCTCCATAAATTCTTGCTTGTTTTGCAAATAACTAAAGCAATAATTCTCTTTGGTACTTGGGTATGGCTCTGGGCCTGGAGGTTTGTCCTATGTGAGGTTTTTTTTCTGCCTCAGGTATTAGAGTGTGCAGAGTCTGCGCTCCAATTAGTCGTCTTGCATTAACAATTCATTCTTGATTAAAAAAAAATGATTAACTTTTCCATATAATTTTCATTCCCACATTCAATTCGAGTTCGTATTTTCTTATGCCCTCTGGTACAGATTGTTGTAACTGAGCTGAGTACTTCAATAACCCTCCAGTATAGTTCTCTGACTTGCACTTTGAGATTTATTTACTCCTGAATTCGTGGGGCTTGCGGGTTGTGTTTTGATGCTGATGAAAAAGAAATACGAAAAATGTTTAAGCTCCATTGATTGGCCCCTAGCGAGATATTCCTGGAAAACTAGACATGGATCATTACATTTTTTATGCCAGTGTGCTGAATCAATGCGTTCATGTAATTATTTTCTAATTAATTAATTAAGTCTATACATATAAAATTAAGACTTGCTATATGTTCATAGGATAAGATCCACATCTGTTGAAATAATTCAGCAGTACAGCTTCATCTTTTCCAAATATTGAGCTATCCCTGCCTCATTTTGTTCCCATCACAAGAAGAAATTAAACATTTAGCTGCAACTTTCTCAATTTCAGCCAGTTCTTGGCGTGCATTATTTTGATATGTGTCATTGGTCGCTGTGTTTAATTGGGAGGTGTCCACAAATATGAGCCCAGGGAAGAGGGACGGGTTGACAGCAAAACAACATTTTCTACTGGAGAGCAAAAACCTGCCACAAATAAAAATTGTGATTGGCTCTTTGTGTGGTTTTTATATGACAGTCCATTAATAGGAAGGGGATCTGGGTTCAGGATGGATAGGCAGCACTATACTGTCTGTAATGGCGTTATTATCATGTACTGCATGGTTGAGGACATGAAGCAAATATGCATTTGTTCTGCGTGTGTGAGTATGAGTGTGTTCATGTTCTCGTATGTTCACGTGTACTACAGACAATGCAATATTGATAAGGTAATGCATGCATACTGTATGTGTTTGCAGTTCACAGTTTGAAGAGGTCATCCATATTTCAACATCCAAGGGTTACTGGAAATCCAAATGGATGTGAAGGTTGATGGAGATTAATCAACAACTGGCTTAATCCAGTGTCCTATAGAGGCCTCCCACCGTGCATTAGAAAGGTCCCCAGAGACCATCAGCACAAGTCGGATTAATTGCGCTATTAAACACAAGCAATTTCCTTCCCATGAATTTGCTTCTTCCATTAGCAGGAAATTGTGCTGCAGTTCAAGTAATGGCTAAACAGATTCCGATTACCACAAGATATGCTCTTTGATCCTAGTCCGCTGTGGGTGGCGATGCCTTTACTGTTTAATATTGTTTGCTGAGAGTGTCTTTGAGAAAGTGCCAATCATCGCCGTTGTTGGTCTCTGAACACTTAATTACCACTATTGTATCTGGTTGGCGTTGTGCAATCAAGGCATCCCGGTTGGACTTTAAATAAACTGTGAGCAAACATGACGCGACAGCCACATGACACGGAATCGTGAATGCTGACTTGTGTTACCGACTTCTTCTGATCTTCTGGAAATCATGGGGTCCCATGTGCTGCCAAGTAATTATTTGGTCAGAACTGATGAATCCGTTCCATCACGTGAAAAAATGTTGTCATTCTTTTTTTCAAGGCCAAATCAATGTGCCTGGCCTAAAAAATGAACAGCTATTCTTGATTATCTTTCCTTCCTTTCTTTCCAAATACCTTCTAACAAGTGATAATATGCAATACCAAGCAACAAAAAAGTGGATAAGAGGAAAGGTAACGATGGTCAGAGACACTGTAGAGGTGCTAATCATCTCTCCTTGATATTTCTTTGAATTGGTAACACTTTTATTCAGAATAAATGTAAATGCAGATTTTATTTTGACATCAAGGCTCTGTTTCTCATCACTCCCTGTGAAGCCTAATTTAAGGCAGCCAAAAGCGAGAGCAGGGAGAGATAACTGCATCAACCACAGAGTAAGACACCAACGAAAACTATCTGTACTGGTGGAGCATCCGATCAAGCTGTTAACCCACTTTGTCTCTCTGAAGGGAGATGCTGTGACCAAATGCAAAGCTATTGCATTTCTGGTCATTCAAGCATTATGTGAGATTTTCTATGTGTATTGGCGAGCCACCGGCCGCCGTATGGCCATCCCAAAAGAAATATACTATCTACTTGAGTATGTGTTTTCCCAGTGTATTCCCAGGGACACTGGCTTTCAACTCCTGGAATTTAATGTGAGAAAGGGCATTAGCCATACTATTTCCATAACTTGGGATATATGCCGCGTGCAGGAATTGCTCGCAATGTATTTATGTGTTAAACGTCTAATTAGATGTTAGCATCATTGCTTTGTTGATTTTTTCGGAACCACAGAGAGCCTCGTAGTAGGCAAGCTATAACAATCAGGGATTTGCCAGGGAAGTGGACTTGAGCCCTGTTTTCAGTGATAGCAACTAATTTGGCCAAGATCAGAGGACCATTTGTCCCAAAACCAACAGGAGCAGCAGCATCTGGAAAAGACTGGAGGGGAAGCAGATTCTTTTGAAAGAAAGAGAAGTTATTTCAAGGATCGCATAACAGGCCAGAAACGAAGATCTGGGCCCCATTCCTCAAACATCGTTTAATTCAGGCTAGTAACAAATGATCTCGCTAATCCGTATCTGGCTAACTTCCTACCTCGAACACAGGTGTCAGGTAGATTTGTCAAACGGAAATGTCGTTACCTGAATAATTGTGCGCTCCTGTTTGCAATGAAAGGAGCATGAAGAGAGTCGAAACCATGATCACCAATAATGTGATTGGCTGCACGGCACCATGCTCAACAGACAGCACCTTGTTAACTGCGGCTCTACAAGAGTGGTTCATTTAAAAGCAATGAGGAACAAAAACTTTCACTATGAAAGACAAGACTGCTAAAAGCCTTCAAAAAGCGCAATCGTGGAAGAGAAATGGCAGGATTTTACTTGCCGGTAATGAGCTCACAGCTTTTGCTTTGACTTCCATCCTTAGAGCCAATGGCACAGACCAGCCCAAAGAGGACGTGTGAACGAATCAAATTGGATGTGAATGATGTTTACTGGCAAACTGTAAATAATCCCTTATCCACTAAACCTGTATCTTCAAACATCAAAGGATCTTGTGACCTTTCAATACACTTACTCTTCTAAAAACTACTTCTCTATTGGATCTATTGGCACCTCTCTATGGAAAGGTGTGGCCATGTCTGGAAATTAAGGAATTGCTCTGGTAACAAACTAATCTAAACTTTAATCTTGCTTCAAGGAACAGAAAATCCCAGACTAATGTCAAATTGTCAAACCTATCCAGCTAACGCAGTTATCCAGGTACCAGGAAGGAGTCCCTGAATGGCAGCCTACATCCAGAACAATAACATCGTAGAGAATAGGGACAGTTCAACTCTAAAAACACACATGAAGGAACGACCCTGAGGGACAGATTTGAGATGACCCGATAACAATAGAGGTTCTCATGTTGGCAATGATGAATTGTAGAAAAGGGGACCGGTCTATGTAATGTACATGTTTGCGCTAGGACAAGCACTGCGATAGTCAGGTTGCCTCCATAAGACAGAGCCAAGTGGGTGTCCAAATATGGATTTGTCAATATGCACACCTGTGTGGATCTCAAGTTGTGGAGACACAAAATTTCAAATGGTTTTGGCACTATATTTCCATGTACCATGAGGAAAGAATCCACACGTGTATGCACCAATCAAAATGAAGTTGCCTCCAGAGCTCATAACCAATCAGTGAGCAGCAACGTTATGCACGACCACTGGAGCATAAGTGAAGGTCTACAGCGCAACTGGACATTCTTTCAAGTATGGCGGATAACAGATAATATGGTTTAAGGTTTACAAGCTTGGAATTTACAGTGTAAACTCTTAGACACCCACACTATGTACAGTGACAATTTTATTCGGCATGGCTTGTGTTGTACCTGCCGGGAAATGCAGGCCCCCCCCCCGATCTAAGGCCAGTTAATAATTTCTACTTGGCATGAATACATTTTTCATTAAATATTACTCACCTCCTGCATATTTTCAAGAACATTCACTTGTGCTGTGCATAACGTTGCTGCTCACTGATCGGTTATGAGCTCTGGAGGCAACTTTCATTTTGATTGGTACATTTTTTCCTCATGGTACATAGAAATAGAGTGCCAAAACCATTTGAAGTTTTGTGTCTCCACAACTTGAGATCCACACATGCGTGCATATTGACAAAGGCATATTCAAGACTCACAAGACAGGATTTGTACTTGTGAGATGTGCACAAATCTTTTTTGCTGTGCACACATTTTTTTTTTTTTACATTTGTGACTCGGAAAAAACACGCATAAGTTGTGATTGCTGTGCACAAAACTTCATTCACATTTGTGACTCTCTAAAAACATTTGTAAGTTATATTGGCATCATATTCACTCCATAAGCAACGGTGGCAGCAGGGCACGCAGCAGCAGAGAAGGAACAACTGAGTTTGACAGCTTAAATAGACCGCCCAACTGACAATGGCAATACATTGGCTGATGCAAGGCTGTAGCGCCACTCAAATTGTCTGCCTGAACTAGCTTTGCATGCTTCGCTTCATTTATGGTATCAGTCATGATCAACTTAATATGCTGATGAACTAATACATTATGGTTATTTGCCATTAGAGGATTCTCAAATTTACTTACGGGGCAACAAAGTGTAGGAAGTAATGGTAAGGGTTCAATAATTCATGGTTAATTATACAGATTTTGAAGGCATCTAAAAGACTGGATGTCTGCTCATGATGGGGCATGTATGAAGATGATCAGGTAGTCTATAACGTCCTATAGAGGCTGCATACAGTGATAATAGACCTAATACATATGTAGCAATACTTATTTAGGACATACAAACTAATTCATTACTTAAAGAGACCCTAATATTGTATTTAAATCCTTCCTCTATTCATATGTGATTAATGATTGATTAAGATGATTATTGTAGATGTTACTAAATGTTGATTTTGTTTTAGTTATTTAAAGGTTTAAAGTTATTTAAAGGTTTAAAGTTATTTGTGTAGGTTTACATTTTAAAAAGTTGTTGCATTTTCAAAAATCCATCCTTTTTTTTACAGGCAGGTAAATGCAAGTCCAGTAAACGCATCACAACTAGTCTTGGTCTTGATTGGCTCCCCTCACTAAACTATTGCTAACATCCTCCCATTCAAACGTGATAATATTGGACCTGATGTTATTTACTGTTGTTTATTGAGTACTTGCCAAGTACTAAATTATCCATTAGTATTTTTGTTATTCATGATGCAGCAAGCACTGACAATAACTCAAATGCGTTCCCTTGTTAGTTAGTATTATACGTGTTACAGTATCATTAGCATGATATTATTTGTGGCTGAGTTACCAAAGGATTCATTAACTGGTGGTTAGCCGTAGATATTAACTCCTAAGTTAAGTACTTGCATATTGGTTGACAATGTTTGGTACATACTACTTGATAACTAGCTAACATGTGGTTAGTTAAAGCTTAGTCACTAGTTAATTAAGCATTTATTAGTGAATCATGATGTGAAGTGTTACCTGTGAATTTATTGAGCTCAGCTGCAATGCAGATCTTAGTGAATTTGTTCATTTCTTAGAGTTATAAATTCTACATGAATTCTTTTCCCTTCTTCATAGTATATCTTCCATTTGAGATATTTTTTTTACCCCACATTTTTTGGCTTTTCAATCATGTGGCAGGACAGACCTCGGGGAAAGTGTGGAGCTGTACTATTAGCAAGGGATGAAGAGGGGAAACAGTGATGCTGTCATCTCAGCAAAGGAGCCCTAGATATAAGAAAAGGCTGTCCCACTGCCATGAGATCAGATAGGGACTATTGGTGGCTGCATCCTTTCAAGAAATGAGAGCAAAGCAAAGTTAGCATAATCTTGAATGCTACTGAGGCCTTACAAGGAGAGGATCAGATGCTCCTTTCACTCTCTCAGCATAACTCAGCCTCCCAGGTTTTGACTCCTGCTGTGCAGCGTTTGCTGCTGGGAGGAGACGAGGTGTCTGAGAGCAGCAGCCACTATAGGGGTTGTGAATAGATCAATGAGCTGTATTAGTAATCTGGAGAGGAGTGGATGAAGCGAGAGCTCCACTATAGCCCTCTCCAGACAGCATCCTTGGGGAAGTCTGGTGATTGATAATTACTACCTCAGGAGTCCAGGAATTCTGTCCCGTTTGGAACGAACATGTCTGTGAATTGCACTGACTACCCTGGAAAGAAAATCTGTCTGAAATGACCTCCTGTATTTTGAGTTAACTCTGACATCTGGTGTTTTACACATTTACTGATTTGTGGACCTGGCATCTGGATTACATGGGCCCTACCTGAAATGAGTTTTGTCTGTTTTGTTGTACTGTGGGTCACACTGTGTGCCTGTCCCTGGGATGCCACACTTCCCTATTAAATTATTGTACTGACTGAAATGACCAATGTGTTTGGACAAAATCAAATTACGTCCGGAGAGGGCTGCAGAGTGCCCGAAGTTTGTTTCCTATTCATGGGAAATATTGCATGGATGACATCACAGGCTAGAGGCTTTCTTGTGTCTAGCTTGAATTGTTGTGTCTGAACCAGAATTCCTGTTATCATAGGAATAAAATATGAGAAATATGTCTAGGGATACGCTTTGTTTGATTTTTTTTTTTAGCACAGAATTTCAGAGGCTCTGATAGATAGAAAGCAAGTCTCGGTGTAGGTGCGCACAGGTGGTTCATTCTTCCCGCTCATTTTCCCTCTCCGCCTCGATACCACCGGTCCCTCATCAGAAATTAAAATGGCTCGCTGAGGGTGTGAAATAAAGATTATGGCCTTGGAAGCCCGGAGCAGCTGGTCCTCCCAGAAGCAGCCATATGGACCACTAGGGTTGGGGCTATTTTCGCATTCTGTCCTGTTGAACATGCTAGGGGAAATTAGAGTTCAACCTGCCTGTCTGACTAAGGATGAGTCCACCAAACTCCGATCCACGTCAGGAATTCAGCCTGCCTGTAGCCATAGCAACAGGTCAGGTCTAATTTTCTCGGCTCAGAATGACTAGGAGGCACTTGAAGACCTCTACTTCACACCTTTGTCTCACACATTTTCTGCTCCATCCAATGACTTCTGTACTTTTTCATACACGCAATTATGTCATTATTTCAATTAAATTCAGCTGTTTACTTGCATGGCGCGAAAGACTGAATCTCCAAAAACTAGATTCCATGAAAGCGAAATAAATGCTGGGTAAGTGTACCATCTCCTAAAAATTTGAATTGATTTATGGCCTGAATAGAAGTAAAGTAATGAGACCGTGGCCTTTACATGACGAGTGTTACTTGGAGCTCTGATAAATTTTATGGTTTACAGTATATAATCTCCATTCACCCACACACACTTGTAAATGTTTAGTGATAAAGATGATAAAAATTGCTGATAAAGATAAATCAAGTTAAATCATTATGCTCAACGTTACTGATAAAAATGTCTTCTAGTCACTGTGGTTCCAAGTCAAGTTTATTTATACAGTCCTTCATCACAACGTGTGTCTCACATGACTTTACAGAGAACAAGCCTAGATTGAACAAATCAACATTCAATCAATTCATCGAACAGCATGATGCAATGCACTAAACAAGCCTTACTAACCTACCTAGCCAGCACCAATCCCTCATTGAAGACAAGGAAAAACTTTATTGGACATCATTCAACTATGTGTGCACTCTTGAACTCATGACGTCATTCACTGACTAAGCTCTGCGCCAGTTGCATAAAATCTCATCATCGTCCCAAACCAGCGTGCATTGCCAGCGACTGCGAGCTAAGCCAACGTGACACACTGTTTTTCCCCAGACTCCGACTCCAACCAACCCCTCCCTTCCTTCATTTCAGCTAACGTTGCCAGCACAGCTTTAATGGTAATGGAATGCTAATGCTGTGAATTTAAAACATAATGAGATGTGCTGTGATATGCACCCACCGCAACCTCACCCTCTGTCCCAGCCTCGACGGTTTGCCACTGTTGTGTTTACGTGCATGTGTGAGAAAGTCACGTTGGTACTGACGTAGGCAGCAGTGGCTTGGCTCATGGGTTGAGGGATATAGATGTTTATGACGCAAGTACAGCGCATGGGGTAGGACTGTGCCACTTGGTGGGAACAGCAGTTTTACTCACAGGAGCATTTTGTTTTAACATTTCTGTTACGTTAATGGGTCAGATGAAAAACAGCATCTCAGTCAGTTTAAGACAGTGATTCACAAGTCGTAATATTTAACTAAGGTGCACCCGTGATCTTAAAAACTCTCTTGAAGCACTTCCTCCTAAAACACCTCATAGAAGAGTGCATATGAAAGAACGTTAGAGGAGGTACAGTAAACACTTCAGGCTATTGTACAGAAGTGAGCAAAGAGCTCTGTCCCAGAGCTCTGTCCCATTTAGGGTAGTTGTTCTTTTCTTTTAAAAGTATAATAATCAACAGCTTTTGAAAGGTTTCCTGATAGAAAACTGTCTCTGATGCGGCCATTCCCCGATATTACTGAACCCTTTTCAGTGTGTCATCTCAGTATTGCTGTCTGAATATTGAAAATGTTACTTTCATACATCACTGAAAGCCGGTCAAACAGCCTGTATATGAGAATCACGCCTGACTTGCTGACCATATTCATTTATTTTTCAGCCATAATAGGCTGCAGAAGTACAGCCGCTAACCTCGCAATAGGCCATCAACACGCCGAACTATATAATTCTCTTTTGTGTTGAATATTCTTTCAAGGCTATTTTTGAGTAAGTTCACGTTGGCTCTACAGCAGTGCCCGTTCAAGACCCAGACATCAGACGGGCTTTGGCCCACTGATTAGGGTAGAGGAAATGTAATTGTTTCCAGAGTGATTTCAACTCCACGCTGATGTTTTTGCCCAGAGGTTGCTTAAGGGTGGATGGAAGTTCTGTTTCTTCAGCGACACATTAATGAGGCATTCACACTGTCACCCAGTATGCTTTGAAGCAGACAAGACACGTTTGAATCTATTATACATTACAAGGTTTCAGTCAATGTTAACTGTGTATTGTTTTCACAGTAAATAGATTGATGCAGGTATTTTTTGAGCTGCAGTGCTCTGCACAGCACCCACAAGAATCTCTCTTCAATTTCATAAAACATGACACTCACTTCCCTGGCGTTCAACTGTTGATTGAAATAAAATGTATATTTTTTTTTTTTTTGCCGATTCCCTTCAAAGCCCATAAAAGGAAAAGGAAGGATATTCTCGCTGCCAAAGTTTTTATTACCTTAAGTGACACATGAAAAAAAAAATCTAGAGTATTGGAGCAATAACCCCTCTCATCCCCACCAGCAAATAAAAAGACAGACATGGACCAATCTTAGGTTTGTACTTTGAAGAAGAAGCCTGATTGCAGTACAGCACATCCCCCCCACTTCCCCGTCCCCATCTCACTCACACTCTCTCCCGTTCACTCTTGCATGACTTTTGAATGCATTCTTTGAGGGGTGGGGGGGGGGGGGGGGGTGGGGTAGTGGCAGCATGTTTAAAGATCATTGAATCCCTCTAATGGCCTGTAGTCAAGTGTAACCCACCAAGGACTCAAGCACATGCAGCAGAATGTCATAACTGCGAGTGGCAGTGCGAGGATGACTCACCACATATGCACTCGCTCGTTGCCGGATCTCCAGCGAGGCCTTGCCTGCAGGTACACGCACATAAAATACTGACTGCGACGTTGCTGCCTGGGGGCAAATGCCTGTCCAAATACTCCACTAAGTGCACGGCGAGATAATTAGAAAATAATGCACTGATGCTGAAAATAAAGCACACAGGAACTTTTGGGAATCACAAGCAATTACCGGTTCTCGCCTGTTTACACGACACTTGCTTTCGTAATGATTGCGCACCGTACACAACCAGGCACCGGAAGGCGTCACGTGGGAAGTTGATTTTGAGCCGAATTCCGTCTGGTTTGCAGTCAGATATTTTTCATTAAATTCATCATGTCAGATTTAAGAACAGTTATACAATATATACCATATACCATATACAAGGTCTGCTGATGGGTTTGTATCATCATGCACAGTAATGCAATGAAACCAAAATGTGACCTGAAGATCCTGTTCAGGTATGGCTGGATGGTTACACAATGTATTGGAAATAACAATATCTAAATAATAATATGTAAATCCAAAATTTCCAACTCCTACGTTGAATTCATCTTGTGCAATACCACCATTTAAAGGGTAATTACCATTAAATATGTGTATGTGGTGTGCTATTCTTAGAGGATATAGCACTTTGTTGTGCGTGCAGATATGTTTCATTTATCAAGCTCATTAACAGGGGCTTGCTATTCTTGTCATGTTCAATCCACACCCCCGCCTCCCCCGCCCCCCCGCCAGTCAATTAATCCTTAAACCTTTTTTATCTTTGAACCTGGAAACAAAAGCCGGGCTCAAAACAAGCTCACTTTAATCAAATATGGGGGAAAAAATATATATAACCCCTGACATTATCATCAAGCTCATTTAATATTGAGAGGGGAGGCTTATGAAGATAAATACGTTCTGTTGAGTACACCAATTGAGCTTGGAGTTGGCCTAATTACAAAGAAAGCGTCTCGAACACCCCGACCGAGCCCTCTTCGTCTTCATAATGCATTCATGATGGGGGGGGGGGGGGGGGGAGTCATTGTGCTGTGCAAGAGCAACTGCCAGTCTGATACTGAGTCCGCCTAATATTGTTCAAGCAGGTATTTAATGAGAAGTCCCCTGTCTCAGACTGATGGGATTAATGGCCGTTTTTTCCCCTCCAGGCTTTTGTGGAAAAGAAAGTGTTCAACGCTTCAATGTTCTACTCTCTATTTTAGGCCAAATGCAGAGAAACCCGGGAAGACCTGGTGGAAAAGGATTCCTTACGTGACCACCAATTAACCGGGCTTCTCCTTTTAACCACTGACAATGACATCCTGAAATAGGAAGGGGTGCAGAGGGATGCAGACAGATGGGTGAGAGCTGGTTTTACATTGGAAGACCAGGGAAGACTGCAATACTGAGGTAGAGGAAGAGGATACTGGGTTGAGGAAGAGGAGGGTTAAGTTAGATGATTTGTGTCATGGCTTTTTACTTTTTATTTGCAGATTTGAGCGAGAACATTTACGCAGTCATATTCAAACCTCATGTTTTTCATTATAGTATCCATTCTAAACAGCTGGAGACCCTTTTTATTCACTTACACTTAAAAATACAACTACACATGGGAAGAAGATGTTTTTTTTAAGCTTGTCTTTTGTAAATTAACACCCGAACACAAGAGCTATTTTGATATGTTGGTATTCCTTTAAGGAGTGCCGTGGCTTTTTCAGACTGCACATATCAATCATTGTCTTTGTGCCACATGTTTCAACTTGGCATCATTATTATAATCAAAACGTCTTCATGATGTCAGGGCGGGGCCACATCTTAACCCATTTTTAAGACACTTTTTTTTTTTTGGTGTGGGAAATTAAATGTCTAGCACAGCTCGAGTTTGTCGGTTGCATGCACATGTTCTTGACTTGCCATGTTTTCTTGAATCTTGCGCTGCATCAAAACGATTGAAGGAGGATGATTGATGCATTCACTCCCCGTTCCTTTACCCTTTCTCTCCCCTAAGCAGAGCTCATTGATTTTCTGAAATGTGGTTGGGAATCACAATCAGTCTTGAGAAAGAAATAGCCTAGAACATGTCAGATGGTTGAAACAAACTCTGCCCTGCCATTGCTGAGCTTAGCTCACCGGGGAACCCAAGCCCATGCCAAAGGCTGCCTCCATTAAACCCGAACCCAGAGAAGCAGTGTGGAATATTCGAATTGTGGTCTGTTTGAGTGTCTCAGCACACAAACACGGAAATGCTCAGCTACCTCAGACGGCCAAATGGTGGCTGTTTGGAGGTGATAACAAAACAGCCTATAGGTCAACAATACAGTGCTTCAGAGTATCCTTGGAGCAATGCAGTGACTGATGAACCTGTGACTGAGATATGTTTCATTCTGGACATTACTCTCAAACAAACTGCATGCATCCATATTGCTTAACAAAATATATAACATTCATTTCTATACTAGTGTCATGAAAACATTGTAGCACTTTGTCTTTTATCTCGTTTCAAATAACCAGTTTTTTGTATAAGCTCCTCTGACACAAAGCCCATGTGCGGTAATACCGCATCCACCGTGGACATTTTAATGGTTATTACTAATTCTATTATCAGTGTGGGATGTCCGATTATCTCCGAGGCCTATTGTGCCATGGCTAGCGGGTATACCGTTTACAGCACAGGATGCATGGGATCCAATGACACTGGAATAATCCTATAAAATGTAATAATAATAATTATGATGATGATGAAAAAGACCGCAGCACGCCAGGACGGGGAAAATCTTCCTTTGGCATTGGATACCATAGGGGTCATTTACATATGATCCTGGTAAAGCTCCACATCATTATGGACGACCCTCTCTCTATCTCTCTCTCTCTCTGTCCATCCCTCCCTCGGTGATAGATTATCTGAGCAGTAACGATGTCCCTCTTGTGGAATGGACAGTACAAATCATTGTAGGTTCTAAGCCAGCCAGTGGAGACAGGGCTGGCCAGGCAGAGTGATAGATTAGGGATTTTTAAATACTCCTCCTGGTGAGTTCTGCCGCGGCCAAAAGAGCAGCTGGGGTTTTTCTCACTCGGCAAGGGGGTGGAGAAGGGCCACAGATGGCCATGGGCCCTGCAGGTCAGCGCTATTCAAAGATGTAGCCCCTGTAGTGAGTGAGTACGTAAATGAATCGGGGCTTGCAGATGCATTGGAATTCCCTGCACTATGCTATGGCGTAATATAATGAAGGCTCCAGTATTTTAATCCATATTATATATATATGGCACATAAGCTATTAAAGAAGAATTCACAGGACTATAACCGCTCCATCAAGAAGCTCAGCAGAACATTATCACAGGTCCGTCTTTATACAGTAATTAACTCTTTTGTCTGTTTGGAAGCTGTTGCTGCATGAAATGTGGATTTCAGCCCTGTAGGTTTGCACTTCAATGCTGACAATTTCAAAACAAAATACTATTGCAAGTGCTTTTTTATGGACTGAATGGTTCATGATAAATTAGATATTGTCATTAAAACCTGAGTTAACCCTTTTAAGATGTCATCAAGCATGCCTGTCTGAGATCATTGAAAGTCAGTCTGACTTAAGCGGACCAACAGTTTGCCAGGCTGTTTGGTTGGAGATGCCATTTACACACACGCACACCTACACACATACACACACACACACACACACACACACACACACACACACACACACACACAGGCAGACACCTTAAACAGATTAAGTAACTGTACAAGCCTGTAGCCAAGCAGGCTGCTGGGTTACGCAATCTGGTTTTAAGCCAAAGGATCTTTCCGAACGTGCTTGTCTGACACTAAAGGTGTGGATTACTGAGGTTAGTCACACTACAGAGGGGGACTGACTTCAAGGTATACATAGTACATATGGTTTAAAAAACATTGGCGTAAAGCCCCTCAGTGCCATAGTTTCAAGGCACCTCTTCCATGCTTGGTAGTGAGTGAACACATACTATAGTAACAGTAAACCTATTTTGATGGATAGCCTCTGTATCAACTCCCATGAACACTGTCAGAAAAATAGGTACACTGTTGTACCTTTCCACTGGGGCTGTACCTTTGTGACAGTGTACAATAATGACCTTTCTCTCATCATAACCCATTTTTCCTTTCAAAATAAACAAAGTGCAGTCTCCAGCTACAGCCTTAGGATTGTTACTGACCCAAAGGCCCGAGTGCACTGCAACTCAGCCGTGGGTGTCTGGATCCACGATTTTGGTGACACACTGCCCCCCAAGTCACTCAGAACAAGTTCTATATTGTGAAATAAATATCTCAAATACATCACAGGGGCTTTGATTTGTCATCTGATTTCTCTGGGAGGAAGCACACAGAGCAATTTAAAGTGGCTGTGGAGATTTGATCAAATGCTTCTGGCTTGTGTGTTGAGGAGAGCAGAACCTGCTCATGTTAAGAGAAGCAGAAAAGAGAGAAAGGTGCACAGTATCTGGCTCTTACCTGAGGCAGAATGCTATCTCAGCTGGGATAGCACAATAGTTTTGATGTTTTTATGTAAGCCATAGCTAGATAGCACCTACTGGTGCGTTAGATCCCAGGGTAAAACCTAGTAAAGCCACAAAGGTTGCCCGCAGCTCATTCAGTCAATCAATTTATTTAATTCGTTCAAGGTTTTGTTGGCTATTGCTGTATGGCTATAGGGTCCTTGATGTGTATGATCACTTCGAGGTCATTGTGACATGTTTCCCTTCAACAAACACATTGATTCACTGGTCCTGCATCTGTCCCGCAACTGTGTTAACATCAGTGTAGAAATACTGAGTGTACTTTGCCCTAGTTTCACATGCATCGATTGTACACAATCAATTTCCAGTGTGTAGGATGTGGAAAACGTATATCAGGTAACGTGTGCCGGTGTGAGTGGAAATGCATGATGGTCAGCCTTCGCATAACTGGTTGACCTGTGGGGCTAACCACAAAAATAAACAGACAAATTGAAAAACATTTTAGTGCACATGAAGAGAACAATGCGCCATGTTGCCCATTTAGACAATAACCTGTGTCCTTTTGAAAATAGCATCAGTCTGGCATCAGTCAGGCTTAGTCTCTCTCAGTGTGGGTGGGTGACTTTAGACAGCTAGATTAGACTAGACAGCTATGTGTTGATGAGCAATACATACTGAAGATGCTCCAGAGAAATGCTGTGTCACAAGTGAAGTAGCGTGGCAGCGTTAATAACTGAGTGAAGATAACCAAAGGCAAGACCTGACAAACTGTATTACAATTCACTTTTGGGTGACGTGTTTTAGGATACCATGTCTTCATAACCATAATGAATCTATTGTGAGTTGCAACCAAGAACCCTTGATGTGATAAAGGGTAGTTTAGGGGCGGACAGTCAGCAGAGATGCAGTCCTCTGGTTAGCCAGCAGAGTCCTAATGGCAGTTCCAGGTTACTCTGTCAACAGGGAGTTCAAACTGAGACTAAGAGAGGCAAGTCAGAGATCTTTCCCTCATGTTGAAACCAAACTCTACACGATGGAGTTATTGATTAAATGTTCTCTTAAAAGGCCAGCTGGATGGAGAAGGTCACAGCAAGGTTTTCAACACAGGGGAATGGAGATGCATTTGACCTGTCAGCTGAGGATAGCTTCTGAGTGGTCACATATCCCTTCTGTGGTAGGAAAAGGCAGAGCAATCTTCTTAAATGGAATCTATCCAGGCTGAAACTCAATGGGCTCAACCCCTACAGACTGCGTTGAGTGTCAAAACCTCTAAAAAGTCTTTCAAGAGTTTCAGAACAAGTAATGTTGAGTGGCCATGTAAAGACCTTGCATGAATATAGATCGATAAATAGGTTATTTATTGTCCTCCAAGAGGAAAGGCATTTCCACAGTAAACAAGGCAATATCCCACATGAAGTGCACTCTACATGCCCCACATGTATACATACACCCGTACATGTCTTTCAATGGGTAACTTGTTTAGTGCCCATATGGCAACGGGAACAAAGCTCCTGCCAAAGTGTGCCCTTTTCCAAACTAGGGACCTATACTGAGAGTAGAGTGAAGAATGGGTTGAGGTGGTCATGTGTTATAGTAAGTGCTTTGCGTATGATGGCTTTGTTGTTGAGGTCTGAGAAGTTTGGGGTGATATTGGAGGCATTGTGTGTAATACGGATGAGTTTGTTCCTGTTGGGGATTGTGAACGTGGTAAAGAAGCAAGGGGAGCAGTGGAGCTCTCAGCAGAAAATGTTTTGAGTCTACGGATGGTGGAGAGTCTTTGCTGGCAGCATTTATGGATATCAGTGGTGTGTTGATCAAACTTGAGTTTATTGTCCAGAGTGAGTCAGAGATATTTGACGCTCTCCATCATCTCAACAGTCTCGCCATTGATGGAGGTGAGGTTATGAGCTGTGCAGTGTGTGTTGGGAGTGCCAATGACCAGGTCTTTTGTCTTTGTAATATTCAGCTGCAAGTACTTATCTGTACACCATTGTGTGAAGTGGGAGACTGAGTGCTGATAGGCCTGATAGGCTAATAGACTGTACAGAGTACAGACTGTGTTGTCGCAGCAGAGCATGCACCGAGAGCATGCACCGAGAGCAGAGCATATCTTGAATTGTCCTGAGGCACACTGTAACATGTAATTGAAGCTATTACAATAATGGGAATGTAAACAGAGGATGACCTTCTGTCTAATTGACCAGAGAGGATATTTATCAGTGCTATTGTTACTTTAATGTGCCATCCTGCTCTTCCAAAGGTAAAATTGGTCAAATTGTTTTTATTAAAGAGGTAAGCCATCATTAAGCCTTTCACATAGCATCCTCAACAACAACAGCCTAGTAATGTGTAATGTAATCACCTTATCAGTGAGCAGCTGGAAGTTCAGGGTCTTGCTCAAGGGCACTTTGTCAGCAGTTGTTGAGGGTGGGAATAGTGTTACTCATTCACTTTCCCCGCACTTATTTTCCCAGCCAATCAAGGGATTTGACCTGTCGACCCTCTGGTCTCAAGCCTGTTTCTCTAACCTCCAAGTGGTGCCCGTCAGAATGGAGCAATAATTGGCCACAGGCTGCCAGGGAGGAGTCGTTTAGATTTGGAGGAGAGGACATGCTGTGAGGTTTCCTTTCATGGTGACCATGTTCCTGATTTGGCAAGAGCCAACCCACAGGGGAGGTTGTAAACAGCTGGGCCTTCACACACACACACACACACACACACACACACACACACACACACACACACACACACAACACACGCACACACACACATTCATCCCCAGTACTCATGTTGACTTTCATTGCTGTTTGACTTCTAGGCTCAAGAGGGCCATGTTTCTATGATTTTGAATACATACATGGCATTTTTTGTGACATGAGATTTTTTTTTATGCTATACAGTTTTAATATTACATCATGAAAGTTACTGTTTCGCCTTTGCCTGCCAATGCATGTTGAGAAATTGGAGCACCGAGAAGTAGGCCAGGGAATGTTTTCTCTTGATGAGACAGACCTGGACACGCACCTTTAATGACTCAATAGGATTCATGTTTTGGCTTTACTTAATGAACCTTCCCTGCCAGTATACTTGATTGTCAGTGCACCATTATGGATCAATATGTCAATATGGACCTCGTATTTTGACAGGCCTAACATTTCCACAGCCGCATCCACAGGTGAAACGTTCGCCTTGGTACAGAAAACCAACAGCTCGATACATGACATCACCTCAAAACCACATGCTGATATTGTTTTGCCTATTGACAGACATAACATTACTTAAAATATTATCTGAAACATGAACCCATCAAAGTGTATTTTGGCAGGAAATGACTGACCTGACAGATGTATGTATAATTTAAGAGTAGATCCCTAACAGATCAGAAAAAACTCCCAAGTCATGTTCTACCAGGTATGTATGTATGGCAACGCTATACTGCCACAGTTTGGCATGCGGTGTGATGTGATGATCTCTCCCATACAAAGACAGAAAGAGTGAATGGCATATACTACGGGCCCTATGGAAACCCCTGAGTTTAAACAACCCCCGTGTTTGTACAGTGGCAATATAAACATGTCTAGATGCTATTTCTCCCATTATGCTAGCAGCTTGAGCGCCAAGACTGTGGTCCATGATTTGTAAGACAAAGCAGGTGGAACTGCTCCCGCCTGTATTAACGGTATTCAATAAGTCTGAATAAATGGGTAACACAGTGGTGGACCTTATTTATCCAGTTGTTGAGGTCGAGTCAAATCAAGCCAGCGTAGCCTTCAGTACTCCTGGCCACACGGTAGCATCTGTGTCGGAGGATTAGCCTGTATTACATGCTTTACTATGATGCTAGCTCACGCAAATCCTATTGCTTCCCCTGCTGACTTAAGACTGGGGCGTGTGCCATAAACAGCAGAACATCTGCCCTCGCAGTGGAATGAAGAATTTATTGGGAAGATTATTAGCAGTTAGCAATTAGAGATAGAGTTGGGTACATATGATATGTTATGCTGACCCCATAGAGCCATTTATTGAAGGACTGCTGCTTTTGTCCCCCGGGATCATATTGTCACCTGGGCCCAGACGTCCTTGGCACTTAATTAATCAATTGATGTGATTGATTGGTTTCTGTGTGTGGGACATAATGAGCCGCTGATTAAAATCGTTAGAAGAAGACCTCTACATACTCTCATGGTTCATGGATCTTGGACTGGTATTAAGCTTCGCAGTAATGTGACATTTTATGAACTAGCATGAAAAACTAAAAGGATAAATGCCATAAAGTAATACCAGATTATGCTGAGTGTACAATGCTGTAGCTTTTTCCACACAAAGGACCTTGTTCTTCAGAGTGGTAGCATAGCACAGACAGAGGCCTTAACTTAGGAGTTATACAGAGTCATTCAGTAATGCCATGTAAAAAATGTAAGGCTATCAAATAAGACACAGTGGCATAACTTGTGATCTAAATATACAAAGTCAATAGATAAGAAATATTAGAACACATTTATCTCTATCTCTAACGTACCATTCATAGCATTTAAGGTCATCCCTTATCTCCAATGTCTGGGCATTGAAGCATAGAGTACAGCTTATCTAAAGTACAGCCTTTTTTAAAGTTTAGATTTAGGTTCATACATTTTTTGTCTGCAGATAAAGGAGAATTTTATGATGGGTAGTTTGAGTGAAACAATCAAATTGGTCAAAGACGCATTCAATCTGATAATTCAAAAAATAACACAAAAATGCTCTGAACACATACTGTGATATCCAAAAGGTCAGTGGAGATTTCAGGTTCATGCTGGAATCAAACAAGATGACAAAAACTAACTTTCCTTGTTCATAAACTCAAGAATGGTCATAAGAGCTTGAACATCTCTATATGGAGGCCTGTATCCATCAGGACCAGGACCCAGCTTCTGACTGAAATGAAGAACGGGATGACTGCAATACAAACTGTCAAAATGCCCTTTAGCAAGGCACTATGAAACCCAGAAAGCCCAAACTGGTAAGGGTAATACTAGGGGGATGTATAAAGCTGATATTGGCCTTTTATTAAATATCAGATATTGGCTGGTCAATGTTGTCTAACTCAGACATGATGGATGTTCCTTCCTAACCAGTGGAATTTTTCTTGATGGTGCTCCAGGGGTGGTCAATTATTCAGCGAGGGTGCTCCGCGATTTCTAGAGATGCATGGTTACACAATGCAAAACGCATAGACAAGGTGCATCCAGGTGACAGCTTAATGTAATATGCTATAGAGGCCTGCCTACTCAATATCTTTAAAAGTCTGACAGTAACTGGAGCAAGATCACAGCATACACAGCATAACACCGACAGCAAGCACAGTGCCGCACCCTTATTAGGCATTAGTATGGTACTAATATTGGTGTAGTATTAGTTGTTAAAAGACTAAAACAACGTATGTGTATTAGGAGCATACATGTGTTAATATTTTAATAAAATATATGACGTGACAACAATTGGAAAAAGAAAACAACAATTGGTGTTAGATATTTCAGCATTTCTCAACGATATCAACATTTTGATTTGTATCAGTTCTAAATAATGTATTCTTGAATAAGAAGTATAAGCTGAATATTTTTTTTATTAGTGTTTGACAAACAAAAGGTAATGGACTTTTGGACCCCACTGTATATGTAAAATAATGCTCTTTGGCTTTCAATGGAGAGAGTCCCATGGCCCAAATGAATAGAAGAATAAAAACACTGAAAACATGTCCATGTTTGGGCATAAATCCATTCCAATCCTGTAAGTTTTCTAAATTAACAATTTACATTTTACTGATGGCAATGAAGACAATATATTTCTACACTTTTGTTAATTCCTCAACAATAGATTCAGATTGTGAGGCAAGGTAATCACTGATGTTAAAGAGGTGCACTTCTCTGTGGCAATGGATAGCATTAACAATAGACATTTCCAGTGAAAGAGCACAAGTGAGTAGGGAAATACTGTAAATGATTGAAACCTTTGCGTTGCATATATCAAGACTGATTGGTGGAAAATGACAGTAAAAATAAATCTGTAACATCGTCAGCTGTCTCTGCTGTGTTTATACACCTCTTACATCTTGCACATTCTCTCTGCATAACTATAATGTGGAGGAGATATTGAACTGCTCACTGGTAGAGAGGTTTGCTGTTGTTTTTAAGTCAACCTTTAAGGTTACTTAAAAGGAGTGCAAACAAAAAAATACCATATGTTACACCATATGTCTTTCCCCTGTGCCTGACATGCTGCTGAGGAGTTCCTCGAGTTAAAGGACCCTTGGGACGAAAACACAGTGTTCCTGGGCTAACCGTAGCTATGACTCCTGCCCTCAGTGCCGAAAAATCCAAGATATAAATGATAACTTTTAATGAAGCCACCAAGGCAGCCTCCAGGGGACACTTTTCCAAACTGTTTCTGTTGCTCCTGACATCTTTTCAATAGCCCGGCCCCAGCCAATACGTTTCTGTCTGGGTCATTGGCCACAGACTACATCAGGCTCCATCAGTTTCAAAAGTAGCTCGCCTGAAGAGTTCGAAGCATTTCAACTTGTTTGAGGAAAGGTAGGAAAAATGCACTGATGAATTCAAGTCCCCCGCTCAGCTTTAATTCCAGACACATGGCCAGATTCTTTTAAGCATAGAACAAGAAAATGAGGTGAGATGTTCAAACTGTTCATGTGTTTAGGGACTCCATATTCTATAATCTGAAAATCCTGACAGTGCCATACGGGAAATTGAAGACAAAATAGAAAATCTTGCACAGCACATAACTCAACCATTACTTCCCTGCACTTTATTAATTCCCTTTCACACTTATTCATTGCCCTGCACTTTAGCCACTTTAGCCACTCTCATTCCCTTTCACATTCATTCTGCCATTACCACTCTGTATACATGTAACATCCATTTTGTATTTTGTACCTTGCCTTTGTATTTTGTGCATTCTCTGATACTGTTATGCTGCTGCAACCCAAGAATTTCCCCCCGGGGATCAATAAAGTATCTATCTATCTATCCATGACTTAGTCATCAGTGTTTCGCTGATGCCGCCATATTGACTCCGGAACAACATTCCATTCTAGAGTATACACAGGCTATACAACCGACAGACATTTTAATTGGTACTCGGTAAGTCAAATATTTTAATAAAATAGGGATGGTAAGCACACTCACTACAGGTAAACATTTTGGGAGTCAAGCTGGGAGTCAGTATGACAGAACAGTGATGTCATGGATAACATGGATAGTTCCAGGTTTCAGTGATTGGCTGGTCATTCCATTATTTATGTGCTAAAAATCACCATTCATTCTGAAAATGAATGATTCAGAAGTAAAGGTTAGGTGTTGTCTCTTATCTGTTCTAAAATCATTGGAAAACATATTTCTTACTTATGGTTGGTTATTTAGATGTTCTGATTATTTATGTTTCATAAAATAATCCTATTTTCATATTACAAAATGTATCTTCTGCTACTGTCTGTTCCACATAATGTATTTAAATACAATATTTTCAAATAATATACATTAAACGTACTTTTAAAAGTCACAAATTAATTTAACCCATGATTGAAGTTTCACGTCACATGGAGGGGAGCCTATTCCAGTTGAACCAGAAAAACCAAGTGCATCTCCCTCATCAAGGGATAAAAATACCCAAATTGTAGCGGATTGTTGTTTTATGTATTGAAAATACATGTTTTATGTATTGAAAATACATAAAACAACCAATGACATTTCCCAGTCACAAGAGGGCTGCTTTGGTAAATGTTTGAATTCTGGTTAACAATATACTTCCCGGTCATGATTCATGTCCTATTATTTTCATTAAAATCGCGTTGGTGTCTCCAGTCTTGCAGATCATTACAGTTGAAGGATTTTGAATGAAAAAAATGTCAATAACATGGAAGAAAATGACATAATCTTATTATTATAAAAGAAGGGTTGATGGTTTACAAATACAAAACACAACATTTAAAAAACACTTAACTTTGAAATATATTTGATTCACTAATTTCCCCCTTATCTTCTCCCTGTTATTTGCTTCAATGCATTTCAGCCCTTGATTTGTTGTAACATACCATTACAGGTGAAGAAGAAAAAGAGGATTGCTGGAGTGAAGGGTGTCAAAACTCGTTTGCCTCTCCTAGGCTTTCACACCGATGTTCACAGTTGACATCTTTACCACATAATGGTTCATGGGTCATTCTGAGGTTGTCTGGTGCAGATGTAGCAGACGGTATCTGACTGAACCTAGGCCCTTTCTTTATCTCTCCTTTGCAGCTTTCGATTCCTCAGCAGCAAAAAAAAGACTTTCCACAACCCCTTGACGTCTCAAGCAATTGCAATATCAGCAAAGAGGTCAAGTAAATATACTGCGGTATTGATTGGTCACGCAGGAGTAGCATTTTACTAGATTAAGTGGAAAACCATGGGGGTGTTTTAGTCTTTCCATACCATCATCAAAGTGTCAGTCATCAATCTCTCCACACATGCACAGCTTGTGAGATAGGTTCTTAAATGAATGGTTGAATGTTTCATATCAGAATATAATTATATTATTCATATTATAATATCATATTTAGGTATCATTAGTGAAATTAATTTCTTCTTCCTTCTTGTTTTGATCAAGCCTGATGCAATTAGTATATCAAGTTGATATTGGCTGTCAACACTGTTGATAAACTGTAACGAGCCTGTGTAAAAAATCATGCTGAATCTACCAAGACAGCAGTTGTGTACTGGTAGTTAAGAGATGGGTAGACGTGGGTATGCTGCTGTGAAGCAATGAGCTGTAGGTCAGTTTCAATGGTGATTAGACTTTCAGTCCAAAATGAGTAATCCACCATTTGTAACAAGTGATTTGCACCATCGGGGAGCATCACAACACAAGGGACATTCTCTGACAAATTGAAAATGGAAATAAAAAGTTTCATCACAAGACCTGTCCTTATGTCCTTTATGGCTAATAATATTTAAACGTTACTTCAGATTTGAGAGAACCATTGTGGCCATTTGCCATTACATGTCCATGTTCCCACTGTTTCTCTAGCAAAATCAAATAATGGAAAATGCTTTTGCATTATCATTATCATCATTGTCTACCAACCTGTCAGTCATTCTCTCAAGGCGAGTACCTGGGTGGGACCTAGGCTTGCTTTATGCACCACCTTGAAGTCTGGTTTCTAATGGCTGTTCAATGTGTATCGTCCATCAGGCCTCCTGACTCCATGTCCCTGTCTGCTTTCCTTTTCTTGTCTCTGGCTCCAGCCATCTTCTCAAACAATTATCTGATTCTAAGGTTGGTGCCAAATTAGAAAGTAATACAAACTTGGTTAGACAGGCAGTTTAGCATCTTGATGAACAATTCAAATATATTGCTCTGGCATTTTCTGAGGCACATTGACAAAGGTTTCCTCTGTAATTAAAGTTTATTTTCAACAGTTTAATGTCACTTTATATTTTTACCGTGGCTTTGCAAGTTGCAACTGACATCTGAATGGGCTGATTTTGCAGCCAATCAGGGGTGGGTCTGGGAAGATGTGCGTCATAAAAAAGAAAGTTATGTGTTATTGTCATAGTTTGTCATAGTACAGAATTTTCTGGTATCCGTTCATCGTGCATGCTTTATCTCTGCTATGTGAGGTTCAATGTTGTGTCCCATTCCTCTGAGTACAGAGTACTACTTTTATGTGAGTCTAGCCAGAAAGCCCTCTAGCCTTGGTCCTGACAGTTGAGGTCTCAGTGAGTAAGCAAGGTATTTGACATTTTCTGTAGTTCACACACATACTTCATGTACAAGTATGAGATTGTGATGTTGTCAAAACATGACTTTTGTCCTCTCTCACACAGGCACCGACCTTGTGTGAAATGGTCTCTCAAATCGCTCAAAGCAGTGAGTGAGCCAAGCTCGGTACCTCCTGCCTTGAGCAATGTGAACCTTGGTGATTCTCTTTTCTTTAAACAGTCATGAAATTGAAAATATTTCTAAAAGACAAATGGCATTTACGTATTTATTTGGACTTTATTTATGTTCAGAAAATCTATTATAATACCCCTCAAACCTTCCAACAACAACTAATACTACTAGTACTACTACTAATACTACTACTACTAATACTAATGATAATGATAATAATAATAACGACCTTAGGGACCTCCATGATGTGCCCCAATGGACATTCAAAGAATGCGAGTGCACTTCCTTCCCCTGTTTTTTTTCCTTCACTACACATCAAACAGAACCACTGACATGGCAACAAAAACCCCAGAAGTAAATCCATGGGGAGAGCAGGAGGTCGGCTGATTTAGTTCTGGCTCAACCTTGACCTTGAACTCAAAAAGTTAGTGGATAGTGAGTTGTGTCCACAAGGAAATAAATCTGCCAAGGAAAAAAACAAACCAAAAACCTTAAATTCTTACATTCTATTTGGTCTTTTGTATCCACATGTTTTCATATTTCCTCGGTCAAGGACAGCTTAACAAATGTAATGATGTATTGACCCACTTTGGGTCTCCTTGGAGTCTGTTTGCCAACAATCATTGATAATTTTCATTCCTGAGAACTCTTTGTCTCAGTCTTTACTTCCACAACCTATGAAAGACCATTGAGCTCTCCAGAATAACCAACATATCTAGGAAACCTACCACTGCTGCTACACAGACGTTACAAGGGTTCCTAAAACTGGAACTGTAATTCTTATATAGAATGGTGTTATAAGATGATCTCAAGCATAGAAAAGACGGGGGATGTCCTGTGTAAAAACTAGTGTCAGTGCAACTTAGACACTGATTGCTTTCCGACCAAGTACACTGTGTTAGGGTTCCACGTGTAGGTGTACTTCTCATGGTATGGATCAGTCTGCTGTTTTATAGAACTGTTGCAACACAACTATACCACTCCCTTTCCCCCCAGCTTTCCTTGAGCCTGTCACAATCATTTGCATGCAGTGTAGAGCAGTGCGGTGACAGGTGTGAGTTATGATAGCTAGTAAGGTTGGCATTCCTGGGAAAGTGACACAATATTCTGCGAATGGAGGTTTAATGGAATCTCAGTAATCGGATCCCACTGATGCATCCACAAGGCCCGGAGCCACTGAGACAGGAGGAAGAGCACCTTAAAAATGAATGAACTTGAAAATGAGAAGGTTAACATGATTTATGCTGAAACATAGTGAGGGGAAAGCTCATTGGAATGATGAGGAGCGGTCTTGGAATTCATTTGTACAAAGCGACGTTCAGCAGGGGTGGGATGACATTCATCTTCATCATTCATCATCCTTCTATTGTCTTCCAATCCATGAATGACAGGAGAGTCACTGCCGTTTGTATGCTTATGATTTCGCTTGCCACATCATGGGCCAACACACATATAGCAATATTCTGTCACGTAGAAACTGAGGAGTCTCTAGACAGTGTAATGATAGTGAGGTGTCACAGCTTCAGCTTGGCAGCCATGCCCAGCGCTAGGTAGAAGGATATTTTTGACTTGGTGATTTAGAAATTGACAACTTCTGCATGATGCCTGTGACATCTCTGCGCTGCCAAGGCAACCGAGGAACCAAGGAAACATCGATGACATCAGGCGGCTTGTCATTAGAAAAAAACATTATGAGGTGCCCCTCTGTAAGAGGTGGGCTCTGTGTTCATTTGTCCCTTTGATTGTTTGTTTGTTCATTCATTTGTCCATTAAGTTCTTTGCAATGTGCAGTGCTTAGGGGAATTATGGTGGGTGCAGAGCCCTAAGAGCCCTGCATAAGGGAAATACAGTGTCCGCTCAAGTCACGAGCATGGACGAGGTCCTCACTGTATTCACCCACCAGGAAGTAGCTTTGAGATTTTCTGAAGTCAATGCATGGATGAAATATTTTGCTCAGTGATTCTCTTTCAACATCACTGTGCTACCACATCACTTGGTTACAGGTGGTCAATCTAAAGTCAATCTAGTTTCGCTCACTCATGCATACCTAGACTGCAGTAGTGAACTTGTTTGTTTTTTATTAACCTATAGTTACCACACTCATTTACATCACATACATTTACACTGTACACAATTCACTCCTGTGGATGTCCTACAACCACAGGCTTCTACTGGTGTCCACTGTCGCTCGCTTCATCAAAACCTTTGTAACTGTTGGATGCAACTCTAATACATGAAGTAGTTTCCAAACCGCTGTGACACCCGATTGGAAATGAAGCTGTAATATTTGTGGTGAAGTGAAATTAGCTGTTAGGGGTGAGGGTGGTGATGTGCGACATGTAGTGAATAAATAAATGTTATTCCTTTGTTGACAGTAATTGTACTAATGTTCCAAAATGACTGTGGTAATGATTTATTGATGTTTCAATGCTAAATTAAAAAGCTGCTACCTAACAGGGTACAGGGTTATTTATTTTATTTCTCACGACATTCCCTGATGTATCTGCAAAGAGCCATGTCTTGAAAAATTTAAAGTAATGTGCAAATTGTCAGAGGAGTTAGTGATTCACAGCACTTCACGTGTAGCCTGCACGACCTCTCAAAGGGGGCCCGTGGACAATGATAAAAGTATAGTTGTTTATGTCATCTGCAGGCCTTTCTCAATGCATACACGCTACAATATTGCATCCGCAGACCGAAACGTTGGCTGATTAGGATCAAATCAACCTTATGCTATGCCTCGCAGCTTTATAGTAATATAGTGCACAATGTTAAATAGAGATGCTCAAATAGCACAGTGGGAGCCTGTATGGGCCAGCTGGGCAGTGGGCACAGACAGGAACAGACACCCCAGTCTGTTATCCTCTGACCAATCCACAGCTAACAACCTAGCTCCTCTCTGGATGTGCACATTCAATGCAGGGCAATACATTGACAAGTGCTCTCTCTGTAGCCATCTGCACATAATCCTTGTTTATATTGAACAGAGTGGCTTTTGATTGTGACTGGATTTGCTCCTCAAGGGACAGATAGAGAGAAAGTAAGATAAACAGAAGTAATGAGAGAGAAAGGATTAGAGAAAGAGATCCGGCGAGACTGTAAGAGACAATGTTTGATGAATTATTTGTATTATTTGAATTATTTGTTTTCTCCAGTATCCGCAGTAGCCTTCTTTGTGTTTTAAAAAGAAATCGGGTGACAGCGAGACAGCTACACAACCTTAATAAACAAGGCTATTTTACTCATGGTTACAGTTTCGCTGACTTCCTACTTGCCCTGAAGTCAGTTCATCACTCGTTCTCCCTTAGACTGTTTCTGAGAACCCATTTTCCCTGCACTCAATATTTCCCAGTTTCAGCACCGTGATGCCATCGGCATGCGGAATGGCCTTGGATAGCATGCGATTGGCTCAATAACATGCAAATGAAACAATAAAGCTGTAAGCTGTGCGTTCATTGTCAATGTGTTGTGGTACAGTGCAACGTGTAACATAACTCAGTTCGACTCGTTAGATTGCAGATAAGGGTGATAATGTGTGTTTCCTATTCCCGCAGTAGTTGGGTTGCAGCATTGAATTAAAGATGAATCTTTTTCTGCGCCATGTGTTACGGGTGAAACCGAGTTCACGTGTTTAAAACATTCAAACCATGTCTTTGTTTTAGGGACATTCAAACTCAAGGTGAAAGTGGCATGAAAGTCACAATTGATGGGACGCGTTGAAATAATTCAGTAAGTTCCACATCTGAGCTTGTTGCTGTTTTTTAAGATTTACAGTTTATTGAGTTTTGTGGTAAAAGACTTCTCTTGTTGATGTTGATGCATTCTCTATACTTCTATACTTTATTTTTTAAATGTGTTCAACAGTTCTCGACGCGCACACACACAGAGATAATTAATTGGGTGCTGGTGCACCTCAGTGACCAACCGGGCCGCTCCTGGCTCTCTCTACTTCCCAACCAGTTCTCCGCCGCCACACTGCCTGCCACGGTGGCAGTTTACATGCATGGAATAACCTGGTTATTGGCCACACTCCAGCTAAGGTCTTGTTTAGGTTAAACTGTTTAAGTGATACCCTGTGCTTTAGTGTCCCTGTTGCTGTGAATAAACTAATCAACAGAATATTCCTGTCTACAGACAGAACGTTTTTGACATCAAAATTACATTACATTACATTACATTACAGTCATTTAGCAGACGCTAGAAGCAACTTAGAATAAGTGCATTCAACATAGGTAGAGAACTACTAGTCACCAGAAATCATAAGTGCATTTCCTTGCTAAACGTCATCTAACAGCAGAACCAGTACTGAGGTAAAAGTGCAATAGGTTATCTACCTACTTTTATTAAACAAATGAGACAAATAAGTAAATCAAATCAACAAGAGCTAATAAACAAGAGCTCAGACAAATAAGTGAAGACAAATAGGCAAGTGGTAAGAGGAAGGGTCAGGGTAGTAAATGTACCCATAATGCTGTGGGAGTAAGATGGTTACACGCTACAGTCACCTGTTTAAAATGAGAGTAAGCCGGGCATCTTAGATATCTCTTAGAGATATATGATCAGAGTATACGCTTAACCAGGTTACTCTGACGTTGTGATGTTTACATGGTCGAGCCAAAACCAGGCTATTGGAGTAACCAGGTTAAGAACAGAATTCTCTGTCTGTATAAACATAGCCAGTGTTATTATATGGGGTATATCTCCATTGCCATGAATTAGAGGGTGTCATTCTAAAGGAGTCAACATTGGGTTAAATATATAGGAGTATGTCTGGGTTGCATATCTGATCTGAGTTCATCTGGGCTTTCAGGACGACAAATATCTCACACCTCGCCTCAGGCAACTCAGCTGATGCTGATCAACCTCAACCCGTGTCCACTAATTTTATACCTATGGTTCTGCTCACTCAGGCCACAGCTGTCTTGAGGCTCTTTCTGCCTTCGGTGGTGTGGGCGGCTGGCTGTTCTCTCCACCATGTCGCCCAGCACACAGCTCAGCCACTGTGCTGCAAAACCTCGACATCCAACCTCAGCTAGCATGCATCTTCCTAGTCCTTCATATACAAAGGGATTCCTCTTGCAGAGTGTGAGGTGAATTTTAAAATGGCGGTGGAGGTCAAAGTGCACACACACACACACACACATACTACACTTCCATTGATAACATTCATTCCCTAGCCATCACACCTAGCCATCTGACCTTAACCCTCACCACCCTCACCACTACATATCCTAATCCTAATTCTAACCGTTACTCTAAACCCAAGTCATCACCCTAAACTAACCTTAACCTTAATCTTAACCATTACCCTACCCTAAATGTAATCCTAATTCTAATCTCCTGACATCTCACTCTTATTTCACTCCTTACATGTGAGTGAATTATGAGCAGGGTCACATATGGCGGCTTCCACTGGCTATGTACAGTATGCATTGGTCCCCAGGGCCTACCTAAGGGTAAATTCTGCTGGGTTGCATGTGTGTGCTTGCGTGTGTCGTGGGAGCTCGGCATACGGAACAGTGACTGGTGGTGATAGCATCTTCAAAGCCTCAGTCATGCTCTCGTTTGCATCCTGAATGATGGCCAAATGTGGGCCTATATGGACAATAAAATGAATGCCTGACTTTGATGGACTTGGCGATGGCCGTTCTGCTGTGCTTGAAAAAAAACAAAACAGATGCACATCAAGGATATGGAGCATGTGATGTATGGCTGACCTCTGTTGGAAGTCATTTGGATGCATGCACTTTCAAAGCATGTTTATTTGACCTCTAACCCACCTGCGTCATTTGTATTATGGACTCCACCTATCATGCTGCTTTGATCTTTAGCAAGGTTGTGTGTGTGTGTGTGTGTGTGTGTGTGTGTGTGTGTGTGTGTGTGTGTGCATGTGCATCCCCATGTAACTTGTGTGTGATATACATGAAGGTGTCCTGGCTTTATCACACACCCTCAGTGTTGTTTTCACTTTAATCCCTTTCTCTGATGTACATTATGCTAACTCCCTGTGAACAAAACATGACTTCATCTACGTCTTCATAGATACAGGAAAACAATTTTTTACTCTCAGTTCAAGAATAACAAATCAATAGTAAAGCTTAGACCCCAACAGATAGCCTGTAATACGATGTTGTTCTGAGATATCTAATCAGTTAAGCAGAAACTCAAAAACAAGACAAGAATATTTCTGCTTTACTTTCATCACTGTTGCCTGAGAAGAATATTTCTTTCTATCAAAATAGACATGACTTTCAGCTAATATGTGTTTCAAAGTAGCGCGTCTGATCTGGGCTTCGGCTTTGAGATCATTATCGATGAAATGTTCAAGTGGCCTCGGTCAACTTCTCACTCTGGAATAGTAAACTTGTTTATGCATGATAGGCAGAGACGGAGCTTATGTGGGTAGAAAGGTCAAAACTTTTGCCTGCAATGCAATCACAGTGGGAGTTGGATGACCTGAATAAGTGACAGTATTGATATGGAAGGCACGCTAACATATGAAGAATAATGTGGCGTATCAAATGAAAAAATGAGAAATATATGAGATTGATGCTTATTTTTGAGGTTGTTTAAACATCTAAAAGACACAGCATATCAACTTTCTCCTTTAGAACGACTAAGAAGACTGCTCACGTTTAGCATGCAGAACAGCCTCGAGGAAATTTTGAAGCCGACTGGCTCTAAGTTTGAAACTGAGAAAGTTGTCACATATGGAGAAGGATAAATGTGCAAAGCATATTGATAGGCCTATTACTTTTAAGCACTAGCCCTTCCTTGTGTATAAAATTCCAGTAAATGGGCAATGAAGGTTAGAGTCTATGTAAAATTAAAAGTAGCCTAAATCTAAGAAAGTGGGTTTAAAATCGTCTTGCCTGAAACAGCCTCGCACCTGTCACGTCAGCGATGAAGGGGAGTGAGATGAACTCCTCAAATATACACTCTGAATTCATGTGTTTTCAGCTAAATTAGCACTAAAAGTGAATTACCTTTCAAGCCAGCATTGTTCTTGTAGCTCTGAGATTGAGAGAATCACTCCAGGTGGGACTCTTGCTATGCAGACACTTGTATACAAAATATAGTCCTTTTTTACTGCCGGTGGGCAGATGGTACTTGTCTACAGGAAATATACAACACAAATCTGAATTGATCTTGACTTTTTTTCTGTATTCACTTTAGGACTCTTTTTTCAACAAAAACACTGGCAGAACTAAACATAAATCAACAAGAAACCCAATTCTCAGTTTTTAATGGAGCTCCTAATGTTTGTTTCCGTGATTGTCTTCATTTCAACAAGCTGCTCAAATGGCTGTCAGGGATGCATTGCAGACATGGTATCATTGTAGCTTTGTCTATGATGATGGGCAACCAATATGACTGCAGAAAAGTGTTCTTGATTTGTTAAAGTGGCAACTGTGACAGTTGAGATTACAGAGCACTAAAAGCATTGTCACAACAAGGACACAAAAGTGCTTGAAGGGCCACTTTAGTCAAAAACGCTGCAAAAAAATTTGCTTGGACATTCATGGACGCGTTCAGATGTCTTTATATAATATCATCTCATAATTTGCCATGTTCAAGCGATACAGTCATGAGTCACTGATGCCATTATAGAGTGGGTTATGTTGGTTTGACAGGGGGGTTGTGCTGTAATAAAGACTGAGCCAATCCACTTGACAGCACCATTATTCAAAGAACAGCAAGAGGAAGATACTCTTCAATCTGTGTTAATTTTGTTTTGTTCATTTTAGCCTTTTATTTACCTGTTTAAGTACCTATTTATCCAGGAAAGGTTGCCTGAGAATGCTTTCTCTTCTCACACATTCATACATCATCTTCTCCTGATGGTCACTAAGCTCCACTGGAGCAGTTGGGGGTTAGGTGCCTTGCCCAAGGGCAACCGGACAGTAGTTTTCGAGGGAGTTCGATGGAGGAGAGAGCATTTTTCACATTTCCCCAACCTGTCTGGGGTTTAAAACTGCGACCTTCCAGTCACAAGCCTGTATCTCTAACTCGATCTCTGAAATTCTCCAAAGGTAAACAAAGACGGACACAAAAAGGATGAAAACAAGGAGCAAATAAAAAGTCAAATTGTGCAGAAGAAGTGCTTGAATCTAAGTATGACCTTAAATAACCTTTGTCCTTAGTCCTAAATTATAATATGAGAGTGGAGAAATGTTGGATTCTACACTTGATTGTCCATTCATATTCAAATAAACACTTGATTGCACTTTCTGTATAGGACTGATTACAACACACATGGTTGAATGAATACCGTTAGTTCTTCAATCACACAAATGGTTCTTGATGTGAACCGAAGGAGAAACCAGTTCCATGTTACAGTAAAGTGGCTCACTAATTGGCAGTGCTGTGGTAATTGAGGAGCAAATACATACACTAAATGATGATGTGAAGAGTGAACCATCATTTCATGGTCATTATTTGTTCTACCCAACATTCAACATTCTTGCTGAATAAAAATGTCATGAGATTTTGAGTATCTTCTTTCTTTCCCATGCCTGGAATTTGACTTTGTAGGTTTCTTAGATGTTACTTCTTAGTTTGCCCCAGTTTTGAAAGAGTCTTTAGAGGCCTGTTTTAGTTGCCACTAGAAGAAAAAAAACATGTTAATTGATTGCCTTGGTGAACCATTGGTTGTTGGGGAGCATCCACTGCGAGGCTAGTTCTGTTTCTTTCCCAAATCCCACAATGGAAACACATCCACAAACAAAAAATAAATCAATGGACTTTCTTTGGCAGCTTTGAGAGGTGCTTAGCATCACAGAGCGTTTGCCTGAGGTGAACATCCCAGAGTGTATTATGTTGTTGCTCCATTGCCCTGTTCACATCCGCAAGCTGTTCTAAACCCATTTGAAGTGAAGCACACAGGGTTTTAACAACTATCAGCACTATAGGGTGAACAGCCTCCTAGGGCCCTCTCGCTCTATTTGGCCGTTGAAATGGTTTCTCTTCTCGGTTGAGCATTTATACATTCCGGCGTCAATGTTTTGAAGAGGAGTGTTTGCGTTAAGAAATGGTGCTTCATCCAATACTGCGAACTAAAGCACCATTTAAAAAAGTACAGTTTCAAGTTCATGGCGTTATCATGGATACTCCCACATCCAGGGACTACATCTACTATCATTTTGTATTGGATTAATGTGAAACGTACACTGCACTGTGGAAGGACTACAACACAGATGAGAGATAAGTGAGGGTGCTTTCTCTCCTCTTTTTTTATTTCACAATACCACTGACAGAGATTTCAAACTTTCATCGTAGCCCCGGGTCTTCCTTGTGATGGAGGAGCCTCATAAACTGCGCACATCTTGGACCCATCCCTTTGCACCTTAGAAAACCCCCCGTACCTTGGGAGAACGGTGGAGGGTGTAATTCACTTTACAATATCAAATAATCGCCGCTCATGATTTTTGTCTCCTGGCTAACTTGTCGGGCATGGGTTTATGGCTTTTAAAAGCAGAGGTGAGCTGCGAGGAGGAGAGCTACCTCACTTGTGGCCTTAAGGTGATGAGGCCAAGAGTGAAGCTTTGCCTCCAGGTCATTGAGCAATAATGAGCGTTATCAAGCAAGTGCCAGAGGACAGGTAACGCCGGTGGAATTTATGAGAGGCCTTGCAGGATGACCCTAAGCAGGACCGACCATTCTTCACCTGAGACAGGGCTAAGGCTAGGAGAAGACTAATATGGCAGGATTGTGATTAAATAAGCCCTTGATTTTATAGGCTTGGGCACCAACAAGCGAGTCTATTTATCAGCATAAATATAATCGAGTATGTTACTAATCGAAAGGGAGAAGATCTTCATGGAAAAAAGCATAAAGGTATAAAACACTGGGTTCATTTTATTCCAGTTAACACTTTTAGACACTACACTAACCTGCTTCAAGAATATGATTAAAGGAAACATTTTGAGGAAATGTGAAATTGTGACCAATTTTAGTGAAGACCAAGAGTGTTTTTTTCATGCTACTTTTGTTTGTGTGCCCCATGTATTTGTTCCCATTTGTCAATCCCCACTCCTGTTGAGGGCAACAGTCTGCATCGCCTTAAATGTTGCCTGTGAAATGCCTGTTGAATGTTCGGATGTAATTAGTATTTCAACTGAAACATAGTTGTGTGCACAGCGGTACCAAATCAAATCAAATCAAATCGCATTTATTTGTATAGCCCTTCATCACCGTTACAGTCTCTAAGGGCTTCACAGTGCCCAACATGAGAAACAATAAATGGTTAGTACACAACATCCCCCAGCCTTGGACCCTCACAGAGGACAAGGAAAAACTCACAAAACCTTTTAGGAAAAAATGGAAGAAACCTCGGGAGGGGCTACTCAGAGAGGGATCCCCCTACCAGGACGGTTGGGCAATAGATGCCGAGTTTGGGCAAGCAGCATATACACAATGCATAAGAGTTTATTATGGTAGGACGTCCAGATCTGATGCAGCTCAGTCAGTACCAGAAGGCCAGTAAGGAGGAGAGTGGAGGGATCCAACATGCCAAGCAAAAGGATTTGGCAAGCACCCCAAGATCCTAGCATGGCTTTGCAGTAGGATCGGTTCTATGATGATGAACTTGGATGAAAGATTAATCTCATAACAATTTTTTAAATGTTTACATGTTGATTAGCAAATTTATTAAACCAGGTAACAGGTTCTAAAAAACTTTAGCCAAAGCTACAAATCAAAGAGAATACATCATAAGGATTATTTTCAACATTGTTAAAAAGCCACACTAGCGACTTCACACGTCAGCAGCTCCAAACAGCTCAAACAGGAAACTAAAAAATGCGATGATCAGTACACTGCAGATGTTTACCAGCCAGTCTCTCATCACTTTATACCAAAGGATACCAAAGGATACCAAAGGATACCAAAGGGACGAGAGAGGCAAAAGATTTAATGCTGGTGAGGTCAGTTTTTCTCTGTCCTCTGTTTAGGAGTTTGTGTTGATTTGTGACTTCCTGTTGGAGGACCTGACACCACAATTCAATTTGGGGGCGAATCTACGGAGATCCGCTCTTCTCTATTGCAGCCCCACTTTGTGATTTAGGTTCGGGTGTATTTCTACATAGAAATCTTGCCTGGTGTAGTTTTAAATTTACTCCCAGCTGTTTTAAGGCTTGTGGTTTTATGGAAAAGCAGAGGGGCGTGCCACTAAATCTGTTCTATGATAAATTGTTACTCATCTCACGAGGAACTTGGCACAGGTAGAGAGCTGTTTTAATAAAGAAAAGCCCATAGCACTGAAACCTGGACCTCTTTGTTGAAACACATTTGTACTCCGCAAGCAAAGCATCAGACCCCCCATCTCCCCACCCACCCCACACCCCTCCTCTTCGGTCACCTTGTTTTAAATTGGGGTATATTTTGGCAGACAAGGTACCCTGTGGCATGCTTTAAGTAACACATGGCTACAGGTCTGTTAGAGGTCTGAATACAAAGGATAGGCTGAACTGGTGTGACGTTCATGAGCAGAGTCTGAGGACTACATGAATTTTGAATGTATACGTGGTTTGATTCCTGGTAAACACTATAGAAGAATAGAAATTCACCAAAAAATTGCGTCCACTCCTTAATGTTAAGTGAATCGACGTCATAGGGGAAATTGCAATATGCTTCTAAAGTCATGGCCAAATCACCATCAACATTTGATACTAATAAGATTGATTTTGCCCAAATTATAATAATAAAAAAATATAGTTTCACTGTTTCCCCAATAACCATTCATATAGCATTAGTAGTAGCAAGGTTTTGTTGCTGTTTTGTTACCAGAGTTTCACCAGGATCATAAACTACTCACATGACGAAGAACCAACTGACTATCACTGATACGGTTCATCTTTCATCAGTGTATTTCTGTCGTCCCAGTAATACTGTTGCTGTGGTGATGATTTCCACGCCTGCATGATAAGCTCATATCTGTCACAGTACGAGCTCTGTCTGTTTAAATAGTTAATAACCACCGAGTTGAAATAGTTCATTACATATTTTTACTGAGTATTTCTTGTGCTCCCATGTTTTGGATGCAGCGATGGCTTACAGACCATTGATTTTGTCACAATATCCTTGTTTGCATGTGCCAAGATTTATGTCTGTCATTTGGCTAGGGGAGTCTGTACGTGTAGATGGGAAGTTATTTCCTCCCTTTTCCCCTCTTTCTTCCCGTCTCCTGCAGTCCGCATGGCATATTTGTGTGTTTGCCAACGTCCACGCGTGCATTCTCGAGATAACACCGGTTTGATTCAGTCTCCTGCTTTCAACAGGCATGTACCGTGTCTGCCACATTGTGTTTTCTTCTCTCAGCGACCACAGCTCTCCCTTTTAATTGGGATTGAAATAATGAGCAGTCAGCAAAGTTTTTTAAGACGCATCTGACAGTCATTATTCATTATGAAACTGAAGCTTGCAGCACCACTTAGCTCTTCGGCGGCTGATGGACCAAGCACTGGCACATTATTCACGAGTTAAAGCATGACAAAGAATGGAGGGATTCTGTCATGACTGTTTAGGATATCCATTATCTTTTAGCCCCAAGATAATGCAAAGTAACTGAGTCATTGAGCTGGTGGAGTGCACTCCGTTGACTTTGATGTTCGCCTCAAACTAGTCAACCTCTCATAGAGACTTGGCATGTACAAAAATAAAGACTATGACTATTAGTCATACCTTGGCTATTAGCCCACAGTATAATGCAGTAATTGAATGTGTATCCCCTCAAAGCATTACAACAGGAGGCTGCTGTGACAGATCGAATGTCACACCTGGTGGCCTGTATTTCTGTTCAGAGTGATTAATAGTTGGCATGAGACACAGGAAACCTGAATCAGAGCTGATTGGCAGATGAACCTGACAATGTTTACTGCCATATCTCATTGGAGAGGCAGCATGAACAGGATATGACTCAAGGGACAGGAAACATTACGGTCTCCACTTCCTGCTCAAACAAAACGGCACATTATGGATTGGCCAGTTGTTGGAAAAGCACACTGCACCTTAAATTTTAATGAAGTGCTATTCTTAGGGGGCTTTTGCTTGTGCCTCACGCTTGACTACAGCTGGACCCAACTACAGAGTCACCCCCGATGACAAGCACCGTTCCTCCCCAGCACCTGTCTCACAGACGCAGATATGTCGTCGGGTCAAACTGGGCATCAAAGCTGTGTGCACGCTCAGGGATAAGGTCATGTCCTCGTAAACGTCTTTACATCACCATTGCACAGGTATTTATACTACAAAGACCGGCCTTATGCAGCGCTGTGTAGTGGCCATGTAGCACCACTACAGGTTGGCCTTTGCTGTGCCGTGTTTGAAAAGACAGGTTTCCAAACATGGCTTGCCTTGAGAAGACTAAGCTGTAAGTGCTGCCAGCCTCTGCAACCACTGGGAGGCTGCCAGCCGCTGTGCCAACCAGGGGGCTCCTCTGATGCAGAAAACTAAGCTATCTAACTACATAACAAAAAACAGAGGCAACCAAGAGTGTCACATCTGCTAATTACAGCAATGGCATCCACTAAAGTTGCACACACACACACACGCGCGCGCGCGCACACACACACTCCTAACAATCTCCTTGTTAATCAAGCCGTAATCAGTAATCAAGCTGGTGAAAATGTTTCCTGTCTTCAGGTGATACATTCACTTCTGTAATGTATTAACGGACCAATTTGCTGAACATGGAGCCAGCTGATAACAATTAAGTTATATTTTTGATGGCAACAGTACAACTTGGGAAAACGTCTTATTATCAGAGGTTATGGAATGCAAGAAATCTAGTTTAAAACCGAGTTTAAAAACCATCTAACTGTTATATGGTGATAACACAAATCACAAAATCATTCATTTTGCATCAAAGGGCCTAAAACGGTTGCAGTATTTTGCTCAGCCCTGTTTGGAGTTGATATATTCCTCCGTTGACGTCACCATTTTGACTGACAACCGTTCTAATGTCATGCTGTCTAGGGAAATGTCTGTTACCATGGCGATGCAATAAACAGAGCCATGACCCACACCAAACTTATTTAGATGTCAACAAAGCAACATGTATTTTGACATTTGTTGAGAGGATATGTAAACCTATATTATTTGCAAGCTAGCTGGTTGTTCTGGTTAAAGGTTGGAGGCTGATAGGTAGCTAGGAAAGTATAATTTGTCTGCCTGCTGCAGCTGAAGATATTCAGGAAACTGACCAAACCAATATTCAAGCTAATTCAGATCTATTTTGTGGGAAAGATCCAAACATAAGTGACTCTAATGCATATTTTAAATTTAAACAGTGTCATGTTAAGATAGAAATGCATTTTAGAAATAGAAATGTATAAGCAGTTGTTTCCATTGATCTTACAATGACAGAAATACACCAGAAAGTCTGTCTGTGCTCAAGCAAAACTTTGGGGCTCATTTTTGTACATGCGATCCTTCCCCCATTGACTTAAGATGAACTGGGTGACATATTGTTTCAAGAGTGGCGTATTTAAGTAAGTTACAATTCACAGGCCCCAAATAATGTTTTATTGATGAAGACATTCCTCCCGTGTAGCGGATGCCACACACATCCAAATTAAATGCGACTCAGTGGACTTTGTGTTTTCCCTTTCCTTTCCTTTCCTGCTCCAGTCCATTCCTCTGGAGAGTCGGCCCCATTTAGCTCAGTCTCAGTGCACACAGCCCAGCGCTTGTTTACCCACACTGCTCAGCTGCAGCAAGGACACACTGACCTAGACGGGTCACTTTGTATGGCATCGCTGTTGTTAGCGTCAAGTCTGCATCCATTGCCGAACCTATACCAGCTGATGCTAACAATCAACACATTGTAAAACACACAAACCCCCCTCACACACGCGTCATATAGGAATATATAAAAATGAAAACATAAAAATAGCAAATTCATACCATGGTCAAATTGCAGACAATACAGAAGGTAGCTCCACACACACACCTCAACACAATTCCCTGTTGGGTTGCACAATTGAAGCGTGGCTGAACCCATGTCAACAGTGATGAGTCAACTGTTCCCTTAAAGAGATGTCTCCCTTGCCGGATTAAGATCCAAGCAGCCGCTGACGTAGATGTTAAATTGAACCACTGAGCAGCGATTCCTGTCTGTTGTTGGTCGGTGTCGTCGCTTCTGTAAATGTCTCTGAGCCCCTAATGATGTCTGCTGCTGTTGACATCATAGGCAGAGACCGCTGCTGTGTGTGTGTGTACACATAATTGTATTTCTGCTGACAGTGGTCGAAATCAGTCAGTGCCGACAACACAATGTAGACATTTTATTTGCCATTTGTGTGTTTTGTTTTTTGCCAATCAAACATGTGGGATACAAAGCGACTGACACGCTCTTTTAATGAACCTGACAATCATGTTTGGCTGTGATAGATAGATAGATAGATAGATAGATAGATAGATAGATAGATAGATAGATAGATAGATAGATAGATAGATAGATAGATAGATAGATGTCACAAAATGTCACAGATGATTTTTCTTCAAATGTTTGCTGTCTGAAACGCTGTAATTACTCTGCATCATATATACAGTACAAGTGATTACACAAATCATTCAATCATTTCATATTAGTGCTGATTGGGGCTTGATTTTGGGGCTTTATTTTGCACATTGACTCGTAAGAACATGCAGCACTTCATCCCAGTCGAAGCTGATATGATTCACGATATAGCGTAATCCCACATCCATCATCCTTTGAGCAATATAAGAAAGAAACCTAAATGCACCTGCACTACCATGGATCATTTATGAACAGTTTGTCATCCACATAATTCAGACTTCAGGTAACATTGAGCTTTAACAGGCACACAACCCAGCCAAGATTTCTGAGGATGAGCATTACAGAGTGAGAGCCGTCAACAATAACATTAGATTTGAGTGTTCTCCATATTTAACAGTGTTTTACAGAGTTATGGTTCAGCCAGTTACTTATTCAAGGACAAGAGAGGACTAAATGGGATCTTCAGGTGTGTCTAATAAACAGTAACCAAGTAATTACATTGAAATGAAATAAAAACTCCTGAAAATATAGTTGCACTATTGCTCCTCCTGTTCATCTATCAAACTAAATGTCACATATTTTAAAGATATTTACGTGTAAGTTGTCATATTGTATACGCTGTGAGTCTAGGTTGTCCCCCCCCCCCCCCCCCCCCCCCACCCCAAACAAATATATCTTCTCAGACTGCCAGAGTTGGCTGCCTCAACGGTGGCGCGCTATGTTTTATTGAAGCATTCGAAGGCATCTGAAAAAACACAAACTTGTCATCGGAGGGGAGATTCTGGTGATCTGACCTGCCATTCGAGAAGACAGGGAAATGTCTGCAGTATCCAACACGTCAGGTGGAGACTCGGGTCTGTTTGCAGCCACAGCTCCCATCAAGGTGAAGTCTGACTCTTCTCTGAACTCTCTTTGAACCTCCCTGACAGCTTGTGTGATGTGAAACGCTCCCTCCCCACCCAGAACTTTTGTCATGCCTCACAAAGCGGCCAGCTTCTGACGGAGACCTTGTTCTTCTTCGTTTGTGTGACAGAGAGGAAGTAGGATCTGCCTTAGCCGGATGAGTCTAGTGTGGGTGGTTTTCCTGTTGGATTTCCCCCATTTAATTTTTCCGGCAGCCTGGTATTAGGCTGGGCATAGGTATGGGCACCTGCTGTTGAGATAGGCTTGGTGGGTTTCCACTATCTAGCCCACTAACTGTCCTGTCATCACTAGTAATGGTCACAATTCATCTAAACCGCCTTTCAGTACCAAGCATGTTTTGGTAAAGGCTAAATTCTTAGTACTCGGCAATAGTACTACAGTGTCAGTTATAATTTCAATAAATGATCCAGTTTAAACAGTTTAAATGATAGTTTAATGCCTTTGGTCTCCTTGTATGTGCCTGCACAGGTATGTCAGTGTATTGTCTATTTTGGTCTCAGTTTGCTCTGGTCTCTGGTCTTGAATTTTGAACAGACATGGTCTTGGTCTTGGACTTGACTTGATCTCGAGTACAGCCCTGCGACGTATATCCAGCTCACCACCTTCTGTCCATCCCTCTCCCTCCTTCTCCATCAGACACCAGTGAGCTCAGCCTCCCTGCATGGGGCCAACAGTAGGCTTGGCACAAGCAGAGGCGACACACTCCATCAAGCAGAGCAGCTCCTCTCCAGTCCTCCTCTGCATCCATTCCTCTCCTGCTAATGATTAACATCATAAATCACACGTCACTGTTTTCTCCCCGCTGCCAGCACTGATGGAAGCAGCTCCTCACTGACCCTGTGTAAGCAACAGAAATGGGGGGTACCTGAGTATTGAACGCTGGGTCTTGACATCAGCATTGATGAGGAAGAGATGTGTTTTTATTAAAATGTATTATTAAGATTCATCCATTTATTTATGCAATCTAGTCGCATTAAGACCAATAATTTTATAACAGACAACTTTTGTAATAGGCAATTTCAGAAAAAGTGAAGGCTAGATAAATAGCAGAGACACAATGGTAAAATCTGACAAAACAAAAGTACCCGACTGTATTACATTATGTTATACAGTCGGGATGAGACACTTAGTTCTTTCTCTACAAAATGGTGGATAACGGCCTATACAAAACTTAATAAAATTTTTATGGAAAACTGCAGTGACTCAACGTTTGTTTGGGTAATACATTATGATGGCTTGACAGTATGGAAATGTGGACACAGGATTCAGGCAGCATTACTCATTTTAGCTGCCCGGATCTTCCGAACCGGTACAGGGATTCCTAATATAAACCCTCCAGTCACAAAGCTGCTCTATTCCTATTACTATTATTATTACTGTTGTTATTATTATTATTATTATTACTATTATTACTATTATTATCACTGGTTTGGTTTTGATTGTTTTTTCAACCATACCTTTGTAATATCTAATCTTATCTCTAATCCAAGCAACAACATAAGAGGTTGTCCTTGCATTTTTCCTGGTTTATGACTACTGTGTTTGTTTCTTTCTCTACCCATAATAAAATATTTTTCATACAACCGCTTTCCTAACCTTCAGGCTACAACTGCCCTGTGTAGTTCTTTGTCCTGGTAATACATGGCCTTTGGTATACATGGTTTGGTTCTCTCTGGCAAGTGCCAAAGAAAGGAATAGCAAAGGAATGCCCCTGTGACTCCCATTCATCTAGCATTAGTGTCTACATTTCACTGCCATTTGTATCTTGGTCACTAGAGAATTACTTTTTGGAGGATTTCTAGATTTCAACACCCCCACACTTTAAGGTTGCCTATTGAATAAGTCTGGGGACAGCTGTCTGCCCGGAGGTAGGACCACGACACACTGGATTCAAATGAGGACCTTTATGTCCCAATGGGTCCTTTGGCGCACCCTTTTTATTCAGGAAAAGTCAACTGGTCAAGCACTGCCCTGCTTGACATTCACATACACTTTCACACATTGACCGTTGGGAGCTGCCCAGTAAAACCACAGTCTTCTACTGATGGCCACTGAGCAGCTCTACTCGAGCACATCAACAGTAGTTGTTGAGGAAGGGGAGAGCATTACTCATTCACTTTCTGCACCCACATTTTCCCAGCCATCGATTTGAACCTGTGATCTTCTGGTCACAAACATTCCTCTTGAAAGTTTGTTCTCGCCAAAGTGACTTGGAAACAACACTCCATTCCACAGTATCTGCATCTGGGCTTTGATAATCACCAAGTGACTTTTGACCAGTTTGGAGATGCTCCAACCCCCTACACTGGACAAGTGAATGATGAGGAGGGGCCCTAAGGCAGTCAAAGGTGCTGCAATCAGACCTACGTTTGGTTCCTTGTGTGGCCGACAACTTTTGTTGCTTGTGTTATTGATTTGCAGTTTTAATTATTATGTATTATTGTAAGAATTATTATATAGAATTATTATAACTATAATTAAAACAATCTTCGGGTTAAGGCTAGGCTTAGGGTTAGGGTTAATTTGTTTTTGTAGATTATTGTTATAGGGTCATTCATGTTTAATTTTATTTCTATGAATGTGTTTCTGCAGCTCTGAAGAGTAACACTGTCAAGGCAAGAAAGCCATCCTGGGTCACCCATACTAAAAAAAAGATGTGCACTGATGGTACTGTAAGGCGTTTTGGACAAAAGTATCAATCAAATTGCATATGGTCAATTATAAGAAAATCACAAGATGTATTCCTTTTATACCTGGTAGGCTTAAGAACCACATTAATGTTACATGGAAAACTAAGGAATTACCCTTTAACAACAGGATACATTATTTGTACACTCGTCTTCTTTCAGGTTTGGCATCACAGGCTGCAGAACAGCCCCTAACAATCCAGTATTTTGGGAGCGTGTCTGTAGTGGATGGCTCAGTGACAAACTGAGGGAAATATTAAAGGGTAATACCCACCCCACCCTCAGCAGTTATGACTCTCTGAGCCTTCAGTTTTAATTATTGATGTAAACATCCACTTTGACACTTTCTTTCTCAGTGATGACAACCCAGCCGCTTGCTAGACACATGAAAGAGTAATGATGCTGTGGTAGCTTTGCTATCGGCAGGGTTCAGGGGATTAGCTTGAAATTTGCTGTCCAAGCAGTAATGCACGGGGTTTTCTTTCTCCCCCCTAACTCCCTCTCTCTTTCTGATAAGGCACATTTTACACAAGGTAGGGAACTTGAAAGACAGGGGCTGAGAGATCAAAGTGACCTATGCTGCTGATCTTCAAGGGAAGAGGCTGTGGGCACATTTAACTGTCTGCTCCATTCATGGCAGTCAGGCTAGAAACCCAACAACGGTATGCCTTAGGGACACGAACGTATTTGAAGTCAACAAACAACAGTCTCAAGGGAATTACAAATGAAAAGCAAAGAATTTTAAATAAGCCAAGCTCAATCTTTTTTAGATTGTGTACCATACATAAAGCTGTCTTGCAGCTTGCAAGCACAGCCTTGGACTAGGTTTTATCAAAACTGATTGAGCCCACACCCGGTCACATCAATTTTCAGAATAATACCAAGGAAGTTCCTGTCTGCTTGGGTCATTGTTGCATGTCAGAGTTGGTCAGAAACCCACGATTCTCATGATTAGCCTCATCTCACCTGATTCAAACTCTTGCAATGTATAACAAAGTTATCTGGACTGAGTGTTATGCTATGTGTAGACTGGCAAGGCAGCTAAAATCAGATTTTTTTCGAATATGAGCGAGATAAAAAAAACACATGGAGTCCACTCTTTTCAGATTCAAACATTTGTAGTTTCAAATGCAAGTCAAATCACATCTCTAAAAATGCAGCTCAGTCTGACCACTCAGATTGGATTTGTGTTTCACCCCGCGCGCGACACGTGTTTGACATAACGTGTTGCGACAAGAAAAACAGAGAACAACAAACATGGAGGAGCAGCAGCACCAAACAACAACACACCATATACCACCTTCCTCCATTGTTGACATTGTCTCATTCTCATTCTCGTTCACCACAATTAGAAAATGCCATTATAAAAACAATCAGAATAAACAATGGTGACAGAAAATGTGCCCTTATTCAGCCTGCGGCGTTGCTAGGACAAGCAAATGATTATACTGTCTAAACATACAAATGCGATCTGTTCACTCGTAAATAACAATGTGGACGGTCAGCCTTAAAGATAAGATATGATAAAAATTGTCTTTTCCTGCTGTCTGAACATTGCCTTCGAGTGTCAGATGGGACACAAACCATTCCCCCATGTTGGGAGGTATTGGCAAACATTTGGAAAATATAATTGTCTGAGTGGACTATGAATCATTCTACAATGGTTTAGAAAAACATATTGTCTGTCCATGAAAGCAATGCATTTAGAAAACCCCTAATCCTAGCCAACCTACAGATCAGCTCCATGTGCCAACTTTTGCTAACTTTTGAAAGGAGGAAGCATCAGAGCTTGGTTTATTGTATGTCCCACCAGGTTGACGTATTCAGATTTGAAATAAAGTTATTATTCACAAAAATGTTAACGTGTTCTTGATGCAGACTTTCAACTTAAGTTCTTTTTGGATGTTAGATATCTGCTGTTGAGGAGATGGCAAACAGTCAAGCATTTTCTTGAAGGAAAGCACAATATATTTCAATGTAATAATAGTTCCTACTTTAAAAGAAGTTGTATACATTGATAAGATGTTTAGTTTGGATGTTTGGTTGGTTAAATAGTCCGACGCACTGTATTAAATATACAGAACAAGACCTTAGCTTGAAAATTGCACATTTCCATCATAATCACTCACTGAGGGAAAAGGTGAGCTGTCCCACTCAGGTGTCCAGAACTACCCCAAGGGGAGGAGTCAAAAGTGAGGGTAAAGGTGGGACCGACTGCTGGTCAGGTGCAGTGGCTGCAGTAATCAAAGCAAACCTTTCAATTTACCACTCCATCTTGAGATCTGCAGGGTGGTTAGCCTTATTCTGACAGGGTGAGGAGCTCAGCCATCCTCCACATTGAGAGGAGCCGGTTGTGGTTTGGGCACCTGGTAAGGATAGAGGAGTAGGAGGAGACACAGGACACGCTGAGTGGACTACATCTCCCAGCTGGTGTGGGAGTACCTGAGGATCCCCCAGGACGAGCCAAGAAAAATTGAAAATTGAAAATTGTACTTAATTTGTACTGAAATATTAATTATTTCCTCAGGATAAATAAAAGGAGCCTTGGGATTTTGGCCAATCTCCTGCTTGGAGCCTCACGTATTGCTGTGGAGGCAAGGTGATCCATGGTTTGTGGTGGCAAGCTTTATCCATTTTCCTCTCATCTAACCCTTACTTGTGTCTGATTACTTTTGGAGATACCTCTCTGCCTTACCAAGCTATATAATGCGGTACTGTATCACATTTGAGTTTACAATTAATTTTGGATAGAGAAACTAACTTTTAGGCTCCTAGCATTGAGATGAGATGCCAACTCTTCCACACTTTGAATACGTTCCTTGGCTTTTAGGTGGCAAATAAGCAGGGTGAAATATTTTCCTCCCTTGAATGAAACTGTTACATAATCACCTACCTGGATGAGCTGCTGCATAAACCTGTCAATCACTTTGCAGATCCTACTCCGGAAAACTGTAATCCTGATAGCATTTTTTTTATTATCATGCAAGGCCATTGTGCACTATACATTATAAATGCATTCATTTGGCAAGCAAGCCGGCAATAGAGAGTAGTATCTTATCTGCCAGCTCCTGCACTTTAAGGGGGGAAAGTGTACAGCAGCAAAGTTAAAATGAATGTGTCAGTGTATTGGACAGAGGTTGAATTTCACTCCTTTTTCCATTTAACATGTCTCCTTTCAACTTTCGTACCTTGAGATGAAGCGAGGTCCATTGAGAAATCATTCATGTGTTTACGTAATGCTGAAGTTTAACATTTTCAGGAATGAGATTTGACTCTCTGAAGTGACTGGAAGTCTATTTTTTTCTGTTGAATGTTTGCAGTGACTCTCTTCTTCATGGCTCAAGCATGTATGAAGCATTATCCAGCCGTTTCCTCCAAACCGCTGAAATATATTAACCACTTATTTATATTTGAGCTCGACAATTGTGTTAACTTGACGTTTCCCTCTGAGCTCGGAGCTCCTGACACCCCCTGGGATTTTTCCTATCATAATGTTGCTATTTCTCTGCAGGCTTGCATACAAAACAAACCGCTAAGAGGTAAGACTCCATTTATAAAGTCCTATTTTATTTATTCTTATATGTTTCTGATGCCAAACGCAGCTGCCAGTAGTCCCCACGTTAATTCAAAAGCTTCCGCTTCCGACAGATCGTCGTGTCACGGCGAATCAACGTTCTATTTAAAGGGTTCTAATAACATATTATTGTATGCCTGAACGGGTTGAGGCTTATTAAGGATGTTGCTTTAAATAACAGCAAAGTGCCTATCAATATAACAGGCTTCTTCACGTGCACCTCACAGACTTACTAGCTATCCTGGAGGTCACTTACATCCCTTTTGGCACCTGGGGTATTCCATTGCACACTTGACATGCCTTGCCATCTGGGACTGCGAGTGTCACACTTTGGCCTGGGGGTTAGAGCAGGCAGGGGAGTCAGCCTCCCTGCCTCGCTTCCCTCAGGAACGGAGTACATGTGCATTGTGAGCATGATCTGACTGGGTTTGTCACCCCCCTCCCCCCTCTTGTGCAGTAGTGTTCAACCTCTGCATCAGCTCTTCTGTCATCGTCTGAAGTACAGTTTGAACCGCGTTGTGAAACGAAAATATAAAGACAGCTGAAGGAAAGCAATGAGCGGTGAACGCACACAATGGTTTTGGCAGCCTGCAATGCACCATCAGTGTTTCTCTCTTGTTGTTATAGTCGTTATGTGTAACCCTCCAATAGATTGCAAAGCATTCAAGTCTTCTTTATAGCTGCACACATTCCTCTGTACTTTGTGAACGTACAATATGGATAATGTGATGTTCTATTCTTCAGAAAATAAGGATGGAAAATCCTTTTTTCCTACCTATTTACAGCACAAGGTCATAAGTGGCTAGTAATCAATAATTCCCCTAGTTGGTGGTGAAGGCTCTTGGTTGGACAGAGTTTGAGTCCACTGTTCGGGCATGAAATCAGAGTAACGACTCAGAACACAGCATGACCTGTTCATGGTCCGCTGGTTTCAGGGCCAGGTCACATGATAAAGGTTTTGCTGGGGGGCTACAGAGTCGCACAGCTGGTGCCTCAGTGGGAGGGGAGTCGTATCAGACAAGGCCAGTTAGTTCCACATGGAATTTGGAAAGACTCATGTTCAGTGCTGGGCACGTTGCTCACACATATTGCATAATATGTTCCAAATTATGGCAGTGATACTGATCAACAGTGAAGACAAGAAGCATTTAGTGAATCAAAATGCATTCTTGTATGTTCTCGTGTCCTCCCATGATCCAACAGCTGAAGAACAATTCCAAAACAAAAGATCGCCAAGGATGGAGACCGGATAAAAGTTTCCGGATGTTCACCTGCCAAACGCAAAAATCAAGGATTCAGTGACAATTTATTTGAATGAAGGGGAGCCACAAGATGCACTGTGAGAATGGTAATGGTAAAGTTGATTAGCTACTGTTAGCTTTCGTAACTAATGACACAGGAGACATGAACCATAAATATCAGTGTGTGATGTCATCTGGCGACTTCTAGTGACTTTTTAAGGGGGTCGCACAAGAGGTACATTCAGTACAGTTAACCTGCCCAGGTGCAATATGAGCACACCACTATACCCAACAACACTAATAAGCACAAACTGATTAGGCTATAGTAAAAATGTCAGAGACTGGTGTCAGATTTCCTGCTTAATATAGACCTAATAGCATACATCTTGCTGGTTGGTTGTTTGGTTCGGGGCAGGATAGCCAAGTGTGAGTTACTAGCAGTTGTGTAGCCTATATTGACAAGCTAGCTGTCTGTCCTTGATTGCTGATAACAATATCCATTTTGTGAGCAACATCATCCAGCCCTCATCTTGTTTGGTGTCAGACTAAGACACCAAACAAGCTTTGAAAGCCACAAGCTAACTTGGCCAAACAGCTAAAGTTAGCTTTCTAACAGCCTCATGGCACAGACAATTTCAGCCTAATAATACACATCCTAGTCTAGTCTTGTCATCTCAAATTAATCTCATTGGTTAAGAAAAATGAACAGTAGATAGTTCATCCATGTAATATCCAAAACACATTCCTTATATGTGTGTACTCCAGTCCTCTGAAGTTAACCGTTTGTAGTCACTGGAATGACAGTAATGCCAGGAAGTCCCAAAACAACATGATGACATTTACCTCCTTAATGTAAAACATTCACAAGTAACTTTCATTGCAACAATCATTCATACATAGGCAATTAAGGTAGACTTAGCCTATAATAACAACAACAACAACAACAACAGCTAATTTAAGTAGAAAAGTGGGAAGCACATTCTCTGCAAGGCCACGAGTATAAAGTCAGAATATCTTGGTATTGATAATCAGCTCCATGAAACTAAGTTAGGCAGAATAAGTAACATATTATCATACTTTTTATATTGGTTGGAAATAAATAAGGTGTTACGTTACTCGCTAAGTGGATTTAAGAAAGCAAAAGGTTTGCTCAAGCATTGGCCACTCAAAAGTAATCAGACCAGAAAGCACAAGAACTCCATTTCTGATCCTAGAGATGTGATGATAATAACATCCAATCTCCTCTCCCACCCTCCTCATCTCATTTCTTATTGACTTTCCTAAGACACATGATTCCTCAAGCGGTCACATGTCCACCATGTTTAAGAGGGAAGCAAGAGGTGAGTGACTCTTTCCTGTTAGCTAATACCAAAGGAGTGAGAAGCTGTCAAACTGACATAACTTAATAAGAAATAAGAAATAAGAAAAATAGAACATTATGAGTACAGCTAGAATAGTACATTTATGTACTATACATTACACTAAATGTCTTACAAATAAGCATACAGTAACTGCTGTAGTCACTTAATGCATACACTACTCATGATATAGGATCTTATTTGTGCAAATGGCATTGTAGTGGTAACAGTTAGTACACTCATTTATTTTGACATCCATTTCCCTTTTCTCATAACCATATTGAGTATTTACAATGCCAAAACGTCAAATAACACAATATGAATATGTATCACTACAAGAGTGCAGGATAAATGATGATGGGACACACAGCACTGTTGCTGTTACATTTCTTCTTGTACCCTTTTCTGTGCCAATTACACTTCCCCTAAAATGACTTTGCCTTTGATGTAATCTGAAGCAAAGAACATTAACGACACGATTTGCATGAGGTGATTAAGAGCAGAGTCACCTGAGGGTTTCATCCTCCGGTAGAGTAGAGTCGCACTGTGCATCACTCATCCTCAACAAACCGGGAGCTACAGATACTGAGTAATGCAGACGACTCAAAACAAATCCTTACGTATTCCCCTGTTTACAGGATGAATGCAGACACGGATTAAGGTACTGGAGGGAAATAGACTGGATGGAAGATTGAGAGAATTGGAAATGTATGAACAACTACTTTTCCGAGTTGTGATTTGATTTGTTTGTTCTGCGCTGAACATATTTGAAGGAAATTGAGTGAGATTCCCGTCGCGTTCACACTGAGAATATTTTCAAAATCTCGCTCATGCACGATCATCGGTTTCAAGGGTGTTTCCGTTGCCATCAGCTCTTTGCAACCTATATCTCATCGCTATGTTTAATGGTACCATTACTCCTTATACCTTAACTTGGCTACAAGGAATCCAGAGAGTGGTGCATGATATATGTAACTCATATGTGGAGATTTATTTTGCAAGGGAGATTATCATAGGATCCTACAATAAATAACATAGTCCTTGTTGCTAGAAACTCTCCCGTCTGGACAACATTTCTGCAGCAGCTTTTTCTCTCACAAGTGTGTTTTCAGGCGATTGCAGAGCAAATCTGTTGCTAGGTTTCACCATGAACCCTGACCATCAATAGAAAAACTGACAAAATAAAGCTTTTAACCTCCGATTTTACTAAACACATTTGCAATTGTCTACAAATTACTGAATGGGCACCAAGGTTGGGGTCATTCATTTTCATCAAAATATTAATTCACTACAGAGCACCTATTAACAATATCTGAGAATCCTTTGATAGTAAAATTGTAAAACTCTTTCTTACTTCCACTTGCCGTGTTGATTCAATTGAGTCCAATTACTGATGGTCACCTGAGTTGTGAAATCCTTTGGGAAACAGCAATGAGTTGTTCCCCAGGTTGTCGTTCATGTGGAACACAAGTTGCTTCCTATTTGGAAACTCACCATGTGCAGTGAGTCGGCTGGCGAGCTGCTGTGTGGCGGCGCAGCACAACTTTGATATTTACAAAACACATGTAACAACATTATTCTTATTCATTCATTCATGCATTTAACATTTACCATTTACCATTCTTATTCCATCATTCTTGGGAACCATCAAAAACAAGCATTAGTTATGACATTACATGGCTGAGAAAATTGATGTCATTCTCTATGATGTGCTGATTAATTTTCTCGATAGGCAAGTTATGTCACTTGTCACTCAAGGGTGTGAATGGCTCTTGCCTGTCTCCTCTTCTAGATTTTCATTCTCATCTAGCTCCAGGGCTCTCCTTTCCTTTCCTTTCAACTCAAAGTAATAAAACAGTTCTCACTCTGGCCCAACTTTGGAGTGATTTTACTGGTTTGATGGACAGTTCTCACAATGCAAACCCTGCAGCCCTCTCCGTGACGCCAGACAGTAGGAAACTCAGCCACTCATCTTCGTTAAACATCAGTGGGAAAGTTTTCCTCTTAACATTTGTTGTCATGTACTTTGATAACCTCTGATTGCTCCAAGTGTGTGTGTGTATGTGTATGCAACAATGGCCTGATTGAGCTAATTCAGCTTGAAAGCCACCCGACAATACACGTTGGCTTCCTCTCTTCTTTCCCTCTTCCTCTCTCTCTTGAAGTCCTTGGCTTGTGTATGTGTGAGGCTGTCGACCCCGTGGGCTTTTGTTTGAATGGCTATTCAGCTCTGTAAGTGGTGCTGTCTCCCAAAAGAAGTGGGAATCATGCAGACGTGAACTATGCTGCTGACCCCCCCCGTGCAGCTGTTACGCCTGTTCTCATCTGCATGAACGCAGCATGGATCCTTCCAAACAGGCTGTAAGGCTGTAATCAGGAAAAATCACCCTGAGTTATATAAAGACTCTCTTTCTTTCTCTTTATGCAGTAAAATAGCTTGTTTGGCTGGAGCCTCTGATGAAGCTATGTCTCTCTTTGATTTTATCATGACCTTGTAAGTGTTTTTGATGGTTTGAGGGACACATGAGAGATTAAACCAATCCGGTTACATTACTTTTCGTTGCATCATGGTTTGCTAATGCATGGGAAGCATGAGACATCCTGAGAGGGAAACGGAAATCAAGAATCAAGATCAATTACACTGAGTCACGTAAAGGACTATTAATGAATTAAATGCTATGTAATGAAAATGTTTCTTTGCACCAGAGATATTCCAGTGTAAAGTCTAATCAAATCAAATCACATTTATTTGTATAGTCTATAATCACTGCTACAGTCTCAAAGGGCTCCACTGTGCCCAATGTGTGAAAACAATGGCTATGGACCCTTGCAGAGGACAAGGAAAAACTCCCACAAACCCTTTCAGGAAAAAAATGGAAGGAACTTTGTGAGGGGCTACTCAGACGTTGGGCGTGCAATAGACGTTTGGGCAAGCAGCGTATATACAAGACGTAATAGCTTATTTGGGTGGGACATCCAGATAATTTAATGAATCAAGCCTCTTGTTGCTGGAGTGATTTATCTCAGTGGAAACAGAGAAATGTGAAATGTTTAAGTGTTCACTGTTAATGAAATATTCATTGTATTTGTGTGCATTTGACAAAAACATCAAGTGTCTTACATGCGTGGTTGAATGATTTAGCTATTACTTACATTTCTGGTCACTTGACAATCCAATGTCAATTTCAGACCTCATCGAATGGAATCCGTCTAAGCAGAGGGAGAGGATTTACTGCATCAGGACAATTCAGAGTTACTCACAAAAAATACACCAGCATGGCTTCCACATATGTTCCAATTATTGACTTAACTAATTATGACAAATTGTGCTCTTTTTCCGTTGCAACCCGCCATCTGGCACCTAGGTAGGCTAAAGCAAACGGTCGTATTGACGCCGATACTTACCGTTGAGCCTTCAGGAGATGATGGGAGGTGCCCGCTTGATAACCTGCAACGACTGCTTCCGCCCACCCTCTGTTTACATCCGAGCAAGGCCCGTACACAGATGTTCACCCGAATAGCACGACGGATGGTGACGTCAGATCTCGTATACTGGTAAATGTCAGCTTTGCGGGGGCGTTGTAGACGGATACCTCGGCAAGGCAGGGAACAGCCTCTGTAATCGCATGCTCCGTACACCAGAAGCACCTGAAGTCAAAGTGTAATTAACTCAACCTTGGTCCGCGCGACCGCTTGTGCGCAAGTGCGAGTCCCGCTGCGCCACCCCGGCGCACAATCATTAAAAGCGCTGTTCCTCTCCCTCTGTAATTATGTCCTCTGATGGATCCGTGTATGGTTATCAGGTTTCTCAGGACAGAGGCGGGAAAGGCGTTGGCTCTGCAGGCGCCGCAGGATTCCTCTACCCCATTAACATTATAGCCGCCTAATCCTCTGGCTGGCCGCGACCGGGAGGATCTGACAGAGGAGTTCTGTCTCTGTCTCCGATGTCTGCGAACTGCCCTTTGCTGAAGGTGAGGGTGAAAATTCATAATTGGTCCCCGAGACTTTTTAATCTCAGAGGGCCTGTCAGCGAGCCAGTTTAATTATGACTGATACGGCCGTGTGTGTGTGTGTGTGTGTGTGTCAGTGTGAGCTTGTGTGTGTATGAGTGTGTGTGTAATTAATCTGGTGTGTGTGTGTCTGTGTGTGTGTGTGTGTGCGCTACTGTCGAGATGTGTGAGGCAATGGGGGCGCTCAGCTTTTCAATTAGGAAGTCAATCCTATAGACATGAGTTGAGCTCTGGACTACATTCATCTTTGCAACGTCATCATGTTTGTCCATAAGGCTTCACCTTGTAAGTAGCATCTATGGTCCATGGTCCATGGCTCAACTGTATGTCAATGTGTATGTGTGTGTGTTGGTTGGGGGGGGGGCGCACGTGAATATTGGTGTTTTGTTGCACTCTCTACGCTTCACCGTACAATGGGATTTTAAATTTGTCTCTGCGGGTGCACTCAACGATCTGATCCTCCTCCCCTTCTTTGTGTCCCCTCTCTCCCTCGTCACCTCCTCCTCTATCTTTCTCTTCTCTTATCTGCTCTTCCCTGGCATCACTCTGCTTTAAACCTGCACCGCAGCATTTTTTTTTTTGGCATGTTGGATGCTCCGAATGGCAGCGAGAGGTGACTGAGATTGGATCTTCAATCAAACGCGTAACGCGACGCCTGCACACAGCACGCTCTCAACCCTGCCCCCGTCTGTGATCGCCGTATACCCAAGGATATCAAAGGGATGAGAGAGGGGTTCACCGGTGAGTCCAGTTTTCTCTGGACGCGACGCTCGCTCGCTCGCTTGCTGCTGCTTCGGAGACAGTTTGCGTTTCGCTCTTTGGTTTTTTGCATCGTCGGTGTCCATATTTGGGCAAATAGGGCAAATCTGTGTGGGGATGGGACTCTCTTCTCTATTGCGGCTCCGCTTTGTGTTTCAGGCTGATAAAACGGGTGTGTTCCTACACAGGAACCGCGCCTGTGTGCAGCTTCAAACTCGTCACCGAGCTGCCGGGTTGTGGCAGCTATATCCCTCATCATCTTTTGCTGCTGTATGTCCGGCTGAGTGGGGGACAGCCACCGTGACTGACACCGCTGCCGCCATTCGTCATCATGGCTGTCCTCCGGGGGGGGAGTGATTGAGAGCAGCATTACACTTACTTTTATAGTAAATAAGAAGATGGAAGGCGGCGGCGGCGGTAGTAGTATGTGTTTGTGCCCTTTTGCGTAGCTCTTCCTTCCCATTTGCCCCGGTTTTGAAAGTTCACTCTGGCGGAAACATTATTTACTTATGAAGTCAATATCTACACACAAAACAGAAAGTTTGTGAAGAGTGGCGGCGGATGTCAGGGCTGAGGCGTGAGAGGTCAGTGTGAAAGGGAGTGTATAGCAACAGCTGCATTCTGTCAAGGGGGATGTGGCCAAGGTTCTTCAGGATTAGCCAAAGTGGATTTAACTGGAAAGGAAACAATAAGGAAAAGCGCAATTAAAACCGCTTTATTCGACTGCCGACAAATGCCTCTTGACATAAACATATTATTAGCCAGGGGAATGGCTGCATTTTTTTTTTACAACTTGACTTATTAGCAGTTTCGTTGGTCAGGGCCTCTCGGGGTCAGACAGCTCTTAACTTTACACAGCTTTTCTGGTGATACTGCCGTCTTTTCGGTCTTAAATTGACTTTCTTGGTACTTGTTGAGGTCAGGGCACTGTAATTTATAAGTGGGGAAGAGGTTGATCCCCGATGCTAATTACACACCACATGGCATTGTTATTCTTTGCTAATTGCATGCTGTGAGTTGCTAAAGGCGTCCTTGCCTGGGAGATCTTTTAATCCATGTGTTAAACCCATGAATCTGGCAGACTAGTCAATAATGTTGGTCCCACCATAACCATATAGTAAGTCCTCCATAGGGTACTTTATACCCCCCTATAATTTATATTTTGATAATCTTTAAAACAAAGACTTTTGTTATTTCTAGGCCGTAATAAAACACATACACACTCTGAGAGAAACTTCCTCTACTTCCTCTATAAATAAGCCTAGCCATATTGCAATGGATGCCTCCATAAATTCCAGTATGCAGGTGATCATCTGTTATTTCAGTCTTTATGAATTTATTGCTATTACAGTCATTTCATAACACCAGTTAGCCTGTCCCATTGAGAAAAGTGTTTTTTCTTGACTAAGCTCGTAACCTCCTTCAGCTTAGGGAGCTCTTACTTTGAAAGTACTTGATCATCGGGTAACGCACGCAAAGAGAATATTAATTGTAAGTGTGGTCCGATGTAAACACATTTCCAATTTCGCTCTGGGTTGCTGCTGTGAAATTAAATTACAACTTAATCCAAATTTCATGGCGATTCTTTCAACATACATCCATAACATCAGTGAAAAGCTATTATGGCGGTATCTGGAACTTTGGTGCCACTTCTAAATGATATAACCTGAAATAATGAATTAAAAACAGCAAACCCGAGTTGCCCTTCTTCCTCTCTTTGATTTGGACGAGATCTTTTCCTGCAAGCTCGTTATTTCTATTTTTCAGTCATGAGTCCTTTTTGTGCGTGTTTATTTATGTTCTATCATTTATCATTCCTTGGCTATTGCCCAAAAAAAGCTATGTGGAAGTAGTTGTGTGTGTGTGTGTGTGTGTATGTGTGTGGTGGGGGGGGTATGCAAATGCATTGTTTTTCCCCAGCCTGCCTCTGAACAAACAGCGATTTAGTCAAGAAAAGCACAAATGACACTCAATGAATAGTGCACCAGTGTGTCAGCAAAGCAGTGACAGACATATCTTTGTGAAGCGAATCCATGAAAACAACTTGGATAGCTACAATTGGAACTGCCAAAAAATGCACATTTTGTAGCATCCTGTCATCTAATAGGCTTGCTGTTTTTTTTGAAGGGCAAGTGTTCCCCTGTGTCAACAACTTGCTTACTGCTCAATAGAAAAATCTAAAGTTTTCTGTTGTTTCGTCAGAAGATGCCGTCTCTCCACCGCCCACAGCGCTGGCCCGTCTGGCCGTTTGCATTTTCATGATTCAGGATTTTGAAGAACGATGATTTACAAGCTACATTTGTCCAACATTGTCACCTTTCTCCCGGCTTGTCAAATACTAAACCACATGTTTTATTTACCTTAATGCTCAAGGTCCTCTCTATTGAAACACACACACACACACACTGACTTGTTTTCCTCCAGCCTGCCTCTGAACAAAACAATTACTTTGGCATATTTCGAGGTCATGGACTGAAGAACTCGCATCATGTCTATGTGATTTGACCTTTTAATGTCTGTGTGTGTTAGACATGTATTAGACCTGCTCCGACTCTTCCTCTTCCTCCTCCTCCTCCTCCTCCTACTCGCTCGGCTCAGCCCATGTCCCATCCGTCCATAGCTCTTGCCAGTTGGCTCCAGCCTCCAGACGTCTTACCTTTCACATGTCCCTCTCTATTCTCTTCCTGTCATCCAGTGAAGTGACAACAACAACTGCTTAATGAATCCCCCTTCATTACAGGCACTCTCTCACGAGTGCCGAGGCAGCCAAGTGGTGTGTGGTGGGGTTTTTTTTGTGTTTGTGTGTGTGTGTTTGTGTGTGTCAGTGCCCTTTTTGCTGTGATCACTATTGACATAGTTGACATATTGCCATGAAAGCGGGGCATTTTATCTGTAATTAATCTGGTGTGTGTGTGTCTGTGTGTGTGTCTGTTTCTGTTTGACAGAATGTGTACATGTATCCTTTTTTTTTTATATTGAGAGAGGTCAGAGGGATCTGTGTGTGGGTGTGTGTGTGTGGAGAGAGAGAGGGAGGGAGGGAGGGCTGTTTGGCACAAAGAAGCATTCAATTCCAAGTCACGTTTCAATACTAACAAGAATGACATTTTTCTGTTCTCATCATGACATTTTATCATGGTCATTTCTTTGACCTGAGGGCCGCTGGAGAGAGAATGCTAAGCACGGCCAAAAGGGAACAAGCGGAGAAGGCTGCATATTCTGTGAGCGGCAAATATAAAGCCTATCTAACCGGCATCTTATGTATTGTGTGTCAACTATATTTATTTTGCTATTAACATTTTTCTTTTCCCCTCTCATTAGATCGTTTCCTCTCAAACTACTTTCATTGTGTTTTAACCAACACGTTTCACGTTTCATGTAATGATTATCTGTTAATTTCCGTCTTGTGAAAGAAGGTTGAGATGGTTTAATTACTCAATATTAGAGATAATTATAGGTTATATGCCAATTATATAGGCTGCAATTCTTCAATGGCATTTGTTGATAGCATGAATAGAAAACTACATATGAAGTATCTGATTATGCTGTAACAAGCTTTTGAGTGTCCACCCAGTGAGCCACTTTGATCACAACTCATCTGAAACATCATTTTGAAATAGTATTATCTCAGCTATCAGGAACTACTTACTTCTGAATAAAAGCGCAATGCTCATATTGTACGCTACGCCTAATGCTGCGTAAAAAAACAAAACATTTCTGGTACAGTACTCGTTACTGTGTGAAGACGACCGGCCGTCATTGTTTCCCCTGTAATTTTTGTAACTCGTGGGTTGGAAGTAATTTTCGATTTTGGCTTCACATCTGTAACTGTTTTGGTTTAATGCAGGCTGTGGCAAAACAAATTTATCACGATAAAAATGTGAATTCTGTGTTTGGGGGAGAATGGGCTAATAATGTTTTATGTTTTTGAATTTCCCATTTCTCGTTGCAGACGTGGGTGGTCATTTTCTCCCTGTGGTTCCTGAGCACTGTTAAATGAATACTGAGAAAACACTGCAGAGCGTAAATAAGGTTTAGGGGTCAAGTTGTGCTTGCTTTGGAAGCCCTAAACCTCCTGGCATTAAAGCCTGTCCTAAGCTTCTTCAGTAAAGTAAAAATTGTTGCTATGTAACCAGTGAGTGCAATGTATAGTATCCCATATGCACAGGAAACGATTTTGTGCCCTATCAGAAGGACGGTTCCTAAATGTAGTTAGAAGGGAATCAAATAAAGGTAGTATTTAAACAAAGGTAGATTTACGACTTCCTGCTGTAATGGCGATTTGGGGGATTTTCAGATAAGATCATTTAGGAAATTTAGTCTAACTCTTACTCTGTAATGTGGCGTTAGGTGCATGCATCTCTGCTTGTGGCCTATTATTTGGTCTGTAGTTTTTCATTGAGGTGATGAAAAGAACATCAGTTAAAATTGAACACAATGAAAATGATTCCTGTCCTGTGTGGGCACGTAGCCCTGTCATGTGGGTTGGTAGAATGAACTATTCTTCGGCCCCCGATAAATTACCCGTGTAAGGTTTTAGCAGCAGCAGGACAGATACAATTAACGCCGTACCCTTCCTTTAATCCTGAAAGAAGGGGAAGCTGAGTGGGATCAAATGAGCCCCGTCTCAGGAAACAGTTTCTTTTTTCAGGTGGTTGACATTTGTGTGGCTGTGTTCATGCGACCTCTCAGTTATGTAACGCGAGTCTCCCGCTTTCCTTTTGTGTAACATTAATAAAGGGAAACGGTGCTCTTCCCTCTCACGGGCCAACGCCATTAAAAGCACTGTACCCACCTGGCAGCCAACTGCTGCGCCCAGTGCCCTGGCATTCTACTCATTTGTGCTTGCAGCGTACTGCGAGCACCCACACACATGCCTGGAGTGAGTAATCATTCCCTTCAAGACGTAATCGTCATTTCAATCTGGAAGCTCTCTCTCCTATCACGACAGCGATCACGCAACGGCGCTCGGCGCAGCCCCGACCAAGGCTGGCTCACGATTTTGCCCCCGAGCCAATCTATGAAATGAGATAAAGTATAATAGTTCTGATGAATCCCCTCGGTGTCTGTTGATATAGCTCGTCATGGTGTTTAAGAGGCCATTTTGGATATTCTAATCAAGTCACATCAAATCCTTGAGTTCCCAGGATTGTCTTCAGGCTTGTTCATTTAATGCCGCCATGGGCTTTTAATGAGGGGCATATTGTAGTGAAAGGCAAGTAGCGATGAGATTTTAATAGGCTCACTATGGTCTAGTGGCAAGGGAAAACAGTCATTGCATTAGTTCTCTCCGAGCGCATCATTTAAGTAAGCAAGGAGAGCCGGGGATGTTGCCTGTGTTGCTTGTCAGAGTTCAGTCTAAAGAGCGGCGGCGGCGACTCGATGGCATGTTGTCTTTCATTGTAGATAACGCCGGGAATACATTAACCTTTTCCTCGTTTGTTTTGTGTGTGTGTGTGTGTGCGCGTGTGTACCCTTTTTGTTCTGCCGCGAGATGAGGAGAAGTCGGAGTCGCCGCCCGCTACAGGGGTAAAATCGCAGCTCGCAAGGGGGCTCGCAAGGTAGAGGCATGCAGCACCTGAACATTAGCCTTCAGTCGAAATGAGGAAAGATGAGGGGAAAAGGAGCGAGGGAGAAAAGACAAGAGATGGAGGTGGTGGGGGGGAGACCGGTCTATTCAGGGATCAGGTAGCAGCTATTTCTCTTCTCCCTCGATCATTCTATCTTTTCGTTTCTTTCTCTCTCTCTCTCTGGCCGTTAGAGCTCAGTACCTGAGGCGCTGCAATTATTGGCACGGTAAAGATTGAAAGGTCACAACTGTTAGCAGAGGAGAGGCAGCTGATGGAATGAGGGAGGAGAACATTTCAACGTTACGGAGCTCCACGTGGCAGTGCATACGGCAGGACAACAACACCATAATGCTATATAATAATAAATAACAAACAATAATAAAGTTCTGCTCAGCGGCTACATGGACTGATGGCCCCTGACCTTTTTTATTCAGGGTCAGCTGAAACTCAGAATCTGCCCATTTATTCTGCTCGTATAGGCACAAAAAAATAGGCGTGAAAGCAGGAGGTTTTTTTTAGTAATAAGAAATAACATCAGAAAGTGACTGGATTGTTATAGACTTTTGCCTGAATTCTTCATCTCTCGTTAATCTGATTCCTTTACCTTAAAGGGGCATTAAGTACTCCATGACCAGTAGGGACTGCAGCAACATCGATGGACACAAATGACTGTAGCCTGTAACTGACAAAAACAATAAAGTCATATCTCATAATAGACGGGTAAGCTAGCTAATAAGCTAAGTACTGAAGAGGTAATATATCACAATGCGAAATACCGCAATAATTCCTTTGTCATTTGCTTTTTTTGGCCTGATAATGAGGCTTATTAGCCTTGGTAGCTGAAATGTCTCGCGGCACCGGTCACTCGTAGCAAGGTCCTCCATCGTTGAGCAGTTGAAAATAAAGTAGGTGGAAGGAGATGGGGAGTGTCTTGAATTTCCAATTTGCGAGAGTTTTTGTTCCAAAACACAGAGCCACTGGTATTGATCATCAACCCTATCAAATCAGATATATTATGGTCAATTAGTGGTAAAAATGTTACTTACTGGCTGTTTAAATTCGTTGAGCTGCACCCCCAGCCCCCACCGAGAGCTTTGCAGCCCCCTAGTGATTCCTAGATTGAGAGCCGCTGGTGTAAAGCCAGAAAAAAGAAAGCTATGTGGCAGAGGGACAATGAGGTGAGAGAGTGGGGAGATGGGAGGAAAAAAGGATGAGTTTGGGTTGTAACTGGCAAAGCAATTGGGTTGTATAAGGAAGATGAAAGACAGGAAATGCAGGCAGAGAAAGAGAAAAATAAGCACAGAGAGCATCCAAGTATAAGAGACAGCAAATGAGGAAATTGGAAGAAAGAGTCAAATTTAGCAGAGAGATTGAGAAGGGGAGAGAGGGGGAATAGGGAGCCTGGGAGATCTATATGCCAGGGGAAGAGTGCTGTATTTCAGGCCGAGTGCCTTTGTGCCATTTGAATCACTGCAGGTTTCTCATGCCCTAGGCTCTTCTATATAAAGCTCAGACAGCTGCTGGATTTTCCACATTACTGCCATGGAATTGGATTAATACAATACCCGTCCATGTTTTCACCATCATCAGCCAGCATCCGGAGGGACCTGCTCTCACAGGTCGCTGGCCACCTGTCTCCTCCTGCTCATTTGTTACGGGGGACATACGCTAGTATGGGCAATGCATTGTACATCGCATGCAGAACAGCAAATCATCAACGTTTGTCATTCAACATTATGCTCTAAGGAAGGTTGGCGGGCCAATCTATAATATAAAGATGGTCAGATTAATTCTGGATTGTATTTTTCCCATGTTGCAATACAATCAGGAGCCAAATTTGAGGTCGGTCAGTCAATCAATCAGTCATCAGATACTTAACCCCTTGTATACCAGTGCAGTATCAAAAACTAATTGCATTTTTTTGTTTTCTTTGGTTTATTGAGTAGTTTCAATAACATCAACGTTATTGTCAACATTTAACATAGTTTTCACACAACCTTACTGGAATTTCCTCCCACAATCCGTCCTTGTATTCAACAAGACAAGATGATTTGCTGTCTCCCCTACTGGACACTCCCCCATTTATATGCCTGCCTCACCTTCTCTCACATTGCAGTTGGCCGTGCTGATGCTGATGAGACTAGTCAATCTTTGACTAACTTGTTTAATTCCTGACAATACATTGAATATGAATGAATGATGATAAAGTAGATATTGCCATGAAATGAAATTCAAGACAGCTTCTGGCTCCTGGACTTGGAAGCATTTCATTCGAGGTAACATCATTCATAATTGCAAATAACTGAAATCTTGCACACCAAATTTTTGTATAGCTGGTGAAAGTGAAAGCACTATGAAGGTTAATCTGTATTACCGCCATCTATTATCCATGCATGACTTGAAAGGGTCTTTTATCCTCAATCAAAAAGTATAAAGGAACCACTCAACAAAAAGAGCCTCTATTTCTTCAAATGATAATGGATCTGGCAAATGTTGAAAGCCTGCCATTTTAGCAGCCATTCCTCACTCCTGTCCATTACAAGTTTTAAGTATAAAGACATCTGACCAGGCACAAATCACATATCTCACATCAAGGGAGCCTGGAGTTTCTGCGGAACGCCTCAATTACTGCATTTTCCTCATATCTCTCCTTGTATGCAGCGTCTGGCACTAGATGGATTGTCTCCAGCACATATTTATGAATTGTTAGGTCTTGATGGAAGCACTCCATATAAAATACTAACAGGGATCTGGCAAAGACTCATAAACGTCTAATCACTGAGGGATATCTTTTATGGTGACGATGTCAGGGTGCACACACTAGGCTCGCATACTCAACTCACACTTTTTACTCTTCGCAGAATGCATCCATTCGTCTTTCTGGCCCCGGCACTGCTGCTGTCTGTCTATTAAATATTCTGGACCGCAGACACGACATCTGCTGAACCCCAGTGAGACCACCAATATCATTTTCACGCTTCCTCTCAGCCCCTCTTGGGGATCGCAAAACCAAGGTAGACAGCAATACGTAGCAAAATAAAGCATTATAGCTATTTTGTCAATCTGGCAGTTTCTTGTGCTTCCACCCCGGGTGTTTGCATAGCCTTCAGACATACTTTAGCCTTGTGGTTTATCGGGTCCGGGGTGTATTTATTTTATTTTTTTTTAACTTCAATTTACTCCATCTACTCCTGGACGCTGGAGAGTTGTGAAAGCTGATAGGAAAACATCCTATAATGCCTGTCTCAGAGGAACCCAGTCGTTTCTTTTGGCCAAACAAACTCTCCAATAACAACCTCTACCCTATCACTGGGAGCCAGAGTGTCACCACAGAAACCAGACTTTGGCTGGGCCGTGCACTCTCAACGAAGCACAAGGGGAAAAGATTGTCCGTGTAGATCCCATCACGCAAGAGAACATCAAGGAGAACCAATATCATCTGGTAAACAACTGTCACTGGCAAATCATCCAAAATCATTCTGGGACAGAGGAGCAACATAGTGCTGAAAAGGGAGAAATTGGAGAGTGCTCAATGTGGCCTTTGCCCTGAAGAGGCTGAGATAGGCTGAGTACAAAATATTACCTTTTAACAAAGATTATTTCTGTTGCACTTGGAGTTGTTTGTTACGTAGTTGAGGTCTTTGCAGCACCGCGGATCGAATAAGTCTTGGACATCACAAGAGTGTCTGTATTTCACTCACTGGTCTCAGATAACGAGAGGATCAGATAATTCTTTTGTCCTTTCCCGAGCAGAGCCTTGTCCTGTATAATTTAATGTCTTGTCCAGTGTAATGAGGGGCTTGTACCATTAGATGTTCCCTGTGTCCTGTCCTGTCCATCTCTGTGTCCTGTCCTGTATAATGAGTGCCCGGTACCTTTAGATTGTTAGCCTAGGCAGCCCAGACAGAATCTGACAGAACAATACACCATTTGCCAGTCTGAATTTCAATGCTTTTTTACCACAATGTATCATTTTATCTAGCAGAATGTGTTCATAGACTAATTGATTAATCCAATATTGGGCATCTTGAAATTCTTGTGAAGTGTGATTTATACTGAGAACAGCTGCGTTATCGCTTTTGTGGTCACATACTGTAGGTCAAGATAAAGTAGTGGTAAAGCCAGTGTAGTGGCATGGTGGATACTTCCAGTCACGCCTAAACTTTCAGATAATATGTTGATGCATCTTAAATTGGAGCATATTACGTACTTATTTGATTATTTATCTATGGATGACTGTCCAGCAAGGGCCACATCATTTTGTGTCCTGTCTTGTGTAATTATCAACCATGTAAGTGATAATGCAGTTGTTTTAATTCTGCTAAATGATAAATTGTGATCAGAAGGCACTGAAATCCAGACTGTCAAATTGTGCATTGTTCAGTCAGACCACGTACAATTTTGAAAAAATGGCTGTAGGCTATCTGGGCCGTATGCTACGCAACATTTACAGCCTTCAGCATGGCAAGACAACAGCCACCTGATGGCACAGGTTACACAACACACAGGAGAGGACACAGATGAACGGGACAGGACAGGAGAGCACAGGACAGGACAGGATATGACAGCACAGGACAGGACAGGATATGACAGCATAGGATAGGACAGGATAGGACAGCACAGCATAGGATAGGACAGGATATGACAGCACAGGATAGGACAGGACAGGATATGACAGGATATGACAGCACAGGATAGGACAGGACAGGATATGACAGAATATGACAGCATAGGGTAGGACAGGACAGGATATGACAGGACAGGATAGGACAGGATATGACAGCATAGGATAGGACAGGATATGACAGCACAGGACAGGACAGGACAGGATAGGACAGGATATGACAGCACAGGATATGACAGGACAGGATAGGACAGGATATGACAGCATAGGATAGGACAGGATATGACAGCACAGGATAGGACAGGACAGGATATGACAGGATATGACAGCATAGGATAGGACAGGATATGACAGCACAGGACAGGACAGGATATGACAGCACAGGATAGGACAGGATATGACAGCATAGGATAGGACAGGACAGGATATGACAGGACAGGACAGGACAGGATAGGACAGGATATGATAGCATAGCATAGGACAGGATATGACAGCACAGGATAGGACAGGACAGGATATGACAGGACAGGACAGGATATGACAGCATAGGATAGGACAGGATATGACAGCACAGGATAGGACAGGACAGGATATGACAGGATATGACAGCACAGGATAGGACAGGACAGGATATGACAGGATATGACAGGACAGGATAGGACAGGACAGGATATGACAGGATATGACAGGACAGGACAGGACAGGATATGACAGCATAGGATAGGACAGGATATGACAGCACAGGATAGGACAGGACAGGATATGACAGGACAGGACAGGATAGGACAGGATATGACAGCACAGGATAGGACAGGACAGGATAGGACAGGATATGACAGCACAGGATAGGACAGGACAGGATATGACAGGATATGACAGGACAGGATATGACAGGATATGACAGCATAGGATAGGACAGGACAGGATATGACAGGACAGGACAGGACAGGATAGGACAGGATATGATAGCATAGCATAGGACAGGATATGACAGCACAGGATAGGACAGGACAGGATATGACAGGACAGGACAGGATATGACAGCATAGGATAGGACAGGATATGACAGCACAGGACAGGATATGACAGCATAGGATAGGATAGGACAGGATATGACAGCACAGGATAGGACAGGACAGGATAGGACAGGATATGACAGCACAGGATAGGACAGGACAGGATAGGACAGGATATGACAGGACAGGATAGGACAGGATATGACAGGACAGGACAGGATATGACAGCATAGGATAGGACAGGATATGACAGCACAGGATAGGACAGGACAGGATATGACAGGACAGGATATGACAGGATAGGACAGGACAGGATATGACAGGATATGACAGCATAGGATAGGACAGGATATGACAGCACAGGATAGGACAGGACAGGATATGACAGGACAGGACAGGATATGACAGGATATGACAGGACATGATAGGACAGGACAGGACAGGATATGACAGCATAGGATAGGACAGGATATGACAGCACAGTATAGGACAGGACAGGATATGACAGGATATGACAGGACAGGATAGGACAGGATATGACAGGATATGACAGGACAGGACAGATTGGGACAGGACAGGAAGGATAGGACAGGATAGACAGCATGAGATAGGACAGCACAGGATGGACAGGATATGACAAGCATAGGACAGGAATGACAGGATAGACAGCACAGGACAGGACAGGATATGACAGGATATGCCCAGGACAGGACCAGGACAGGATATGACAGCATAGGAAATATGACAGGATATGACAGCATTCAGGATAGGACAGGACAGGATATGACCAGTGGACAGGACAGGATATGACAGGATATGACAGGACAGGATAGGACAGGACAGGACAGGATATGACAGCATAGGACAGGACAGGATTATGACAGGATATGACAGGACAGGATAGGACAGGACGGATATGACAGGATATGACAGGACAGGATGGACAGGACAGGACAGGATATGACAGACAGGATAGGACAGGACAGGGATAGGACAGCACAGGAAGACATGACAGCAAAGGACAGCACAGGACAGGATATGACAGCAAAGGACAGGACATGACAGGATATGACAGCACAGGACAGGACAGGATATGACAGCACAGGACAGGACAGGATATGACAGCACAGGATAGGACAGGACAGGACACAGTACTGTATCCTGTAGTTAAAAACAGAATGCACATGGTAGTCTAAATATAACAATATGGTACAGGTACAGTGTAAGTTCTGTAATATCTTTGATTCCTTTCATATAAGTACACCTCTCATTGATTTACCCAGAACATTTAATACTATGGGAATGCAATTTCAAAGGCTGCAGTGTATTATTGATTAAGCCATTACATATTTTATTATCTTTAAACAATAGTCAGTGCTCAATATGAAGTCATTTTGAATTCCCATTAAATAAAGACCTACATGAGTGATTCCTCTACATGAACCGATCTCCAGTAATGCTCATCAGTTGATCAAAAATAATCTCACCTCCTACAAAAGAGAAGGTCTGATTCTATTGTATTGGACATTTCTCTGTGCAGTTTGTCCTGCATTTGTTGAAGGGATGTGATGTGACATGTGGCAACCCCACAAATGTATTTAAAAAAGATCAAAATCTGAAAACAAAACATTGATAAACCAAATCACTGTTTGTCATTTCTCGGCGAGGGACCCCTGCACTAATGAGAGCTGAACCATTTGTGTCTTCAGTTTGTGAACAGGGACATTCTCGACTGCCAAACCGGTGGGATACTCGCTGTGTTCAGTACCAGTGGGACATCGTGAATACCCGGTTTACTCAAACTTTCCCTCATGCCTTCAGATCTCCGGGCTGCCATACCGTTGATAAGCATGTAAAGTTTTGGCAAAGAATCCATAATTTTTAGACTGACAGGGTAAATGTTTTTCAGGCAAGCCGAGCTGAGCCATCTGGTATGTGGTGGAGACACCAGCTGGAGGGAGGCAGGAAGAGGAGTCCAATGAGCCTGCTAGAAAAGGGCAGGAGTGAGAGGGCGAGCGCTGTGAATCAGGTGATGTTTCACAAACAGGGCGATAGGTCCGGTGATTCAATGCTGTAGTGGACTGCACCTGCTCAAGGCCAACGCTCCAGTCTCCTATGGGGTGCAATGTGACCGCGCTCACACAAATGAAGCCAAGCTTGTAAAAAAAACGGATCTCTTCTGGTTTTTTTTTTTCCAAATGTCTCTCTCCGTAAATATTCATTTTAGCCAACTGGAAACAGGAAGGTCTAATGTAATCACTGGAGAGAAACATTTTCCATCTAACAGAAAATACAAATACAAAAATACTCCTGCTACCTACACATAAAAAGGGTTTTTGAGGAGCTTTATAAGAGAAAACCACAACTATGTGAGATTACAGACATCATTTTATTTTGAAATAGTGGAGGATAATGATTGCTGATGATCATAACAATACTTATCTAACAACTTTATTGGGACATGACAATGACAAAGGAATTGGAAATAATCTGATTACATTATTGAGAAAAAGTATTCCAGTGGATTACGTTACTAGGTCCAGGTTTAAGCAGGTAGTGAGTAATATGTAAGGGGTTTATTAACCTGAGTATTATACAGATTAGCATGTATGTTCTCCACATTTTATCTGACTGACATTTCCAGAGTGGAAACCAAAGGCCAAACGTGACTCAGCACGTATTTCCTACATGGCGGGGAACGCAGGGAGACGTGTAACATAATGAAAACTGCTAATGGCGTAATGCAGATTGGAAATGTACTTACATGCTTGGGGAGAATGTACTGCAATCCAAATATGCTGTGCAGCTCTTTTGAGGAGTGACTAAACATTCATTACAGAATGGCAATTACATCTGGAAGTAAGTGCTGTTTTACAATGTTTATCTGGCTGTTTTATCATATTTGATATTCTAATGCTCTCGCTTTCCTGTTGCTCTCTCTCTGCTCTGTCTCTCTCTCTCTCTCTCTCTCTCTCTCTCTCTCTCTCTCTCTCTCCCTCTCTCAATGTGCCAAGCAACGAATCTACAGTTATCCTCACAGCAGAGTTCTTGTCAATGTGAAACTGAGATGTGAGTGACTTTTCCTCACCCTGGGCGATCCGGTGATCCGATAAGGAGGCGCCTAGATGTACTCACTGGCTAGTTGTTGAGACCAAGTGCTTTGGCAGCAGCTGCTGGGTGCTGGCATTGGAAGGTTTATCCAACCAAGACCCAGAATGCACCAACACCATCCCCTACCCATGTCCTCCATCACTGCCATCAGTTGACACATGCTCACTGTGACATCTTGACTGATTGCCTCATTGCCAATGAAGCAGAGGGCCATGATTGATGTTGCGATGCGCTGTATAGCCGGGTTTGTATAAAACAGAGGTGACATTTTTGAAATGACTGTAGATTTATTTTGTTTCAGAGTTTATGTACAAAGGTTAAGTAATACTTTCTTTTCACTTTGCTGTCTTTGTATGTGATTAATAGAATCATTTCTGAGGACTTGGGAAGGTTATACTGAATGTGAGAGAGCAACTACAAGGGACTGCTTTCCCAAAACACTGCCTGCAGTGCAGGCAAATTGGGAGGTGAGGTTAAAGGGCACGTGCGACACTGGTCTCGAGGTCTCTACATCAATACACAGCAGAGAAACTAGCCAGAGGCAGCAAAGGATCCTGGGAGGTGGAGGTGGAGTTGGCCATCATTTATCAGCTCTAGGTAGCAGCAGCGACTGGGACACCAATGCATCAATAACCTACAGGCACACACACACTGAAACCCCTAGCACAATGGTACTAATAAGGTACAATAGAAAAGGTTACAGCTCAGAGAATGAAGTCGGTGCAGAACCGCATGGTAGATGCCATATTCCCAATTGCACGCGATTCACCCCCTGACGATTCCCTCTGTTTTCAATCTGTATGATAAAGAGCTTTAGAGTAAGCACAGTGAATGAGGGATTCTGGCAAGAGATAAAGGGCACCCAGAGTAGAAAACAGCAGGGGAGAAAAGCAGCCAAACTCCTCCAGACAACCAGCTTGGAAGCTGAGGGAATTTTCATCCGCCCTGCAAATATTGATTTTTGTCCTCCTGCTCTTTCCATCAACACTTCACACCCTGCCCGCCCCCCCGCCCCCCCCCCACCACCACCACCAACACCACCACTACCCACCCCACCTCTGGCACGGGGCCATGCGGTGTCCTGGGTGATTTTGTAAAAGTAGCACACAAGAAGTCACAATGTGGTTCACTCACTGTTGACTGCAATCTCCAATGACTTCTGCCTTCTACGGTCTCATCACTTCAAAAGGGTTTCTATCAAAGTTAAAAAAAATCGGAGGCGAAAGATTGTTTCACTCTGGGCTGCTCAGCCCGTCCGGAGAACAGCATTCGATGGGCCATTATTATCAAAGGAACTGTAGAGTCAATTTAAGACCATTTGTGCAAAACCAAACATCTTTTCCATTGAACACAGCCTTCCCCGACTTAATAGGGATGCACTATAGTGGTTTCAACATTGAACACGGAGAACCTTTGTATTATGCCTTTAAATCGATGCCGTGGATGGAAAAATCCATAGCGGCTTCTTTTAGAATAACTTCGCTCAGAGTCTCCAAGATGTAAAGGCACATGTAGGGTTTAAATGAAGGCATATGTGAGATATATGTACGGGTATGTGCAAGGAAGGTGACTATGATGTATTTAGGGAAGTGTATATGTAAGGCTGGGATATATCTATAATGTATAATGTATATAAGGGTGTATCTGTAGGGTAGTGCACATAACTGAGCTAGGAGCTATTGACCAAGCCTCACTTTGCTTTAGAGGCTGCCAGAGCTGCTTCGTACCGCGGCACCAGCACAGCATAGTAATATAGTTTCCTCACACTGAATCTGCTTTATTCAATCATATCACACCTCCAGTTCCCTATGTTACTCACTCATCAACGCATTCTTTGAGGCCGCGCCATCTGGCACCCACGACGCCGTCACGATTGTTGTCTCGGTCTCCCCCCAGACAAGACGGAGACTTCTTCGTCATGGATTTGGAACGATGGCGGGGGGGGGGGGGGGGTGTTTGTGAATCCTGCCCGTCCACCCAGATGCAGGCAGCCGTCTCGCAAATTCCCCGGTGAGGACTATTTCTGTTTACTTGTTGTGATGTTGGCCCACATTTGTCAGCGCTGTCACTTCGGTGACCCTGTTATGCCGCACACAGCTTCATTACGCTTCTGAAAGGAGCTTTGCGTCACAGGTATTTGGTGTGGGGGGGGGGCGCCTCAGTGGGATACTTCTCAAATTGAGTTTGTACTTGCTTTGGTGAGCCCCCTAGTGATTTCCTCACAAAATGTTACAACTGTATTGACAGAGTACATCTCTGGCAGAATGTCATGTTCTCTTAAAGGAGAGCGCCGAAACTTTGGATTGAGTTTGATTCCCAAGAAGCTATTATTGAGATTGGCTTTGAATTTTTCATCATGGCAGTTTTATTTAGCGAGGTCTTTCTTTCTTTCTTTCTTTCTTTCTTTCCTGCGTAGCGATTTTATTAAAACATTTCGTGAAATATTTGTTAGGCCACTTTTAACCTTGATGCCATGGACTTTGAAATATGCAAAGAAATAATAATAAGCTTTGGTATTACTGGTACAATTGAAATGCGGCACCACATCCTCCCAAGGTCACACCACCATAACAGAGCCCCATCGTCTTCACCTGAGCTGCTACCCCCGGGACGCCACTTGCACAGTTACTTGTTACAGTATAACCCTTTTTGACATGTAGGTCTCTGAGTCTGTTGATGTTTCCTCAGTAGAAACAATTTCTACTTTCTATTACTGGGGTTGCATGCCTGCGTGATGAATGGAGGTAGCTGAAACGAGGGTTTGAAATCTGGTCCCCGTGACTTAGCCACTCTCTATATGCGACAAAATAAAGTCCACGAGAGGCTAAGAGTAGAGTAGAGCACAGTACTGCTGCAACTTCCCTATATAGAATATAGAAACCACTGCGTCCAGATTCAAGAATGGGGTCATTTTTTTTATTACAGTATATATAGGCCTTGCCATTATTGGGGCCTCACCAGCTTTGTCTTATTCCTATTAGAAAAAAGGAAAAAAAACTGACACGTCTATATTTCTGGATTTATTTTGATTCAAATAGTTTCCAAGGGACTTTGAGAACATTCGGAATATTTTAGAATAATGTTTGGCCTGTCAGCTTAAAACTTCTCACACCTTCACATAATAATAATAATAAACTTTACTTATATGGCATCTTTCAGACTGCAGCTCACGATGCTTTAGGAGGTGTGTGTGTGTGTGTGTGTGTGTGTGTGCGTGTGTGTGCGTGGCGAGGGATGGAGGTGGGATACGGACCCTGGTTCAGGTAAGGGCCAAGGGGTGGTACACCGTGTTGGTTTTCACAAAGGGACTGAGAAGCTTTACATCTCAAGTGGAGGAAAACCTTCGCTGAATGGAATCAGGCAGCTCTCGTTACACACACAGGATTTAAGTGTGTTTGTTCAGTGTGACTGTGGCTAGTAGTAGTACTGGTAGGGATGATGGTAGTAGTAATATTTATCCTGGCAGTACTTTATTTGTAAATTCTGTTTTTGGGTGGATTACTGCCGACAGTGCTTTTCCATCTTTCTGCAGTATTTGAGCAGCAGGGTATTTCACCCTCCTCTCCGTCTCTGCCAACTGCTAGGTGTCATAAAACACTTAAAATAGAGGCAGCCTAACAATGAGACAGATGCCGGGGGCTACGGATTTTGTGAAAGCTTCTGCAATCTAAGTTGAAAGCCTGCAAGTTTTAGGCAAACACTCTAGCTGGCGGTGCTGCATTATGGATGGAAACAAAACAGGCATGACTGTTTTATCATTAGATCCTCTGTGAAGGCGAGATCAATGCAATCTGTGATCTCACCTGGAGATAGAGCTTTATCATGGACAGTCTGAACTTTAAAAGTTCAATGGTGAACATCAGTGGTGGGTATGGATAAGTAGATTGCTTTGTTGAAATGCTGATAGGGGCAAAAGGTGGCGCTATCTCCACTGTATCTCAAGTACTTTATTTCAGTGCAGTTTTGAGGTATACCTGTATTGCCTGTTTTGGGGAAGTTCTTCGACATGTACTCCATTACTTTTCAAAGCAGGTATATTTTTCTCCATTACATTTATCTAACAGATGCAGTTACTGGTAGTTAACACATGTAACAGAAGACGGTATGCTGAAACATTGAAATATGAGTACATTATATAAAACATTTACAATCAATCTAGTAATCTAAGTGGTGTGAAATGGAGGATATCTCAATTAATGTCTATGATAAGCATATTATTCAGAGGCAGGAGTGGCATGTGCTTTGTTAGAAACATGTTTGGGAAAGTTGGGGACAACCTCCTGAAGTCTAAAGCCCGTGGCTCTGGAAAGAACTTCATTATTCTCACTCCAAACACGTCTCATCTTCCTTCACACCACTTGGATTTGATTAATCCACAGCACTATAATAAATAGAATCAATTCCAGCTGAGGCATTAAATTACCTGTAATTAAGCCATTGATTGAATGTTCTGATCTAGTTAATTGATTTTATTGTATATTCATTTAAACCAAAGTCTTCGGTGGGGGGGTTTGATTCACTGGCTGCAGCCATGTTGGAAAGGGAGCGATTCGTCTTGCAGGGTCCGATCTGGAATGTTTCTAATGTGGGGGCAGTCACGTCGATCCAGTTATCACTTAGTGTCTATCCCTAAGGGGCTAACTGAGTCACTATCTGTCTGTCTGTCTGTCTGTCTGTCTGTCTGTCTGTCTGTCTGTCTGTCTGTCTGTCTGTCCATTCATTCCTTTGCCTTTAGAAATTGATCAACAATTACAACTTTTTTACAAACTCATTTGTTTCAACAGGTAGGTCGACTTGACTTAGTTATTAGTACTAAAAGTTATGATGTACTTTTCGTGTTACAAAGGAAGACAACCCATATTGGAGTGAGATTTTTGATGACATAAACAATTCAGATGCATGCGGATGTTATAATTATGGATGTTTTAGCGAGAATCCTCTAAATATGTCAATGTCTCTTCTTCTGTGATTTTTTTTTAACCTGCTACCTGAATACAGTGTAGGTCCCATTATGGAGATACTGCTGCTCAGTCAGGCCCCCCCCCCCCCCCACAGTATTTTAGACACTACATGACGCTTCTTCACAAAAACACTGGTGTTGAATAATTAAAGAGGAATATTTTGTGTGTTAATGCATTTAATTATAGTGTTGTGATGATGAAATAAATAATTCATGACTCCTGTTTTTGCTCTATCTAAAGTATCTACAATTCAAATTCACGCCATTTGCCTTTTTTACCCCTCCACTTTAGGTTCATGCAGAGTTTTTCCGTGACCAAGGGGAAAGAGCTCTCTAATGAGTACGAGCACCTGATGCACTTGAGAAATCTTCCTCAAAGTCTCATTATGATTTCCTGGAAGTAACAGGAAAAAGCATCCATGTTGATTTGATTGCTTTTCAGAAAAACATATCTGAAGAGTAAAAAAGGACCTCGAAATAAACCGCGGGTCACAGTTTTTACATAATATAGTTTCCTTGTTCCTGCACTCACAGCAGGAGTCAAAGCACATAAATGTTTTAAGTTAGCCATGAAATAACCATTTCTTCCAAGGCCACCTCTGTTACCCTCCTCTCGCCTCCTCCTCTTTTTGTCTCCAACTGCTAATTTCTATCCGGCAATCTGGCCCGTGATGAGAGGGACAAATTTAAAGATCAAAGCAACCACCAATTGCTGCCTTAATATGGAATATGTTAGAACGTTTATTGCCCTTTTGAAAATTCATCATGCACAGACAGCTGATTACCATTCTGAAGAAAAAATGAACATAAATGAACATTCATGAACATTTCTGCCACACCGGGCTTCAGTATTTAAGTTTGCATGAAGATCCATGCAATGAAATGAATGTAGAATATGCAGCAAAACAGCAAAAAGCGTCTTTATGTACACCATGTTCCAGGGATCCCCACCCTTTGCTGGCATGTAATCCCTTGTTGAGGTTTGTAAACCTTTTAAATTGTGTCAGAAAATCATACAGTTTTTTACTGTATACTAGAGTGCAAAAATAAAAAGTGTAAAGAAAAAGTGCAACTATACATTGTTGCTACCTAACCAACAATGTTATTTTACACTTAACACATATCAAGGAACTGCTCATGAGGTCCTCACTCCAGACTGGCTTGCTCTAGTACAATCTTCTTTTTTTTAGTCGCTCTGCTGTTTGGGGATTTACAGTAATAAGAGGAAGGTATCCGGAAAGGTATGAAAATGAACGTGATAATATGTAACACAAGCCATCAGATAGACTTGACACCAAGTATGTCATCTAATTCACACATTGGCAGCTAATGGTAGCTGGTGGTAAAAAAGTATTCACTACCTGAAAACAAAACAATTAACTCTATCTTTACCATCTTTACTCCAAACTTCAATGGATATGTTCTGCCAAAGACAAATGAGACAAAGAGTTGTGAAAAATAATGATCACAACTCTTTACTGCAGTAGCAACCATTTTTTTTAATCATGCGGTGCTTGTAGTGCTAATTGAGTGTTGAGAATGCAGCAATGTTGTGAAATTCACACGCTGTACCTTTGAGCCATGGTACAACCCAGCAGAACTTTCTTTATCCAAACCTCAGGTATTGTTGTTGTTGTTGTTGTTGTTGTTGTTGTTGTTGTTGTTGTTGTTAAGAGGACAACTTAATCAATCTATGAAATACTCCAAGACACTCTGCACACACTAATTGTGTGTTGAAGTGCTTTTAATTGCATGTATCATCATGGGAAATCTAACTAATGGAGCTAACAAAATGTCTAATTGTACGCGAGATTTGTGCAAGATTCAAAAGTAATCAAAGTGGGTAGATGTACTGTACTAGTTTGAAATGAATTGCATAGGCTTGCCCCACCACACACACACACACACACACACACACACACACACACAGTTGAATGCTTTAGTCTGTTTTTCTCTTAAACATACAGAGTGGAGAGAAACAAATAGACTTTCTATGACTCTGGTTCTTCTCTCATCTTTCAGCCGACTGGTCCTCTACCAGGCTGCAGTAGCTTAGGTGAGAGCTTCGCCTGTACTCCAACCTTCAGCATTTCCTCAAAGTCCCAATCCAAATCCCAACCAGGATAATCTCTTCCCTCCACTCTGATGCACTTCCATTTATCCTAGCCTTGTACTGCTGCCAGCTCAGTCCCGTGTTAGGGAAAAGGAGAAAGAGGATTTCTTCTGCTTTCCCCTTGCTCTGGCACTTTACTAGGGTTGTAAGTCTGTATCGCCTTGGAGCTTCGTGGAATCTGCTCAATGTCACCCCTGCGAATGCCTGAGGACACAATAGCCACTTGCTCGTTATCATGCTGCTTCCAGTGTTGGGTCTATCTCACTGACATATAGCCCACAAATTGTGCCTGTACAATGTTAGTATTCTGAGAATCCCTGCAGTATAATAGTGCTACGGTGGTAGCCAGGTCCCTCCATCATGTATCTATCCTGTATTAGTACTGAAATGGTAGCTAAGGTATGCAATCAAAATAATGCATTTATCCAGCTATGGTAGAGATCCCCCATCCTGCATTTGTATGTATCTTGTGCTCATAGTACTGCAGCAACCACAGCCTACGTGAATAAGCACAATGCAACACAATAGTCGTGTCTCTCATTCACCTGCTTGACAAATCAGCTCTATGACTTCTAATGAATGACATGAGAACAAAAGTAGTTTCAAAAGTATTTTCTCAGCACTCCTACTGGGGGCAGAGTCTGCAGTAACACTGCAGTGGGATTTCTAGCATGGCTGCATCTGTATTCACTGTATTCACTTCTCAGGGTGGGAGTGTCGCATCACTGACCAGCTCCTGCCTATTGAGGATCTCATTCATATATCTAATGTGAAACTTATTCTAGATCAATTGTGCTGCTCTGCAATGTGTGATGAATATGAGTAATAACTAACCTGGCGAAGCGTCAGCTCAGATTTTGTTGTATTGCACAATTCAATCCATCTGGCAGAAGTCAATGATCCCCTTGCTTGGAAGTGAGCACGCTAAATATGGAATAGGAAGTCCTATTGACTTTGGAGAATGAACTTTGTGCAAAATAGTACAGTTGCTCAGTTGCTCACCAACTAAAGTTACCTCCAAAGTTTGTTCTTTAAAATTGATAAAGCAGTCCATTCCATTCTGGGTTCTTACTTTTGCCTCGACCTGATGGATTTATTTTCTGAAGTGAAATTTATAATTTCCAGATGACTTGTGCAACCATGGATGGAAGCTTCTCCAACTAAATGTGAGTCAGTGATTAGCGATAACGTCTGATGAATGAAGTTTTAATTCCCCGTACTCAGTAATCACTTCTCATGCATTAGATGAAGGAAATGATGACTAGCCCTGGTGGTAGGGTTGATTGCCTGGCAGGGGATTAAAGGAGGCGTCACTCAATGAGCACCTCAACATTCACAACCACATACAACCACTCTGGAAATAGAGTGGGTGCAATTTAAGGGCTGTGACCTCAGATGGTATGGTGTAGTCTCCTTTACATTGATACAAGGTCACTTTGGCATAATTTCCACCTTTTGGGAATTGTTGGATTATTGCTCAGTGATGGCAGTAGCATGAAGGTCACCAGTTTGAATCCCCAGACCAGTTGGGAAAATCTGGGGAGGGAAAACACATGTGTAACACTCTCCCCTTCCTCAGCTACTACCGTCAAGGTGTCCTTGATTAAAGCACTTAACCCCCAAGTTGCTCCAGTGAAGTTGCTCAGTGGCCAGCGGCACAAGGCTGTGGTTCGACAGCTCCCAGGTTTGTGTATGCTGAAAAAATGGCTTGTAGATGCCCGTCAATGGATTACTCTACCGTGGAAATAGTGGTGGGTGGTGACATCAGCGATGGCACAAGCTGTCAGTGACTCAACCCGCCAATGTCAGCTGTCACCCACATACAGCAAGTTGACATTGAAGGCCTCAGGCGGACGCGTAACCTAGACATGTCTAATGATGGCGGTGGTTGACATGCTAGCTTGGCCGTGCACATGCACATGCACCAGCGCATTTCCACGCTTCCACATTCACATTAACCCAGGTGCTGTCGGTCTGAAATGTGAGAGGGCCCAAATGGATGTGGTAGGTGCACAGGGTGTCTGGGCGGCAAACACGAGGAAACCGCTTCAGGTGACTATTTTCAACAGTCGTCCTTTTTATCTCCCCTGTCAATGCAATTAAAAAAATGAGCAAACCTTTCATACCTTCCTTACTGCGCACAAGATAGTGATAACCTCTGGAGACTTCAGTCCAAAAATAAGTATTATTCTTTTATGTACTGTATATCATCTTACTTAAAATCTGTTCAGAGTTCAGGTTTAGCTGAGGTTTGACATAAGAGTAGTTCAAACGTTTACATTCCTATTAGTTGACTAAGACATGTCATATATTTACCTGCTCTGATCTTCCTGTGTAGAGTTTGCATTGGTTTCTTTCCAGTCGTCATCTACCTGTTACGCTGTATTATGTGCTTTTCTTCTGATCGAACTCTGTAAACATCTTATTTGTCATAATTGATTGATTGTGTCACAAACTCGATTGTCTATCAGCCTGACCTAGTTAGCCCTGTAAAGCCGTTTGAGGCTTGTTTGTGATAAAGGGGCTATATAAATAAACTCGACTTGACTTGACTTCCTCTGGGTGCTTCGGTTTCTTCCGCTGAGACTCTAAATTGCCCATAAGTGTGAATGGATGTTTCCCTGCCTCCCACCTGATGCATGCTTGGATAGGCTCTTGTCTCCCATGGCCCTGAATACGAACTAGCAGGTATGAAAAAACAAATTAATGATCCTTTCCTTCCAGTCTTTGGATGCACATGATGTTTTTTCCATTTTAGTTGAAAATAATGGCAGTGGTAGGCCTGCTGTCTCACACATGATGGCCGCGGTCATTTTTAGCGTCAACTGGTGCAAGTTCACGGCATTGAGGATTAGCGGTTGTGTGTGTGTGTGTGTGTGTATGCGTGTTCTCGTGTCATAAATTATATCTCAGACGTTGCTGTAGTAAGTTGATATTGTGTTTGTGTACTTCACGATCTTCATGCATGAAAATAATAGCGTGGTGGTAAAATCTTTGGATGGATTATCACAGGCTTGGATCCAGGAGCCATGAAATAAGGTACAGGCGGAGGCAAGGCATGAAAACAAATCAAAATGCATGCACAGGAGACATCAAAGCCAACATCATTGTAAAACAAACTGTTGATATAAAAAATTCAGAAGCCACAAGGAACCACTGAGGGCAGACAGAGAGGAAAACATTGGCATCCTTATAAGAATTTATGGGACTCAAGACCCAAACATTTTAGACCGGGCCAAGGTCACCCCGACCGGTTTGGAAAAAACATGGTCATCATTTGGACATGTTTGACTAGCGTGGTTTAATTTGACCCTTGGGGTGAGTTGTGTACTTTTCAACAGTCTTCCCAAGCTTTGCTGTGACTCCAACTAAAATCAACACTGTCAATAGTTTCCAACGAGAACAGCCAGACAGTTTGAAAACATATAGATCATGTGGATAAAACACAACCAAGCTGCTTTCACCTCTTTCACTTTTGTTGTTTCACCGTGTTCAAAGGCAATAGCATGATTATATATGACATCGTTTGGTGTCAAAGAATACATGTTATGCAGGTTGGAGCCTCCTGACTGTACCTCCGTGTCTCTATCACAGGAATATATCAGCATAAATCCATATTGGAGGCTCGTTAGCCGAGCACACCCCATATTGTTTTGCTGCTCATTGTCAGTTCGTTTTTTCTATTATTAATTACCTCAGCTTAATACGAGAGGATTTCTCATTTTAGACGGTCATTAGAAACACATTACCGCACCGCTGATGCGACGTGACTTATTTACTCCAAAACAATTTCCTCTCTTGTGTCGCCTCAAAGGCTTCTGAAATGAGCCTGGGAAGGAAGGGAGCAGTCCAGGTTGCTGGTGAGAAAGCACGCAAGGTAAACATAGCAAACAAGGCTTGCCTGTGTGGCTATGTGCAGGTTGAACTACTCGAAATGGATGTCTGAGTTTCTCTTTGCAGCCCTCAGCAGGGCACTAATGTTGCATTATTGGCCGTTAGCCGCTCTCAAGTTTTTCTATTACCTTGGTCGGTGACTTGACACAACTGTTAAATAGCGGCACATGTGCCTTCCAGCTTGTTCCATTGTTCTGACCCTTGAACCCCCCGGGACGGAGAAAAATGGGGCTGGAGGGAGGGGTCAACACCAAGGTGATTGGCCTTCGAAAAAGGGTTGTGTGTCTGTGTGTACACTAGTGCTGTGTGCTCTGCTGTTTCTGTTTACCACATATGTGCAGGTCTGTGTGCCTGCCTGTGTGTACATCGTGGCAATTCAGTCCTCTGCGTTACTGGAAGTGCATTGAAGTGACAGTAAGGCAGCCTTTTCGCTGTGATGAATGGCCCTGTACTGTGTGGACGGATGAAACAAATAGCTGTCCCTGCTCTAACTATAGTCTGCTGTGTCATGGTGCTTCAGTAGCGAGCTGCCTTCGGCCCAAACAACAGTACGGAAATTGCAGCTTCGGCACTGGGGGACAGCACAAGTACTCGTGTTGTTATGCATTCGTTCAATATCAAAGAGTATGGAGACTTTACAAAGAGAGTCGCCGTAGTATGTGGGTGTAACCAGTGGTCATTGGCCCGTGGCAGGCACTTCACGTTCAGCACTTACCGTCTGCCCGCCTAGACCCGACATCCCTCCGTTCACCAGCACTGTGAGACCAGGGAAGTTGAAGGAGTCGGCTATATCATGCAGCATCACGCACGTTACATGGGCAGGGTATTTAAAGGTGCAAGTCAGGTCGAAGTTGGCGTAATGTGCTTGATTATGTGCTTGAGGAGTTATTTCTGACGTTTTGCTTAATATAAATTGTGCTTCCTGCTCTTAAAGGTTTTTAAAAGCATGCTGTGTTAAATGCGGTGATTAAAGAGGTTGAGTTTCTTGTTATTGCCTAATGAGCGGATGGTGAAATTAGGTGCTGTGTGATTCAGCTCGGTAGTTTCGATGTAAACTCAGCTGTAGGTTTAGTTTAGCTGAGGTTGATGTTGTCCCCTGTGCTGGCAGGATGCACGGTAATAGTTCGAGGTAAGGTGATGTGTTGAAGGGCCACTAGGTCCATGCAATATTTAACAGGAACTGCTGTTTCGGCAAAAACTCTTACGTGGACATCGAGAGGAAGAGTTTTTATCAGACCCTGTCATCCTCTCACATCCTTCGGGAATGAGATTACCGAGGATGTTCTGCGCTTCTCAATTCAGCAGTAACAGTTGGTGAGTAGGCGTACACTGTCAGGACAATGGCCAAAGCCTGTGGCCATTTGGTAAGTCCTTTATTTATCTGGATGTGTGGCACTTCCCTGGACGGCGATTACCACCAAAAGAGGTTCAAACCATTCCCAGGCTTTGTGATAGTCATGGTTGGGAAGGTGGGAGAGAAAACATGTCAATGCAGACCCATTTCAGCCGCCCTGGACAACTGCTATACCCATGTAAATCCTATTGAATGGGTTTACAGTCACGTAAATCACAAGGTATTTTGAATTCTGCTGCATCATGCGTCAAGAAATAACCTGCCTCTAGAAATAAAGGCGAAGGCAGCGTAACCTGACCAACCAAACAACATTTTATTTCGCTGTATCTCTTGCAGTGCTTGAATGATTGAGACTGCCAAAATAAAACGGTAGATCGGAGAGACGTACACCTCTACAAACATCAGGTAATGCAATGTAAATTCACTCTGGCTTGAACTGATCTGTCTTAAGAGTGAAATTCAAGACGAGCGTGAAACGGGAATACATTTCATCAGACTTGAGCTGAACTGTCAGTCACCTTCTTCTGACACGTGAGCGCCGAGGGTTTTCCTCCAGTATCCCCGGGCGAGGCGCTGCATGCGTACAACCTTAATACACGCTCTCCGTGAGTGAGCAAACCACTCCCTGCTTTGGGCTGTGGGTATAATGTCTCGTTCCATTGGTTTGACTCCGCTGAAGGGTACACTTAAAAGCTTCCTTTTAGTTCTGTGCTGTGTCCCAACAGCTGACTGCAGACGCTGCATTTTACATGTCAGAGCTGCCTGGGTTGAATCCAATCTGTGAGCCGCTCATGAGATATTAATAATCACCTGTGCATGTTTGTATCTGTGTGCGGGCGTGTGTGTGTGTGTGTGTGTGTGTGTGTAGGTGTGTGTGTCTGTCAAAGAGAGAGAGAGGGAAAGGTTGAGTATTGATATTAAACACCCACAGCTCCCTCTAGCTTCTCCAATGTGAACTTGTTATTACCAACTGCTCCAGATGCCGAGGGAGGAGAGGCGTGTGTGTGTGTGTGTGTGTGTGTGTGTGTGTGTGTGTGTGTGTGTGTGTGTGTGTGTGTGTGTGTGTGTGTGTGTGTGTGTGTGTGTGTGTGTGTGTGTGTGAGATTCAAGCTTTGACCAGGTCCCTCTTGCTAGCTCATTTGTCATGATTTAAACCAGTAATGGTGATCAGGGGTCCAGCAGGGTGCGAATCAAGCAGCAATTTGCCGAACTGGTCAGACTGGTTTCTGGTTCAAACACACTGAGGCACGGTGCAGCCGACCAACACACTAATTTAGACGACTGCATCTCATTTGATAAACACTGGACCAGGTCCTGGATCAGCGTATTGTCCTCAAAGACTTATTCTGACTTATCGTTGATTTTTTTTTAGTTGGATTTAGTTTCTTTTTTTTTTTTCTACTGCAGGCCGGTGAGAGAGCCGTGGACGCTGCTGAAGAAATAACAATGACGGATTCTGGGAGACAGACTCAGAGACTTCACTGGTCAATGAGCTGATGGAAAGAGGCAATGAGACTGAGTCTGAGCCGCTAAAGAACAAATGAGATGAGAGAGAGAAAGAGAAATGTTTGGACTAGGGGGTCACATTGCGCCCACTAGTGGTAAAAGAAAATAAGCAGCTGTCTTAAATCTTATTTTTGCGCTGCAAGCGAGCAGTAAGACGTGTGACTCCAGTGATGGCTGCATCTGTAATGACAATAACTTACAGCAGCAGTTTGTTTTCCAACAGTTGTGCATTGACAGGTTGGGATGGTTTTTAATAACCTAACATATCAGAACCATTAGATAATTAAAGCTCAATAATTGAATAAGATGCTGAGTTACTGTTGTAGTAAATATAGATTAATCTAAATTTAAGTAATCTAAAAATGATAAACCTGTATGTTGATGTTGTATCATTTGAGGATGAGGATGATTGTCTTATTTATTATATAGAAGTAGATGAAATTTGTGTGACACCAATTGAAAACTGAGACAATAAGGCCATGGTATGGTTATAAATAAGGTTCTGGCTGTCAGAACCATGGTATTATGCTTTTGCAGTTGGAGGTTGATGATGAGCTGATAAGATGAGATGAACTTTATTGATCCCCGAGGGGAAATTGGGTGGGAAATTGATAAGCAGGGAAAGTATAAGCCTGTGTGCAGAAGGTAATGTAATTTTACACTAGACAGATTTTGATAAATAGCAATTTCACCTGAAACACTGGCCTGAATATCTCCTGAACACCTCCAGGAACGCTAGCCACCTGCAGCCCTTTACTATAGTTCTTTAAAGGTGAGGAAAGGTTGCTAGTTCAATTCCCTGGCAAGGGAAAATATTGGAATTGAACAAATAGCACTGCCTCCTCCCTAAAACAACTAAATGCCCTGGAGCATCTCACTTAACCCCCAGTCACTCAATGGCTAGAGGTAGAAAAGTCCAAGGTTTTTAACTGTGTGAATGTGAAGGGTACTGTTGAAAAGAGTATTTCTGCACAGCAAATAATAAATAAAAGCTAATTACAGGTCCTTTTCCCAGGAGTCCCTTTATGACATTATGACCCACGAGGCCTTGGGCTTGACTCATATATGCCCATTACACTCCTCACGCAGCCATATGGAAGGCAATGTGCACGCCTGGTATGTGTGTCTAAAGGCTTGTCCAGATGGGATTAGTCTTACTGGGTGTCAAGTAATGCAGAGCCATGTTACTTGTGATCATTACATGGTACACAGTGGAAATACATAACATAACACAACAACAAACAGACTGGATCCCCAGTCTAGGGTTTTCAATACTTTGTATAGGAATTTTTAAAATAAATCTCTTTTTTTAAAACATCCCATTTCAACCCATGCTATGTATCACCAGTGTTTTAAGGTTATTTTCTTCTGTCAAAACATTTTAGTGTGTGATATTTTTACAAAAACACTTTTGGAGAAAGATATATAACACATTTTTCCCATTTGGATGGTTCACTGAAATCAGATTTTTTTTTGTTGTTTTTGTGTCCAGGGCAAATGTACATCAGAGTTGTTTGTATCTGTTTTTAGGCATGCTTGCACAATCAATACATTATATGCATTTGCGTTGATATGTATGTGTCTACAGATGGTTTGGCGTCAGAGTGCAAAACTAGTAGATAAATGCTTTAACTTAGCACGTGGGACTCGCTGCTGCGTCACATGTGGCGATGTGTTAAGCTAGCGAGAGCAGCTGTCAGGTTGTACGCCTTCTGGCGCTTGGTGGTGGTCTGTCAGTGCAAAGTAGCATAATGTAGACCCATGGTGAACGCCGTCAAAGTGAAAAAGTCAAAACAGTTGAGTCTCTGTTTACTTACTGTATAGAGTGGTATCATTTCACCATTTCATCGTAGCGCCAAGGGGAAACGGTGTAGTGTAATTCACGACGAGTACTGCAGAGACAGAGTAAGAGTACGGGCTGCAATAGAAGAGCGTAAAGGCATCGAGTGCTTAAAAAAAAAAACTAAAGGCTAAAATAGGAGAGATGGGTGGTGGCAGGATGCAGAGGAGCGATGGAAGAGATGAGGGACGTGAGGAAGAACATTGTTTAAATACTGAGTGGCTGATTGATTGCGAGCAGGTGTGCTGAATGCTTGAGTCCTCCTGAGGACACTTTAGAAACTCCACTTGTATACATATAGGGGGCTCTGCAATGCTCCCGCACATTCCTTTCCTCCCTCTACAAAATGCTATTTGGGAAATTCAGGAGAATATGAATCATTTTTGCCCCCCATGCCCTTCACACGCAGCATTGTGTGTCTTCGGCTCCTGCTGTTCAGTTTAGTATCAAGTGAGTCCGTTCAAGGTTTGAAAGTCTGTCTGCTGAAATAACGAGAGGTGCAAGCTGTTTGCTTAAGCAGGACCCCCTGCAAGGGAATGAAACAAATATTCCAACCAAGGGCAGTGTCATCGACTCCTCGTGATATAATGACTTAGCATCAAGTGGGACTAGTTCAATAAAAGCATATAATAATAATAGCAATAGCATATAGCAATAATATTACCAGAAAAATCCAACCTATTAATGTGTGGTATAACAGATTCAGATTCTCAGATTCAGATTCTCTGTATAAATTGGGACTTCATAGGTTAGGGAAGGTCATACATGTAATATTTATATAATATCCAATATAAAATGCAGAATTATTTATTAATAACTGAAATAACATTGCACATTTAATAGCATGTATAGTTTATTTCATCCATGCATGATTGATCTCTGACACATGATTCATTATATCTGCTCCTGACACTCATGAGACATCGCCAGAGGGTGGGAAGAGATTTTTTTCGCGTATTAGGAAAAAAAAGCCAAGATTGATATTAAACGGCTCCCTTCATCCGTCATTGCCTCACTCTGTGGTAGATAAAGTAGCTGTTACCGAGTTTATAGTCTCATAGTTACACAGTTTTACTTTCAGCTAGAGCTGCAGCAAGGGTGGGGGAGGGGGGATTTGGGTCAGTTGGCCTTGAAATAGAGGCAGAATTCACCTCAGGTTAAAACGGGCTGCTCTCTCCTCTGAACATATTCATGAAGCAATTATAATTCATATGATTAACAGGCAGGAACACACAGTCGTTGTGATGAGCATTGTAATGACGGGATTTGTGCTATATTTGAGCGATAAGGGTGTTTGTTTTTTTTTGCCCGTGCCTGTGTATGTGCGTGCGCACACGCATGCACGTGCATGTGCAGGCTTCGGCATCCATACAAAAGTGCAATTGACTTGATGAGCGAGGGAGAAGCAGAGCATCCTTGAGCTCCGGTTTCCAGAGAACCTGTGTGAAATCGCTGGCATCAATATTAATGAAGCGGATCAGTAGCAGATCTGCGTCCGACCGCAAAAGAGTATTTTTATCATGATAATCTACAATCTGTGTTTATTGGTCATAACTGAGATTCTTTGGTGTCCTTATCAGGGGGAGTATTAATATCAGCGAGCAGGACGGAGACTCGTGTTTCTCAGATGCAGATGGTGTTTTTCTGCTCCCGTCCAAACCTCAGGTGTTGCTCCTATTATACTGTTTTCAAATGAGTGGAGAAATGTACTCTCTCACTCTTTCCCTGTCTTTCCCTCCATCCCCTTATTTTCTTTCCAGTATGTCTTTTTTTTTTTTTTACAGCACTTAATCCAAGAGTAGGGATTACGACACCTCAAAATTGAGATAATACTCTGTGCTTGTTGTTATTGATGTTGTTGTTGTTGTTGTTGTTGTTGTTGTTGTTGTTGTTGTTGTCTTTTCCTAAAACTTGGTGTTGCCTTATTGGGTTGGTTGATGAACAGAAGGGCCTCTGGGGCCTCATTACAGAATAATTTCCTAACTGCTTGTCCTATCTTAAGTTTCAAAGATAGGAAAAATCCTATCTTCCTATTACAGAAGCAATTCCTAAACTCATGGCTGTGTCCTATCCTATCTCAGACCTCATATCTTATCTTAACTTAAGAAATCCTAACTAGAAGTGTAAACTCGATTCTTCAATCGGCACTCGTCCTGTCATGTCTGTATCTGTGTTTAGAATGTACACGAGACTGTCAGTATCCTTGATTAGAATGTAATATCAACGGCTGTCTCACTTCAGCTGTCACTGGCTAGATATAATGGACAAGAAAAGATGGGTGTTCAATTTTAATCGTGTCGGGGGAGGAGAGGAAACCCCACCTTTTTGGGAAGTTTTCATTATCGGCCCAGGATAAGATTAAATATATTATAATAATATTCATATTATAAAATAACAATAATAATAATATATTATATTCTAAATATTATTTATTAAAAATACATAATATTTTAGTGTTCATGTTGTTCCCCATCTTCATTATCATTGCCATACAGACCTAACAACAGTGGTGCTGCCATTTTTGGCAGTTATTTTGAATTTAGGACAGGGTCTATGCCATCCTAATTTAGGATTCCTAACTTAGGAAATTCTTCAGTTAGGACAGGTTCTGTAATAGCTAAATTCCTATCCTAAGATAAGATAGGATTTTTTCCTAAATGCAGTTAGGAAACATGTTTCTGTAATACCAAAAATCCTAAATGTCATCCTAAACTGAGATAAGACAGGATTTCAGACTTAGGAAGTTTCTGTAATGAGGCCCCAGGTCATCAAAATACACTCACCACTTTATTAGGTGGTGAGTAACTTTATTAGGTTACCTATCTAGTACCGAGTAGGACCCCCTCTTGCCTCCAGAACAGCCTGAATTCTTCGCAGCATGGATTCAACGTCTGCACACCGCTGTTGTGAAGAGCTGTTGTTGGACCTCTCTTATTAACAAGGTGTTTTTGGATCACTGGATGTTTTTTGTTTATCGCTCCGTTCTCTGTAAACTCTCGAGACTGTAGTGGTGAAAACCCCAGGAGGGTTCAGCTGTTGCTGGGATGCTGGAACCGCCACCGTCTGGCACCAACAAGACAACAACAACACACCAACACCACCAACACCTCCACCGTGTCTGCATGCTTTATATGTTGAGTTGCAGCCACGTGATTCGCTGTTTGGAGGAGCAGGCTATTTGCGTTAACGAGCAGGAGTACCTAACAAAAGTGGCTGGTGAGCGTATGGAGGAGTCTAGTCTTCCTGCTCAGTGTAGGATGTGCAATCCATCATAGTGCCGGAGGTTGCTATAGAAACTCTTTCCCCGAGCCTTGCCAGTTGTGTGACAATGGGTTACATATAATCTACACCTCCATATGTTTGCAACAACTTTGAAAGTCCGCTAAACCACCCGACCATAATATACTGGAAACATATTGTACGCGTTCAAAGACTTTATAATGCTGAATTTGCAGTAGAAATGTTGTGAACTGGGACTTCCTGGTGGCACAGCGGGTTCAAGGCAGCGGTGTACTTCCAGTGAAGGCGTCCTTGCATGAAATCAAACCACAGTCAAACATGTCGCTCCATACTAATGCGTGTGTACTTGCTGCAGCTTCGTATTGTTGGTTTACTGACACACCAATGGGGGTGCATGAAGATTAAAGAGATGTTAGCACAAAGATGTAAGCAGAGGCATCATCCAGATATATATTTTTAGATATTTCAGACCGATTGTAGATGATCACACACTGATGTCTGGTTCAGCCAGCAAGCCTGACCACACTACCAATCCCATAGGAAAGCAAAATCCAAGAAAATATCTAATAAATATACTTTTTATGTCTCCGAATTAGCTCTTTTTAAGGCTAAAGGCTATCCACACGGGACTTGTATTTTGTGGGGACCTTATGTAATTGTTTGTGTTTTTTGCAGCTCATTTCCACAGGATTTAATTTGCTAAAGTTTACCAGTGCAAGAAACAGTTTGATAAGGTCGGGATCACAAAAGGAGACAAAACTGAGATCTCCCCTATTGCTTGGGAGATGACAAGGAGCAAAAGATTTTTCCTCTCGGTTGCGGCACTTTGTTTTCTTTGTCCTTTTGTTTGTAGGAACGAGGCGAGTTTGGTTTCTGCAGCAGGTGTACTGCAGCTTAAGGGACAGACCACATACTCCACCTTTCTTGATCCAGTTCATGTCCATCGTGGGGCAGATCATCCCTTTTCTCTGTCTATCTCCCGCAGCTTTCCTCTCACTCTCCGTTGTATACGAAAGCAGAAATGCCTCAAAAATCATTTTGAGAAGAACTGTTTCAGATTGCATGTTATTAAAAATACTCTCCGCACAAACTTTCGTGCACCCAGCTTGATAAATGAGGCACTCTCTCGGCAACACGAGCCGACGCTGTCGCTACGTTCAATACTTCAGACTTCATCTGTTGTCCCACCGGCTCCACAGGAACACGTAATCAAGTTTGGTGAGCTATTGTCTTGGAACGGTGGCTACCTGCCTGGTAATTGGAAATGAGTGAGTGTGATGCGGAAAGACTATTGCAAGTTTAACTTGGGTGAGAGAGAGAGAGAGAGAGAGAGACAGAGGGAAGCAGGAGAGACGGAGAGGGAGCGAGACAGGTTTATAGAGTGTGTGTGTGTGTGTGTGTGTGTGTGTGTGTGTGTGTGTGTGTGTGTGTCTCAAGCCAGATTGTCAGGGACAGACGCTGGCATGGACAGTGCCAGTGAAAGCTTGCTGTCCCCCGGGATTCCTCTGCAGTGATGGCTATCGGTGTCTGTTCCCCCAGGGCCCGGAGCGCTCTCATCTCTCACATACACACAAGTGTAGTCACACACTCACACAAGTGTAGTCACACACTCTCACACACACACACACACACACACACACACACACAATCCTCAGAGACAGAAAACTGCCACCTAGGTATTAGTCTGTTGTTAAGGAGACACACACTCTCTCTCTCTCTCACACACACACACACACACACACACACACACACACACACACACACACACACACACACACACAATCCTCAGAGACAGCAAACTGCCACCTAGGTATTAGTCTGTTGTTCGGGACACACACACACACACACACACACACACACACAATCGTTAGAGGGAGCAAACTTGCTGGTATGTATTAGTTTGTTTTTTGGGGCACACACACACACACGCACACACACACACACACACGCACAATGGCTTGCCTGGTTCAGCCGTGGGATGTGAAGTCCAGCCCAGTGACAACGAGGTCCTGCCTAGAGGAAATCTGCCCAGAATTGATGCATCATAGTCAGTTTGTTCATTCTTGACATTTTCAGCTCGGTAGGTGACTAAGACACATTCGAGGGCGTGTGGCACAGTCAGGGGTGTCGAGAGGGTAGTAACTCAAAATGACACCGCAACACCTTAAGATTTCTTTGATTCAGCACAACAATTAACTGAAAGTAACTGCACAAAAACTTCAAGTTCACTGGAAGAGCGGGTCCTTCCTGGCCCCCTGGTCTTGGTCTTGGTCCTGGTCTTGGTCCGGCACATTCAGGCTGCTTGACCCGGTCTTCCCCCTTCGTCCTCGACACACCGCCTCTGTGGCCCTTTCATACTTTAAAGGTAATCCTTCTGATCAGCTGCAGGTAGGGGTGGGCGATAATCGTGTTTATAAGTTTCAAAATCGTTAACGTGAATGTTAACTTTCCCGCGAATGCTGCGTTCATGAACTGTCCCCTTAAAAAATATTAGGTGGTATTCAGTCACGTCCCTCCGCCCCGTCCAATAACGCCATGTTCAGGCATAGAGCATCCGGTCAATTTCAAAATAAAATAAATTTCAACATAAAAGAATCATTCATTAATCGTTATCAAGGTAAAAGTTTGAAATATCGAATCGTTTGAATAAAAGTCATATCGCTCACCCCTAGCTGCAGGTGTGTCTTATTTCAGTTCGCTACCCCTAGAGGGAGCCAGCAAGCCACCACACCCGTCAGCCCTCCCCCGGATGTGTCACAGGCAATGTGTTGCCAATGGGTGTATGGCTATCATTATGAGTATCATAGCTAACTTTAGATATCCAACAATCTATATCAAACATGTAGGTAGATGGCTACTAATACAAGCCGACCTCCATGCCCCAAAACCAGCTATGCCCTCTGTGGGGATCGTAGCGTAGCGTAGTCCTCCATGGCGTGAGGGATTGGCTCGTAGATGGTACCTCACCTATGGCTGATGTTTCCCACCGGGTTGCAGCCAGTTTCTCTTTAGCTCTTCAACTTACATCATTGAACCTCTTTTTACACTGGGCAGCAGTTCTCATTGGACCGGAGGAATTGGCATTGGCAATCTGTGTTACTTCTTACCAAGTTTATATCATCAGCCCTTGGGGGCCTACTTGTCATTTGTGGACAAGAACATCAGTTTCTTCTTGGGTGAAACTTGTGTAAAACCTTTATGGCAGGTAACCTCTTTGACCATTGCGCCGCAGTTGTGCCTTGTGCCTCTGGTCACCAAAATACCAAAATAGACTGGACACGCCCACTTGCACAATGCGCCCTAGACTTTAGACCTGCACCTTGGGTTGCACCTTGACCCACGGAAATAGAAAATAGCATGTACTAACTTTGCTAAAATAGTCTATCATCAACTATCACATTTTAAGTTGTGTGTGTGAAGGGGAGAGAGAGAGAGAGAGAGAGAGAGAGAGAGAGACAGACAGACAGACTCCGGAGTGTCTTCCACTTCCCACAGTGATTTGTCTGGTCGAGTCCCAGAAACACAAAGAGCTGTGTTTTTGATCTGATCATCACTTATTACAGAGGCAGAGAGAGAGAGAGTACGAAACGGCGAGAGAGAGGAAAAGAGAGGGGGTTTGAAGGAGAGAGGGCAGAGATTGAGGGCAGAGAGAGGGCTAGGAAAGGAATGGTGCCAGCTCTGCCTCCAGTGTCCATCTCAGATCCCTCCATCCTTTCCTTCATCCTCTCCCTCCATCCTGTCCCTCCTCCTCCTCCTCCTCCTCCCCATCCTTCCCCTGTTCCACCCAGCAGCTGGTGAGCTTTTCCTCCAGCAGAGAAAGACCTCTCTCATGGAGGAGACTGAGGCAGCAGTGTACCTTCAAACTAAGCACAAAGCCCCTCTCTAAACTCTCCATGCAATCACACCCGCTGTCCTTTCTCCTCCTCTCTCCTCCTCTCTCCTCCTCTCACACCGTCCTCTCTGTCCTATTTGTGCTCGTTTCCTCCTTACTCCCAAACCTCCTTTTCATCCGTGCTCTCATCCTCGAACCACCCCACCCCCTTCTCCCCTGTTTCCCCTTATCTTCTCCTCCCTCTCACCTCTCCCTCCCCCTTTCCGCTCTCCCTCTCTTACTCCAGCTGTCACTCCTGTCTCCGGTCTCTTTGGACCGGCCTTCCAGACCAGTTTTAATTGACTTGGAGTGACATGCAGCTGAGACGATTGCAGCAGCCCTCCTGGGGAGGTCGATATGTACAGATCTGGAGACCATCCAGCACTGACTGGACTCCACTGAGTCAACAGTGGCTGGCTGCAGGGTACTGGAAGCAAGGGAATCTCTGGACTTTCTTCTACATATTTTTAAGCCATGTTGCAGAAATGAGGTCATGTATGAATGGTAATTTGGTAGATCTGTGGTATGGCAACAACCAAACCAAACACACAGGTTTCACCAAAATGTTTGGCCTTGAGTTGGTGCTAAATGTCATTACCTGTCACTGAATTATTGCATCACAAAATGAAAAACTAAATCCGTGCATTCATCCACGGTTTCAATTCATTCAGTGACAGTGTGTCTGCATAACTGAGCTCATACTGATATTTCAAAAATATTTGCTGACGAATGTGGAAACAAATCCAATACCCCCACAGTCCTACGCTTTATTATCCCCTTTGGTATCAGCCTTGATACCAAAATCAGTTGGTTATATTTTCCACAATATATGAAGAGAGCAAACTAATTTCTATGATTACCCAAGGTGTGAATGCTGTAGATATAATCTTCATTGGTTTTCAATTACGGATACAAACAACAGAGTCAAACAACATGTGTATAAGTAAAGCCCAATGACTTGCACCATTACTCTAGGTAACTTCTCTGCTGGGGCAGGTAAGTGTTCTTGTTTGAACCACATACACAAACATGGCAGGTCAATTTGTCATTGGATGTAGCACCTTGAGATTAGGCCGATAACACGGAGGTCTCTGCACGGTAATATCCAAACTATTGCTGCAACTGTTGAAACGTGGTGAACTGGTTGCTCCACACACGTTAATGAGCTTTGCTTACCTGCGTCTGGTGGAAGGTCTGTGGGCTTTTCACTGGAGTAAACACGCTCGTCACTCGTTTTCACCTGTGATCCATTTTTAATTGCGGAGCTCTCGGACAGAAAGCCGAGGTGAACTCCACATACCTCATTGTTAAATAATGCATTCAGAGGTACTCATACATTGGCCATCTCTGGAGGGAAGAGCAGGGAGAAAGTAAATCTCCTCAAGGCTAAATAATTAAAAATTGCACAAGGCAAAATTGATTAAAGCCTGCTAAGTCCTTCAATACCGGCGTAAACATCAGATTCAGTATCGGCCAGGCACATCGCAAGAGCTTGGCTTGGTGCGTACATGATTTTCACATTTCTAAGAATTTTAAACCATTATTTATCAAGGGAAGGTCGACCGTGCACCCTCAAAGTCTTTTAGCATTCTCACCAAGACTGCCTGTAGCTTATCATTTTTTTGCTGTTGGCTATTAGCTACTGCAACAACAGGAGAGTTTGTCAGACTGGATATCAAGAACCGTATCAAATTAGGCCCAGTTCCAAATTGCCCATGAGTCAAAAATTGGTTCCTCTTATCGATACCAAGAGGCTGTTGCTCAGCTGGAAAGTGTTTCATCCGACAGCTGCACAAGAGACTTTCGTGCCTTTCGGTGTGCCATTGATTGATTGATTCCCCCTAGTAATTTATCTAACAGGAACCAATAAGGGAATCGATATGGAATCAAATTGATAATGATATTCAATAATGGCATTGTAATCTGTAAAATCCACTAAGGATACCCAGTAGTAGGAGTTAGTGCCTTGCTCAAAGGCATATTGATGAAACATGTTTCAACCACCCACACTTTCTCAGCTGGATCTGGGATTCGATCCTGAGATCCTCCAGTCACAAAGTCACTTCTCTTGCCCTCTGCTGCTGCCCATTACATAGTGCACCTTACATTACACCCAAATCCAGAGTTGAAATAGTTAATATCAAAAGTGAACACGAACTTGGGATGTTTGAAATGGCTAAAAGGCATTTTGCTTCAGAGAACTTCTCCCTTGTCAACAGGAGCAGGTGAGCAGGTCATCAAACAATTTGCTGTAACAGCGTTGGCCTTGAGGCGAGACAGAACGTCTGTCCTCGAACGGCACTCAGCAGGTGTGAGTCCAAATGGATTACCAAACAAAATGGCGGGACACAAAAAATGGAGGCCATCAAGGGGTTACTGACCATTTGACCTGCGGTGTACAGTTCAAAACAATCTTTTGAGAGCAGCCTCTATTTGTAGACAACAATGCATTTGTGATGGAAAAACAGCAGGGGTTGTTGGGTAGCAGCAGCCAAATCCACAGAAATATGTTGTTTTGCTTGTTGGTGAACGTTTAGTGGTTTGAGTCCCTTCTTGTTTGTTTGTTTGGCCTTCACTTCAAACCCTAATTATTGCAGCAGAGCACCACCTTTTGAAACCCCGCTATTGGCTTTGTTTCTATTGTGATTCATTTTATTGAAGACGTGTTGTCTCACAAACTAACAACAACAACAATTACTGAACTTTTAGCACAAGCACTGCCAGTATGAGGCAACTAAACATTATTTTAATCTAAAAATGTAGATGGCCCAATAAATGGTATGAAAATTGTTTGACTTTATTCACCTTTGAAGATAAATACATATTCAGAGGTCTCTTTCTGAATCAAATCCCAAGCAGCAGACAAATCCATGGCCTTGGCATATATGCAGGAATGGCATTCAGTAATGGAAGATTCCCTTTTCCACATAATTCTACCCAAATACCAACATATAGAAATGTGTGTGTGTCAGTTATGCGTGTACATGTGCTTATGTCTGCCTGCTTGTCGTGTGGTGCATCTTTAGAGGGATTTATCCATTCAACTAAACTCGTTATCCTCTAATAGGTTAGCTCTCTCTCTCTCTCTCTCTCTCTCTCTCTCTCTCTCTCTCTCTCTCTCTCTCTCTCTCTCTCTCTCTCTCAGTCATTTTAATGATACTTTTTTAATGCAAATTCCTTATTCGCTCAAAGAAAGACCACTTCCTTGGTCATTGTAAGAAATATGGACAGTTAGCAGAATATCCAGGGAGGCACTGTGAGGTGATAACCTCGTAACGCCAAATTTTGTGATTTTCATGTTTTAACTCCAATTGATGGATCACATGGTCCTCTGCAGGATAAGAAAATTCTACAACCTTTTGCTTTATGGAACCTTTTCAAAACCAATTTTGCCTCCATGTGAGTTCACATTGTCAGAGTGGTTTGTGTTGTGCCAGATGGAAAACAAGTCTTTGATTCAACCGTAAAGAATGGTCTTTTCTTCCTGTTTTGATTCCCCAAGCTGTAAAAATGTCTATATAAGATTGTCGCCCCCTGCAAGTAGAAGACACGGTGTGTGGGAGTTTCTTTGCACATTCCAAAAAGCATAAAAGCAAGAAGCTCTTTGGTTTGCTGTGTAACAAATAACCAGCTGTAAGGTATAGTCCAGCAAAACCTCTCACAATTAGCTCACTGTTATGACGCTCGCAGAAATTGATGATGACTGGACCAGATTGATTGACTGACTGATTGATTGACTGACTCATACCAAAGTGCAAATGCAATTTCATTTTATTTCTTGAAAGTAAAAGTTTGCGCATAGATCCAGCTATACAGCACACATGAATCAAAAAGTGACAGACAGCTCGGATAGTAACTTATAACTATATAACTTATGAGTTATAGTCCAGGTACTGACAGTAGTTGCATAAAACTACTTTCTCTTCAGCTTTTTTCCTACAGTATACCTGTTGTCTCAGAGCAGATGACTTCTGTTTCAGGATTTCCTTTTCATCTGTGAAGGGATGTAAAAATTATGAGAGGAAGTAACATGCAGATATTTGCATTTTGTGAGGGAAAAGAGCGATCTGATCTCAGTGGAGCATCAGAGTCACGTCTCTATGCCAGGTGCAGAGGTAATCAGGATAAATCACATCTAGACACAATCTGAATAAGGGATGCATGTTAATGCCAGGCATAAAGGGGGATCAGGTCGCCGTGACAACCAAATATAATAATAATCTTTATTTATATAACACTTTTCCTTTTTACAATGTTACAACCAGGAAAAATAAAAGTCAACAATGACAAAGATCAATAGGATAAATAAGACAGAATAAGACAGAAATAACAAACTGATGAAACAAAAGAAATACATATATCAGACAATAAGGATAAAATAAGTAAAAGCCAAGTATTACAGAAAGGCCTTACGGCTTCACAAGGCGATCAATAATTTGAATACATAGATCGATAGCTTGCTCTTGCATCTTTCATTGTTTGATTATAAGATATGAATACTTCCCTCATGTGCTCGTAATGGACCAGATTGGACAGAATTGAAGCCAGCCCTCACCACACCTACTGGTAATGTCTTCCTCTTCATCCAGTCTCTTTGACCACAGTTGCGCCAAATTAGACTGGATACGCCCACTTGCGCCACATGCCATAGACTTTAGACCTGCGCCTCGATTCACCAAAATAGAGCCCATACTCTGTTGTTACACAGAATTGGATTATGTTGCTTTCTACACATCCTTGAGTGGGAGAGTGTACTGTCCTCTTACATTGTGTCAGACCCCTCGCGAATCCCATTCTCTTGGTGTAGAGCCAGTCATAGTAGGGCCTGCAGGCCAAAGTCATCCACCAATTTTGGGCCATCCAACAGGTTACAGATGATAAGAATTTCCATTAGATCTAGTAAGATGCAATTTAATTATATTTAAAGAGTAATATGTAAAACATATTAACAGACAGATCTAGAAAGTTTGTGTGACCTTTCTAAATAATCGATGTCTAAGCAAATTTTCTGGCCTCACTGTTGCATTTTGGCCCTTGGCTCTCCATTTCAAACAACCTGGGTAGTTCTCATTTGCTGCATTGGTACGCTCTTTGTTTGTGCACAAGAGACTTGGCCATTGAAGAAGATGTGTAGTTGTTGATGGGTAATGCTGGCTTGGTTTCTCCAGGACAGACTTCGAGTCCACAACTGCCCTGCAGGACAGAGACCAAGACCACAAACCACAGAGCCATGGACAATCCAGCACTGGCCGGTACTGCCATCATTTATTAATGGACCCATGGATGAGCAGTATGTATATGGAAAACACGCTCCTGCCCTTGGGCAAGCCCAGAGACGAGGTGTAACATTAACACATGAGGAGGCCAATCAGAGAGTCCCATCAGGGAGCACCTGAAGGGGATTTAATTCCCACGTAAGGGGCATGCAACAACTTGAGTTCCCAAAGGTCCTTAACAACGTGTATTAACTTGTAATTGATTCAAAATCAATAATTATTTCTCCTTTATATTCTTAGAATCTATCCCTTATATTCCAATGCAGTCTTCATGTTTCCTTGTTGATAACACTCAATTATTCTTTATCAATTAACTACCAAAGATCATTTAGAGTGTGTAAGTTAAATGTTGTTGCTACCAGAGGGACAGGAAGTTGGTGAGTCCAGCTTTCTCCAGATGGAGCGCCGTTTACGAGACCGTTTGTATTTTGCTCTTAACATCTGTTTTGTCACTTCCTGTGGGTGGAGAAGTGTACATAACCGACGCACATCTGCAGGGTTTCAATTAGGGGGGGATGGGACACTGTTTTCTATTGCAGCCCCACTTGGCGATGTAGGCTGAAAAGATTGTATTTTACATAAAACATAAAAAGGTGTATTTTTACACAAACCAATCTTGCCTAGTGCAGCTTTAATATGGCAAGAAACCAACCTGCGCCTGACCAGGAGTAAAGAAAGAAGCTAGTGATGCTGCGGTAGCATAATTGTTCGTGATGTGAGCTTGTGGGCGGATGGTCGCAGTTCAAATCCTGCCTGGAAGGGAGGTGGGAGTGAGACAGGCTTCCCCCTCCTTCCCTGAAGAACTTGGGTAAATAAAGGTTAAAAATGTTTAATACAGTGGCACATTTAATACATGACTATAGTGCCCATTGTTTTTTTTATTTGTGTAGAGGTGGCAGATGGAGTGGAATAGTATAAGAAAGCTAAGTGCTTTGTAGCTTGTAAATAATATAAATAATATAAAGAATGTAAGACTGTAGTCAGTATTATAAGACATCCCTGGGGATGTGTATGGAACGATGTGATTCAGTGAGACTAAGGAATGCTTTGTTACGACTCAACCCAAGGGCAACCTGGTGTTGTGTCTACCCAAGGGACATCTGTTTGACCTGTAATGACCCTGCCATTTGGGCTTGTGCAACTTGAAGGTATGAAGACCCAGCTCACACTTGAATGCTTGAATGCTGTTTGCCGATTTCTCTCCATGCTGCATGAATGAATGACCACTCTGCTTTCAATTTCCACAACACGTGTATTCTTTTAAGACTGCGTTTATATGGAATTATTATTTGCCCCAATAATCACTATTTGACTGAACTGAATTCTGCCCGTCCTGTTTTTTGACTATTTGACCATGGTGTTTTACGAAGCCACCCTGCTCCAGACAGAACAAACACACACTGAGGTTGAAGCCATTTTGCAATTCCTTTCCCTTCAAAGTATTTGAATTTTTGGCCACTAATACTGAAACAGTAACCACCTCAACCTCAAACCATTTGTTGGTTTTCACCTGGGCACAGTTTCAATTTCTTGATATAAAGTTTCACCTAAATTGTGATTCAGTCCGTATTCAGTTTCATTCCTTTGTGTAAATGTCAATAATTCACTTTCGTTTGGACCATTGCCAATCCACTTTGCACACAATGTTTCAGCTTCCTGTTCATTCAAAGTGGTGAGAGCAGATGATGACAGCTGGTGACTTATACTGTGGGATGACAAAGCAACAGTGAGGATGTCATCCTCCACATATGATACAGTCCCCATTTGGGCCAATCAGTAGCAGATATATCCCCGTGTTTTGACCTGTAACAGCCGCCTTGGGTCAACCCATTTTCATTTAAGAAATGCCAGGAGTGATGAGATGCATCATTCCTCCAAGTTTCATCAAAATGGTAATCAATGTTTGATGTGCCGTGTTGAGATGCATCGTCCAGTCGGGGGGGGGGTTGAGATATGAAATGTGATGGACAGATGAAGGAGCGAGCAAACAAGCAAACAAACAAACAAACAAACCCGTGGAAAGAGACCTGCCCATTGTCCCCCAATACCCGATTTCATCATGGGGAAAACTTCCTTTATAGGGCATTAAGTAATCTCTATTGGCGACCAGTAGGAATTGCAACAACATTGATAGAACTTATCTCCCCCTCCACGATTCTCTGGCACAGCACTTGTCCTCGAAACCTCAATTTTAGGTGTTGATAAATGTATGCACCTCGGGTGCAGAGTAGAGTGCACAGACTCTATTTTTATCAGTCTGCTGAAGGGTACAATGGGCAGTGGCTCTATCAACCACCCAAACACCCACAGCTATATAATGGTTGAATGGACAGTAATTACAGTTTGCATATACTGTATACACTATATCACCAAGACAAATTCCTGTATATTTATTGTACTTGGCAATTAAAGTGTTTTTGATGTGAGTCCCGGCCCATTCTGTCATAGCTCTCTGTCAGTTCACTTCTTGTCTTTCTGTTGTCTCTGTTGCGGAGACCAGACAAATGCTCGAGGGTGGCCTACCTACTCTCCTGGAAAAAAAAAAAAAGTCAAATTAAATACAACTCTGGAGCACCTAGATTAACGGCAGTGTCATCCCTGCAAGGTCAGGTTTCAATGTTAGTTTGTAATCCTCTGAACTGCCTGTCACCGGCCTTTGCCAGAGAGCACGCAAAAAATGCATTAAGAGAAAGACACGGGCTGCGGGACTCTACAGGGACGGTGGACATGAGTGATATTAATGGAACCCATTAAAGAAATCTTACATAAAAACACGACTCTTGGACGGGCAGCTGCAGCTGGCATTGAGCGGCCGGGTGTCACATTTCAGCCGGGGCACAAACAGTTTTGTCTGTCTGAACGAGCACAACAAATTCTTGTGCCACATTAAATGTCGCCTCTCGGCTTTGCCAGGGTGACCTCTGTGGCCAATTATAGGGGAGGCTAATGCCTTGGCTGACATGTCTATTTGAATGGATGAGATGTTTTTCTCATTCGCTGACACAGGAGATCACACGCCTATTATCATCACAATGGCCGTATACGCAAGCTTATGTAAATGCCGCCTCACACAGCAGTGACTGTCAGGCCCGCCGCATATTAGCTTTGTGTTTAGAAGAATGGAGCGTGCGGGGAGAATAGGAGGGGTAAATTCAGAGTTGCTCGGATATCTCTGCCCGAGCTGCGAAGGCTACGTACTCAAGATAATGGACCCTTTTCCAACGGCGTAATAGCATTTAATTCGTTAATTTGAACTGATGTTGAGTTTGCATTACGGCGCCAAATGGAGTGTGATTTGAAGATTTCAGTGAATTTATGAATGTGTTGTCAGTTTGAGTGTCAGGAGGTATTGAGAATCTCAACTAATACTAATGAACTAGTACTTATGTCAGCCTGATCAATTCTACACCGCACGTTATACCAGAGGAGAGAGAGAGAGAGAGAGAGGAGAGAGAGAGAGGCTCCCTTTCTGCTCCGGTTGTCCTCTAGGCTAGCCCGTCCGGTTTCACCAGACCGAATACCTTGTGGAACTGAAGTAGGGCGAGCGCGTTCGCTCCCGGGGCGCGAGAAGAAATGGAAAAACAGCAGCCCGGACTAGGCAAATAATACAGCCGGTCTGACCTGACTCCCCCCCCGGGAAACGACCCTTAATTAGGCCCTCTCGTTGTTCGTCCGTGCCAGCGCCCCGAAGAAAAGACGGGCAGGAAAAAGGGTCCTGTGGGGTTTCGGAGGCGCTGGCAGAGATTTTATCCGCGGGGGCCCGTTCTGAGAATCCATTTTGTGGCGGCTGGTGGTATCCTCCCTCCGCTGCCTGCTCCATTGTTCCTCAACTCTGGATGAAGTCGACTTCTCCTCTCATCAGGACCCCAATTAGCTGAATATATGGTGATGGATAGTCAGGGATTCCTCTCTCTCTCTCTCTCTGTGTGTGTGTGTGTGTGTGTGCGTGCGTGGCACACCTAAGCGTGTTTCTGTGTATAAGTGTGAATTTATGCATGTGTGAATACCTACACGTGTGTCTGTGTGAGCGTGTGTTAGAATGCATGGTTGTGTGGTGTGTGTCTGTGTGTGTGTGTGTGTGTGTGCCGTGTGTGTGTGTGTGTGTGTGTGCGTGCGTGCGTGCACACCTAAGCGTGTTTCTGTGTATAAGTGTGAATTTATGCATGTGTGAAATACGTACACGTGTGTCTGTGTGAGCGTGTGTTAGAATGCATTTTTGTGTGGTGTGTGTGCGTGTGTGTGTGCGTGCGTGCGTGCGTGCGTGCGTGCGTGCGTGCGTGCACACCTAAGCGTGCTTCTGTGTATAAGTGTGAATTTATGCATGTGTGAATACCTACACGTGTGTCTGTGTGAGCGTGTGTTAGAATGCATGGTTGTGTGGTGTGTGTCTGTGTGTGTGTGTGTGTGTGTGTGTGTGTGTGTGTGTGTGTGTGTGTGCGTGTGTGTGTGCGCGCACTTGTATCGAGGCTGTGAGCTGCTGTCAGTAGTCATCCCGTCTGGGGGAAAAGCCAACTGATTTGTCTCCTCCTCTCCACTGTTTGATCCCACCGCTTGCTCAACCGTGAGCTTGTTTGGTAACCCTTGACGTGCAGATGATAGGACCATATTGACGAATGCGCACACACACACACACACACACACACACACGCGCGGCAGGTGTTGACAGCGTTTGAATGTCAACAACGCACCCCGTCTCCCATAAGCGCATACAAAAAACACATCGGTATCCATACAATTATATTGCCTCCAGGCCTCATTGGTGTATTATTTCTGTCTCATTGATGGTGAACAGAATGCAGCATTGTTGAGAGCTGGGGCCGTTCCCACATCTGTGGAGCGCAGAGGAAGGCATTTTGGTCTCCGATCCATCCAAACACTCCTCTCCAGTCCTGCCACTGTGATTAGAGCACAAGCCAAGAGCCCGAGGAGGGATGGGGGGGCGGACAGCAGAGACACGTCAAAAGACTGACTGCCATGCTTATACACACACACACACACACACTGAGGCATCTCTCTGTCTCTCTCTCTCGCTCGCTCCCTTCCTCTCTTTCCCTGTTTCGAAAAAGGACCCTTAGCAGCCTTCCAGGCCTGCTTCCATTGTAACAGGGGCTCCGGTATCCAAAGTCCAGTCCTATTTGCCACTATTCATTCTGTCAAGTGGCAGCCCCCTCTCTTTTTTAATGACCCTCACGCTGCGCCTGCGACTTCTTTGAAAAGTTCAATGCGGCTCCCCTCGCGCACCGTCAGCTCGTCTCTGGCTGTGATAATTGAAGCCCCTCATCTTTTGGAGATGGACTAATTTGCTCTCTTTGTACCTTTTTGTACTCTCCCCTTTTCGGGGCATTATTCGTTCCACCTGCCATACTTCGGGATCCCTGTGACGTTCCACAGCCCCCGCTGCCCTTTATCCGGACAACTCTGACAGTGACACGTTGGCACCGCTGTCACCCATTGCCCTCTGCTGGGCCCCTTCTGTACTGCACCAGTCTAATGTCACCACTATGCAGACTCATGGTTTGAAAAGGGGATTAAATGTAATGGTTGATTTAGCACTAATAGTTTGGCTTTCCCTCACTTGTAATCTTTCATGCCACCAGCTCTTAAGTTTGTTTGTGTACACTCTGCCTGGCAGCCCCGTGATGGGGAAAAAAAACTGCAATAATTTGATGGCAGATTCTCAAGGGGCCAATAGGTTTGTGATGTACCAGGTGCGGTTCTCATACTGTGGTGTGGCTTTTCATCCTGGATTTTCCCGGTTCAAACTGTCCTTCCCAGCAGTTTTATGAGCTATGGTAGATGAGTAGGCATGCCAGCTTAACACAGCTCAGTTTATTGGTGCTTGTGCACCATGGAAATCCTGTATGGTGACAACAACAGGACCTTGGACTCCTTGTGTTGTGGCCAAAGATCTCAAGATGCACCAACTAAAGACCGATAAACACACCGAGTAATATACACATCTGAATTCTGCAATGTGCTGTTTGAGAAATTCATTGGAAGATCACTTGCGTCATCATTTTGAAAGGGTGTGGCTTGAAATAGGTCCAGCCATCTTGGATTTGCCTCCTGTCACTGTAAGGGAGGATGCACTGCAGCTGGCAAAAAGGTTTCCTACAGTGACTGCACACACAGACACACTCACAACTTGGCAGGCCTGCCCTGAGAGCCGGCCAGGGAGTGCAGGCTACAGAATGATTTCACCTCTCTGTCAGCAATGGCCTCGCAGCACAACAGAGGTGGGGGACGGAGGAGGGACTACCTCGCTCCTTTGCTTGAGTGCTACTAATAAGAATAGGAAGCCCAGATAAAGGACTCACTTTCATGCTGTATCCACGGCCATAATGAGGCCTGGCATCTGATGGATTACCCAGACTTATTTCGCAAAGGCTGCCTCATTTTTCCAGTCGCCCTCCACTACCCTCGGCTCTCCCTGGTCGGTTGAACAAAGGCCACTCTTTTTGGTGCCATAATGCTTTCGTCGCACAGCGATCACGTGAGCCTGGACTTTGTATCTCCTGCTCATTAATCGTCCAGCGATAAATCTGACAGGATTCCCTCGCAGCTACAGAAGCAAGCGTGTGAGAGCTTCGGTGATGATACCGGACATAACAGGCCCTTTTAGTCAAAATTATAATAACTAGATAGAGTGCCAGGAAGTGTCATGTAAAGCAAATGCTCTCAGTTGGGAAATATTTCAAATATGTCGTCCCGTAGCTACTGATGGAGTCACACAGATCTGGAGCCTCGAGACCCCAACTAATCCTCAGCACCTTCAATTCAGATGCTAGTCAGTCCTGCTCTCAGTGACACAAAGCTTGGCTCTGACAAGATGAAGTTCGTCAAGCTTCATCGTGTTTGTGTAAGTAATGTCACTTTTACCCAAAGCACCTCACAGCACCTGGCAGCAGCAAACAACTTCCAGGAAACAAAAGTGGGCTTTGCTGCATTCAGGCATCTAACAACACATTATGTAATAACACCACATTATGTAATAATCTGCCACATTTTGTAATAAACAGCCTGAACGCAATATGTAATAAATTTCCCCGCATTTTGTAATAAATTATTACATATTGCGGTGGTTATTACAATATGCAGGAGTTGCACTTTTTTTGATGAAAATGTAATAATAAGGTGCATTATGTAATAACCAACCAAAATAGATGTCTACATTCATGAAAATCATTATAACATAACAACAATGTTTATTTTATGTATTGTAGCATGAATCATAGTGACTCAAAATTCATTTTACGCATTGATTGCTGTTGTCCATATCCCATACATAAGACCCAAAGGCTACAGGTCACAATAATGGTTCATTTCAGATCTGTCAAAAAATACATAGCTAAATTAATTGAATATATATCAAACATTCCTTTAAATATACTGCATGATGATGCTCATGCATCTAGTTCTATTATGTGGTAATTTAACACATTAACATTGTGAAAATGTGTTCTATTCACTTTTCTGTTTTGTGCATACATTGTTATACCCTTCCACTTGGCTGGTTAAATGACCAGACAGCATATGCATCAAGAATGTTGATTGTATTATTGTTATTATTATTATTAATTCCCCTCATTATCACATTGTAAATGTATGTAATACTTTCTAACAGGCCTGGTAGCTATTGCTAATTTTCTCTAAAATGCTCAAACTTGCCAAAAAAACATGTCAGCAACTTTTAGTTTGTTCATAAATGAGTCAATAAACATGGACACTTGTAAAATATATGAACTATTCCTATGAATACATTCCTATGATGTTAAACAGAGTGAAGGAAAAAAACATTTTCCTGTCTGAAACTTTCTAAGACCAATATTATCTGCTAGGCAAGTGTTGTCATTGCTAACCAGAACATTGTTATTAGCATAAAGGTTTGAGCTTTTATCTTTACACTTTTTATATTCGTTGAGAAGCTACTCTACAGTAAACTCTGAATGAAAGAAACTCTAAATCCAATGCTTTGCAGAGAAATAACATTTTATTCACACTCAATATCTTAGCCTACCTTTCAACACGTTGCCTTTCAACTAGTGGCCAGTGATAGACACTACAATTCAAGATTCAAGATTAAAGATTCAAGAACTTTATTTGTCACATACACACACAGGGTGTGTAGTGAAATGAAAAAGTGTCAATGCTCACGGGAATGTGCAAAAGGGCAATAGTACACAGTATTTACAGTAAAAAAAACAACAATATTTACAGTATTACGGTAATTACAGTAATTACAGTAAGCTCTTATATAAAAAAACAACACAATATATACAGTAAGAGCACTTTGGAAATGAAAATATAAAATATAAAATAAGAGGTAGGTAGGGGAAATTGTATGAATGTAATATACTATAAATTATGTGTAGTCATTACCTAAGTGTGTGTGTGTGTGTGTGTGTGTGTGTGTGTGTGTGTGCGTTCTCCCTCTTACAAGGCAATTCAATAACTTTATTTATAGCACTTTTTTTTTAGCACGGCGGCAATTCAAGGTGCTTTACAAAGATTAAAAGACAGAGGCAAATGATACATAGACAATTTATAAGAAAAGACAATTGATTTATAAGAACAATGAATAAATAAATAGTGGTGTAGGGCCTAGATAAAAACTAGATTTAAAATAAGTTTAACATTTTTTAAAGAACTCAAATAACTTAACTAAAAGCATCCATTGTGGTTTTGAGTCCTGATTCAAAAGTTTCAAGGGTTAGGCTACGTTTAAGATCGACAGGGAGTCTGGTCGAGTGATGCGCAGCATAGTGAGTGACTAAAGGTTGCTTCACCAACTTTAGCCCTGGCACTGGGCACTACTAGCATCCCACTCCCACTTGACCTCAGAGTGTACTCCTTAAACATGTCTGTAATGTATTTTGGTCCCACTCCATGTATTGATTTATAAACAAGCAGCATTTCCTTATATTCAATTCTGTGGCTGACAGAAAGCCAGTGTAGTGACTTAAGAATCAGGGTGATGTGGTCTGACCTTTTGGTCCCTGTAAGAACTCTAGCAGCTGCATTTTGAATAAGCTGAAGCTTTTTGATGGTCTTTTGGGGAGCCCTGTCAAAGGACCATTGCCGTAGTCAACCCTTCTACAAATAAAAGCTTTTATGTGGCGATTTAGACTAAGATCAGAGTGAACTCTAACGCCAAGGGGGGCACCACAGGTCATAGGGGTCTAATTTAATATTTCGCTTAATTGTTAAAATTGTAATTGTACAGATGAAGACATTCATTTTGTTGTTATTACATAATGCACCTAATTATTACATTTTCATCAAAAAAAAAGTGCAGCTCCTGCATTTTGTAATAACCACCGCAATATGTAATAATTTATTACAAAATGCGGGGAAATTTATTACATATTGCGTTCAGGCTGTTTATTACAAAATGTGGCAGATTATTACAAAATGCGGTGTTATTACATAATGAAGTGAAAATGTATTACATTTTGTCAAGTTATTACATGATGTGTTGTTACAAGGCAGCATTCACAAGCCACAGAGTCACAGGAAACAAGCTCCTGTAAGGCTGCATGGTAGAAGAAGAGAATGCTTTCTTAATCAAGGTGAATCATCATCATCATCACCAATTCACTAAAAAGAGGTGTTCCAAACAAAAGAGCCATTTGAGATCTACTCAATACCAACCTCAAAGAGTCAATTTGATAGCATGGCAGCCTCTGAAGAACCGCACACATCTGAAGTCCTCTCTGATCAGCAGGAAGCAAAATGCCAAGGACAGACCGGCTGGGCCCTTGGACTGTTTTCTCAGCCATGTCTGTTGTTTGTGTATTTTTGGTTGTGTCTGTGTGTGTGTGTGTGTGTGTGTGTGTGTGTGTGTGTGTGTGGGCTATTGAAGTCGACTTTGTGTTCTTTCCCTGGTGCTTCCTGGGCCTCAGCCAAAGCCAGAGCTCTGTAACAGGAGATAAAGCTCGTCTGTTACCCAAGACAGGAGGAAATGGAGCTTGGCTCTTTGGAGAAGGCCACTCACAACTGTATTTACATCATTTTGGAGGGGGAGGCTCAACCGCGGTAAACTCTTGTGCGCTCATCAGTAAAGTGTCGTGTCTGCCCAGAGAGCTGCGGTTTGTTTAGAGAGCTCTCCCTAGGCATAAACAAAAAGAGGGGTTGCCTTTTAATTGCGGGGGTAATTTATCGCCTGGCTTGCTAATTAAATTGCGTCTCCAACCAGGCAGCCTAACACCGCGACTGCACAAAGCCGGCATTCGAGCAAGACGTGGAGTGGAAGACTTTGCCGCAGGCAAGAAGAGAGCGGGGAGAGAAAGGATAGGGGATGAAGGAATGAAGGGATGAAGAAAAAACATAGACAAGCCTGGCAGTGAGCAAAAGAGAAGGGGGGGGGGGTCAGAGAGATGGAAAGGGAAGAGAGAAGAGAAGAGAGGGGAGAGTGGAAAAACATGCCCTCCTGCAAGACATCATTGATCCCCCTGTTGTAGTGCCACAAGTTACAGAAGTCGAGGGTGTTCACATGCACATGTAAGCTCCAATTAGTCTAGCAAGATGGAATAAAAGCCTCCAGTGGGGCAACAAAGACGTTAAAGTCACGCTCCGCGGAACCACCTAGACTAACATCGGTCTGAGTAAGTAGGGGGGGATGTCTTGAAAGGGCACTCATTAAATCAAACTGTATTGGTGTTGTTTTGAACAAATCTATTTTTTTACGGTATTTGTTTTGAACCTCTAAACAGATTAGCTCCACCTAAAGAGTGATGTTTGTGCACCATTCCGTATCCAGCAGCACAACATTGCCACGACTTGAAGAATATCCATTTATATACTCAACTACTACTTTTGATGCCAAATTCTATTTAATCTGAGTCGTTGGAAAAGCTTTTGAGCGCTGTGTCAACACAAATGTTTGAGATGGCCGTTGATGCTACAGTAACCTCTTGAACTGTGTACACTGCACAAATGCACACACACTCTGATGTGTGTAGACTCAATACATGTACAGAAAGTGTGCCTGTCTGTTGGAGTGGCTGTGTATCTGACCGTGTCCCATCGGCATTATGGCATGTACGTGGTGTGACCAGGTCAGGCCGTTAAAGGACATGTTCTGTTCAGCTATTCACAGAGGCCCCAGGCACTATGCTAGCCTGTGTTAGCCTGTGTGCACGTACAAAGGTATATCACTGTTTTGATTTTGCAGTTCATTTGAAGAGAATATGGCTACAAACAGCCTGGGGGCCCTCCAATCACCTTGTCCAATGCCAGAGAGAGTCGGGATATCCCATATAAATAGTTGCAGTCAGTTCCCCAAAATACCAAACGTGAGAATAAATGACGTTTTAGTTAGTCGTTTTTTGTTATTACAGCCCAGTTATTTGTAGAATAACCGGATGATGTTCCCCTAATGTCGCTACATGCAATCACTAGTGCTTGTGTTGAGTTGTAGCAGTGGTTCTCAGTCCTGGTCCTCCAGTGCCACACCCCTGCTGGTTTTCACTCCAGCCTGACCTGAGATGTAAGGTGAATGCAACTACCTGGTAGGATTGAGAACCACTGCGTTATTCAATACAAAGCATATACAAGTACACACAAATGTTAAATACATTATACATGTAATCATCATGTCTTTGATCCAACACGGCATCCATGACTGAAATCTGTCTCGGACACAATGAGCCGCGTGTTGCTGCGTACATTAAAATGTTGCTTCTCCAAGAACCTCGTGAATCTGTTCCACTAAAACTGTTTCACGCTAGTCCATTTTCAGGAGGTGCCGCTTGTGTAATTAAATTGAAATACAATTATCGAAGGTACCACATGGCACTGGATCTCAACAGCGGTGTTTTGTCTTCATTTCTTTCAAGTCGCCCGTAGGAAAGCGCAATCCAAGAAGAGATCTCTACCTTTTACGTTAGACACAAATGAGCTCTTTTTAAGATGAAGACGAGACTAAAGGCATTTTCTCCTGCTTCTCAAATTCAACTCAGGAGAATCAACCTCATAAAAGCTCATGTTGATCTCACTCTGATCAAAACAAGAGATCTCTAAATGATATTAAACCATGAGATTAGAGAAACATCTCAAAGAAAACTCCCTAACTGTAGCATTTTCCTATTGAAGCCATGAGGCCAACAGCCATATACTATATATATATAAGAGCCTATGACCATTATATATGTCACATGTTGTTGTTTGTGTTGTCTCCTCATTGCTCGTAAGGAGATGAAGATGAGATGAAGGTGATCACGATATGAGACAAAATTGGGATTTCCTCCATTTCTCAGGAGATAAAGAAAAGAAGGCTGAGCAAAACATTTTCCCTCTGGGTTTTGTTCCATCGTCTGAGATTACTATGAAAAGAAAAGCATAGCGGTCTGTCTGTGGGAGCTCTGTCTGTTTTGCGCTTTGTGTACAAAATATTTCAGACTAAAAAGAAAGCACAGTTGTCACACAGCTTTTCTATCCTCTCTGAAGATTTTCCCTCTTCAGCCCACCTTCACTGTTTGTTGTTCTCTGCAGAGAGCATGGCGATAGCGATATAATTCAAAGTCACATCATCTTCCAGCAATCTATTCAGTAATCCAGAGACACAATACACGCAGCAAGAGAAATATTGTGTTGGGACTGAGAAACACCCACGCTTTTATCTATTTCACACAATGATTTTTACAAAATGGCACAGCTCAGAATGAGCTGGAACTTTAGCTTTTTTACATCCCCAACGGAAAATGCAATATCAATATTGTAAAATAGAGGTGTGGTTATGTGATTATTTTACTTCCTTCTTTTTATTGCCCTTTCATTGCCCTTATACGCTGTTTGATTCGTTAATTCCTCAGTTGCGTTGTAACGAACAACGGTAGCGACGACGGTAGCGTTAGCTAGCTGGTTTCTGAAAGCAAACACAAACATTTTACAGCTGGGTCAACTCAACACAAGGGAGTGGTGTCACTCACCCGTCCAGGAGGAAAAAAGCCGAGCCGGAGTCAAGCTTCAGTCCTTCAGCGGTTCTCGCTAAATTGAACCCAGTGGTGACCAGCGTTGCCCTTGTTTCTTTGGTTTAGTGTCCGCTAGACTCTCGACATCAGGTGAGCATTTTCGCTGGGCCATGCTAACCTTCTGTATCGTTATCATACAGTATGTGCTGCCTGGGCAAGCAGGGCTGAGCCTTGTCCACTGTCCACTATTCCATAGTCAGAACAGAACAGGGGCTATCAGGCTAACCGACAGCCCCTTTTTTCTGGATGGGGTCCAGAGAGCCGGGCGGAGTTGGGGCGGAGCTAAGGCAAAGGGCAAAAGGGTCCGTTTTTGACAACAAACATTAGGAAACACTGAAAACACACAGAGGGGCTGAGAGTGACACCATGCCATCAGCGCTCCACACTAGGTCCCAGCTGTGTCCTCAGATAGCATTATGGTTGTAAAATGTATTATCAATGTCAAACAAATGGCAAAAACATCGCTCATTGCACCTTTAATATAATTCTTCTGTCTTCACCTTTCTGCATTATGCACAAGGAGATGCACAAGTAAAGGAGTATTGTATTCTTTTGTACATTGCAGATTTTCTTTCCTTTTTTTTGCCACAACCCAATACTTAGTGTGCCGCATGAGCCTCCTGAATAACGCTCATGACCATTCTCCAGTCAATACATTACATGTGAGAATAGACTGCATTCATCAGTGCTCATTGCCATCGCCCTGCAGTTCAATCAGAAATATTTTCTTACTTATTGATTTTCTTTTGTCCATTACCTGCCAGGCGGTGCAGCGAAAATGATAAACGTGACATGGTTGGAGAAAAGCATTGTCATTGTGCATGAAACTGAAAATGAGGCTCCACGCCAAGATAAGACATTTAAAGATCACAGCAGAGACGTCATATATCAAGTTATTATCCATTGTCACCTCCTTTCCCCTCTTCAACCCTTCACAAAGGGAGGTCTTGTCAGTTCTGCGGCATCATTTGAAATCCAGAATGAATTACAATAGAACTCTTATCTGGTTTGTCGTGTGTCTCTCTCTGTGTGTGTGTGTGTGTGTGTGTGTGTGTGTGTGCGTGTGTGGGCATGTGTGTGAGAAAATATGTGCTACTGAAAACAAAGATGTCTTTATAATCTGTTTACTGTTCTGTCTGTTTTAGTGATTAACATTGTAATCATTAAAAGCTATTTCGGCCCCCAAAAAATATTGCCTGCATCTGTCGTCGGGATTGGGAGATGATTCAACATGTTTGTGTCATCTCCAGATTTCAGACACATTTTGTCTCCTTTCACAGATCACCACAGTCCATGCAGACAAACAGAAAGGCTCGCTATAGCCTGACCCCATTTTTTTAATGATTTAATCATAGTGAAGAAGCCATGGAGACTAACAGCTCACTGAGGAGAGAGGGGCTGTGACCAGTGACCATGCTATCTCCTGTTCCCTCCCTCAGTTCAGGCCTTTGCTATCTGTCTCTTTAGCAGCCGTGGCATCAGACTGTATGATGGATCACTCTGAAACGTGAATATGACGGGGTGTCTTGGTGGATCAGCGGTCTAAGGCTCGTACCGTGTAACTGTGACATCCTGGATTCAAGTCTGGCCGGGACGACGATTACTCGTCTCCTTTATTTTGTTATGAGGAAATGTTTAATATCGCCTTGCCTTTTTCTTTCATCTTGGCGTTGCCTCTGATTTTTGAGAAGCTTCTTTTTCGCTTCCCCGGCAGTGCTGTATATGCTTTGCGGCTTTTCTTATGTAGTTTAGTTTTTGAACTCATGCACCTGTTTCAAATGCTAATTTAATCCACTGGTGATTAGCAGGGCTGAAGAGTTTTATAAAGCTTCGTCCTACATGTAGAAAATACACATAAAATGGGATGCTAAGTGCAGTAAGATATAGCGCCTCAGAGAGGGCAGTGTGTCGGAATTAAGATTTACATTTCAATCAGCAACATCACCACGACATCAAAGGTCTCAAACTGCGTCTCAAGCACTCCGGAGATAAATGGTTGTTGATGCCTCGGTGTGCGGATCATAACTAGTGTGTTTTCTTAACCTCCTCAAATTATAAAGTTTCTGTGTCGAGGTTATTGTAGGATCCACGCAGGGTCCCTCAGAAGTTGCTCACAGGCCTCGACGTGGATGACAAGTTGACGTAGATCCAGAGCAGCAGCATGTGAGGCAGAAATGACACCTCCTCTCTTACCTTCCAAACTCAATTACCTCTCTGGTGAATGATCAGGGGAAACTTGGCCAATATAGCACTGATGTCCAGCATTCTTGTCATCCGTTTGCTTAATAAAATCAAAAGTCATGGGAATAGTTCCACCTTGAGAAAGTGAATTTCTCTTCCATTTTTCCATGTAGGCTAATATAAGCATAGAGAGGGTGGCCTGAGTCACACTAGCAATCTGAAAGAGGGAGATAGTCTTCTGATCAAAAGGGATCAAATAAGAAGAGGAAAATAAATTGGAGAAAAACAAACAATTACATAATGCAGTACACAATGCAATGCAGTCAAACCCACGGAACAAACCCAGAGGGAAATCAGAGGAATTAAATTGCAACTTGACAATGTTATTAACAAAAAAAAAACACAGTTCGTGTTACAAAGACTACATTACAACCACTGTCAACATAATGATAGATACTTAGCCAGCCAACTCAAACGCAATAAAGAAAAATCAATTATATCAACAATCAAGGACTCAGCAGGGAAGATCACCCAGGACCCACAAAACATAAATAAGATTTTACCACTGTGAATTATATAGAGATGACAAAGAAAGAAACTCTTTAGAAATAGAACTTTTCTTATGATAGCATTGCATTGAAAAATCAGGCTGACATCTTGGACACTCCACTAACATCTATAGAATATGAAAAATGTCATCAGTGTATGCAGTAGGACTGTGTCAGACATGTCCCGAGGCATAGGAAACATTGATGCATGTGCAGTGGGTGTCACTGTGTTGCCGCTGTTACAGAAGCCAACAGGCAAGGACATGTTACAAACACACACACAGAAGGCCAGCGGCGGCGAGCCCTTCCTCCGCGATGAACTTCTCAGGCTGGGACCAGGTGATATGATGTGACGTGACAGGTGGATAACGGTACATGGGACAGCTGGCCGTCACGCCCCGGGGGGGGGGGGGGCCTTCTGGGATCTGAAGAGTGTCCAGTTCGGAGCTGATTGAACCTGGCTCGCTGTTGTTGCTGGAGCTTAGTTTATGCGGTGTCCAGTGATGCTGAATGGTAAAAGCTCTCTGCCGAGCCAGAGATGCAGCTGCTAGGGGGTTTGACCAGTTGGCCTGCATGACTTCTGTGTTCTAAGTCAGCCAATTAGTGATGAACGTCATTCCACGGGCAGCGTTACCCAGCGTTACTAATTCATGAGACGTCTGCTGTTCGAGATTACCCAGCTATTGGTGGATGCTTTTTTTTTTTATTTCACCCTAACTTCACTGAAATGTTAGTAGTGTGTAGTCTATTTGTGTAACTGTAGTTGTAATTGTTGTACTGTGTGCAGTTTACTGATGACATATTACATAATTTTCAGGTAATGAAGGTCACATCTTTCAGTTACCTCTCTCTGCCATTGGAGTCCCCAGCACGCAACCATACTTTAATCTAAGAGTCATTCCCTCTTAACTGTCTTGATTTTGAGTGTAACTTTATTTTTTTCCCTGTGGGATATTTTCCAAATACCAAAATCCATGCTGAGGCTGCTATATAATTGTAACCACCAAATGTAGCAAACCTGACTGTAACAAACCTGCGTTACAATGCATTACAATGGTAAAAGTGTTGCATTTGCTGTTAAAAAAAAAAAAAAAGGTGTTTTTTGTTTTTAAATTCTAATGCCTGCTCTCTGTAAAGTCCAGTGCTGCTTTAAGACAATGGTATAATGATAATGTGGGGGTATAATATTTTACTCAAAATTCAAAACTCTTCTGGTGGGAACCTTGCCACAGGCTGAAACTGAGCTTTGAAAAGTTTTATGTGCCTTCTCAATTCATCCATTTGATGAATTCTAAAACCCGAGACATGTAGCCTACTTCTAAAAGTCTCAAAAGGGAATGGGCTCTGAAAATGTAGGACAAACCTCACAGTAAGATGAATATGTAGTACACAATAGAAACGGCAGGGGGCAGCAACACCCTAAAGGCTGTTGGTGTTGCCAGGGCGAAGAAGACTGCTTTTTTCAGGCCAGAGAAGTGGACCATAGAATTAGAATGGATAGAACAGTTCGTCCTGTTTCAATTAACATTCTTGTGCCGGTTGCCAGAGAAGTTTGAAAACGTTACCCTTCTATGTCGTATTGGTTAATTTACCTGCACGGATCACCTAATGCGGATTAGTTACCACAACAAATGTAGAATTACACTTGAGATTAAAATGGCAGCTGTGTTGTGAACATTACAAATTTCTGAGTCTCATGTAGCCCACTTTCTACACATCCCTTACACTGCTGCTGTAATAGCTGCGCTTCCTCTTATATATTCATCTCACTCTTCACTCTGTGGTATATACTAAAGCACAAACACAGTAAAACAATAATATTAAAACATACATTGACATAAAATAATAGTATAGGGCAAAAGAAAATTGAAATTGCTTTCTATACGGTGTGATTCTATAGAGAGGTAGCTGCATTGTTTTGATTGAACATCATTTGGACAGGTACAGCTAAGGTTTACATTAACGTTACCTATATTTCTAAGGTTATTTTCCACTTATATGTGTCGCTGTATAATAGACATTTCGCGTAACGATGTTTCTGCACTCTTTATCAAGCCCTATCGAAATTAGTCAAAGCAGAACATATCATGACTTGCTAGCAACCCAGTGCAGCTAACAGCTCGCTGTCTCAATGCTAACATCGGCTAGCAGCAGAGCTAGCTATTAGCTGATCAGTCGTGGGTTAGTAGGCTAACGCTGGCTCATTATTTCTGCCATTCACGTCAGTTTCAGTGTGTCTTTTGATTTTATCAACATCCGATATCCAGGGCCAAGAACAGCTAAAGATAGCTATACTAACGATCCCATTTTGGTTGTCAGCTGTTAATGGTAGTTTATTTAGCCTAGCCACTAGCACTACCGTTTGCTAATTAAGCCGGTCAGCTGGCGTAGAAGTGAATTTCGTTAGATGTCTGTAACCATTTCACATTAGTAACTAATGTGTTTGCTAACCACTCTCTGGTCAGTGGGGCCATTGTTTTGGATGTCAGCACCACAGCTGTTAAGACTACACCTCAACACTGTGCTGAGTATTCATACGTGGCTTGAAATAACGTTACTTGAAAACCTGAAGTCGGATCCTAGCTACTGTGGAATCTGTGGCTGTTTACTCTTTCGGCGTTGTATATGTAGAAATAATTGTAAGCCTACTTTGGCCTTGGACTCACAATCCTCATTTTATTCAGAATATTTATTCTGAGTCACAGTATCTAATTGTAATGTTAGCTACGGCCTTCCATTTAAAGACATAGAGCTCTGTAGTTGGGTGTTTTACGGGTTTCAGGGGACGAGTGCACTGAGTAAAGGAGAATCGAGGCTGTTAAACATCGCATTATTGTTCAGGCTATATTACTGTATGCTTTGGTGCTATGCAATGTATCACAGAAATATGCATTATAGGTCGTAACCAGCAGAGGGCACTGCAGCACAGTCTTTATTTGCCACGGCCTGAAATTGCTTTGAAAAGCAGAGCAATTAAAGCTCCTGTAATCAAGTGATTCCTCATGCTGGTTGTCGATACTTTTTGTGCTGTTTTTACCTTCTGAGTTTTCTACTAGTACTTAGGCCTTGGTATCTTACAGTCCCACCTGGAAGTCATCAAGCGAGTGTTTTTTTTATTAGGTTAGCTTGAATACACTGAAATCAAATTGGGATTGAAAGAGAAGCCCCCCCCTCCTTTGGCATGGTTAGTATTGCAATACATTCACATGTGTCACAATCAACATTTTCGTTTGAGAGAAGGCATGTTTCAAAGGAAACCTCTGCTTACTCCAACAGAGGGGATTTTCCCCTGTGATTTTCTCTCAGAAATAGTTATTTGTGGTGGAATTGCTAATTCCTCTCTGACTTTTCCCACAGTATTTAGTGGCGGGGAGGGAGGGAGAAACCACATCCAGGATGCACAGGCTCACTTCCCATTTAGTCATTTGGAAGAGGTTAGAGGTTAAAACACAATGATAATGTTCCTATTTTCAGAGCTCACCCCTGGCTGTTTGCCCATGAGCACTCTCAGTCAGTATACTGTTAGACTTGGCATGCCTGCCTTTTGGAATATTGTTGAACTAGGTGTCAATTTCAGCTTTTTTCCCAACAAAAACAAAATAGGCGTACAGTTCTAATTCAGACTCTTGCTGATTTCAAGAGTCTGCCACACATTAACACCATGACATGGACGAACAATTCATTTCCCAACAGTTTTCTTAACTTCGAGATATGGACCACACAATCTCGCTGCTGACCTGAACAGTACAAATATTCCACAACTCTGACTTGTTTGATAGACGTCAGTGAGACCTGAAGTTCAGCTTTGCTTCCCATGTCCAGAGAGCAGAATATTTTGGTTCCACTAAGCTTTTTGCATGCTGGTTCCCTTTATCAGTAATTACGAGGCAATTCTACACAATGCCACAGCACTACTTCCTCCTGTTGAAATAAGGTTATGTACCCCCTTGAGTTAAGCTTCTGGAGAGGGAGAGCTCTTTTTTTTGTTTGCTTGCAGCAAGAGTTTTTCTATCAGAGGAAATGGTGACTGTTCAAGAGGATTTTTTTTTTAAGCGAAGGCAGGAAGGAGTTAGAAGGAAAGGCAGAAGAGGCAACGCTGCTGTGTGAGTGTTGGGAAGGAGCAGTCTGCTCTCTATTTCCTGGCTGAGCAGCATCCCTAGTGACAGTGCTGCCATTCCTCAGTCCAACCCTCACGCCACTCCATACTCAACCCACCTTCACTGGGGAGCAACATGTCTCCCCATTTTGTGCATCAGGCTGTCCTAGATAGCACAGGCCTCAAACCTCATTACTAGCCTTTTCAAATCCTATGCAAAACTAAACCCTTCAGGTCCAGTGGAGGGTCTGTACTGTGCTGGTCGAGGTATTTCCTATTCTAACTGCTCCTGTTGTTTTTCCACAGCCCTCTCCTGTAGGCTTAGGAGTCATGGATGAGCAGACAGGCTCTCCTGGAGCCAACACAGACAACAGCAGCCAGAGAAATGGAGATGAGGTGAGAGGTGTATAAAAATTAATAAATAAAAAAATACAGATGCAGAATGCTGTATTTGTTACTTTTTACAATCGGGCTCTACGAATGTGACAGTGTATCTTGCACTGTGATCAGCATCAAAGGAATATCTTGAAATGTTGAGTTTGAGTCTGTTTTTCTTCACTAGACACTTGTCACATTGTGGTGAAAAAGGTTTCTGCAAATCACAAGTCCCATACACCACAGAACTGCTTGTTAACATTGTTAGCATTCCTCATAGAAACCAGTGGGCACAGCTATCCAGCTAACAATGTTAACAACATTTTTAGGGTAGACTGCAGATACTTTTTTTTTATAAATTGGCAATTGACGAAGGACAGACTACAACAACAACAACAACAGACTAGCTAAGGCAAAGTGGTTTCTTGCAGTGGTTTTCAGCCACAAAATTATTTCTGGCTTAAATCCTCAATACTATATATTGTGTATATTACTATATTGTATAATCCTACAATACTCAATAACTGATTGTTGACTTCATCAGAAGCCGCGGCGCGGCAGTTGGACCAAGGGGAGAAAGAGGAAGAAGCCAGTGAAGGACAGCAACGCGCCCAAAGCCCCCCTGACGGGCTACGTTCGCTTCATGAATGACAGGCGGGAGCAGCTACGGGCGGAGCGCCCGGACGTCCCCTTCCCAGAGATCACCAGGATGCTGGGCAACGAGTGGAGCAAGCTGCCCGCCGAGGAGAAGCAGGTCAGAGGATTACACAGTTGGCCTGATACATGTGGAAAAGGGTTAATTTATGTCTCAAGGTTTTGGATTTGATTCTGTCAAACAAAACTTGATTATTATGTTATGGAATGTCAGGTCAGTTATACGTACTGATGATTGCAAGATGTTTTTAAATTTAGAAAGCAAGACATGTTTTTTGTCTGTGTAATTCAACAGGACCATGTTGCTAGAAAAGCAGTGGGAGGAAATCAACAGACCAGAGACGTGATTGGCTAGTGCCAAAAACTGTAATGGTTTTCAATTAACAAGATGGAGGATTTTTATTTTTTCATAATTTAGATTCAGCTATCAGTAATTGCTTCTTCTGCCCATGGGAGTGCATTGAAATATTAATTTGCAACACACCAACAGTTAGACCCAGGCTATAAACAAATTAAGCACTCTCTAAAACCAACAGAGACTTTTAGCAGTTTTTAAATGGGCAAAAGCTCTATGCTGAAAAAACTTTGAGACCTTGGAACACTGATTTCCATCCCACTGTGTTTTCCAGTTGGATATCCCTTCGACTGAAATGGGTTTAGTGCTACCCAGTTAATAAACAGAGTCAGGACATTACATTGAGGCAAATATTTACTGCAAAAATTGTAATCCCTCTTCTGCAGAGATAGCAGATTGATCCTACTGTCATTGCTGTAACAGTTGGAGGGAGACCTGTTTCATTTTGTTCTATAGGAACAAAGAGGAATCTCTGCCACCAGATGCCCTCCTAAACCCTTCATACATTTACACAACTGACCCAGCTAAATATGCCAGAGCAGAATAAATAGAAGCATTAATCATTTCCACTGACTTTCTTTTATTGCCTTGTATGTGGCATTGTATCTTTACACCACATAGGAGAACCCACAGGAAACAGAGTATACCTTAGGACAATAAATTGTGTCTTGTGGGGACCTGCAGGCTAGTATTTGTTCAGATTGAGCCATGGTAAACTTGCACTTATTTTGCGTGCTGCTGGACAAGATCCTGGCTGCTGTAGTTTTGCTGATTTGCTATTTAAACAAAATCTTTTGACAAGCAGCTGTTGCATTATAGTCCAAATACCTCCAATGGAATATTTACATTGTACAAGTTTACACTGGCAATTTTCACTCCTCACCTTTTTGTCTTCTCTCTGCAGCGTTACTTGGATGAGGCAGAGCGAGATAAGGAGCGATACATGCGGGAGCTGGAGAAGTACCAGAAGACGGAGGCCTACAAACATTTCACCAGGAAGGTCCAGGAGAAGCAGAAGGGCAAGAGGCACAGGGGAGGTGAGATCTGAGAAGCAGTAGGGTGGCAGGGTGGGAAATTGGCACCAGGCACTGGCTAAATGCCAGTAAATTTAGCTGGTAAGTCTTTCTACTCTACCAGCCAATGATTTGGCTATCATTGAGGTCCTATTCTAAGAATGTGACTGGCAGGTAAAATGGTGAAAGTTTCTGGTGAACTTGGGATGAACTACCTACAGTGTGTGGTGGACATAAACCTGCCCTGGCAGGTTGGCTGTTTTGTACTGACAGGGATTGAACTATAAGGTCCCTGTGTATACAGTATGTGCACCAACCTGTTCCAAGGACAGGTACACAATGCAACAGGCAGTCAGCTGCAATATGTCATTGTCCTTGTAAAAATAAATGATATATAATTAGAGAATTAATCTCTTTGGTTTGGTTTGGGCAAATGCATGAGCTCTTCTGTTCTTCACCTAAGACCTTCAAGGTGTCCTTGAGTAAGGTCCTAAACCCCCAAATGCTCTAGTGGAGCTGCTCATTGACCAAAGGTAGAAGACTGTGGTTGTACGGTGCGGCTCTTAGATGTCCAAGTATGTAGCTGTGTAACAGGTTGTTGGTGAACAATTTAACCCACTTTAAATTGAGGTGCCCTGTAGCTCCATGGGTAGAGCATTGCACTAACACTGCCAAGGTTAGGGAGTCACTTCCCACTTGGGCCACTCACTCACAAACAAATCTAAATATATATATATATATATATATATATATTTAGATTTGTTTGTTTTTGTTTAAGACATCCTAGAATCAAATTCTTACACAGGGTTTCTATTTTTTTGCTCACTTGCCTCACTTTTCACTGTGTTGAAAAGTTAATAAAATGGCCTAAAATGGCCTAAATGTAATATATTTTATTATTTGGTATCTGAAAGGTTCAACCCAGGTGCTCAGGATTGGCTCTCTGCTCAGTGGAGAGGTGGTTAGGAAGGGTAGACTTTACTACAGTTTGTACTGTAGTAGATGGGTTTATAGGTTATACTTCAGTCTGAGTTCGAGGCCAAGGACCCATCACGTAGCTCAGGCAACACACATGGTCTGAGTTTTCTGTTCCCTTTTTGTTGCTGTGGAAAAATCTCACTTTAAATGTCAAAAACGTTTGATGAGATAAACAACTCTGCCTTGGCAACAACGTAGGGCTGCTCTCCTCAAACTGGCTGTCGATGAGATTTATTGAGCAGCTCTGTTGAACTAGATACTTTGCCTCCTTTCAGTTAGCCCACAAAATCTCCTTTACTGTACTTAGTGTAGAGATGGGATTTTTTGGATTCCTCTATCAATTCAAGATGTAGTGAAGGCATGCTGTGCAAGGGGAAACATCAATCATGTCCTGGCCTCTGTCTTTATTCTTTCCTTCCTCTCCAGATGGTGGGCACCAGGTAGCCAACGAGGCTCTTCATGAGGTGAGTTAACTCTACCCGACCCTTTCAGATTCTGAATTACTTTCTACTTTAGAAATAACATCTGATAACTGTCTCACAGTATAATTGCATTTGCACCACAATACCTGTCCAGGGGAGGCAAGGGTGAACAAAACACCAGGTTCAGTACCTCTGCCTGAATTTGTCTTGGTGACGGGGGGGCAGAGGCATATAGTTGCAGGACAGTGGGAGACATACATTAGACGCCAATAGACCATATATACAATGTGCATTCAGGCAACATGGCATACAGTATGTGAAATCCTGTGATGAGCCTTTGCAGGGCAGATTATATCTCTGATCTAAAATAGTCCAAAGAGATTCACATGGTTTGAGCAGGAATATAGCAACGGATACTGTAGACATAATAATAGTTGCATTATTGAAGTGAATAAAGCTGTCCTCAAAATATTTGTGAATGTTAAATCAACAAGAAATATAGTTATGAATTTAAAACAATCTCCTCACACATCAAATACCAGTGCAAAAATGATCAAAATGTTTGTTTTTTGCAGTTTTCTCACCCAAGAACCCAAATCTCTTGTGTCTGCCCTCCTCTCGCTCTACACATGAAGCACTCATTGTTGCAGCACTAAAGCTGCATTAATCCTCTTTGGCACTGTGTTTGTGTTAGTGATCCAAGCCCATGGCTTCTGCTAAGTGTGTAATTTATTTTTATTAAGTTATGAGTTGTAATTAGGCGGTTTCTGGTGTAAATCTTTCAGCATACTGTTAACAGGCAGGTTACAGCCAAGGTGACTTCATTGGAATCAGCATTCCTGCAGGAGCAGCAGTGTTTTCCCTTTAGATTCCCTGGGATGTGGGATTCAGCAATATGTGTACAAGTGTAGAAGGAGAGATCATGCAGTATAAAATCAATCCCCCCCCCTACCCACCTGCAGTCTAACTAGATAAATGACTTCCTCTCCCTGTCAGTCTGTGGCCCAACTCTTTTCACAGTTCCCTTTATTTCTTTCCCTCTTTCTGTCTCACCGTCATCAGAAGGATGCTGAGGGGAAGGACAGATCTGTGTTTGACATCCCTATCTTCACCGAGGAGTTTCTCAACCACAGCAAAGGTAAAGCGCTTGAACACACCCAACTCAGAAATGCTCCTACCTAGTACTTTGTTGGCGGTGACTTTTTTTGAACCTCCATCTGTTTAAGTGCTTCTAAACATATTCTTCTGCCACCTCAAGAGAACTTTGTTTTATAGTGCTCCATCCTACCGAAATAGTTCCCCTGTCCACCAAACTCAGTGATGCCTCAAACTTAGGAAGAGCGCACCTCTCTGAGCAAATAAAAAATGAATGATGGAACCAACCACTATCTCGTTGCCTCACCTCATCTAGACTTCTCTGATCAACCATTGTTTATGTTTGTGTGTGTGTGTGTGTATTCCCCAATAGCACGTGAAGCTGAAATGCGGCAGCTGCGCAAGACCAACATGGAGTACGAGGAGCGCAATGCGGCACTGCAGAAGCACGTGGAGAGCATGCGTGGGGCGGTGGAGCGGTTGGAAGGCGACGTGATGCAGGAGAGGGGACGCAACGGGCTCCTCCACCAGCACCTAGAGACCCTACGCCAGGCCCTCACCTCCAGCTTCTCCTCCGTGTCCCTGCCTGGTGAGACCGGCATGCAGAGAAAAAGTCCATCTGAACAAGTCATTTAGTTTATTATTGAGCCTTAAAATGTCATTGGGTGAGATAATTGTGCTTGTTTCTTGTGTAGTTTCACCTCTTTAGAGAATTATCTTGAAATAAGTGACAATATCTTGAAATGGATCATTCCACAGATACAGATAATCTCACTTGATTGAGGGTATTGGTAAAAAAAAAAATGTAAAACTCAATATTAACCTAAATGACTTTAGATGTCTATTTTCTGCTGTCTACTGAGCCTTTTGGCTGATAACTGAAGCTTAGTACCTTTCTCATCCATTACAGCCATGTAGATAAGGACCATTAGTTCCGGGGTTCTGTCGGCAAATATGAAATATGATCATTTTTTTCAGTTTTAAAGAGATTTAGCATTCTCCTGTGTGTGGAAAAAGACAGAAAATCAAATTGCTTCGCTTTGATTTCTGGCTGGTTGCCAGTTTGTGGAAATCTGCTGATACTGGTGCATACATATTTTACCCTGGTATTGATATGATATGATATCCCTTACCAGTATAGTTCCACATCTACTTGACATGCATACAAACACTACCGAGCTCTTAGTTCCAGCGTCACACTTTCACACTTTCGAGACACGAGCAATAGGTGTGTCCATACAGACACACAGCACCTGTACCGCTTTGAACCTAATAATTTGTACACTCATTATAGGCACACACAGACCGTGTGCTGAGACCACATCCACAGCTTATCTCTGTGCCCTTTTCTTTCACATCTATTGGAACACTGCTTAATTGCTTCATATCACCATGACAATAGAAGATGACTGCAAATACTGTTGAGTCCTTACCTCAGGGAAACCATCAGGCAGTTTTTGTTAGGGATATAGTGTCAATAAATGAATAGCAGCTAACTTCAGAGCTTCTTTCATTTGTAAAAGGGATATCTCTGTGAGAATCTAATCTCTGGCTGTAATTGTGCCATCTCCATCAATTAATGATCCTACTTCAAAGTAATTTGGGAGGGAAATTGATCGCTTGCCATGCCAGCCACCTGCTTAGTGTTATTTATTTATTTTTACATTGCACCTTTCTTTGCCACAGCTCTGATAGTCACGGTGGTTTTGCACATCCCTTTCATGCTCATTTTGATTGTTAACTTTGCTAACTTTTAATTTGCAATGTTAACTTTGTCAACTCTCAGTGAGAAAAAAAACACTGAAACTCAAATCCCCCTTTGTCATCAACGTGGGATTTGTGGTTACATTTCCTGGTGAAATCATGGAATATCAGAACGCTTTTTTTCAGCTTTTTTTTTTTTGACACAATATATTCCATCATATGGTTGCCTTGAATTGATCTCTGTAGAGCAGCAAAAGAAAAACACCAAATATGTCAGGAACATGTCATTGCTCACATCCAGCTTGTCGTCCTGTAGGCAGTGGAGAGACGCCCAATCTCGACTCCATTGACTCCTACATGAAGAAGCTCCACAGCATCATTGTCAGTAACCCCCAGGAACACGAGAACCTCATCAACACTGTGAGAGACGTGGTCAACCGTTTGGACAGGTAAGAAGAAACAACTGTTTCTAGCTTGGTTAATATGTCTAGGTAGGCAGATATTTAAACAGATCAACAGACCACTGACATTTGATTGTTATTTTTTCAACTGAAAGACTGACAATACTGTGCATTGAGAGGGTGATGTTTTGCTCTGTCTTGCCTAGATAATTGGACCCAAAGTCCTGCTGATTTGGTGGAATAAGATTCACAGGGATCTCAGGCAAATGCTGTCTCCAAGTTGATGCCGCTCCATGTCGGTGAATCTTCTGGTTAATCTCTCATCACAATTGATTTCAAAACATCTGTCATCACTCTGGTGAGGCCATGTAGCGTCTCAGACTTATTTATTGTTTTCTACATATTTTTTGTATCTGTTAACACTTTGTTAATATAGCTGTAGTTTGTTGTTTTATAAAATAATAGGATGTCACATCTCCAGTGGAAGAACATGATACCTTGAAGATTGTTTCTGTCATTCATGGATTCAGTTCTGTCTTCACCATTCATCTATATCAAATGCTTTCACAACAATGTTTAGACATTTCTCACATATTTTGTGTCTGATCTAAGAAAATGTGTCAGTGGATTTGTATTTCACCATATTGAAGAAATATTACTGAGCAAGGTTGTTTTTTTGCCATTGTCATGCTCTGTTGGGGAAAAGCTATTGTGCCATTTCATTTTTTTCTATTTGTGTAAAAGTGCTTGTGTTTTCAATAAACATATTTACACCGTACCGTATCAGCATTTCATTTGTTGAGATAAGTTCATGAGTTGCTGAGAATCCATTTGGATAGAAATGTAACCGTGAGCTGCCAACATTTGTACGATATCAGAAAATAATTCATTGGAGGAAGTGTTGTATGGGCCAAAATGAGAAAAGAGTTCACAAACTCATCCTTTCAAATCAAAAAAGAACACAATGGTTGTGCGGGGGCAGTAGCTCAGTGGTTAGCACTGTAGCAAGAAGGTCCCAGGTTCAATTCCCAGCCCTGGGCTTGTCTGTGTGGAGTTCCTGTCTGAGTTCTTCCTGTCATCATAGGTTTCCTCATCCCAGCCCAAAGACATGAAGGCCATGTGGAGTCTCTAGATTGCCCGTAGGTATGAAGCCGAGTGTGTTTGTGTTAACCCTGGTGACCTGTCCAGGATGTTTCCCTGCTTTCTGCCCAGTGCATTCTGGGATAGATTTATTTATAGCAGTGTCAGCTTGTTCAAAACAGCCCATGGTGCATCTTGGTGTGGTTCATACAACAGCCAGTCTCAACTGTGAAAAAGAAAACGTGTGTCAGAAATCGAATGCAATCTTGTAAAAAATAAAAGCCAGTTTTTCTTCATTTCCAGCAGAAGGCAGCGTTTTCAGCTAGTTTTGTTTCAAGCGGGTAGAGGAGTTTACTTGAGCCTGGTTTAGAAGTAAGTTTGCTAAATCAAGCAGAACTATGTTGCTAATCTGCTATAAGACCATCGCTATTTGAATTGTGCTCAGTCTGCATCTAAACTCCAACCATTGACTTGCAGCAGTGACTTAAGAGTCAAAAAGATTTGGATCAGTAAAGTTGATTGAGCAGCATGCTAGGATTTGTCAGAATACGGAGGAAAGAAACCTACGAATTGGCCTCACGCTCACTGACACACACTGACTCGTGGCTTTGGGGAACAACAGCCTACTCTATCATGTTGGAGGATTTTCTCCCTCGTCATTTGTCCTGTTCACAGGAAAACAGCTGATGGAGCAACAGCATGACTATGGAAGACAATGACTTAATCCAATCAGGTAAATCAGATTTATATTATGTGTCACTTAAAATGTAACTCCTATTTGTAAACCAGGACCACTTACAGTTACATTAGATGCTTCCTAAGTGCCATATTTGTTTTGGACATAATGAACTTAATGACCCCTTCCTGTTTCCATTGACTGATGCCCATTTCCTCTCTACCAGCTGAGACTTCCTGTCCACAATGGCCACACGTGTCACTATTATATCCAACAATGTCCTTAACAGATGTCCGAGTTCTCACAGGAACAGTCACAGCAGTTTGGTTCCACATAAAGTATGTTGTTCTATAGCTACAGTGAACTAATACTGCAGAATCATTGTCTGCTATGATATTGATTTACAAAGAAGCTTTGTCTCTAGGCTGTGCTCAGAGGTTAGGGGAAGCCATATATGTTTCAGTACACTGCTGAAAGACTGCCAAACCAGTTAAAGTACTTCACAACCTACCTGTACCATGTTTGATCCCTTGGGTGACATTATTAAAAGGGTTCCGTCCTCCATAATGTACATGTCTGGAAATTATGGAAAATTATTTCCACGTTTTTAAAGATCTGGGAATGCGAAACATCATGGAATAGTCTAGAAATTCATGGCCTGGGTGTTGTTGAAGACTTATGCCACCATGTATTTGTGGTAATATCAGTTTATTGTCACAATGAGCAATATACGTGCAATATCTAAAATATGAAATCTGTAGTAGCCCTGTTTTAGCAGTAGTATGTGGATATTCACCACATCTGATGGAACTTAATGACCAGTGAGTCACTACCTCATTGGAGTTGTTTGCCTTTCAACTTCTGGGATCATCTGTTATATAAGGACCCTTCACATCATGCTCAGTGCACAGAGGAGGCAGCAGACAGCCTTCTTGCTTTGATGTGGGCCCGCCGCTGTGAAAAAGGACAAAAGAAAGATAAGTGCTGCGGCGGGTACGGCTTATACCTTGTCATGTGTCATCCTGAGTTCAAGTCCAGCTGTTGACCCCACTCCGATCCCCCATCAATGCCTCCTCGTTCAACTGTATTAACACATGAAGCAGAAATGCTGTTAAATGGTATTGAAATGACAGTGTGGCTGTGTGCCAGTCCTCATTATTTCACCTTCCTGCCCTCATCTAGATACACCTTCAGCATCACATTTATATTGCCCAGCCATTGTCCTCATAAAGAAACACCCACTTAAATGCACACACTCCACCTCCCACCCCCCACACCCCGTAAGGCCAAGGCATCCGTGGCCAGCTTCCTGCTGGTGGGGTGGGGAGTTGACATTAGGGTAGGAGAGCCAGCTCCAGCAGAGAGCCACAGATCCTGGACTGGAGGAGGGAGGGAGTGACTCAGAGAGGATGAGTCAGGCATCATGTGCTGAAATGGCTTTTAACAGGCTCACATCCTGGATCTCTGTTACCTTAATGATTACTGTGGACAATATAAGCCACCCTTTATAAAAGCTGCACGAGGAAACGTCACACACTGGCGCCTCCAAATGGCAACAAAAAGTAACTGGTTAAAAACGTTCAACTTTAGCACACTGACATCATGTATCATGACGGCAGTAAACAGCACACACTGTTTGGATACTTTATGGAAAGGAAACCAAAAGGGAGGCAAAAGATCTAACGTTGGTGAGTGCAGTTTTCTCTGGACGGCGCGCTGACTCGAGTTTGTATTTGATTTGTTTTTGATTCGTCACTTCCTGTGGGTGGAGAAGTGTACAAACCCGACACCAGAATTTCATTTGGGCAAATAGGGCAAATCTACCGGGTTTCAAATGGGGCGGATGAGACGCTTTTCTCTGTCGCAGCCCCACTTTGTGATTGATGCTGATAAGGTGAATTTTTACATCACAAAATCACCTAACAGAACTTTAACTGTATTCAGGGAACATAAAAACATTTGATGTTATGTTATATTATATGTAGTTGGCTTTGTCCAGCCTAGATGTACCACACTGTAGGAAAACCTTTTTGCCATCTGCTTATACATACGATTGATTTCCTGATCTGTTGCTCAACACTGGTTTATTTTTAGGTTATTGTGTGTATTGAGATTTTGATGTTTGATGATGGTAAAAAAAATCCCTTATGTAATCAATAAATCAAACTGAAACTGAGTCACTGCAGAAAGCCAAGATACCGACCTCAGTTTTAATCCTGTTTTAAACGAGTCAGATTGAGCCAGGACACCTGCAGGCAGATTACAATCGTGAACTTTCTGATAATCTGATTACTATAATACTGTTACACGTAATCTAAAAGCCCCTCTACAAACAGGTTCATTGGGACAACAGTGATAGGAGGGATTCGTTTTTTTGTGATGCTCTACTGATCCCCTGGGAAATTATTTTTATGTTCGCCCCCTCCACAGGATGTCAGGGGTCAGGGTCAACTACAGAACAGCTTCCCTGGAGCTGGTAGGGATTTAGTTCAGCAGGGCAGATACTTGCTGTTAAATGCTTTTGTTAAAGGAAAGGGATTTAATAGGGATGTCTAGGAGAAAAACAAAGATTGTGAGAGTCTTTGAAACACAATCGGAGCAAACAGTGTCGGTACTCTACAGCACAAAGAATGCTTTAATAATAAAATGCTGTCAGGCAAATAATGTGAGATGTGAGAGTAATCTGGACATGTTTTTTTTTAAGTAAGAAGCTCTCCTGTGAAGGCTGGTGTTTTCCTGCCAGCTTCCCTTACTTCCTGAAGCGGTGGAGTTGTATTTCATTATTCATGAAGCATTCTTTCTTTTCTTTTCCATGGTCAGGCAGAATGTCCTCACTTTCAACTGTGTTGCTGACATGAGTCAGTTCAAACTCCACTGCATCTCTTTCCCAGCCAACAATGACTCATGTCTTCCTTCCTCCCTCCCTCTCTCTCTCTCAGATCTTTGGGAACGAGCCCCAGCTGTGACACATATTAGTGTTTATGATGATGTGCACTTTTCTGATAATAACCCAAACACTGATTAACTTTTATGTGATGATGCCTCTTGGTTTGCCACCGCTGGCTTGTCTGCATTAGCATCAATTTGTAACATCATTTAGACTACTGTGATGCAAAGGATGGTTTTCACGATGAGTTTTCTAGTAGCAGATCTCAGCCACATTATTCACATACACCTAAATATCAAAATATGTACTGCTGCCAGTATTTCAGCTATGTTTTTTCATAAGATGAACACTAATAATTTATAAGTTATTGTAATATGGCAGCCATAGCAACATCTGCACTACAAACCTCTCAAGTGTCTGTCTTCTTCTTCTGTCTGTCTGTCTCATTTTGGGAAAGGTGTGGCACATTTGGTCATAACGTTTCCCTCTTGTGGTAACTGAGAACAACTGCAAGCACATATTTCATACTCTCCAAAGTAAGAAAAGTGTCTCTGAGAAATAATAAAATAAATAAAAAAATCTAAAAATAATAATAAAACATAAAGTAAAATAAAGCATTACTTGATGTGTATTTACATTGCTTTCATTCACTTTTTATTTCCTTATTTCAAATAGCTTCGGGCAAACATACTCAAAAAGGACATGGTCATATTACTGTCACTGTCATATGATGCAGATAGACTTCATAAAACCTGAAGTATTTCTCTTTGTCTCCATCTTCCACTCCTCCTTCCTCCAATATGATAATCTGTACAGATATGGCTTTCCAAAATGTCCTTTCTTTCACTCTGTCCTCTGCTCACAGATGAGGAATGCAGGCAAATTATAAAATGCACAGAAGGGCTATACAATACTACCCCACCCCATCTTCTTTATTCAGCTGGAGAAGGAGAGAATTACTCTTAAAAGGCAAAAGAGGAGAATGCGAGTCACTCTGGAGCTCTTCTTTGATCCATCATCCGCTCTGTCTCCCCCAGCCGTGGAAAAACCTTGGCCCCAGTGCCCAGGACTCGGGCAGGGAGGAGGAAACAATGCTTGGAATGTGTAAAAAACTTGAGTCATTCCCACATGTCAACTCCTGGCTCAGCTGCTCCTCCTCCTAGACCTATGCTGCCTTCATGTTCTCCTCATAAGCTCTTACTTCCGAGATCAAAAGTTGGAAAAAGACCTTGTGGTGCATTCCAGTGATTTTTGCTCACAATAAATAACAAACCTGATCCTGTAACAAAAGTCAAGTAGCACAGAGCTCCTTTCTGCTCCGGCAGCTGAATGAAGAGGAGAAAATATGCATTGGGCATGTAATTGATGTTTTACTTGATGATGTTGTATTTAATTTGTTAGCCAAACGTGTGTGGTGGTATGGTAGTAATCATTGAGTTCCTCGTTTTTATTTTGGGGACATCTTTGGTGGCCTTGTAAATCTTGTAACTCTAAATGTAAATGTGTGGCAACTAAAACTTTTTTAAAAAGAGTGAAAATAAAAAGATACAACAATACAACATATTCCAAATAATCCCAAAAATAACACATATTAATAAAAATACATCACTAACACCATTAAATGTTGGTAAACCCCCAACCCCTACACGTCATATCTTGGCGACTTCGGTATCAAGTGGGAAAAGTGACAGAATTCCCACTTTCCCAGTGGTAATTATTTACCACTGTCCTGAGTCGTTCATGTGCTCCTTACTTGTGACAATCGTTAGGATTTTCCGACACCACATGAAGGCAGCAGGAGAGCAGGGGAATTCCTTCCGACCAGTAAGTAGCCTTATGTGAAGCGTCATGTAAAAAGTCACACTGGCTGCTCTCAACGCGTTTCACTATGTAGAATAATATGCGCACATTCACTTGCGCCTTTTATCACACATCTGTTTGCTTCCTCCTGGGTGCGTGTTGTCATTGACATACAAACAGGATTTGGAATAATTAGACTTTCAATTCACATTGTGCTTTGAAGTGTGACTGGATATTTTGCCTTTCATCAGTGAATGCTGATAGCTATTCCATTTCTTCACAGCCCAAGAGAAAATAAACTTCATTATCCCACTATTGAGTAGCCTACATTGACACTCTATAAATCCATATAGGAATGTTATAAAAAGTTTAATATAGATATTACATTTCCATATTATTCCCAATTGCATTATATGAAAACTAGCATGCTGCAAGGCTATTATTGACTTGGGCTACTGTTTACCAATTAACCTTATCGTACTGTAGTTCTGCTGTGATATTTCATAGTAACCTTATAGTATTTTAGAAGGATTACTGTACTGTGACCTTCCATGACCAAAATGTGCCATTTATACTATTACAAATAAACGTACTGTATTACGTATTCTCGGTTCAACCTACACATAAAATAATAACAAATACAATTCCTCAAGAAGAAATTCACGTGTGTGTAGACCAGACGTTTTGTGAGCCTTGTAAACTGCGCGTGCACGCGGTTCTCCTGGCCAGCCCCTATCCCCTGTGTGCTCGCCCCCGCGTCAGGCAGGCTGGTGGAAAAACTGCAGGGCTGTAAGAGCCACGCAGAGAGGAGCCGTGTGCGAAAATCACAAGCACTGGCAATAGTTGAAAATACACACACCCGGATTTTCGTTTTTCCTGCCGAAGAAACCGTTGTCAGAACAGGATTATGGTTGTCACGAATTTGTCGTATCGACGGGAAAGAGTCGGCGTCTAAAAAGGTATGGAAAAGTTAGCTAAGGGTTTCTTTTTTCTTAAATTGAAAGTGCCTCAGCCACAAGTCTCGTCAGTTTCCTCTGGCTGCCCAGCTCCAGTTTGTACAGCAGGGGAATGCAATGGCTTTGCAACGGATGAAAATGACTTAGTTTGTAGTAGCAGTCGTCATATGTCAAATGTGGGCTATACACGAATGTAAAGATTGTACACAAGTTTGCTCGCCGTTGTTGTTTTCACCTCAATTGAGTGTTAACCGCTCGTTGCGTGGTGACTTCGTAACGTTGCCACATACTGTCATCTCGGGTGAGGGCAAAAATACTGGAAAATATTCAGTTAATTTGAAAATTGCATGTTACTTGTGTTTACGTTTCTTTAAAACTTTGGTTAACCTACACCGTGTTTGGTAATGAGATGGGTAACGTTAACCAAACCGTTGGTCACCAAACTGGGGTCCAGGGACCACCAGGGGTCCTTGAGGAGGTTCCAGGGGGTCCCCAACAGGATGAGACAGTTTAATTGAATTATTATCTCACTCCCTAGATGTTAGTTTAATGAATAATGATGCATATTTTCTTCTTAGGTTCTGCCGTGCCCACTTTGTTTACCCTTAGCTATAATATAGACATTTATATGACTGTACCAGGTCCTGTCTGACAACAAAACATCTTTTCAACACAATCTTAGCTGTGGTCTAATGCGTATATATATTTAGGGGTCACTGCTGTGAAAAAGTCTGGGGACCGCCTGAACTAGAGCTCTGTCTTGCCATTATCCTGGAATTGAGATGGCAATGGCCAAACGTCCCATCCCAGCTGACAAATGACAATAACTTGCCTACCTCTTATTAGGCTCAATTAGTTTTGCAGTATTGGTTGTTAAAGGGATGTGTTCATCAGTTTCACAAGTTCAGGGCAAGTAAAATATGTGTTACTGAGCTACAGTCCCTTCCCAAAAGACACTGGGTTGTTGGTGAATGAGGTCTTTTTTTGTGTGGTCACATTCAAGTCAAATTCCCTCCTTTTGTCTGATGTGGGATATTAGTTGTCAGTTCTTGTTTTTACATGCTCCTTGGTCTTGTTTTGATTACCGCTCACGAGTTGACAGTGTCAACAAAGCCAGATGTCTGACATTGTTACTTCTTCACCTGTAGAATGGATGAGAAGGGGGATGAGCCGCAATCTCATATATGCCTGCTGATAAGTGCCCTACGGATGCCTGCGGGTCAAATATTTGTTGGATTGTTTCCTAGATTTAGAATCGGAGAACATAACTGGGTTTCTTTCTTGTAAATAACAGGAAATAGTGTTTTGTGGTGATCTTGAGCTTTGCATTTGACATGGTTGCAAGAAGTTGACCGATTTGCATGCCCTTGATTTAGATACAGTCTGGCACCAGGGTAAGTGCAGTTTCAGAAACTAGGCCTAAATGGTCTGAACATTTTTTTCCCCCACTTGTTATTTCATGGCAGCTGCTCCAGAGTCATTTGGCCATGACAAGTATCTAGTATTTTATTTGCCTTGCACCATTCTGTTTGCCGATCACAGACATTCAAGTAGGGTGTTGATCTGAGCAGCAGTGTGTGTGTAAAAAGATATGACAAATATGACATACATTTCCTTTTAAAATGCGTTTGACCATTTTTCTGTTGTCGGGGAATGTCATTGATGCCTCGATGGCCTCAAGGCATATCTTGCAATGGCAGAGCAGTGGGACATTCAAAATGTTCCCCTTAGATTGTGAATAGGAATGACAGTGTTTGTTTGCCAGAAAGATCAGTGGCCCAGAGCTTAACCCGATCTTATTTGTTATTTGTTTCTTATTTGCTTATTTGTTTTTCACATGGATTGATACCCGTGTGTGTTTAGTATGGGGGGTCCTCCCAGGTCCAGGTAGGGATGTTTGCAAGTAATTGATTATTCAATGAGGGGCTACGTGATCAAGTTTACTTGCTTCTATCTTAAAATGAAAGATATAAAAACTATTTCTGCGTTCCAATGTTGTATATGCTTGAAGGGCGTGATCTGTGAAACCTGAACGCTGCATATTTAAATGTCAATATTACCTAGTAGACTGATTTGAAAATTAAATTTGAAAGACATTGACTCATTCTATTACAAAATGAGTTTTGGCATGGAAGTAAAGCACATAATTGGTCATCTGAAGACATTGGTGTACAAAACATTGATGCAGAATACAAATACATACAGAATGATGTTTTATTTTAATATATGTATAGCATTTCAGAATGAAGCTCTTCAATTATTTGGTTGTAACTGCAAGGGTCCTAACCCTAATTGCTTTATACTGTATGCATGCTTTTCTTCATAAACCACGTTTACACAGCAGGACCAGCGGGGAAACTGCCAGAGCCAACTCAGATTATTTTTGACTTGGGATCAAAAGCGGTATGTGATTTGATGTTATAATCCTTCAGATCAGAAACTACACCCCAAATCACAGTCATGTTTGTTGGCTAAAAGATGCAGGGAATGTTAGAAATGCTGTTTTGGAGGAAATTCAGTGACATAAACAGTTAGTATTCCCTTGGTTAGCTGGCACTGTGGTGAAAAACTATTCATTTTATGGATATTAGCATGTTCGCTCGAATGCTTACAATAATCCATCTGATATTGGTCCAATGTTGTGACCTCATGCATGTGTACATATGAGGTCAGATTTATGAAGGAAGTGTCATGTGACTCTGACCCTTGATCTCACCCCTTGCCCTGGGCCAGGGCTGGAGCTAGGGAACAGGTGTGACCCAGAGGTTAAGCAGCACCCACACACACACACACACACACACACACAGAGATAAAGAGCTAGAAGCCAGCACCAATAATCATTATTTACATTAAATCCATTAAGGAGTTGATTTTGAATTTGATGTTGGCGATGCACAGTTTTGTTGCTGTGGCAGATTGTTCTATGTTTTCGCTAATGTCTGTGCTTCTGTTTTATTAATGAAATTACATTTTTCACAAATTTCACCATGACTTCAGTGTGTAAATAGAATTTGAGGACTGTAATATCACCAGCTTGTAGCTGACCCTGCACTCTGACGTTGAGGGGGGCAAGTGAAAAGAAGAATTACTCTACAGGCATCAATATCGTATCACATTATTATTGTTATTGCTAATATCCTTGTTAAAGGACTACACCAACTTTTTGGGGATTTTGGCTCATTGGTCAACTTACCCTTAGTGACGAGTGGACCTTACCCGAAAAAAACAATACAAACCCTGGATTGCTAAAAGGTCCTCTCACGTTAGTTAATGCTAGTTGCCTATGGGCACATAATATACTGTATGCTAGTGTATTAATATGTGCACAGGTGTAAGTTCTTATCTGGGATAAGCCGTTCCTATGCATCTTCATATCCCGCTCACAGATATTCCTGTATTCATGACTAAATGAACAATGACAAAATGCTCCGAACAACCACTCTGGTTCATCAGCTAGCTGGTAGGATTAATCAAATAGCCAGGCAGGCTATATCAAGAGTAGTTACTGAGCTGAAACCAGGAAACTGAATGACAGTTTTGTTGTAAATGTATATTTTGTGAGATTGATAGTTAGGCTCCAGGTTTATTAGCTCAGCTCAAGCATAACTTTACCTACTCAAATAGAGGAACCGTGAAGTTCAACCTTAGTTCAGTTTTCTCCAAATGTCACACTGTCACGGTAAACAATAAAATTGTTCACAACTTTCACCATCAGGAATTTGGCCATGTAGTTGCTCCTCAAAACACTCCAGCTTTTAGAAGGTCAATGGGGCCAGATAAAGTGCAGTTTGGGCTGGAAGCCATGTCTACAAACTTCAGCTCCATCTGTAATCAAGGCAGAGTAGGAGCCCAAGAGCATTTTCTTTTGGGTCTCAGTTCTTGATATAATTCGCCTTGGCAGCTCCAGGTCGCAGCTTGCACAGAGTGCATTTTGCAGCTGTCGGGCAAAGCCAAAAGTCAGTTATTCCTGAATTAGAAAATCAGCTTTATTCTTTGACTGACAGCTATTCATTGACAAATCAAGCATTTTTATTTTGGGTTCCATGAACTCTGGGATCATTGAACTTAATAAGCAGATGAAGAAACAACAAACCTTTAAATCAAGTGCAAAGCTGAAAATGTCAAATTTCTTGTAAGGTTGGCATCAGTGTTATGAGTCATTTTGGTATAGGTCCTCTGCCTGTAGCTCAGTGGAAGATGGTGCATGATAAGGGGTCAGATCACAGTGACACTGGGAGCTCATATCAAGCCAGCAGACATCTATTCCTCTCAGGGCATTTGATCTGTGAGATAGGGACATTCATCACTGTCTCGCCGGCCTCTAGGGCCTTGCCTGTGTCTGTGTGTGTGTCTGTGTGTGTGTCTGTGTGTGTCTGTTTGAGTCTGTTTGTCCCTGTGTGTGCTCATATGCCCACTGTACATGCATTCAGACATGAGAATGGGTTAAGTGCTTGACTGAGCTCGGCAAAAATGTTCTTGTGCAATATTTACACTTGTTTCTATACAACTAAACAGAATTGAATCCCCATTTTGTTAAATGTGACATTTTACTACTAGGAATTTAATATGTGATGTTTGACTTGAGTTTTCATTCTGTTTTATCTCAACGGGTGGATTTTGAAGTGCATGCCATTTTTCATCATCCACAAATTGATACGCTTGGGTTTTCATTCAGTATGTAGGTAGAAAATATGTTGAAATCTTTTACAGCATAGTGTTTAGTTCTATTTTGCTGGAGGTAGAAAGGAATGGTAACTTCTTAAGCACTACTGATTATCTGTACAACTCTGACAAAATTACATGCCAGATAACCTCGATAATTTTAGTCTAATAAGCTATTGGCTCAGGTTATTGTTTGCTAATAGTGCATATGAAAATCTGCAAAATGAATCAACAGGCATGTCATCCTATTGTAGGGACGTTCATACCTAACCCAGTATCGACCCTAAGTGGTTTTATTAGACAACTGATTTATGACCAGTGCCATCTAAAAACTAATGCTACTTAATAAATTATCATGAATTATTACAATAAGCCTCTGTGCCACAGCTATTTTTCTATGCATATATACTGTATGAGGACTATTAGCTGAGGCGATGACTTTAATGACTTTCGTCTGGCTAAAAGCTGGATGCTGCCTGCTCACCCCTTATAAAACCTTATCCTTCAACCAAAGCGTGTGATCTAAAAGCCTGTCTCCTCCTCACGGGGCAAGCAGAGTTCAGGTTTTCAGTATATCTCAAACTGCATGGGCCAAGGCGGTTGGACTCACTGATTCAATGGTGTCAGCTATTGTCCTATTGAACTGAATAGTGGTGTGGGATAAGCTAGTCCTTACACTGTCGGCATCCTGTGGGGTCCATGACGGAAAGACCTAACCAGGGCCAATGGTGATGCACGGCCTTTTAATTGCTCACGACCCCCAGACCTCTCACCTGTCTCCCTCCTTGTAAAAACCACCATCATGTCTTGTTAATGTCTGGTCAATAACTGATGGATGTGGGTCATGACAACAATTATAGTCTTTTAGGAGGTGGGAAGCCTAACTGATGATCGCAGCACATAGATACTGAGTGCTTTCACACAGTCTTTGACCTAGACAATGACCTGATGTTGCACTTTAGTCCATCAGGCTAGGAGACCATCCTAGTTTGGCCACTGTTCCCAATCCCAACACCTCTCCGACAGGTTGAGTTGGTTGTACAAAGTTGGTTTAACAAAAGTTTGTAAATTAGTTAAAGTTGTGTGTCTTGGCAATAAGCAAAGTCAATTAAATTGTTTTATTCAGACTTCTCACTAGTAGTAATAAGGATTAGAAGCCAATTTGTGTTGAATGTGTGTAATTACTCAGTGTGTATACACACTCCGGCCTCAAGTACACTCTCTGACCCTGAAACCAAAGGCTTTGTTTGGAGATTGCGCCAAGGGTCCATTCCAGCTGTGTTGCATTCCAAGCTTGATATGTTCTGTTATTTCTTAGGCCCCCACTAACTAATACAGCAGTGGACTGGTGATAATAAGTGATGTTGTGGATGCAGCCAAAGAGAGATACCCCCCATAAATCTTCAAGGGAGTTCCAGGCTTGGCAGCAAAATGTAGAGTGGTCTAGTTCTAGAGAAGTCAGCAATGGAGAATATATATGGTTTTTGATTTCACTCTCTCCTTACCTACAATATAAATGGCTTGAACAGGGAATTGTCAGGAGATTAATCCTTACTTTCTTTATTACCACAAAGTCATCTAGAATAGATTGTTCTATTTGCGCTTTATCAGAACTGTGATCCCAGCTGCTAATACTTCCTTCTGTCTGAGAACTAACACAGCTTACAGCCCGAGGCTGAAACGGGAGATGGCCAATAAAGACCTGACAATACTTGGTGGGAGATCAAAATCCCTGGATGAATCCGGTTTCCAATTTCATTTAGAAGCAAAATGCCTTTAGGCTTGGTCCCACAGTTCTGCATTTCTGGTCATTAAATCTGAGTGTGGATAGATATGTGATGAAACAAATAACTATGGAATAGAAATAAACCCCCGGGCTATATTGTGACTAAGGTGGCATGCATCCACATGCATTTAAGCCCTCTCCGCATGCACACCTCCATACATACACTCATACATCCAATTCTGCCATCCTGTATCTCCGGGACAGTTTTATATACTAGGGATGGGTTTGAAAAATCACTGCGTCGATTAGTCTAAATGGACACCGATGTGAAGAAAATGGTGGCTGGAAGTAGTGAATTGTGGAAAATATTTCAAATAGATGGAAAAGGTGGTGTGATGATTTACCAATACACAGGATTTGATGTTATAATCCTTTGTGCCATAGTCCAGGGTGAGCATTCACATAGAAACCCAATTCAGATGTCAGAAAGAACGATGCACTAGCCCACAATTGGTGACTATAGAGGACATCAGGCTACACCTTCATAAATCTACAGGACCATCAGTCAGGCAGCACCATTCACTAGCCACCTAATCTAAATGCTACAGGGTTGTGTGGGAGTGCAGTTGTATCACTGGGGTTATCAAGTGGGCACCACCCATCACAGATGTTCAGGTGATTTGGACACACAACACCTCCAGAAGGCTAAACAGTGATTTCTCCCAGAACCCCTAAACTGCCTACACTGCCCTGTATGCTTTGGCTTATCCCTAATTCCCGTCATTACTCAATAATTTCTGAACTTGCTATTGATTTTAAAAAAACAACAATAAGGATAAGCCAATAAGAAATGATTGGCAACAGACAACTATCTGATGTGTGTGAATAAGTCATTCTCAAATGGCATTTAGGTATTTATTTACTGATTACTGTGACATTCAGGATAAATTGTTCATTTATGTGCTGTTGGTAGCCTATGTTCAGTGCTCTAAAAATAGACCAGGGAGATGACGTTAAGACTATTTGATTCAAATTATCCTTACTGTTTGACTACTGAGAGAAACTGAAAATGCTCATCCCTAAAATTACCTTCTCCAATCAGGATTTGTTGGCACCAGCCAGCACCCATGCCTGCTGCTGTCAGTGATTTACCCTGGTGACTGTCTGACTGTCGAAGTCACTGACTGACTGTTCGACTGGAGAAAATACTGGAGAAAACCAAATGCTACAGTCCCAGTGCTAGTAGTGTAACAGGTAACACTCCCTTCTTTTGCCCAAGAAAATAGAAAATGTCTTTCTCTCCTCAGTCTTAGGTTTATGGTTTCATTTTGGAGCAATTTTTGAACTTCTCTCAAGTTTCAGCTGTTTCTCAGTAGGATTTTGATTGGATTAGAACTTGAAAGGAAGGTGAAGTGTAATCATCCCTAGTAGAATAGTCTGGTTTGTTTAAACACCATGCAGTGATCTGTTTGCAAGTATTTGAGTTAAGGCAAGACCTTAATGATTGGTTGTAGTGTGAGTGCACAGAGGGGTACTCGCTTATGGCCAAGTTTTGACCTCACCAGCTCGCCTTGTCTGGCACTGCATTTATAAATAACTTGCTACGTGTTGTGCTGATAATCTCTCAGACATACCTTGCTGCCATTGGCCTTGTTTACCATGGTGAACCTGAGCTCTGCCTGCTGTTGGTAGATTATTGGCCTGGTTAGAGGCTACTTGCATACCTCAATGCTATCTCACGCATTGATCTGAACCATCCCATTTTTTCAGGGCGCTATTTACCTGCATGTTGTGTATAAGCATGTGTGTACGGACGGAGGCTGGTAGGCTTGAGTATGTGGAGTGTGAACATCCATTTGCTACACACAAAGGTTGCCCAAAAATTGTACCTGTGGACCACACGGATTTGAACTGCACTGTCTGGGCTTATAAATAATAAGTAATTTTAGCTTTATTTTGCAGATCTGCTTTAAGCTGTGTTGACGTATTCTACATGGTCTGATCTTCATTTGCAACTTGACTAAGCTCAGTGGAATTAATGTAGTGTCTCATAAATTACGAATGAGATGGATAGAGGTGGAGGGTGTGGTGCTGTTCCACAAATCCACACTTATTAATGGTTTTCCCTGACACTGCAAGTGTGTAAAACCTTCTTCCACTGTTCTGAACTAAACTAGGTCATTGTGACTCACCATCCAAATGTGAAATTTAGAGACTCTTTGCTACTTATCACTTGCTCTTACAATGGGAACCCTTGTCTTTTTGATGTAACAGTCTCTAATGTTGTCTTGATTTAGTTATGGACATGAAGGACAGTAATACCTTTGTGGCTAGACTTTGGCTCTTGGGAACATTGTATTGAGTGCTGTTTTGAACTGCTGCACAGATACATGCTTCCAGTGCTGCATGGCTACTATCCAATCACGGTATTATCATTTTCTACTGCATACAGCATGAAGCAAAACTGAAAAACATGAGGACCTACATGATATAATATAGTAAGTTAAGTTTTACAAAGTGGTATTGTTACTTGTAAGTTGTAGTCTTTAATTTGGACAAAACAATAAAATGCGTTTTGAGGCATTTCTATTCTGAAAATGGTGTCAAGCTAAAGCGGATGACGGAGGATGAAAATGCATCCTACCATTCATCACTGCAACTTGTAAACAAACTTCCCTGACTGACCTTGCCTGACACAGCATGACTCTTTTCTGCAAATAATCTTGTTGGTGCTCAAATTAAATCTGCAGCCTCACCCAAATTTCAAGTCACCCAGCTGGGTGAGGGTTCATCTCAAATTACCTATCCTGTTCATAGACCCTATTTTTAGTCTCTGCCTCACACACAGACCATCCACACTGTGATCTCATTAGCAATATTAGTGCATGCCTTGTCTCTGTAACAATTACACCCCTGGTTGTGTAAGTGCTTGTTGTTTTGTGTGTGACATGAGCCGGATCACATAAAGGTCTGAATGGCAAGAAAACAACTCCTCCATTCCTTCGGACCCTGGCCTACACCCCGGCCCATACCACAGCTATATCAGGCTGGCAGGCTGACGGGGGCTCCAGGCTAGCTGTCCATAGGGGATGAGACAAGTGTCTGAGAATGGTGTGAAAGAGGGCATGCAGCACTTTGAGTAAAGAAGAAGTGGAAACCCTTTTTAGGACCACAGGAGCTACTGTGTATATCGTGTGGATTTAGCATTTTTAGTGTGTGGTTGCTTGTTAAGCTTCCATGTGCATGAGTGTGTGATTGTGAGGGCAGGTGGGTGTCCTGCCCAGATATTGGCATGCAGCCAGTAGAACTGGGCCATGGAGAGAAGAAGAAGAGGAGGAGGAGGAGGTGGGATCACTCTGATCCAGAGGACTGTTGACTGACAGGAACAGTGGCTGTGTAAAAACTAGCTGATGAAAAGCACGGGGCTGGCAAACAAGACAGCACAACAAGTTCCAGCATTCAGTTAATTTTGTATGGCTGGATTGGTACTGTGACTGGGTAATGTAATATGTACCGTTTGACAATTTCAATCGAATGAAGTGGTTTCTGTCTCTGTCTCTCTCACACACAAAAATTCCAGCAATTCCTTACACTGTTGATACACTAATGAAAGGTTACAACATAAATGCTTGAAGTGTGTTTGTGTAAAGTTTTCCTTGTTGAAACATGGAGAACAATACACGTGTATTTGTTGTGGCATGCATATTGCTCACTGTAGCTGTTGAACTTGTGCCAGCACATCTTCCCCGTGGGCAAGTGTTTGACTAGAATACCTGCTGTAGCTCACAGCACTGACACGTGACTGAGGCTTGACAAAGATCTGAGCAAGCCCTCCCTATGTTTGTTTATTTAAGTGGCAAATAGCAAGGTGGGTCTTTCAAGGCAGAAAGAGCATGGGAGAGAAGATCTTAAAGTCCAGGGGCCAAATATAAACGATGCATACACACAAAGTGTGCGTACGACACTTTAGGATGTAGTCTGTATGTCTACAGTTTAATAAAAACCTTACACAGTTTATATCTTAATGAGTAAATAGGTTTGTCACCAAAATCACACATTATTGGGGAGTTAGAATAAGCCAAGACCAAGACCAATTAATAGGTTGTTAAAACATCATATTAAGGTTATAGTAGTGTGTAATGGCGCCCTCAAGCCCCCCCCCCCACCCCAACCTGTTTGCTGGAGGCATCAGGGTGTTCACAGTCAGACTCTGTTAGTAAAAGTAGACTCCATTGTGACAAAGCACATTGTTTTATTGCAAATCTGATTACATAACCTAATTGCTTACAAGATCCAAACTGGGCGACATACCAAGTTCCATCTGGGCAGGTGGATCTGTTTCTCCCAAGTCGCTGGGCGCAAAGGCACTGAGGGCAGTTTGGCCCAGGATACAGGCCACAGAGAGAGGGCTGGGTCCCCTCTCCTCCTCCATTGGGGTCCCCTTTCCTTCTTCACTGGGGTCTGCTGTCCTCCTCAAGTTGGATCCCCTCTCTCCTCCAGTGACTCGCACATTCACTCTGTGCGCAGCAATGTGCTTTTTGAAGCTATACCTCTTAACCTTGTCAGGTTCGGGGATTTGAACTAACATTTACTGCTGCAGTTACCTTTTGCCATTGGACGGACTTTAATTTTTAAATTTTTTTTTTTTAGCAAATTTCAATATTTTCTTTGGTGCTCTATCAAATTTATATTGAACATTTGTGTATTTTTTGTCTCAGATGCACTAGGAGATTACTGGTTTAATTTAAAAAATAATTTGATATAATAATCAATGTAGAAATGAATGATTCTGCCTAGTAAGCACATCAATGTTAAGGAGGTTGACTTATGTGAGATTGCCTCATTATGGAGCCGTAACCCACTTTTTCTCTCTCTCACACACACACACACACACACACACACACACACACACACACACACACACACACACACACACACACACCCTACATCCGGCCACCCTCTCCCTTTAATTAAAAGCTATCTCCCTTGAACACAAGCTCATGAATCCCCTATTACATCTCAGCTAGTTAAGCAAGACATTTACTTTTGCCATATGAGAAAAAATGAGGCCAGTTGTGGAAACGTGACAGAAAGGAGGACATGCATATTAATCAAGCTGAATTTATTTCTAAAGCATTTTTATTAAAAGTCCTTTATACAACAATGAATGATATCAAAACAAATACAAAGTATGAGGTCAAGTGCATGTGGGTGTGTGGATGAGTGCATATACAGTAGTATGTCTATTATTTATTTCTGCTTTGAAACGAGTTCACCGCAAATTTTTAATGCTTTGGCACATTGGGTCTCATGCATGAATGTTTTCTTACTTTTCTCTTAAATGTGTTCTTAAGAAATGCAGCAAGAGAAAAACTGTATAACCTCCTAGCAAGATACCTCCTAAGGGCAGCTCACACCGACTGTCACAGCTACTGCTTCATGCTAAGCATGAAGCACAGAAAGAAATAACTAGCCTAATGCAGTTCATTCCGCATATGCTGCAAACTGCACATTTGGGGAACTTTAGATGCAAAATATTTCAGGTGTAGGATTGCATTCACAGCATGGGGACAGTACTAGAACCAAACTTACTACAAACTTACCCATTGCGTCCGGGTCCATATGGAGCGCCAATTATTTTCTGTCTGGAGAAAGTCGCACTCGCTGCTATGAGCAAAATAGGACAAAAACAAACTGTCTACACTTGCCAAATATATGCAGTACGATTAATATTTAAAATAATGCTCAAAAAAAAAAGATCTCCAACCTGTATCCATTCCAACACCGCTGCCACAGACCAGGAAGGTATTACGTCACATAGCCAGTGTCTCTGTTGAGCACGTAATGTAAAAAGTGGAAAAGTATTATGCCGCAATGTAGATAACCGAGGCGCCCTCCTCAAATAGATAGAGTAGGTTGTGGCGTTTGATTTTGAGGCACAAAAATCAAACGCATTATAAAGAATGTCTCTTTGCTGCGTCAAGCATTTATTTGGTTTCTGAAGAGTCTTTTGATGCCGCTATAATGATAATGATCAGCTGAGGCAAGGAACTCATCTACACAATTTCCTTAACAATGGCCTGTGGTCTAAATATAACTCCATATGCTGACTACATCACGCATCAGGGTAGCAATTAAACCGCATCATAGTGGCCTTGCACAAGTTAATAAGCTTCTCCAGAGAGTGTTTGCTTGATCCTGAGTGATGGCTTTAAGCCACCCTATTGAGTTTACATTGCTCCATGTTTTATCTGGCCTGCTTTAAGTGGAGACAGTTTTAATGGTCACTCTGCGTTTTTCTGTCTAAAGTAGTGCTGTGTTTTCTTTGTACCAAGTTGGCGTTTCTAGAGCTTGGTTAGTCCGCCGATCTGTAATTATTGCCAACCATAAACACTGAGTACCAACCCCGCAGGGCACTGCCACGGGTGGCTGCCCTCACCACGACAATCTGGAGTTTCCCTTTTGTCCTAGGATGTGTCTGATGCAGAGCCAGCTGCCCACCCTGGGAGTTGAGCAATGGGTTCACAGACCTTAGCGTATGGAGAAAGGGGAAGAGGAAGTTGGGCAGTTGAGAGGGATAGACCATGGATAGAGAAAAGATGGAGACAAAATGGGAAGAGGAAAATGCCTCGTGAGAAGAAGATACAGTGATAAAATATAGGGCCCAGTTAAGCAACTTGTATCCAAGAGACGTCAGAGCCCTTTTCTGTCCTCTGGCAGAATCGGGTTTAAATATAGTGTCTGATGCCGTTTAAATGTGATGCAAGTCATGGGCTCTTGGATCAGCACAAGCTCTTTTTCTGCTCTGGCTCCAAAAGGAATAATAGTGACATCATGGCGAACAGACTAGCGGTTGGCTGTCCGTTCCTTTGGCTTCTCCTTTCATGCTATTCTTTCACAAATATTCTCAGTCGCTTGTCACAGCCTAACCAGGCAGCATTTTCCTCAGGATAGCGACATAAGCCTATATGGATTAGCTTGACTTGTTTTGGAGTGTGCTTGCCTGAGTCTTTTGTTGAGGTTTCATTTTGTGGCCATTTTTTTCAACTGGGAGTCCAGTTGTGTATAATTAAATTGGTTTGAGCTGGGACTTGCTGCCTACACCTTAGACAAAGCTTTGCACTTTCCTCAACTCTGAACACCACGGCATTTTCTGGAATCCAAACCCCCAGTTTTCTTATGTGCAGCCTCACTGCCAGAACTTGGAATTTCATCTGTATATGTCCAAGTTTCCAGGCTCTTGTAAAGGTCATGGTGAACTCTGGGTTGTTGCCACCTTGGGAACGGGGGCTTGGCCCAAAGACACGCTCCACAGACCACTGCAAACAGTCAACCCTGCCTCTCCTCTGGACCACTTAGTCTACATACACAACCAATCTGGGCAAATGGCTTAGAAGAGGAAATGTCTGCATTTCACGTAGACACAAGAATGTATTGTGAATTACAAGGAATGGACTCTTTTCCTGTAATTTGAGTTCAGAAAGATATTTGGGTTAGATTTTCAGTGTACTGTAATTAATCCTGTTGTGTGCAACAAAAACAGCATAACAGAATCCCGTCACCAGAATATGGCATCGTTCTCCAAAATTCATCAGTTTTTGGCACTATTGTAGTTTCAGACACAGAATTGCAGATAAAAGCAATTGGCTTTCAATTTTACACTTCCTAGTAGCACCGTCCAGATAATTTTCTGCTATAAGTTTCTGCTTTCTTCTTTCAAAGCAAATTTCTTTTGCCTTGGTCTGTCTCACACAAGCAGCACTGTGATAAGCCAGCATGTCAGTGTCTTCAAAACCTTTCTCTTGCCCCGCATGTTTCCAGCCAAGTACGATAATGTCTTATGTGGTTTGGGGCTAATATCATGCAAAGTCTTTGATTCAGGTTCTGTTGAGCTTGGCATGTTTTATTTCCATAGGGATTCCTTCTTCCTAGCTAGAGCCGGAGATCAAAGGCCCAATGCATATGTACCTTGTCCAAGGCTCTCTGCTTCACCTCTCCTAATCTTGTCAAAATATATGTATGAAAGTTGTCCATCACAGCACAGCTAGTAATCCAGGCAAGTCTAGAGAGATGTCAGACACATGGTCACATTTGGCACAGCTCAATGAGTGGGAGACCTCAATGAAATACCATATCACTTGCAATAATGCAGGTTGGGGTACAATGACACTGTTCGCATTGCAGTAGCATAAGTCTAGTCTGTTTAGCGCTGCATCTGTCCTTACTATCACTGGTTAGGGACACATGGAGCCGTTTAGCTATCCGCCTACGTAGAAATAGTGCAGTGTCAATTAGGGCCAGAGGAAGGAAGTGGTCACTGCTAAAACCAGAAGCAGAAGGAAGCCCAGGGGAGGTTTGGCCTGACTGCACTCATATTTATTAGACTTTTTTTTTCTCAAAATGTGTGGGACCACTTTTTTTTTTTTTATGCAGTTCAACTCACAATTTTTACTAGGTTTTCTGTCTCCGAGGAAGCTCCTGGAGAGGGTTAGTTGTTCAAATTCTATTAGGGGAAATTCTCTAGCACAACACAATATTCTTCCTCAACACAAACGTCTTCCTTGCTTACTTTCTTTCTTAAGCTCTGTCTCAAGTTTCCCATCTGCTCAGCGAGTGACAAAGGTAGAAAGCAGAGAAGGAGGGAAAGATGCGCCAAGAATGAAAGGATTGCAAAAGAGAAATACAATTAAGATGCTGCTTTGTGATTCATAGAAATATTTTTCACGCAAGCCTATAACAGGTCTGTGAGTAAAATGCCTCATATTGGGAAAATGGCTCTAAGTCATAGCTGGTTCTGGTAAGTCAAAATTCTGGTATCATGACAACACTACACAAAGCACACACATTCTCAAAACACGTGCACACACACACACACACACACACACACTCCTGAAACATACACACGTGCACCACACATGCGCACGCACAAGCATACCCAATTTGCTTCCTCCTTCCTCTGCCCACAGGAAGCCCATAAATATTAGTGTTGGACTCTGTATTAAGGGCCTGAGTCATGTTGAGCAAGTGGGCTCTCTTAAAACAAAAAAATAAAAAGGCTTTCAGTGTAAACACTCCCCACCCCACCCAACTCAGCTCCGCTAGTTCTGTTCTATACTAACAAGTCCTTATATAGCTTAGTTTCTTGGATGAGCACACTATTATGAGAGTGAAAGCAGGATGTCATGCCTGCAGGGATGAATTTAGGGCAGGGGAGTGGCTCACCTCTAATTTCTGTTGACTCAAGGCTTTCCCTGAGAATTGGGACTTGACAATAATGTGGTGTGTGGGCTTGATTTGTTTACTCCGGTTGGCGTTATTAATGCACTGTGGGTTTTTGGCTGGGACACATGAATGTTTGCAAAGGTTCCCACATAAAGTGGTGGAAATGATTTTGTTCGGCTAAAGCTTATCGCCTTTTACGGGGCCATTGCCCACAGAAATTCCTTATTAACCTTTGGTCTAACTGTTAGGCCTACATTTAGACAATTTTGAGATAATTTGAGATAATTCCCCTGTTGAATAAGCACAGACCTCCCATTCTATTCTATTTTTTGCCATGGTCGGTCATAAGCCATGTGCTAATGCATCTTATCGGTGTCTCATCTTAAGTGAGCCAGACTGTTTCTCGCTCACAAAAGCAAGCTGTGTAACATATTGAGTCCTCTACCTGCTTGACTGAGCTCGGCATGTAGCAAACAGGGGCCACCGGGCCATGAGGCTTTATAGGTTACATTTCTGTTTATTTAATATGTTTGAACAGCTCGCTCTCTGGGGATCCTCCACCCCACCATCGCTCACCCCACCATTGCTCACCCCGCCCCCATTCCTTGTGGAAGCGTTCCCAAGGCATGGGATCTGCCAACCTTGTGCCAGTTCCTGCACAAATACCAGAGCCCTCTCTACCTCTTACTCACACACACTCTTTCACACTCACTCTCATTTCCCTAGAGCAACCCAGTGGCTATGCTGTTTCACAGGATTTATTGTGTCTTCAAGCACTATTGGAATTATCGTATTTCAAGTTCAACAAACCCAATAAAGTGGCAATTACAATTTACCATTACAATTGAATTTTTTATGACACATTATTTGCTGAATTGTGACATTCTGGAGGCATGTCATGAGTGTCGTCTTATGATGCCCACAGACGTCTACATGAGAATTTATTAGAGATGCACTGTGTTAACTAATAGCTAGTAAACCAGACATTACATACATACCTGTAGCACAAATAGCTCCGTGTTGCTTGTTCCCGTTGAAAATTTTCACGCCACCATCAACCCCAGTGTTGCTACGAATACCAAATCTGCTCTGTTTAACATGCGTTCTCAACAAGAAAGCGATATGAGCAGCGTAATAACTGAACAGAACATTGATTTCAAGTGTACCTCATGTTTAATCAAGCGATTACATCACTCCAGCTATAAGGTCATCTGTGTCTGTTCAACATTGGTTGAATATCTTGCTCTGAAATGTAACCTCTGTTGTTTATCCTCGTATATTGTCAACAGTTGGCAGTGTTTATGTCTGAGCTGATCTGTCCTATGTACCCTTCCCTTCTACTGTTAGGTGATCTGAACATTCATGTTGACTCTAATCACTGCCCTTTTGCTGCTGAAGTAGGAGCACTTGAAGGTGATATTAAGCTCACATCTGCCCTCTTGTCTCCTGCCTTCCTTGTCCACAGGAAAACTGGCAGCATAAAGGTGCCCTGTGGTTGTGTCTGACTCAGCTAGTTCTGGTGCTTTTGGACTTCTAATACTGAAGACAACAGGGAGCCGCTAAGCCTGGTGGGTAAGTCAAGTCAAACTTTCTGTTAGCCGTTATTATGCACCATTTGGTATTTTCCCATGGTGGATAACATAGGCATGTGTAGCGATCAAATAACACTGTGGCTCTTGGCCAGTCATGTTTTCTCTGTTGTTGTCAGTCTATGATCTGCTATTCATTCTGAGAGCCTTGACTCTACATAATATTTGGAATAGGTTGCATTATACAAAGCATTAGTCATTCTTGCATAGAGACTGCAAGGCCATATTGTGTTTTGTGACGCCAGCCAAAAGCTGACTGTCAGTCTGTCAGGCATCTGTCCCTAGGCTGATGTAAGAGCTAGTCCTTTGCTCTGCCTCCCTGCCTGGCCCTCGATAAATCTAGTCACAGTAGAGCTAGAACAAAGCAGACAAATTTGTCGTCCCACTCAGCACCCTCACCCTGTTATCTTGGCTCTCGTGTGTGTGTGTGTGTGTGTGTGTGTGTGGCCAGACAATTCAACAGGAAGAGGATGGGACCTTGTTATGTGAGCAAGATGTGGGTCCAGTATTTGCCCTGGAAACTGTTTTGAAAACAAACAACAAATCTGAAACAGAAATTAATCTGTGAGTAAATGCACCACATTGAGTCAGAGCCTCCGACCATGTGGAGGTAGAGGTCAAGAACATGTCCAGACATGCTGATTGTTTTTTGTTTTTTTTACAAATTCCCAATGATACAATGATATGAGGTGTTCTGTGAGATTCTGAGTCTAATTTGTTGAAAGTTTGTTGGAGTGCTCATATTTGTTGATCAACTGATTAAGTGATGAGGAGTGATTCCTCTTTTTATTTACACACCATCTTCTATTGCTGGAGAGTGATTTCATCCTTTCTGACTACACAGCCTTAGTATTTCAGAATTGCAGCTTTACGTCATCTATAAAGGGCAGCAGTTATTTCTGGCCTTGGGTTTTGAATTGTGTTTTTTTTTTGGTACCTATGATTACCAACCCTGCTTTGACGACTGGGATTGCTGTTATCACTCTCAATCCTACTGCACCCGTTTAATGCCAACATAGTTGTCATTGCTCTTCTAGCTCACATTCACCATACAGTTCTCCCTTCCATTCTCATCTTGTCCTACTTTATCTGTTTAGTCCGTTGTTTGTTGTGGCTTGTGAACATAGTGTGCATGTTGCTACAAGAAGAGGGTTTCAGTGGTAGATGCCAGTTGGATTGTCTGTCTTTAGCTGCTGAAAGTCTTGAGCGTGTGCCATTGTATATATCATGAAATGATCTGTGATTGAACAACTTTGTATGAAAATCTGCCTTTCAGTTTATCATAGTGTTTAGGGCGGGATTTTCTAGACACGTTTCTTTCAGTTACCCAAAGAGTTTGGTGGTTGCCTTCTAAGGCCACACAAACATCTCCTTCTCAGGGCCAAATACATGAGTCAGATGCTTCTCACAAACTTCAACTCTGATTAGATTATGAGTGCGGATTTTCTGGATGCCAGCAGCATGTTCACAGTAAGCACCAAATCACTGCTGGAGTGCTAATTATTGAAAAGGAAAGTTCTGCTGCAAACATAGATAGGCAACACATAGCACAATAAAATGCACATGCAATAATGAATGAAAGGAAATATTTGTGATTATGAAGTGTCAAATGATGTCCTTGAAAAGGAATAAAAACTAGGTGCTGAAGTCATTCTTTTGATTGATTCACAGCTTGCTATTTTGACATGTTCTTATCCTTGGGGTTATTATTTCAGATTTCTTTACTGCAGTCAGACGAAACAATAATTAATCATATTTTTCACAGAATCAAACTGCAATACTTGGCCAGTGACTCAGCTTAAATAATTACATTATTATGGTAATGTGGCCCAAATATTCTGGTAATATGTATTGTGAGGTCTCAGGCGATTCCCGGGCCTAATTAACACCACAGCAAAATCCCACGTTTGTCTTTGGGTAGACTTTAAAACTGCTTGAATGTAATTTTCTTTGGCTGAACCCTGGCAAACCACCACACATCCCTCTGTGTCCACAGGCTCCTACTGATAGGCCCTCCCTCATCTAGTCTGACTGAGGATCAGGGGGATCTTTAGGGGGAGATGATTTGGGGGTGGTGGCGGTTGTTTTTTGACATAATTACCCCCTAAATACTGATTCGCCGATAGTGTGGTCATTAACTCGAATGTGCTCAGGAGGACCCAGGAATGTGGCATGCAAAAATCAAGCTGTCTCCTCCTTCTCCAACTTACTGTTGTCAGTACTTTGAATGTTCTACAAGCATCCTCAATTTATCAGTCAATCTGTATGGAAATGTAATATGGACAATCGTCATCGCCACTGAACATAACTCAGTTACTGTGGGTAACTGAGTTACTGAGCCCCAAAGCAATTTAGCTTTTCCAGATATTTCCAGATGACTAAATGAGTCTGGACCAATGAGGGTTGTTTGGCTTGAGACCCCGATAAAAGGAATTGCTTTGACCATATTGACCTTATGCTTAAAGGATATCTATCTATAATGAACACTTGAGTAGCATATTTTCAGCCGAACTACCAGATAAACAGCTAAAGAACTACCCCTTTATGTTCATGATTTGCTCATTTCATGATGCCAAAAGTATTTGGACAGATTAAGTTTTGATTTAAAAAGTAGTAGATGTTTTTAAATGATTCTTGTTATATAACTTCTAGAAGCTTTTCATCCATAAACCATTTTTGGAGGGTGCATAAGTCGGTGACAGAAATATGCCTTCGCTAACTGGCTCTGTTGTATTTAACAAGGCTCGTCATGTCAAACCAGTATATAACGCAGGAGTAACCCAAGCCATTTACATTTACGTTCGGTCCATTCTAACCAGTGTTAATGGAGGGGTCAGGTTTAGTAGAAAGGACTGGACCTGAACATGAAGCTTTGTTCAGGAGCATAAAAGAGCAATCCCTCATTAGAAATGTGTTGGAATTTAGAGTTTTTCACATGAGATAAAATAAATGGTGAAATTTTGACTTTCACATAGTCCATGGCTGAAACTGGCTTCATGGGTGTAATTTTTGTTTTCAAGGTGTTTCCTTTTGAAAACATAGGTTTTTGTGAACATACAGCTACCATTAATTTCTACTGGGAGAGTAGAATTTATTTTCTTGCTTTTACCCCACTTTGCTGCAGAGGCAAAATGTTGTGTTTTGGTTCCTGTGGGGTTTGTATGCACTCAAAAAGGGAGGATGTATTGACTTGCAGTACATATAGATCCATCAAGATTACACAGTGTTGACTCATGGAAGCTCTCCAAGTTACTTTTCTTATGGATTGTTATATTTTACCTCAGTGATTGCCCTTAATAAATAGATTAGTATCTGTCTCTGCCCCCAAGTTCCCCCTTCAACAATGCTCACTAAAAGTGTCCTTGCTATCTCTCTGCTGTGGTACATAATGTGAAGTTGTCCCATTAGGACCCCTATGATAAGGGTTAAATCAATAAGGCCATGGAAAGTATCCCATTCCAAGGAAATGTAGCATGGAAGCGGGAAAAGATAGACCTTGGATAGTGGTCTGTCCTTGAAGCACCGGCGTGTTGATCGAGGCATGGTCATGGCAGATCAATAAATGAGTGGGTACCTGGACCAACATGTATCCCCCTCGCACTCCTGCCCTTTCCCAATCTTTGACTTTCCCTTAAGGCCCACTAAGTGGGGCTGTGGAAACCAGCAGCTGTTGGGTTTCCCATCAAAGCACCTTGAAGAGTGAAAGTGAGTTATGCAAGGGGATGCACAGAGGTCTGAAACATCAATATCAAATGATCTATGGGTTGGCGCCCTGCACCACTTCTCCAAACGTTAGTTAGAGCGAGCCTCAGAGGGATAGCCAACCATACTCAGGTTCAGTGGACCCACCCATTTTTTTCAACACCACAATTTATTCACATGACTAAAAATTACACAAAATATTTGCTTTGTATCAGCAATGAATCAACTATGTGTTTTCAAGTATGACCTCGTAAAGGTTAGATTATAAGGAAAAACTGTAATCACTTTAACTCACCGCCAGTACATATTTATGTATAATAAATGTTCAGTAGATTCTCATTGGGCTGAGGGCCAGGAAGAAACTGCTATAGTCCAACTTTTAGTATCAATAAAGGTTATATTATGCTGGAAAAGTTAGCTAGAGCATTCTTCAACTTCATTGAACAAAAATATGGCAATGATCTATTGCCGACTTTTGTTGGAGTGTAGGCCAAACTAAGTTTGTGTTGTTTCCCTCTTTGTTAAATTAGCAATTTAGTTATGATGTCTTTGGGCCTAAATCACAAAAAAACACTGAGCAGATGTTTAAATAATTTCTTTGCTTTCTCTTTCCATCACATGCTGGTGGAACAAAGTGATAAAAGTTTGTCAGTTTGACTTTCTCAACTCGTCGTCTACGTCCAAAGCAGTCTCGGTGGATTTAGTTAGCCAGAATGGTTTAAGAGGAGTGGGTGGCAGTTTCCCCTGAATTCCACCAAGCTGTGACCCGTCCACTCTGCTCTGCCTGCTATAGTTATCCCAGGCCTGTTTCAACTTAGTTATGGCAGGAATGTACCATAGCATGAGAATGGGTCATCAGTCCTCATGGCCTGCCATGACTCTCCCCCAGCCCAGAGTCAAGACTGCAGATATATAGACATGCTTTCCCACACATGCAACCACCCGCCCATGCATCTCTGTAAAATGTTGATACATATCATGTAGAGTGTTCAACTTCAAGGCATGTTTTGAGGGAATATGAATCTTCTCTTCTGCAAGTTCAGTCAGATTTGTAAAGAAATTTATGCATGAATTTCTTGATGTAGGAAAAGTTTTTTTTTAACTTACAATCAGCTTTGGGTTTCTAGGGTTTCTCTAGGGTCTCACTGATTTATTTCATGTTATATAATATATATATTACAATTAGGCCTAAGTTTTTCATTCTAGATCCGTGCCTCGCACAGAATCCTGTACATATTACCTCTCTGAAATGCCACATTTCTAATTGTAATCACCAGGCAACAGCATCACTAATTGTGCAGCTCGTCAAATCTGCATGACATAAGATTGGTCAAAGGATTCACAATGCATTTTTCCTTGCTAAATGCCTAATTACAAAATATTGCATGGGGATGAATAAAATGGGGATATTTTATTCTTATGGATAGTCAGAAAATAGTCCATTGTTTTCTTTTTTACGGTGAATGTTGGAAATGCTTGAAGGGTTGGCTTATTAACCTTGTTAGTGCCTGTGTACAGTGCTTAATTTGTGCTGGGGCTAGCCGGGGCACAGCCCCGGCAAATGCCAAGAATCCGATTTTGCGCCCCGGCAAATGTCTTACTCAGAATCAGAGCCCCGGGCTCTAAATTGCGACAACAACGCGTATATTAAACTGGTATTAAACAACGTTATGTCCAGTGAACATTACAAGAGTAGGTGCACGAGGCCGCGAACCAATCAGAGCCTAATATGTAAATAGACGCGCACGCACACACACACACACACAGACAGACTGGAATCTTTAAAAAATATAAAAAAAATGTTTTATAAATATTAAATATTAAAAAATATTACAACGTCAATGTTTAGTTAGCTACTGATAGCAAGCCGAGGAAACAGATGCTGGCAGATGCTTGGGCGGGGGGGGCAGTGCTTAACTTAATTCTTGGGCGGGGGGGGGGGGGGGCAGTGCTTAATTTGTACTGTGTACAACTTAATTGTAGGTGCCCCAAAAGTTAGGCATTGCTTAAATCATCTGGGCCAACCTAGCTAAATGTTTGAGAGTGTGTTACTTTTAAGCCCATCTTTTAATCTTGTATGTATACAGTGAGTGTTTTTGAAGAGACTATATCTTTGAGTCTCACTGGCACTGTGCCACTTCTTATCAGCTGCTCTTATTCCAGAATCTGTTGCATTACACTTTGTTTGGGCAGTTATGACAGTTGAAGATGTAGTTTGATAAAGCAAAATATTTTGTGTTCAAAAATCATATTCTCTTGTGCTAAATGGCTGTTTTTTGTTCTGAAAACGAGGAGTAATTGGAGAAATGTACTTGTAACAATAATGATAATAACGTGATACTGATGTTGATCCCTGTTGGGAAATTGTGGTCAGTGGGGTCAGAGGACAAACCAAAAGACAATTTGAGCTATAGAACAGTGTTCCTGGAGCTGGTAGGGTTACAGAGTCTTGTTCAAGGACACTTCAGCAGGGCGGATGGTTGCTGACACAAGGTGCTCGAACCTGGTACCTTGAAGGCCAGTCTCTCTGACCACTAGGTCACCCTGCCAGCACAGATTATTTGATTATTTTCCATGAGTGTCATTGACTGACATTGACACTGTTGCTGTTAAACAACTTGACTGAAATTCACTATGATTAAGTCTATGATTAACATTTTATCCTGTTTTACAATGTCTGCCACTGTCCAATCAGCAGTGAAGGCCATTGTGCAGGGGGAAGTCCCTGACCTTTGAATAAAGATCTTGTTACTTCACATGGTGCCATGTAATCTGTGCTTCAGATTTGTCGGCCACAGTATAGACTAGTCTGCCCACAGACTTTCAACTTGATCTGCGCCAAGCCCGTTTGTCTGGCCACCTATTGTTTCACTGTTTAGTCAACCTTGTCATGCCTCCCTCTTCAAACAGGCTAAAGTTTCAGCTGTTCCAGCCCCTGCCCCCTGTGTGGTTTATGCTTTGAAGATGGAATGAGAAATGGGATTTCACGCTTTGCAGTTGATATTGGAGTGGAAATGGGAGATTTCTAAGAGAGGGGTCAGTGTTCTCTGATTGAGTAAGGCCCTCTGGCTGTCCTATCAAATGGCACTGAGCTCTCGCTTCATCACGTCAGTGCAATCACAGCTCTGTCTATGCAGTTACCTGACCACTAAATCTCAGTCCTCATGCATATTATGAACTTGATATACATGAAAACCTGGTTTCTAACCTGCTCAGAAAGTTTGCCATGGAAAGCGTCTAGAAACGCCAAAGATCCTGATGGAAACGTTTCTGTTTCCAATGTACACCTTTCATCAGATTTCCTCTAGCTACTAATGTAAACTTAATCAACAGACAGATTGGCAGGGGTGTTTCTGATACCTCTGTTTACACACACACACACACACACACACACACACACACACACACACACACACACACACACACACACTAATTTGTGATTGATGTCCCTCACTATTGGAGAGATGATGTGCAAAGCTGAAAAGGAAAGAGATCAAACTTTGCCATTCATCATCCTGTCAATGTTAAGTGTGGATTTTAACTGCTATTATAATCACTTTTTAAGTGCCATTAGAACATAAATAAATTCAATACATATTTGAGGCCACCAACTGCAGCCTTATCGACAGCCCCAGAGCACTCCAATTGAAGGATTACTGAAATCTTATTTTACTGGAAACATGGACGAATGAATATTATCAAAGGGGAGGGAGGCTTTAAGGGGCTCTGTAAAATTAAGTGTCTGTTATCATATGACCTGTGATCCTTCCCAGAACAGAACTGTTATGGGTTCTCAGAAAAAGGGGGGTGGTGATGTTGACATGGAAACTGCCTCCAGCGCTCCACAGGCTGCAGAGTTCTAATCCCTCTGTCACGATCTTATTAAGCCTTTTAAAATGTGAAAATCATCATAGCCATCCAGGGTGGATGTTGAGGAGAGGTGTCACTGAGGGAGACCAGTCCTCTCCATGGGTAATCCTGCCAAGTCCAGACCCCTCTCCGCCCGACCAGACCGTGTCCATTCCAACCTCTGTTGCATGTTTTCTCAGCTGTGTTTACATGCCAGCTCTCTGGAAGTTGAAGGGTGGAGTGAATGCTTTCCTCCGCACCAGAGCTCTGACATCTGTCATGACTTCACCTCATTCATTTTTCCTCTGACCTTTTAACTGAATGTCTTTACAGGCTAAATACCACTTTTAAGCTCATGTGCACATTAAAAACACATTTTAATGTTTGATCTAAAAAAAATAATGATGTTCTCTATTTGATTTCTCATCCAGTGCTTGCTGGTTACATACTGCTTAAAAATGTATTACAAATTGCCAGGTTAATTATTGAAAACATGATTCAATATCAATATCTTCTTGCTTTTCGAGTCTCAGGAAAAAATATAGTCATATTTCCTTTGAGTAATCCTCTAACTATGCACTGTATAACTAAGAACTGTCATTTTTTAGAAGAACAGACAGTTAAATAAAGGTTGTTTCCAAGAGATTGTGAGCAGAGCTGGTGCAGAAAGGGTATCACTTAACAGATAAAACCTGCATATCTATATTTTTGTTAAATTCATATTGAAAGGATATTTAAATGATGAAGATAAAACCTCTGTGGAATGGAAATGAGAAATATAATTCTCAATATATACTAATATTTGTTAGCTAGCTGATTAGGTCTAACTGAGTTAGTAGAGATGGGCATATGGTATTGCAGCATGACACGTGTCGCCTCAACAAAAAACTGGGGAAACCATTTGGAAGATCACTGTACTGCTTTGGATGTGTTTTAATTATTGTAAAGGTTGAAAATATTACATGAGCAAAGTTGGGATATTGAAAATAATTCTACCAAGACCTGAGTTTGGTGGAAACAGAAAGATTGAAAAAGGACTATATATATAGGGTATATTGTAAATGCTGATATCCCACATCCCATGCATACATATTTCCTCCATGCCACCCAATGCAAGCCAATCGGTCAGTTAGCAGGGAAGAGGAGCATCCATACTACATGCATTATTGAGGAGTATAAAAATGGAGTCTGCAAGCTAATGGGTAATCCTTCATCTGGGGTGCATGGCACATTTTCTCCCCTCAGTCTATGGGAGTCCACTCCCCCACCCCACACTCCCACTGTGTATTGATCATTAGAGCTCTAATTTGACCCATTTCATGTGGAATAAATGTGCAATCTGTATGCATGTAATGCAGCCAAGCAAGGCTCTGCAAATGTGAGGGCTGGGAGGAAAAGTTAATATGCTCTGACTCTTGGTCATCTTACCTTAAAGGGACAGTCAACCCAATGGAGATATTTGGTCATTTGTAATCTGTCCATTATGTTTAATCAGCAGAATATGCCGATAGTGCAAATAAGTGCAGAAGATTCCATAGAGTCTGGGTTTCAGGAGTCATAAAACCCTTAAAGGCTTTGTTCATTGACACCTATAGTCCCCATCACACCTACCTCACCTCCACTGGGAGGGAGGCAAAGTTGATCCTGGGAATTGACACATGACTTTGCCTAAAGAAAATGCAATACCTACATAAGATTGAATGTAACAGTGCCAAATCAATTTCTTCAGTTTTGGTGCTGGTGTATTTTTTTAATTTTTATTTTAAGCAAGTTCTCAGGTTTCCTAAAGACTAAACGCTATAGTTAAGCTGCTGTAATCAATCACTCACTGTTTGTTTTGGACCTGGCTGGACATGAAATTAATTTTGGAAAGAGTTTTTGTGGGGGGTGTAATGTAAAAATAAATTATGCATCAATATGATTATATTCCAGTATTCTCAGGGGTTCGCTCAAGGTTTTCTTTCTGTAGGGATGAATAGTAACAGACTGTTTTGGAGCAGCAGTGAGCAGCTGGTCTTTTTGAAAGGGTAATGGATTGTGTTCAATCAGACTTTGAATCTCAATTCAAAGAATTATCATTATTGAAATAATTCACTCAGCCATACTTTTAGATATTCATCCAATGTACTGCAACACATGGGAGCATTTTAATAAATGACAGGGTTGTTTTTGGCCATAGATTTACTAGTACAGTGTAAAGGATGCTAATGGAATGGAGTGTCTGATTAAGAACTGAGAAAAAAATATCCAAATTCCATTCACTGATCATAATTTCACCTTAACACTCAATTGAAGAACTCATATTTCTGTGTCATTTTTGCAAATGAGACAGACTTTTTTGGAAACATGAGCAACTCTAAGCCGAAACCAGAAACCAGGTGATGTCATCAAGATGTTAAAGCTAGAGCTGCTTCATAGAGGAATTAGGAGTGATGATTAAGGTGACTGGGAGAGTACCCAGGCTGCTTTATTGAGGATAACAGACAGTACATTATCTGGTGCAGTACATTGACCACTGCTGCATACCTACCATAGAATCAAGCTAATTTGGGTTTAAAACTCAACTCTCTTTGGGTCTGCAAAGTCACTGTCCCATTTAGTTCTGAACCTGAGCAAACTTACTACAATATTGTTAGTGCAGTTTACTCTCAAGAAATTGTAAGCATCTGTAAAATATTGAAGAATGAAAGCCTTCAAATGAAAAGTGTGAGTGTCATGTTTTTGCTGTGGGTCATGCTGACGGGCTTAAATGAATTGTCATCTCAAAGTGAATATCTGCAAGCAAAGCAATGCAGTAGTTGGAATACGAAATGTATTTTAAACCAATATCCGCTTGTGCCCACAAACCAGGAAGCAGGCTACACCACATGATCAGGTTTGATCAGCTGAAATGATCAGTTGAATGGTTGCCAAGTCGAAGAGTATATATGAGGAAGACTATGAGTAGTTGTTTTCCTCCCATGTCTCAAGGTAATAACTTCTTGCCAATGCCAATGGATAGTCTGTCCCTTTTCTTGGAAGCATTGTATGTCATCTCATGCCAAGAGGACCACAGAACCAGAACTGTCTTTAGATGCCAAATGGCCAAAATGAAATTAGATTTTTAGAGAGCTGGCAGAGAGGCAGGGGAAAATAGAGGAAACTATTTTAAGGGCGAAAAGTAGGACAGAGTTAAAAATTGACCAGAAATGTAATATCTCATTCACTGTCCCATCAAGGAGGCAAAATGGAACAGAGTGCAAAATAAAATGAATGCTATCCACTGTAGGCATTTGACGGCATGCTGATGCATTGCTGAAGAGTGCATATAATACTAAGAAAATGTAACCACACACTACCTGTACAGTCAAGATTAGATCAAGGATATGGAGATTTGAGTCTGCTTCCATTTGCACTCTTTGACATCCATTGTTGGCTGTGTGCCATTAAGGGACTAACCCCCACCCCCACCCCACCCGCCACCGCCTGGACGGTCAAAATGGAACATGTCGAGAAGTGCATACCTCAGGGATCGAAGGGGAAGCAGATGGTGGATCCCTCAGTAATGGAGAATATAACGAGATTGGAAAAATATCATTGTCAAAGACAGTGTCAGGTGTCAGGTGTGTGTGTGTGCGTGTGGTGGAGGGGTCTGAGATGGGAGTTGAAGCGTCTGCTCTGGGGAGACGGGGTGGGCCTCACTAGCTCGATATTTTGCTCATATGAACTTTCGAGGGCTGTTAAACTAAAATGGTGGTTCAGTTATTACCATTTGTTGAAGCCTCACTGCTCATGATGAGGTCATGAGTTTCTTGTGCATAGGACCAAAATGTTCAGTGGGGTCCAAGAGTCTGCTACCAAGAACTGTTTTGTTTCATTATTTATCCAAAACTAATAAAGAAATGTATTCAAATGATGTATAGAAGTCCTTTTTCAAAGTTAAAGCACTAACAGTAGCAACAATAGCACATAGACGACCATATTAATTTACTCAATATCTGGTATTAGTTGTTAAAAGACCAAAACAATTCACATATATGGTGTGACAACAATTTGAGAAAACGATGACATTTAGATATTTAGATACATTTCAATTTTTTAATTTTAAGTTCTAAAAATGTAGATTTGTATTAGTTCTAAATAATGTATTCCTGAATAAGAAGCATCAACTGAGTAAAAAAATGGTTTCAAAAAGATTTGTATTAGTTGTTGATAAATGACGCAAACAAATAGTCCTACTGAGTAAAATCTTTAATTACATTTAATTTCATTAAAGTTTTCGATAAATGATGGTAGTGGACTCAGATTTTTGGACCCCACTGGGGCGGAGAATGAGATTAATGAGAGACTATGAGACTTTAAAAACAAAACAGAATGAAAACCAGTCTTTATAGAATTTCTTTTTATGTTTTCAAGGCACAGACCGTAGGCGAGGAGGAAAGGATGGCAGTCACGCATAACATTACCTCAAAGACGAATATGTGGGGATCTCTACAACAGAATCAAAAACAATGAGCATAGCCAATAATCATTGTTATGGTTCTGCTAGAGATTGGATTTGTGATCAAAGGATACAAATCTGTTCTAGGAGCATTAGTTACACTTCTGCGCACTACCTGATAACATCTCACATGGCATTCAGCTCGGTGACAAACTAAACCAGAGATAATTATGCAGCGTGATATTTAGGTTTGTCGATAAAGTTTGAAGGCCACAGTAGCCACAGTGGGTCTGCAGTTGTATCAGGAGGCATGAGATTAGCCAGTTAACCCTTTAACACTACAGTGAGCTGGTGCTGACCACTCAGCCCGACTGGCCCAAAATGTTATAACTCACATATCTTGAAAACTGATTAATAGCTATAAAAACATACATAAAAAACTGTAATGTACCATGTATGAGTCAGATTTCTTGCCACAGGCCAACTGCACAATGTTGGTCTCGTGTACGGTGTCCCTAATAGGACATCCTCAGACCTCAGAGTAAACAGCATCGTTCCTCGGACTAAACGTTAGGAGACCTGAGGCCGTTTGGTCTGATGCCGTTTGGTAGGAGACCTGATGCCGTTTGGTCTGATGCCGTTTGGTAGGAGACCTGAGACTTGACAACTTTTGGCCAGCAACTGAAGGATTTTAGTCTGAGGAACGATGCCGTTTACTGTGAGACAAGAGAACTGACAACGTTTAGTCCGAGGAACGATGCCGTTTACTCTGAGGTCTGAGGATGTCCTATTATGGACACCGTACTCGTGTCAACTGACAAACTGAACAGCTTTAAGCTCATCATGGCATTTGAAAGGGTAAAATTCAAGGCAGGCCCAGAACTACATTGTTATCAATCCCAAACCCTGTCAGGTTGTAACGTGATATGGCCCCTAAAGCCTTCATCGCCTCATCCATGGTTCTGGCTGTGTAGCGGCGTCCTGTAGCTGCATGTCTCTCACAAGCTCAGCTGTTGATGGAATGTCAGGCTGGTAGAGTTGAAACAGCATAGATGTGTGAGCACCAGAGTATGCCGCGGCAGGCCACAGTAAAGCAACCAAGCATTCACCTAGCAAGGATTTTAACAGGTTTCATAGTGCAGAATTTGCACTGTTGGTTGGTTTGAATGGTTTGAAAGTTTAGCCAACATTTTGCAATACAATCTTGAGGTAAAATTTTACATTACATTACAAACATTACTTTTATAATGTAATATTTTATAATGTGTTGTAATGTGTGATACTGAATCCATCATGTGGTTGTGCAGTAAACTAGAATTGAACCTTAACACTTTTCCTTTCATCTTGCCAGGAACCACTGTGGCTTTTACACCATCTTTCCGGAAAGGAATATTATATTAGCGTGGACTGGTGAGTTTCTCATCCTCTTATAATTGCTGTCAGTGTGCTTTTCGAGTTGTTGAAACTAATGAGGGGACATTCAAAAGAGCAGAATTTGTTGGATTTTCCTAATAAGATTGTCTTACTATTTGACAGACCTGAAGCAAACTCGTTAAAATACCTGGCAGCAACTTGCTTACCAAGCTCCTCTTCAGCAAGCCCCATTATCCACTATTCTTTTAGACCATATAGGCTACTTCTCAAATTCATAATCCTGCTTTCATGGTGATCCACATCGGAGCTACCAGCGACTTTCCTCATTATTTGGCACCCAGTGAATATTATGAATTCTACTTCAATGAGCTAATTTGGGCCTAACGTCCTATAAATAGAATTGAGTGACATGAGGCTGTAAAATGCAGTGAGGATTGCCTTCGCTCACTGTTCTAATGACTTCATTTCTATGCATTTGGAGCAGCACTGATGTGTGATGACTCGGAGCCATCACATCTATAGCACTCATCATGACGGTCAAGGTACTCTGCTTGAAGACAGTCATATGGCTTTTTTTTTAATGAGTATTTAGAAAGTGACATGGTGACATTGCCATGCAGGCTTACTGGTTTCCCCCTTACCTGTAACTCTCCCTCCCTCTTATAGGATAGATGTACAATAGTATTTGAATGTCAAAGGTGGACTCAACTTGACATCCTACCTGGAATATAAGGCAGTGGCAGAGGTGTTTGAAAACACATCCACTCTTTCTCTTCCAACCTTCTCTCTCTCTCTCTCTCTCTCTCTCTCTCTCTCTCTCTCGCTCTGTCTGGATAGAGGGCCCTTCACAGGTTATTATCTTATATTTTGTCTAAGCAGGCCCCTCTGAGACCTGCTGCAATTAGACAGGAGCAGGCAGCCAACATGAGGAGTCTGTGCACATTGCATACCACATATTGTATTTGACAATCATGGCCCTCTCTTCTTCTCTTTCCCGTCATCCCTCCCCCTTCCTCTGTTCACCTCTCTCCCTATCTTGGAACAGTTGTTCGTAAGAAATGTCTGTCTTTGCTTTGGGTATTCATTTCTCTCTAGAATGTGCCTTTGTCATCCAAGTTGATCCAGAGAGGATATTAAATTACAATGAATGCAGCGCCAGACACTTCTTTGAAATGTTTATCGCTTGTAAAGAAACCGAGTCCTCAACAAATTGACTAAATCGAGAAATTCTCTGGACCAAGAGAAGTAGAGAATCTGGGCAAGATCATGACTTTTATGTCTTCTCATAATGACAATTGTATAGGGAGGAAGAGTCATAGGTTCGCACCACCAGGAGGGTGTATTCCAGCTGCGAGCTGGGGATTGAAAAAATTGATGATATTGCAGCTACTGTGCCCACCAACACTGCTGAAGTGCCCTTGAGCAAGACACTTAACCCCAAAACTGTTCCAGGTGCTCCAGCTGTATCTGGTCGGGAAGCTTCTGGGAATATGACTACAAACTATCACTTCAATAATCCTTTACAGCTGTTTTCACTGTGAAAAGCTGCTGCTGTCAATGGGCTACAGGTGTGATCAATCTTGATAATTTGATACACTAGTGCTCCTCCTGTGGCCAGAGGTGGCAGGAGGGCTCCACTGAGCACACCAAAGTGGTTCCCAAGGCAACCGTTGCTAAGAGCTCCCGCTGTATAGAAGCTTTGCAGTTGCGTCACAAATCCCCTAGCAACCAATCAACCTGAGATATTTCTGAAACGGATAGTTGTGGTGTGGGTGTACATTCATTTAGTAATGTTATAAGTAAAAGTGAATAGTCCGATAATGTTGCTTTATTTCCAAATTGAATTTACTGTGATGTAGGAAAATGTCTTTTCTTTAGCCCTAGTCTACTCCACTACTGATTGTAGTTTCAGAGTCAGCTCAGTCAACCAATGTTAATGTTAACATGCAACTACTAGCCACTACTTACGCTAGCTTCTACTAGATTGCAGTAGTGCAAATTATGTTTAAAACAAGACAGTGATGGTTAGCTGAACAGCTACTATGATTTGCTAGCTAACAAGCTGGCATTATCTAAATACAATCAATCAGACAATCAGTGGCGAAATGATAAATTTCCAGTGAAAAACAGCACAGAAATTAACTATGTGCATTGACTTGAATTTAACAACCAAATTGTACATTTAGAAATGCAATCAGCAGTTTAGAGCCACTGTTGCCCAAGAGCTGAGGACCTGGCCAGAGGGTGTGTTATGTCTGCTGAAAGCCGTCTATTGGTGCATCTCTACTGTGTACAAATAAAACACATGACTGAATTGATGCTATTCTAACTGTAGTCATTTTATTTTTAGACTCCAGTGCCATGCAGCTGGATATTCAGTGGCACACTCTGGTAGATAGGACACTATCAGTCATGCACTAAACGACTAACCTGTCACACTTTGTCTATGGGAACTTTTTTATTCATGTTTGTCAAATTCTAGGGATCCCCAAAGGAGATCCTTTCACTTGCCCTCCTCCAAAGTGCAGGGTTAATTACAGAGCTGCGCCCCTAGGGATGATAGGGATTTACTGTCTTGCTTAATGTCACTTCAGCAGGGTGGCTGCTTGCTGTCACAGGGATTGAAACTGAGCCTTCTGGTTGAAGTACGGTCTGCCTGATCATTACACCACACTGCTGCCCAAGATTTGCCCATTTGCCCAAGATGCCCATTCATGAAACTTTAGATTGTGATATTCGATGCGATTTAGTGAGAATTGCATACTGTAGGCGGGGAGACAACCGTAGGGAGAGTGAAAACTGGGGTAAACTATTTCTCATACCCCACTTTTGGAAACCACTGTCATAGGGCAACTGTGGCCGTGTGCAGCCCTTCACATTTGAGCATGCTTGAGCTGTGACTCAGTATTTTATGGTTACGGACTGATATTACTCAATTTCATCACCCTCACCACTTTATGTTCTCTACTGGGGCTAGGCTATCAAATATCCTTCTCTCCTGAATATTTTACGACATGATGCCTTCCTCTTGCTCAGTAACTGTAACTGTAGCTCTATAATGCTAGCCTTTGCTCTTAAAGTAGGCGGGGAAATATAGAAATATTAATATTAAAGCATTGCTCTGCTCTGGAGGAGTGAAATCACAGTGGCTTGTCTAGAGTTAAATTACCTTGTGAATTGTGCACAATGGTGATATATGATAAGCGTGATGTAATATAATATCACTCTTTGGTTTCGTAGAAGAAAAATGAGTCATGCTCCCCATATGTATCTCATCAGAGGACACTTCCTCGTGAGAGCTGAATGAAATGTGAATGAAATGTTGAATTGGCATTGAATTAAACAATTGAAATAAAGAAGCAATTGAGACTACCACAAGTCTATAACATGCCACTCAATTTAAGAATTCATATACGTTATTTCTACAGTCTAGGACAATCCAATTCATATTTAATAGCATTAACAACTCTCCCAAAGCTTTTGAAGTAAGACTCAAACCTGTGATAGCAAGATGTAAAATCTGAAGCTCCTCCATAGACGATGAAGGATCTTCAAGCATGCTAGAATTAAGACTGTTGTTCTCGTGCTCTTGTTCTTTTCTTCATTTCTTTCCAAAGCAATTACTTTTTTGTCCTTCTTGGGTCACTGCCTTTTAGAAGCTCATTTAACACTGCAAACTCATCTGATTATAAAAAGGTCAGTCACATCTTATCATTTCATATATAACTGGAAAAAGGTCATTTTAGACAAAAGGTGGCATTGAGATTTCATCACGTACAGTAATGAATGTGTATGCTTTACTTTCTGATGAGGTTTGTAATGGAACCAGACAGATGCTCTTTGTATATGCAAGGAGGTTGTTTTCATGCCTCCATATCACTGTAGGCAGTTGGCATGAGTTATATTTGGAGGTGGATATAAGAGGACAGCTATACACAGAATGAGACTGATGTTGTGACTTTGCTGTGTGTTGTCTTTTGACATCTGGAAAATGGTCTTCATGATTGGTGTGTAGAGCACTTGGAGAAATAAATGCACTAAAATAAAATGCATTTGATTCAGACCAACCAAACAGCTGTGCCACATCCTCCCAGTCTCCCCAACAGGTACTGACAACCTCTAATGTTGTATGCCCACAATCCATCCCAATCTGCTGGTGCCCTTGAGCAACTGGAACTGCTCGTTGGCCAACAGTACAAGAAGTTGTTGTACTGGGCAGCTGCAAGATGTGAATCTTTGTAACAATTTGATTGTGAAGCATGCCAGTGCTGAGCATACAAGCTCATTCAACCTTTCCTTGATAAATGAATGTTTGGAATAGTTTTACTGGAGTCTCCTGAAGTGAAGTAAAATAATATAGTACACTAAACAATCTCGAGGTATCCTTAGATAATCGATCAGGAATCGGTAAATTCCTGATTTTGACCCTCTGCAGTTTACTATGAGGTCATGTTGTGTTTCAAGGCAATTTGAGACTTCCCCCATAATAACTGTTCTGTGAAGAGTAGCAGCATGACTCAGAGGGATGAACTTTGCACTTATGTGTATTCAGCATTCTACAATGCTAAAGTCAGGTGTCTTCAAAGGTTTGTGCCATCTCTTCCAGGAAACCAAAGCGCTGAAACAGTGCTCAAACACACCCCTTAAACCGTGTACAGATACTATCTCGTCCCTCTTGACTGTGATAGAATCACTTTCTTCCAAATGTCACTCAAACACTGCTCTAAAATCGTATCTGAGAAAACATTACATCATCCCTCTAGTTTTACCAATAGACCATCCACTGAGTGAACTGCATCTGTCACTTTGTAATGCTGATGTTATGTGGATGCTAACTGGTTGGGGTGTCACCAACCTTTTAACATGTAGAATAGGATATTGGCTAGCACATGCTCAACCACTGACAGGATATAGACCCTAGCATACAACACACTTAATCCCTGTTTCTCCACATAGACCTATCAAGGGCCAACTGGTGCTGTCCTATATAGCTGAATTCTCAGAGCACAACTCTGCCAGGTTAGAGGTTCAATTCCCACTGGGGTCACTCATGCTAAAAATGTATGGTAGTGTAAGGTGCTTTGAATGAAAGTGTCCATCAAATAGCATATGTGAATGCAACTGGGTCAGGGTGCAGTGACAGCAATATGTTGAATTTGCCAAGTTTCTTATATGGGTATGGTTCTGTATAGTAGCAGCACATAGGTCCATTCAACAAGGGGAATGTGACAGTGGCCAGAGAAGACGATTCCCACACGTGAAGGCTCGACCTGACCCTGGCTCACTAACACATTGGCTAATTTCCAGTGCTCATCTGCCTCCTAGCCTTGTCTCAATAGTTACACCACACTTTCTTCTGGACTAAGAGAAAGCATAGAAATGTGTTCTAGTATTTTGCAGTAGCAAGAAATGGATATATAGTAATCTTCCCATCTGATTAGATTTCAATTATTGTTTCAGTGTAGCTGTACCCTAAAATAATCTGTCCAAATTGACATGTGTGGGTGTTGGCATTGTTTTTGCTGGCTTTTCACTGTGGGATAGATTTGAAAAAAGTTAAGACATGAAACCAGATAGCCTTACACAGTGATGTACCTTGGTCATTACCCCTCACAAATGACACTGCTCTTTGAGTTTTGGCAGGGCAACTTCAGTGGACCATAAAAGCAGCCAGCTGCATTTTGCCGCCAATTTTATCTTCAGTGCCAGACAATCAGTCAGGGTGGTGAGCTGTGGTTATATATTGGAAAGTCAATTATCAGGATGAAATCTGCTCTCTGGATGTAATTGTCACACCAGGGGATTAATAGTCTTACAATGTTGGCTCAGTGGCTCAAGCTTGTCACCTGGCAATGTCCTTGCAACCACCCTCACCCCAACCTCCATAATAACCCACTAGGCAATAGCATATCAGGATCTTTAACATTTACATTACATTTGAGGTATTTAGCTGTTGCACTGACCCAGTGTGACTTACAGTGATTGAGCAGGTTTTGCTCATAGACATTTCCACAGGACACACTATTGTTGAGGGACACACATTGGCTGTTGCAGGGATCAAACCTGTGATGTTTCCATTTCTTGGATATTTCATGTAGCCATCTTCCTCAACTCTTTTTTGTATTGCCTCTTTCAACTTATTTCATTCGGTCTTCAGTTTGATTGTTTCATGAATATGAGCGTGCTAATGGCTTCCCCTTAGTCATAGATGTCAGCTGCTTCAAAGGACATAATAGTTCTGACGGTGCAGAAATCTAGCAGATAACTTTGCTCTCATAAAAGCAGCAGCAGAATTTGATTTTCCGTAGAATAGTGCCGACTGTTCCTCATTTCCGCCAGTATTAGTTACAGCACCCGGAGATACTGTAGCGCTGCATATGCAGGACAAAAACAATACAGCTCTTTCCCATTATCGGTTTCAGTTACCCGCCTCCCTGAGCTCAACACACTGAAGCAGAAGCCCTTTCACACGCTTTGATCCTGTTAATAATTATTTGCTGTGAGGCTGAAGAAAGGGGGCAGATTGAAAAGGCACTGAATGCTTTTCACTGATAGCGACTTTGAGAGTCAGGGAGAGAGTAAGTCGTGGAATGGCTTGTGGGTTGGGAATTTCAACACTCCTGCACTCTCCTTTCCAGATATTTCCAATGAATAAGGAAAGCACAGACTGGTCTCATGGCTCTATCTGAAACTCTCAGTACCTGCCAAAGGCCTACACTTCTTAAGATGAAGAATAGTTGAATTTGAGACCCCTTCCTTTCCCCTTTTTTTGTTTAAACAATTGAGAGACTAGAATGCATCACACAGTCCAAAGTATTTATTTTCTTGGAATGACTACTTTTTGTTGACTCATAAGTGGCCTTACCTTACCTCGTCCCTGCCGTCCTCTGCTGTTGGACAGAGAATGTGTCCTTCCTGTACTGGCTCCTCATCCACAATGGCTCTGGATGGGCTCAGAACAGGACTGGTGTCCCCATCCCCGCTGGTCTGCTGGCAAGGCTGAAAAACAAAAGCATTGGCGAGGGGCTGGAGCAAGCCAAGGAGCTCAACTGCTTCTTCATCCCCTTCTCTCCACTGGGGTTGGAGATGGATTGCCAGGACATTCTGCCATTTCTCCACAGATGCTGCAGCTTATACTAGTCCGTTGTAATGTCACGCTTACTGGAAGCGTGATCAGAAAGCCATAAGTTCCACATCCTTACGCTGATAACGAGGAATTCTTGGATGCTGGAATTGCTCTGGAAAATGTGTATAGAGACCCGAGAGGAATAACAAAAAGCACTGCTATCACTCATAACCAGGCATTTAGAGCTGTTTTTTTCAGAATGCTGTTAGACACGGCGGGCACCCCACAGGACCTCCTAACCCCCTCAGCAGTCATGATTGACAGGACTATAATGCAGTAGGAAACTGCAATCTATAACAGCACCCCACACCTCATCAGTTGGTGAAACTCTTGAATTTTCACAGAGTTGGGATACGTGACCTGGATCCACCGATCCCATTAAATCATGACTCAGGAATGTAAGATTTGACAGAAATACAAGGCCAGTGATTATTTTCTTTCTTTTCCCGTCTCTCTCTCTCTCTCTCTCTCTCTCTCTCTCTCTCTCTCTCCGTCTCATTTCATGAGTCATTGATAATCTACCTATGCGTGTACTTTAATAATGTCATTAAAATTGACTGATATGAAGCCAGTGCTCACTGAAAAAAAGACTGTCAGTGAGATTCTGACTGAAACACCTTTGAGAAAGAAGAATGATGCAGAGCTCGTATCCCTCACTCACTTTGTCACTGTGGACACAAGATTTAAAAGGAAGTCTTTATGATTACAAATCTTCCGTTACTTGAGTCGTCCCACCTGCAGGTAGGGCAGCTGCCAGTGAAGGACAGAGGGATGGATGGTCCTTTCATATTTACTGTCACTCCGTGTTGGGAAAATGGAAATGGGGGTGAGTGATTGTCTTAGTCTCCCAGATAAACAGAGAGATAGATGAGAATGAAGAAGCAGTAGATCTGCCAGCTTTTGTATGAAGACTGTGATGAAAAGCAGCTGTTTGGATGAGGATTCAGTGTGTGTGTGTGTGTGTGTGTGTGTGTGTGTGTGTGTGTGTGTGTGTGTGTGTGTGTGTGTGTGTGTGTGTGTGTGTGTGTGTGTGTGTGTGTGTGTGTGTGTGTGTGTGTGTGTGTGTGTGTGTGTGTGTGTGTGTGTGTGTGTGTGTGTGTGTCTCACGGTGTGCAGACATATCCCAGTGGTATTTATACAAAGAGTAGCACCTCTCGTATAAACACATGGTTATATAGCTCACATACACAGATGAAAGGCAGTAAACCAAAATGGCAGGTTGGCCATACATAGTGTTGTCTAACCACAGGCATTTTTCTCGGAAGCCATCTGACATTAAGTGTGGTCGCAGACGGTTTGTAACAGCTGACTCAAAACTCACAGGCAAACCCTGTTGACATGAAAACAAGTCTCAGGGTGAAAATTGTTCCGAATTGTTCCAGCGTCTCATCATTAGGTTGTTATTGCTTTGTGTTCTTTGCATTGTAATACACCAGAGAGGTATGTATACCATGGTAACCTCCAGTAAGAATTGCTGTTTTGGACCATTCCAAGTTCAGGACATTAACAAGATGGCAATGTGTATGTTAAGACAACTCTCACGCTCATGGCAAACAGTGTTTTCCTTATAATGAACATTATCTTGAATCTGTAAGCCCAAGTCTACACGAGGAGCCTAACCCATTTGATCATCTGCGTAGGATCCACCATTTGACCTTGGGCACAGCACAATATATTCCATTATTACAGTCTCCCTCAGTCACATGGAGCGATCAGATCAGTAGCATTTTCACGGAGCTATGCTTTAGCTGATCCCCGAGACAGAGGAGCATCAGTGACTACAAAGCCCCCCGTGTTATTTTAATCCATCTCAGAGGATTCAGCTATCTCTGCCATTTTGTGAGGGCATGCGGATGGCTAATTACTGGCAACCCCCTGCCTCAACCCCCACCTCGCTTTCATCCTCCTCTTTCCCCCTCGTCCTCAACTTTATCCTTCTCCTTCGTCTTCCCCATTCTCTACGCCATCCCTCCAGAGAGTGGCTTTGGGAACTCTGGGTCTAAGAAATGGCACGGCTTTAGTTTGCCTTTGCCTAGTTCACCTTCTATTTATTCGCCTCTGTTCTTTTGTATTTTGCAGAGTTCATTCATCACATGGTTAATTACCTGCCTTACTGTACATTTTGCATTGATAATGTCAGGCGCATCGTAATCCCTTGTAAAAAGACATACAGTTGATGCAGTGGTCTTACTATTTATAGAGCCATTCTCCATTTGTTCACTTTCTGCCTACCAGCCTTGCCTCTCTCTTTACAGCCAATGCCCTTGTGGGTCCTTGGACATACTTCGACCCTATTGCACTGTTTTCACTCTGAACCTGGCCCCTGGCCCCTCAATGTGGAAGGCATATGGCCCAGATGTCAGCACAGATGATTGGGCCACACAGGCCTCTAAACATCATCTGCCAACTGCACTGACATCTGCATGCATGCTACCTTTGTGGTCAATAGGAAATTGCCCCTTTAAACTAATTTTGCTATTTTACCACTAAGACTAAACACTGGAAAAAGCTGGTAGTCATCAAGTGTCTCACTCTTCATCCCCAGAAATGCCATATAAATGCTAAGAAGCTTTCTTCGAAAATTCCTTGGATTTGTTTTGGTTGTAAAACAGTCACTTAAAGTTCCCAGCTCATTTTGACAAATGTCTTGCAAGTCTAGCGTGTCAAGAGTGAGTAACTAGGGAGGCAACTATGGAAACTTTGCATGTTAGCTGTGGAAATTCTGATGGCTTTGTTTTAGTTGGGCTGTGCAAACAGGCTATCTCATGAAATGCAGACATGTTGAGTCCGTGAGGACCGTTGGCCATATCAAAGATACTGCATCTGCTTAAAGAGTTTGATTTGGCTTGGCATGCTATCGTTTGCCTTGTCAACCACATGTCACTCACACATGGAAGGATTGAGGTGCTTGAGACTTTAGTTTTCAGAAAACCAATAGCCTGCAAATCTGTATCCTCAATGAGAATTTGGCCGATTTGGTCTGTTGTCTTGAAAGTCAGGAAAAAGATTGACCAATATCTCGCACTGTAATATATCAGATGCTGTGAAGTGATGAACACAACATAGAGTACATTTACATGCACATCAATACCAATACCAATTACTGTGATAATAATTACTGGTTATTTACTGGTTCAAAGTGATTTTTTTAATAACCCGGTTTACATGGATTCATTTAATAATCAGTCTGCTGCTCGCCACTCTACTGCACTGCACCTTGTTTTTGCTTTGTAAATTCAACATCCGTGTTATTGCATCTGGTGACTGACATGCGCAGTTTGAAAAAGCCGAATCTGATCATGACCTCCCCCCGATTAAGATGCATAGGCTCATCTGATAATCACAATATCAGCACAGCTGCCACAAAATAAAAAGTAGAAATAGATCTAAATCAACCTCTAACACTAAGAGCCTGGGATGCCCTACCACTACAAATAAAGTTCTGGGCTAAGGGAAACACCGGGATACCAGTATACATCCATACCATTGATTATTTCCCTTGCTGTGAAAGCAAAAAGGAAAAACTCTCATCCATAGTTCATGTTCTCTTTCTGCATATTTGGCAGACGTGTGGCAGAGCTTTTGGATTGTATGCATGCACCTTATGAGTGATCTTTTATGGCTGCCACTTGCATGAGTTGAATGAATGCATTGATGTATAATAGATGCTTTGGTTGATTGGCATGAACTGTACAGTACAGTGAGCTGTCACATACCATAGTTGCTCCACTTACACCACATGAAGGTTCTTGGAAGAAGCTTATATTTAATAAGGCATGCTACCCTACGTTGCCAAAGAGGAACTGAATTAATAATCAGTTTTCTTGACCTAGAAGTTAAGTTCCTAATAAAAGTATCTATTGATGATGTACATAAGTGGTTTGTGAAGTTGTGAAGAAATAGACACGTAGAAGAGGATAAGGCAGATATATATATTTTTTTACCTTGAATAACTTCTGCCCTCTGGGTGGAAGTTCTGGGTTTCTGTGTGGGATTAAGTGATGGAGTGCTAACCTAGATACAGCAATGTGGTCAAGAAGCAGTGAATCTGAACCAGAGCCAGTATCAGAACAGAGTTTCATTCAGAAATGTCAAAAACATGACACCTACTCTTACAAAATGATTGCTGGTATGAAAGTAGAAGTCACTATGGAATACTATTGAAGTTCTTCGCTATCTTATGGTCTTTCTTTATAAAATTGTATTATTTCAGTCATTTCTAATTGCTGTCTGAAGGTTTTGTGAGCATTCTGGCTCTTTTTACAGCTCCAGCCCAGCTAGAGTGGTGTGTGTACTAGGCATTGAGGTATACTTTCCAGCTAAACAATGAACGCTCCGGGGTAGACAAAATAAACAAGCCCATAAGGATTTACATGTTGTTATCTCAGTTGTGCCAGTGATTCTGAGAATACGTGTTAGCTCATCCTGGGCCATTAGGAAGTGGTTTTTCAGGTTGCTATATGGTGAGTTACATTTTTCTTTTTCTTCTTTTTTTCCACTGGATGGATTTATTGACTTTTACCTAGACCTACAGCCATGGGGTGTAATTGTAGGGATTCACAACTGGCAAATTCCCAGTACAACCAAAGTCCTCTACTTCTGGCCACTGGGTAGCTCCGCTGGTTAATGCCTTGCACTTTCACAGTAGTTGTCCAGGGAAGGGAGAGCATGTACTTTGGCTAGATTGTGGACACAAGCTCACTTTACAAACCATTAGGGTACTGTAACTTCTAGTAAGTTTGCACTAAGCAGACAGCAGCTCCACTGTGCTCCAGACCATCTCTATGGGTGGTTGACAGCTGCCAGGCTGTGGCCCTCACTACAAAATGCATCATTACGAGGCATCATGAAACTGATACTTCTCCCTGGGAATTCAGTCCTGCTCAGAGCATTCGACTCCGACTCATCCTCTCACTTCTTTTCTCCCCTTTTATTTTCTCGCTGTTCACCACGAGGAGCCTGTAATGGGCTTTGTTGTCGTGACTGTGTTATTGATGTGCTGGTTAGGGGAGCTGGTCACACACGGGGACTGAACATGGACCACCGCCGCTAAAGAGAGGGGAAAGGCCAAGTCTATTACTTTCTCTCTCTCTCTCTCTCTCTCTCTCTGTCTCCCCCCTTCTCTCTTTTCCCTTTAGGCTTTTCTCTTTCTCTCTCTCTCTCTGTCTCTTCTTTTAGCGTTGAGAAGTCAAGTGTATTATATTATTATTATATAATATATATATTATATTAATATAATATATTCAAATAATATATTATATTGTCTTTTCATTCATCTCTGTTCCCCATAAGGTTGTGGCTTCCTCACTATCTACCACTCTGCCACTTGTTCCCTCCCTCCCTACTCCTGTAGCACTCAAGCTCTTCCTCCCTCCCCCCCTGTATCTCATTCATGTGCCAGCTCCGTCCTGAATACGTTTGTCATGTGGCTCTGTCACCTACTCGTTTGCCTGGCCACCGATCGGATGCATGCTACTGCTTCGTAAGTAGTTAGCCACGCTTCTTTTTTCTTTTTTTAACCCCTCTCCCCCTCCTCCTCCTCCTGCTCCTTCAACTGTTGCAGGCTGCTCAGTATGGCAGAGTCTTCGTAGCATACTGACAGGCTCAGAAACACAGATGGACAGCATCATCGGACAGATAGGAATGAGATACACAGACCAAAGGGCGGTTATAGTGGATATATAGAAAAGAAGAACTGAGAAGCACGGGGGAGGGAATGACAGACCTGGCTATGTATCATCATCAGCTCCCGTCTGGATCCTCAGGTGTGTGGCGAGGGGACTTTCGGCACCGACCGGTGCCCTCTAATTAAGCAGGATGTGTGGCTTTGGACAGGCTGGCTCTCATGTTAACGAGAGCCTTGTTTACGTTGGAGAAGCTGCGGCTCTGTTAGTCACAATCATGTGTCTCAGTGTTGGGGTGAGGGGTGGGATGGTGTCATCTCACAAAAACGCACCTCTCTCTAATCTGACACAGTGTTATTCGACTGTAACTTTGCCATTGCGAGAGAATTGATGTTTGGGAGTTTTTCCTACTCTTTGGTCTTATCCTTTCAGCCTATATTGTAGACACACGTGCTTCTGTTGCTCCTGCTTATACAAATTTAGATATTGAATTTGTGCTGAAGCAGTTTGCTCTCCTTCAAGAAATGAGTTTAATCGTCTTAAAGGGACTATTGTTTACTCCCTGACACTCTCTTGAATGCAATTGTTGAGTCTGCATGGAAATTCCTGCTATAATAAAATTATTTCTTACAGGATTTTAACTGTCTGTAATAATAGAACCTGAGAGAGAAAGAGAGAAGAAATGCTCACTATTGGGGAGGGGACTTTTTTTTCTTTGCATTTGCTTGGTCTAACTTCCTTTTGAAGTACACACTCAGCAGTGTTTGGAGTACAGTCAAGTTAATATAACTTGATTTGTGGTTTATCTGTCCATATTGTTGCTTTGTCTATATTGGATGCCCCCCCCAACATATTTATTTCTGCTTAGCTTTGAGCATCTGCCCAGTTTCTAATGGCTTCAGGCCTCAGCAGAGAGAATGTGTTCATGTGTTTCATGTTTATTGGTAGTTCTCAATCCAATCAGTGTGCATCACACTGCAGTGGGGTAGTTGTGCGTCAATTCTGTCTTTATTTCAATCTATTCAAGTATGCCATTGAACAATGAGTTTGCATTTAGAGTGTGACTTAACCTGGGATACGTCAACTGACTTAAATTAAATTGAAGGTCTGATGTGAAACCTGGATTTGATTGGTCTGTTTAGCAGGCTTAGGCCTGAGGATGCCTGTGGCTCCAACCCAAGATTGTCTTGGGCTGGAGCCTTTCCTTAAAGCTTTTTTGGAGCATGACATTACTTAGTCTCACATGCCTAGACTTCTCTCCATGCACCATTTCATGTAGTTTTAGTGCTGTGCCAGTGCCAGGAGCAAGGTCTGGAAAAATCCTTAAATAATTGGGAAAGACAGCTCCAGCAACGTGTTGAGATGGTTTATTGCAACGTATAATAATAATAATCCACGGTGACTCTGGAGTTGGGGCGTTGATGCTGGGCACGGTTTGAGCTAGCATTAGCTTGTCATTTCAACCACATGGGACACGGAGAAGTGAAGGTGGGGTTTGACAGAGCACATGAACTGGAAATCAAAAGCAATGGGAAACCATTCCATCAAGTCTATCAATAGCCTCATTAGCTTATAGTTAATAAAGTAAGATATTTAGCTTACTATGTCTCTTTCTAAGATACTGAACTTGCTAAGTGAAATGCCAATAAAATGCAGCCTGAAAGTATAGCCCACACATGTTTTTTCTTGGCTCAAAAAGGCGCCTCAGGGCGTCCGGTCTGGGTTTATCGTCATGGCCAATTTACCACCTGTACCCCTTCTATTCCAATTTTAGCAGTTTTTGGCATAGATAAACATAACATTGTCCTAGCTGAATCATTCTTTAGATTTTTAAATCAAATTGTATTAATTTTCATTCAAGGGGACCACAGCATAAGTTTGTCATTTGTTCATTTGTTCCCAACAGGGATCTTTGTAAGTGGCTGGAATCTCTTACTTTGATTCCATGAAAGATTATTGCAATTTCTCTTATTCCTTATGTTATGGCAGAATTATTCCAATTCATTAATTCTATGATTAATATATTGATTTGATTGAATCAGTATCATTATGTTATGATAAATCAGACATGTACAAAATATTTTTTCCCAAAATGTTTAATTATTCTTTTTCCTTTTGTCTTTTGACTTATTTGGGAAAACAATACATACATAATAAAAAAGTGTTCACCTGTGTAACATACATACAACATACAATAAATAGTTTATTATTCATAAACTATTTTCTTATATATATATATATATATGATATAATGTCAGCATTCTTCCTCCTGTCCTTTTTAAAAAGTGACATACTATAATTAGTTTTTAATTTGTGCCATCAATCATTTTATTAGAGCTGGTGTCACTTTCTTCATAGGGGGATGTCTCATCTTGGAATGAAACTCAAATGGAGGATATCTCAATTTGGCATGAAACTCTTGAAATAACCTCCCTAACTAAAGCCTGTCTAACAGAATCCCAATGTCATGCTTGCTGAATCCCCACAGGCATTTTGTGATGAATGGGAGGTGCCAAGACACAGCTGTAAATATGGATAATGTGCCGAATCATTCTCTGGGCCTATGATAAATTATGATAAGTCATGATTTGTGACTATCCCAGTTGCACTGCTGATAGCATTGGTTTTGAAAATCATTAAGCCTTAAGGATATGCAGTCAAATAAAAGTCAGAGTCCAGTGGAGTATATATGTGGCACAGATCGTCATGTAGCAGAACTGGTTAGATTAGTTTCTATGCTGTTTCTTCAGACATGATGCAGAAAAAGTGTTAAATAAAACTTTTGTTGTTCCATCCACACTGTGTATATTCACTGTAGCACTGCTAGGAAGTCTTCTCTCCACACACATGCACACAAATGACCTGTAAACACACAAAGTTACTTCACTGGTTGTAGCTACTGTAGGTGTTATAAGTGTATTAAGCACTGACACATAAAGTGCACTGACATTATTGACAATGCTGAGTTGCTGATTCTGCAGATTTGAAGGCAAAGTAGTTCTTTCAACAAATGGGTTGACTGATCTTGTCATTCATTTAGACAGTACAGGGACATTCGGACAGAGCATTGTAGTTGACATTACCATGTGCACCAGGCAGTGCTGGGCTTGGTACTCAAAAATGTAATTTATTCCTCTTTACTCGTTACTCATTTCAAAATTAATAATATCATACTTAATAATTAATATCATTATAATTAATATTAATAATATTTACTTATTACTCCCTGTGAGAAATAATGTATTACACTATTTGTTATATTACTTTTCCGTTCCCCCCCCAAATAAAAAACAGATTGTTTCCTCTTACCTTCACAATACCTTGCCTGTGCGCCTCTGGGACTGATAACCAAATACTGCACTGCTCGGCAGGCAGAAAATCTGTATTTCTTTCTTCGCAGCTAGCACACTGTGTGTTGCACACAACCTCTCCTTTTACTCATGACGGAAATAAATCCTGTGATTGAGATAGGCTTATTAAACTAAAATGTGATATAAAGAGGTGATAACAAAAGTAACGTTGTAATAATTTATTTCCTCAATTGTGTATTTATGAAAATACATTTCATTTTCCTAATTATACGTTTTATGTTCAGCCATGCCTGTATGATGCAAATATATTTAAATTTTATTGAGGGCTGTCTACACTCTCCTTAGGCGGTTCTTTGGATATATATGCGAGTGGTTTCATTTATGCTCATAAATGTGCAAAATTATCAGAGAGGTTCAGGCTTCCGTTTCTGTGTATTTGTGTTACATGTTTACGGCAGTTCAGTAGTTTGTAAGGATGCAACAGTAAGAGACTAATGTGCCAAGGGCTGTCTCTTTTCTCCATATTGTGTTGAGTAAATCCATTACCAAAGAAAATCGTTCATATAATACATTGTACATATAATACACAAGTGTTGCAGTTACAGCAGTGTGCTTTATAATATGTAATATAGAGTAAAAATGAGGGATATTTTATTTTTTTCATACTGTCTTTATGAAAAAACAGCATTTAGACAGTATATCTGTCATTGGAAATTTATAATCCCAAATATCGAAATCTCTATCAAAGCCAAAAATATTTTTTGTTTGGCCCAAGTAGAAATAGAAGAAAAAATGAGATTCCTGCACAAAGATGTTTGGTTAGTTAATTGGTTAATTCAGTGTGATATTCCCTCGTCACCCCACCTCTCTGTGTGTATACATACCCTGAATAAAGAGCAACAGTGATAGTTTTCACCACGAAGCCCTGAACCACCACCTGCACTCTGTTTCAGCCTGTCACTGAGAATGCAGTTTGGGGATGGTTGTTATGGAGACAAGGACATGGTAGAGCACAATGACAGAGAGCAATGATCAAGATGAGATGGAGTGCCAAGCCTAACAACCCTTGACTGGGATTTATATGCATTTGATTGACGTGTGAATAAGGTGAAGTTCACTGCTGATAGTAATGTTTTGTGTCTGTGTGGTGTCAACTCACTGCCACTGAGCTAAGTGCTTATTTTGCCTCTGTTCTCCCAATGAGCTCTGTTGTGTAAACGCCTTTTGTGTTTCTCTGTACTCAACCACAGACTTCTACAATATTCAACAAACCAATTTGAAGCAAAACCATATAAAAGGGGATTACCTCACAAACCCTTTGAAGGTCACAAATTGAGGAAAAAAATGGCAGTTTTGCACTTAATTTCTTAAGTAGTGGTTTGTGATATTGTTTTTTTTTTTTTTTCCTGCCCTGCAAATGTATCTAGGCAGGATATCTAGAAAGACTAGTTATGTATATTCTAGATATATATGATATGAAGAAAGAATTCTAGTTGCCAAATTGCCCAACAAAGTAAAACAACACAGGCAACAGCAGTATAGCTTAATGAATGTGGTTACTTGGTTTGTTGTGTTTTATTGCCATTCTGGTGATTGATCACTGGGTGTGTTCAAGACTCATTATACCCTAATCCCCATTTTAAATTGGTCTTGGAAGTTTCAGGATAAACAACTGGCTCAATACATTGTTTGTACCACACCAGAGACACCCATTTTGAGTCTAAATTTCTGTGTCTTTGGGTTGTTAAGTGCTTTGTCATTTCTTGATGGATGTGATGTTGTCTGGCAAGATTTCAGGTTGCCTCGACAGTTAGCCATAAGCTCAGCCTCTCTGCAGTCGGTGCTAATGAGAGTGAGTCAGCAGAATTTGCTCATAGGCCGAGAGCACCTGGTCACAGACTGGGGTGAGGGTGAAGGTGGATGGGGAGCTCAAGCGAGATGGCTACAAAGCTGCCAGCCACTTGGTGCTAATTACTCTGATACCTGGACTAATCAACCATGTGACTGTTCATGATGGTTTGAGTGCATCCACACACACACACACACACACACACACACACGTACTGCTACACGTATGCACAGACACGTACACAACAAACACTGGCAAACTGTCTCACATACTTCCCCTGCTCTCTGGCAAAATAAGACATTTGAGTCTTCAGATAAAAACAACAGTTGACCACTTTTACCCCAGGGAAAACGTTTTACTTAAACCATGTCTTGCATTGCAAATATATCCAATTCAATTTAATAGAGCATCTGTTGTCCTTTAAAATATTTCTTGAACCAAACAATGTGTGCAACCATTTCTTTGACGCTGGCATTCAAACAATAAAACCAAGCGGAAGTCTAACTGTCCCTTACAGTAAACAACTACTGGGATACAGTAGAAACCTTGAGGCAACCATAGATATTGAACATAGCCTCCAGACAGCAATAGAAATGGCAGTAATCAGTACATTTGTTTCCAAACTACCCAGTTACTCTTTGAATAAGCACTCAGCCAGTCAAATAAAAGCCTGCCAGTTGAAAATTCAAACTGTTATTATGTTGTCGCAGCAGCAACACACACTCATTTTGCGCCAGGAACTAAACCTTTCCGACGAGACAGAGCAATAGTACGCTGTGAGTCCCATTGGAGGGAATTTATAGGTAGCAGGTGGACTGCTAGAACCAGCTGTTGTTTACTAGGTCAACAGCGTTCACGTACGCAGGTGCAAGTGTGCAAAATTACATGCCATCGCCACACTATAATTTAGCTTGGTTGAAACGTCCAACACTAACAATGTTGGATTGGTTGAAGGCCGATAAGAAGAACAACACTAGACAAAGCAGCAGTAGTGTGAAGGTTAGACAAACTGGCTTGTGACTGTAAGGTTGTTCATACTGTATTCCCATGACTGCTGGGAAAATCTGGGCAGTGGAAGTGGATAAGAAAAAAAATGGGCTTCAGTTATAGAGCCCCCCCCTGAGCAAGCCACTTCACACTTAGCTACTTAGCAACTGCTCCAGTTGAGCTGCTCAGTGGCCTGCAGTCCAAGATGGTGGTTGTACTGGGCAACTCCTAGGTGTGAGTGTGTGGCAGGGCATTGCTGGAAAGAGCAATTGTCACCCTAACCTGTGTAAATAGCAGTAAAACCCTAGAATGTCAAAGATGTTGATGATGATGTTTTCATCTACATTGCCTCCCGCTTTACAACTGCTCCATCTGAACATTTTCTCTTATGAAAATGGGGTATGCCTGCTGACCCTTTCCTACTTTCTACATGGCTCTCAAGCTGGTAGTTAGCTATTAGCTGACATCTTAACCGAGACTCATGAGGAGAAGAGATGCCACCTTAAATCGCTGACTGACAGCTCCAAGCCTACACAGTTAACCGACATGTACACTGCTAATTCAGAAGGCTAAACTGTTGGCTTAGTTTGCCAGAAGTGCCAGCTGTGCCAGAAATGTTCATGAGATATCGACCAGGTTGTGGGGCCTAGAGAGTGATGTATAGCAATCAAGGTTGTTCACAGAGTGTGTCTGAATGATTGACAGGTTCATCACATTAAGTGTCTCCATTGTTTTTGCTGTGATTGTATCATACTGTCAATCAAACAAGTGTGTGTGCATTAATACTACAGGGATTTTTCCACAAACGTGTGTGAGCATACAAATGAATGCCTGTGAGTCTGCATGCCACTTGTTCTTCATGAGCACACATGCACAAATGCACACACACACACACACACACACACACACACACACACACACACACACACACATAAACCATGGAAATGGGAAGCTCCTGATGAAAAGCTAAACCTAGGTGAATTACTACCCACCTAATCCTGAGTATCCACAAACACATATGTTTTCAAAGCAACACACTTTAATCAACAGGAAGGAAGCTGGCAAGCGAATGCAACAACAGCCTGCTTGAAACCAGATTCCAGGTTTTCATAATCTGGGCTCACTAGTGTACAACAACAGTTTAACACCACAGGAGTTCCAAGGATTTTCTCCCCATCTTCCCATTTTGGCAGATCTTGTTTTCATTCTAAAGCGAATAAATAACCCCCCACCCCCCAAGACTCCTGAGATGACTGTGGCTATTTTTACCACAAGAAGATGCTTCGTCCTCGGATGAATATTAATGCAGAGTGGTTTTAATATAGAATCCGTAATCTGGGGAGGTGGCTGTACCATATTTCTGCGTATAGGCTTGGGGATCAATTTCCCCTACGTTTTCCACGGTTACATAACTCGGGGAGTCACCTCCTTTTTTTTTTTTTGCCTCCACTGGATCCTAAAGCGAGGCGAGGATAGTGGATTTACATGAGCTGAGGAACTCTATTCCACTGCATGAAGAGAAAATGTTTCCCTCCTGCACAGTTGGCATTAAGTCCACGGACTGCATCAGGAGATCTGTTTGCTCTTGTTGTCCAATTGTTTTCAGCACAGAGGATATTGCATGTTGCTCACTTGACGGCTAGTGTTTTCTGCATTGTGTATAGTTTACATTGTAAAACGTTGCTGAAGGAGGACATGCACATTGGATTAAATGTAACTTTCCAGCACTTATTGTATTGTCTTGATGCTGTAACCCCCATTCATCTGGTACTCCAAATAGGTTATAACAAACTCTAGGAATTATTGGCAATTATTGACTGGCTGACTGGCTGAGGTTGTTGACTTACAACTCAAACCCAGAGTCACTAGGAGGTGAAATGAGTTTGTATGCATCAGGTTGTGCCCATGTTGTGCCTTGGGTGCTAATGTAACAGCAGCCTGTTTGGAAGATGAATTTGCCTGGCTGCTAAATGTACCACTAAATCTGATATCTGTTCTGTAACAGCGTGCCAGGACAATGACACTCTGAAAATGAGCCACAATGTTAAAAGAGATTTGCCTCAGGCAAAATAACAAAAGACTCTCTCTTCCCTCCCTACCTCTCTATATCTTACACTCTCTCTCACTCTCCATTATCTTTCTCTCCATTCTCTCCTCAACTCTGCACACTCTTTTGTCTAGCTCTGTCTTTCTTTCTGTGTTCCGCAGTAGGTGTACTGTTCAGGAATAGGTCTGTGCTGGTGCGTTAGCGACATCACTGTGAGTGCTCCTGGTTGTGCTGATTGTTTATGTGTGAGTTGTGTATGTGTTGTGTGTTTGTGTGGTGTGTGGGTCGTGTCTCATGTGTTTTGTGTTGCTGTTGTGTGGTGCTCGTGTTATGCTTTGATTTGTATCATAGGATCTTTGTTGTGCTGAGTGTGTACGCTCCAATGATGTGTGTTGTGGTGTTGGTGTGGTGATATTCAGTCTCTCTGGAATTTTGTTTGCGTTGAGTCTGGCTTATCCCATGGCCCCATGGTGTGATTTTCTCATGACTTCATACCGCTCTTTTACTTACTCAGCTGCATCGCTACACTCTCCAGCCCAAATCTAAAACTGAATGGCTAACGGAGTAGACTGAGCAATGTTTACTCAGATCTTCGAAGTTGTGTCAGATGAGCTTAATCCTTGTCACTTGCATGAACCAACAATGGTGGTGATTAGTTCTCATGCTATTGCATTGACGCTCTTTCCCAATACTGGTTGGGACTAAGGGTCCTATCACACATTGGTTCTAGCCAAACAAAAAGCAATTGGCTAACATCAGTAAATCTAGAAATGTGACCTCATGGTCTTGTGGTTGTTGAATTGGCTTATTATTTGCATAATTTGATTCAAACTATGTTCAGTTAGCATGGATGAGATTCAGGTTTGCAAGAAATCTATTGCCATTGTACACCATAAGCTGGTTGGGGACCAATGGATATGAATACTTCATATTGGTTGTTTCTTCAGTACTAAAAGCCACTTGTAACATCAGAAATCATAGAAAAGTGACTTCATTTTCTGCCTCATAGAAGGATGTTGAATTGTTCTATATTATTTCTATAATATTTTTTCATCAAATGTTCAGTTAAAGCAATGGACTGGATCAGGGGTTTCCACAAACAATATATATGATGAAAAGAGTTGAATCCATATTAGCGTCCGCACTTGGATATTGATGTGGTTCAGTTAGTGTTCATCCACATGTCTAAACTGTTTTCTGTACTTATTTTGTATATTTAGTTGTATTACTCAGTTTTGACAACATATTATTTTGCTACTGATTTCTGTTTCCATATGTCTCTGTGCCAGGTGGGTAAAGAGCAGCCATCTGTGGTGTTGTGTCTCGGCAGGTTTGGGCCCTGCTCTGCTTTTTGTGCTGTGCTTCATCTCTGTGGCTCCCACCACAGATGTTACTGTGTGTGTGTGTGTGTGTGTGTGTGTGTGTGTGTGTGTGTGTGTGTGTGTGTGTGTGTGTGTGTGTGTCAGACACATACTTAAACATTTTCAACCTTCCTACAAAGAAACACCAGACAACTATGTTCTCTTCAGTTTCTTGTGTTTCTTCTTAACACTTTTGCTATGTCTGCCCTTCCTCAGTATTTGAGGAATCATGGAGGCCTTGCGATTGCACACATACATTCAGATTGCTCTGTTATTGTAGTCTGCTAGAATGGTCTACCACTTGCACATACACACGTGTGTGTGTTTGTGTGTGTGCGCGCACACTCGCACTTGTTGTACTATACTATACAAAGAACAACTTTGAGTTTTGCAACTACCCTAACCCCAACTATTTGACCAGCCATTCATGGGGCATTTTAGAAATGTCGAAAATGAAATCCATCGTGTGTGTGTGCCTCCACCATAGTGGCAAGGGAAGAAAAAAGCATGCAGTGAGCAGCGGTGTGTCTGTGAGAAACTATGGCTGCTGGCAAAACTCCCTCACCACCATGGAGCGTGTGAGTTCTTTTTTTCTTTTCTTTTTTTTTTAATGAGACCCGTCAGGCTCGATTTCACACACGTGTAGCAACGCAAATGGTTTGGGGCTGGTTAGAGGAGGCGAGGTGGATGATATGCTTGTTCAGGCGAAGTGAGAGATACTGTACCTTGTGTGTGGCACTGCACAAAGCATACGTAGGCTCTCTTTTTCAAAGCTCTTGACCCGCAGGCATCTGCTGTCCACCCTCCCTATGCATTTGAGCAGGAAACGACAGTAGCGTAGGATGGCATTAGTGCATTCCCACTGCCACCACCCTCTCCGGTATCCGTTTGTTTTTGGTGGCGTTCGTTTGTTTCGCACTTGGCAGTTGTGTTCAAGGTAATTGGATGATGTGGTGTTGATTTCCAAGCTCTTGATGCAAGCAATCATTTCTTGGCCCACACCTACCTCCCACCACCTGGACCAAAGTCATTGACAGAAGCAATTGCTCACATTCTAAGAGGTGTTTAATACTACTAATACTAATAATAGTACTAATACTGACAATGGTAATAATAATAAATGCCCCCATAGCATCACATTGGTGAGATAGTCAACACTGGAATAGTCACTTGGCATAGAATCAGCAGTTACTTAGCAACAGTCATAGAGGAGCAGGACTGTGGAGCCAAGATGGCTGCCACTGAAAACTGTAGTGCCTAAGGTCTGTCACATAGGTTCTACCTTTAGTAAACGTGCGGACATATTACTGAAACCCTTGGAACACTTATATCATAGCTGTGTCCAGCACATTTTGTTTTTTAAGTTTTCACTAGGCCTCTTCGCTCTGCGTACTTAAGACCAATGAACTTCTGCTCTGCTTATTTACAGTGCAACTGATACGCTTGAAATCTGCTCACATCAAGCCAATGACCTTCGAGTATGCTTTCTTGTAGGACCCCCCAATAAGCTTCAGATTGGTGGGAGGATAGGAGCATACTGCCAAGTTGGACTCTTTACAGTTAGTTATAAACAGTTCTGTTTCAAAATAAGAGTTCTACCATAAAAGTGAAACTCATTAAGGAATAGGAAATGTTTTTTTGGCTATCTTAAGATATTTTCTTTCACATATTATGGCAATATTTTTTTCACATTTTGGAATGAAACCCCGCCTATGTGATATTACACAACACGCAGGGTCAGCTGTGAATGATTCCCAAACTGGAGCCACATTTCTGGATTAATGAAGCCTTTTTCAGGAGGACACTGTAAGCAAGCAGATAAACAGACAAAGCCATGGTCAAATCATTAGTGAAATCAGCCTGTGTCCCATTCCCCCATTACCTTCAGCAAAACACAGCCCAACACCATAGGAAAGGGAAGGGGATTTCTCCCCTCACAAAAACGCTGTTCCTTTTTATTGGTGTTAATTGGAACTGTTATCAAATCTGTTCCCCTTCCTTATTCCTCCTTGAGGAGAGCGCTGTAGAATCAGGCAATTGTTCTTTGAAGAAAGTAGGACGAGTTTTTCCAAGAGCCTCAATTTTGTCTTGGGGCTTTTTCTGTCTCTTGCAACTTCCTGCTGTATTTATTCTCATGTGTCTCTGATCTCTCTGCACTCCAGACAGACAAATTAGGGCTTTGATAGGCTAGTATTGAATGTATACTGGATATATAGAGTGATTGATTGGTCTATATTACTTCCAAATTACTATAACACCCTGTAAGTTGTTAATCTATCTCTGCACCACTGTCACAAGACAAAATCCTGTACACATACTTGATGATCAAAGAGAATCTAATTCTACTTGTCTACTTGTCCTTATATTCTTAAAAGCTGTAATACTGAGTTGCTGTTGTAATCAGACTAGTACACACAAAGAGCTTGAAATTAGCACTAGCCAAGTGCTAGTACATTGTGACTGTAGTTGGTAAGTATGTCATGTCTAGTGGTCACTTTGGCAGGTAGCCAGAGCTAAAAAAAAAAATGCTTGGCTTGTGAAATTCTGAATCCACTAGCCAAAGTTATTTTCATGATCTGTGTACACGTTGCTCTTGTTTGAGATCTTGAATGAAGCACTGAGGATGAGAAAGAATTCAGGAAGAATCTTCTTTAAAATAACAAAGCTAGTGACACAATCAACACATACACACACGCCACTGACAGCCTCACCATATCCAGCTCTCAGTTCAACACTACCGCTGATGTTTCCTGGTGCCTGGAGCTTTCTACAGAGTCATCACCAGCCTACATCCGGCTAATGACTGTGTTAGATTTACACTTTTAGAGCGTGGGTGTAAGTGTGAGTGAGTAAAAGTTTCAACCTGAGAGAGTGAGAGTAAATGAGAGAGAGGGAAAGCGAAAGAGAGAGTGTGTGTGTGTGATCTTCTGATGACATCAATTGTATTTATAGCCCTGTAGTTAAATTTTGCATTGATAAAGACCTGCTTCAATGCTTCAGTTGTTTTGGAGCCTCAGAGATCTGGTTGGTTTACTTCAATAGACTTAATCCTTGTACTGTGATGGAACTATATGGTGATGTAGCATTATTGGAGTGGCATGGATTCCCACCTGCCATTATACCCCGATAAGGTTGGGGACAAGGGCTGCACAGTATCAATCCTGGTATTGGAATATAGTGCCAATACCAGGTTACAATAAGGTTTGGATATTGGGTTGTTTCTCAACCTGAGAGAGTGAGAGTGAATGAGAGAGAGAGATAGATAAAGAGAGAGAGTGTGTGTGTGTGTGTGTGTGTGTGTGTGTGTGTGTGTGTGTGTGTGTGTGTGTGTGTGTGTGTGTGTGTGTGTGTGTGTGTGTGTGTGTGTGTGTGTGAGAAAAAAATCTTCTGATTACATCATTTTTATTTATAGCCCTGTAGTTAAAATTTGCATAGATAAAGACCTGCTTCAATGCTTCAGTTGTGCAAGTCTGGGTTTGCACACATGTACTGTAGATGAAAACCATGTCCAACAGCAATATGTCGAGTGGACTTTTCTGTGTGCGTTTCTGTGTCTGACTATTTTTGCTGGATTTGGTGCTCCTTCCTCCTCCTTCTCCCGCAACCAGCACATCAAAACATAAGTGAGCAAACATCTTAGAAATTTGTCTTTTTCTGCCCTTCCAGTTTCTCTCTTATGGGATGCATTAAGTCATTAAACATGACCAGAGAAGCCTGGTTCATGTTTGACCGGGGCACGCAAAAAGCCTCTGGCTTTCACACTGAACTTTAGCAGCCCACAGATCTGTTTTGCTGCCCTCCCTCTGACTGTTTTCTTTGTGGTTTCTATTGAATACTTTTTTTTGGCCCTCAATAGTTTTGCCGTCATTGGGGATTTCTGGAGTGGCGTTATTAAGGGAAATCTACCAAAACATGGAATTTGCACAAAGTTAGCAACTGGAGAGCCATGGTTGTAATCTGTTATCAAGTAATGCTTTTTTTTACCTGCTTTTTTACAATTTCCTACCTACCTGTTAATACTCAGGGATTAAGGGAACATTTGGTTCCTGTTCAGAATTTCTGTGAACAGTTAGTTGTCATCTAATTTGCGCGTAAAAGCTCAAATAAGCAGTGAATGGAGCAGCGCCAAAAAGTCTCTCAGTGACATCAGAGATTGCTGGTAGTTGTTTATGTTTACAATATTAAATCACATACCCAAGAGCAACATGTGAAATCTGTTGTAACATGGATCTTTGCTATAAAGAATAAGCCGATGGCGTGAAGAAAAAGCCTGTGTGCCATTGACAGCAGTTGCTATACCCGTGAGCTGATATGAAAAGGTGGTTAAAGGTGAGTGCCAAGGGCTCTTCACAGTTTTAAGGTATCAGAGGACTGCGACATCAGCAGAGATGGCATAGGAGTAGGAGATGCGTATCTGTAGAGACGGAGCGAGAAAAACGAGGAAAAGGCAGAATTCAGCGGGAAGTGTGAAGAGGAGGTTTTATTTAAAGATGAAGCAACCAAGATGCTTATCTGTTGCCAGAAGAGGAGAGAGCACAGGAGAGAGACAGCGAGACTTTATTTAAAGGTGCTATGTGTAACATTTTAACATCAATAAATCGTTACCACATTAATCTAGAAACCTTAGTAGGGTTTTTCCTGTAGAGAGAATAGAGTCTTTTTCCATGCCACATTGAAAAACAACATGCTCAGTGTTGTGTGTGTACATACATATATATATATTCATTATTATTATTTATTATAATGCCTGCATTGCACATGGTAAAACTCCATCAGTGTTGCATTTATTTTAAGAACATACATTGATGATATATTCCAGGCGGGCACTGTAGTGTTATTAGTTCCACTGCAGGGACAAAGAAGAACGTCAAGCTTGTGTGATGCCGACAGCATCTTCAGTCTGAGGATTTCTCTGCAGCACATTACATGGGAGGCGCTACAACTGGCAACTGTTGTGGAAAAGGTGAATTCTGAATGTTCGAAACTACCACTTTCCCATTGGATAAACTGAAAAACAAGACAAGTTTTTTAGTTCCTGCACAGTTGGCATTATGGATAAGTTGAGGTATGTTTTCACCCAACATCAGTGATATATAGCCTTTTAAAATCTTATATAGTTATTGATAAATGTGCTTGTCTTTATCTTTTTTCACAACCTGAACTGAGCAAGAGAGAGGAGAAGAGGACAGAGACAAATGGAGATGAGGGGAGGAGAGAAATAGGAGGCAAGAGAAGAATTCAAAGGGGGAGGAGAGAGAAAGCAACAGATAGGACCATATATCACTGTGGGCCTGTACAGACTGCTGTGTACTATGCTGATACATTTAGACCTATATATGTTCACATCAGAGTGCACCAGATAGATGCATTTTGAAAAATTCCAGGGGGAGGATTGTTTTATGGCACAAAACAGGAAGGGGGCCACTGTTCTTCCAGCGCAGAGTCAGTTGCAGCATCCTCTTTATAACAGGAAGCAACAGGGTTTATGGGAAATGTGTTCTTGATTATGAAAAACACTAGCACTAATAAGACTGTTGGTTATCAGCTGTACCATGATCGACCATGATCTCATTGGCAATTATACCAAGGTATAACAAGGTATCACAATGAATATATCTTGGTTGGTAGCACCTTTAAAAAAAAATTTTTTTAATTAATTAATTAAAAAAATAAATAAAAAAAGATCATTACATCTGCTACATTTTCTAAGCAAAGGTGTTAAAATAGCTAATAACTTTAATAATGTCACATAATCAATTACACTGGTGGAAATTTCATTTTGAGGGATATATTTAATTTGCTTCTTTTTGGTGTGTGTGTGTGTGTGTGTGTGTGTGTGTGTGTGTGTGGTGTGTGTGGTGTGTGTGTGTGTGTCTGTGTGTGTGTGTGTGTGTGTGTGTGTCCACTCCCCTGCATCTGGCTGTGTCTGTTCTGCCACTCAGCTGGTGTTTGCCTCGGGGGCAGCGGGCGGCGTCTCCCCAGAGACCTCCGCTGGCTCTTTCCCAGGCCAAACTGCAACAACTCTCCCAGAGCTTGCACAATACCAAACACTATGTTGGAATGTTCTTGCTTTCTTTTTTTCTCCTTTGCCTCTTTTGCTCTCCCTTGCTTGCCCACTCACTCTCTGCAACTTTCTCTCTCTCTCTCTCTCTCTCTCTCTCTCTCTCTCTCTCTCTCTCTCTCTCTCTCTCTCTCTCTCTCTCTTTCTCTCTCTCTCTCTCTCTTTTGTCTATCTCACTTCAATACACACCTCATCCCCATTCACTCTCTCTTACTCACCTCCTTTTTATGTTTAAGATGGTTTTAGCAGTCAGCAGCAGTCAGCAGCAGTCTGGTATTGTCCTCTAGAAATGAGGGAATGCCTCAGACTCAGAGTTGTTTTTTGTGGCTGGGAGGCTTGGGGTTAGAAATAGAGGGTGGGGGCATCCTACATACCACAGGGACACATAAAAAAATAAAGTATTTCTGCAAGTACAAGTGAAGGTTCCATTTTTGTTCCAAAACCTCACATCCTTTTTGGTGTAAGAATTGTTACCGGGTGTTAATATTATGAATCAGAATATTCTCAAATTCTCTAATAATCTCAATATTAATCTGATCAATCTTGAAAAACTTTAAAAACAAAATATAAAGCAAGCAATCATTTTGTGGATGAAATTATAGATGTCTTTTCATTTTGGCGTGAAACTCGTACACTCGGACAGAATCAGGAGCTTATCACTGAGATCTCCATTGCCTACATTGCACCAGAACCATGCCCTACCCTTCTTGTGGAATCGTTAAACGCCTGAGACTGACACATATAATTGCTTAGGGCTAATGATTGGAGCTCTTGCTGCAGTGAAAGAGAAAGAAGCTTTATCAGTGTCATCTGGTTTTGCGCTGGCTGCTCTATATCTTATCTATGAGTGAATAAGCTACAGGATGTGAGCTTTTAATGAGGTCATTTGGTTGTCACATTAGCCACCGCTATCTATCAACACCAGTGCTAAAAGGGTTTGTATTGCCCTCATTGTAAGATTGTTTGCTGGGCAGACTTAAGGCTTGGAAGAACTACAGAGGAGGCTTAATAAATGTTGCAGCCAAATTATGTGTTCAGATAGAAAGCAACCAAATCCAATCCAGTATTGATTCATTTGGCCATGTCAGTATTAGTAACGTAGATTCTTGAGGAGTTTTGCTTATACATTGGAAGTTTGCTTTTTGCAGCTTCCATACCTTCAATGTGTTCAGGTAGTACTCATCTAAACTTACATCCTTAGAATTCATTGGAAACATCATGTTTTGTCATCACGTACTTCAAACCCTTGTGTGCTCAGACAAGTGAAACAGTGTCTTCACTTCAAAGCATTAAAACAATAAAATAAAACAATAAAATAAAAAAGGCAGTAATGGGGTGCCAATAATGTTTCGCTGGCAGGTATGCCAAATGTCAGTGCTGATTGTGAGCAGCACATGCAGTCCCGGGTGATATCGTCCCACGCACAGGATTAGATGTATTCAGCTTCTCCACAAGAAACCATAAACTCAAATGAAGAAATGAAAAGCTCAAATGAAAATCCCCTTGTTACCTTTGCTACCTAACTCAAGTGTTGTGTCTGTTTCTGTCTCATCTCACCCTCTCCGTCTACATTGGTTAACTCACTACACTTTGTGGAGTCCAAGTCAAAGGTTGGAAATATCTCTGCTGCCCAAAGAGCCCAGTCTCATGAAGATCCCCATGAGGATGGCGAAAAGCTCTTTTGTACAGTGTGCAACAATGTTTTATAAAGTGGGTCAGTTGAATGCAGCTCTCGGATTGGTCGATAGCTGTGGTATATCACCTATATAGCACATGCGGTATATGGTGGTATAGCTGCCATATAAATGCCATATACCAGGTCTGTTGTGGATTATTGTGTAATTAGACCACATTCAAAAGTCAATTGAGGACCACTTCAAGTTAGCCACCACCTCAATCACAAAATAGACGTTCTTAAATGACCATAACAACCACTATCAGTGCAAAATATATTTTTTGCAGAATATTGCCGAAATTGCAATTTTACACGCACGCACACATTACACTCACAAAGAGCCAGCTACTACACACTGGAGCCAGCCATTACACTCACACACAGATATACACACACATACAGAGGCCACTACTACACAAACGTGCGCTTACATACACACACACATACACTATACACACACACACACACACACAAAAGCCAGCCGTCCAGCCACTTAGGAGAGCACATCACAGTGGCTCCAGTCCATTACACTCGCTCCCTCTTGTATTTCATCAATATGGATGAGGCATTGGCCAGCAGCATGAACATTGTAGCCTATGTGAAATCGTGGGGAAGGTGCTGAATTAGTGGCTGTAATGAACCAAGTTTTTCTCTGGCCGTGGACCTGCAATGTATGCAGTCATATCATCAGTGGTAAGTTCAGTGTTTCTTGATTGAAAGTAAGTATGCATCAGTGCTGTTACTGCTAATCGATATCCGGCTGATACTAGGCTAGGAAAAGGTATCGGAATCAGAATATTCAATGTTAAAGTGATCCAATGTGAGTCATATGACTCTTGGACAGTATCAGTATCTAGTTGAACTGAGTCCTCTGTGCCTTGTCTTGCCTCTCTCTTGTCTGGCTCCCTTGGTGGTCTCTCTGTTCTCAGCTCACTGGCTTGTTTGGATTGTGAAATTTACTCTCATGGGAAATTTTGTTGATTACATACCATGCCGTTCACTACTACTCATGTGTTGGTCCATATCTCTCATAGTTGAGTCTGCAGTTGAGGTTTTGTTTTACTTCACTGTCTCTGTGTCATGCATGGTTCCTTCCGGACTGTTTCCCCTGCAACACATTGGAAGCTTTAATTGTATGATTTTTTTAAATTTTTATTTTACCAGGCAAGTCATTAAGAACAGATTCTTATTTAAAATGGCAAACTGGCAAGCAACAAGAGCCGCTTGAGGGGAGAGGGGCTAAAAGATAAAAGCATGATAAAAGCAAAGATGCATCAAAAACAACACATGAACACAGACAACAAAAGCGACTGATTAATAAACAGCAGTCGACAAGCGATGACGAGGCAGGACATGATGCACGGGCGAGGCAAAGGCATACAAGAAAACAGCACAAAAACGAATTACACTTAAACGGGCGCAAGAAGCTCAGGCAGTCGACAACAGGCAGTAAACAACAGGTAGTAAACAGCTAGCAGAGACAGAGGCATGACGGGACAAAATTGAAGCCTGACAAGAATAAATATATCATTTATAAATAATATTTACACATTGGTAGGTAACCCGTTAGCCTACGTGAGCCCTATCGTAAATCCAGACTATATGCTTGGCCATTTATCTGTTTAATGGAGTTTATATCTGTTTAATGGAGTTTATTACTGACCTTGAGAATTCCCATTTTATTTCGGTGGCCGTGGACAGTTCAATCAATACTTGTTGAACACAGGCAACTCTCTCTCAAAGATAGAAACCACAGAACCGAAACTCTAATCAGTGATGTCACCCAGGGGATGCTCCATTACCTGTGAATGAGAGGCTGACATTTGTGCACGAAGAGTGTTTATTTGAGCTATTACACCCAAATGAGCTTCATTGTAGTAGTACTTATTAGGATCCGCCGTCTCTCAACCGGTTCCCATGGTCTGGACAGTAATAATAATCTCATCTCTTCTCTGGATTTGTGTCCTCTCAACTTTCTTACTGGCTGTCTCACAAATGAATACTATGGAGAGTAACTACCCTCTCTCAGTTTAAAATAAATCTCTTTTCTGTCCACTGAACCTGTCATGTACTAATTATTGAGAGAACACATTTTATGCCAGCTGAAGAGTTGATTTTACTCCAACAGAAGTTAAATTGAGCAACAAATGGGAGTCAAACTTGCAGAAAAGCTCAGTGAAACTACAGTGACTTCTTGGCAGCATCTGTCTTTGGACGGGAGATGAAATTTAGAATAAATTGGTAATTATTTGGAACAAGTGAGCCGTGACCTGGGACTGGGTTTCCCTCTGAAAATTGAAAGCTGGTTGGCATCTCTCTCACACACACACACACACACACACACACACACACACACACACACTGGTGGTGTTGCAGTCACACAGGTAATTTTATTCCTAAATTTTGACAAAATAAATTTTTTTCTGAAAGAAACTAGTTACGCACCAGCAGGACCATAACTAAATAAAGGTATCAGTACATGCAAACTGGGCTTTGAGGTGGCAGTCGGCCAGAGAAGTTTGAAGGTTTTGGTACTTTGACTCCCTGGACCAGCTGAGAAACTCTAAGCAGGGAAATGATCAAGAAGTGCTGTTTCCTCCATCATCAGGTTTCATCAAAATGCCCTTGTCCAAGGTTCTAAACGTAAGGCGACATAAAGCAAGGGCTTCTTTCCAGACATGCCATTTTGCACCGGCAGGAGAAATCCATCATAGAAGAGGCAGAGATACCAATTTCTCCAATGACAATAGCCTCAATAGACCAGAATGCAATGCAGCCACAAGACAGGGCGCAGCTCGACTGAAAAACTCTCACACTCTTGCTCTGTGCCATCGCTATCATTACTGTTCTCTCCACCTACACATGCAACCCACAGCTGAATGCAGAAATTCCACACCCCTTTTCTTGGGGGCTGTCAAAAGTCCTTCTGGGAAATGTAAGAAATCACTAACTGAAGTAGAAGTAGAGCTGGCAGGTTGAAGGAAAGTGGGTACACCAAATAAGTAAATTCCAACACTTCAACACAAAGTAACTCCTGGAATGCATTGAACATCACAGATTGATGATATATAAGAGTGTATCCCAAGGTGGATTTTTTTCCTGATAGTGGCTTACTGTTGCCTTAACAAATAACTTCACAGCTCTCTCCGACTGCCCAGCTACTTCCCCTGCAGTTCCTTTCCAATTTGATATCTGCTCTTGCCTCTCCCATTGCCACGGCTGTCTTATCATTCAGGCCCTCTGCCATAAAGCAGCAGAAAATCCCATCTCCTCATAGCTCATAGTCATTCCACTATTATGTACCAGGCTCAGTGAGCTCCCACTCCCTTATTCTCTCCCTCTGGCATGCTCCGCTGAGGAACGTGCTCTGGGTGGCAAATGAGCCTCTGTTGTCAACATACTGACTTTCCTCTGGGGGGGGGGGGGGCGTTGCTTCTCTGTGGGATGGTGTGTGTGGAGGGACCCGCTTTCAAATCTTCAAGTGGCCATCCCGTCGCTGCTTCTGATGTCTCACTTCTTTACATCTCAATCTCTCTATCTCCTACTCTTTTCACTAGTCGATGTTTCTTCTTTCACTTCCCCTCCCACTCGCCCCTGTGTCTCAGAGCTTCATAACCAGCTTTGGTCTCGTCTCGTGGATAACTGGATCACTTTCTAGACTCCCTCCCTCATCCCCTGCCCAGCATAAATACTGTCTTTGAAATGTCACCCCAGAAGTAACATGCTCCTTAAACAAGATGACGAGACTTGTGTGAACTGCACCTTTTGTATTTATGTGGATGTGAAAATGTCATGTGTTTTGTCTTCTGTTTTCAGTAGTCTGGTGCGCTGCCCATAAATCCTGTTTCGCTAGGCCACCTGTTATGTTGGATTTCAGATTCAAATCACGAGCTGTCCCTTTGCAAACCAGACAAGGCTGATTAAGCCTTTTGGGGGCCAAGCTGTCCTCTGAGCATTATTACTGTAGAGCTCCCAGCAAATAGGTATGTGTGATATGTTTGGCACAAATGTTTCGCTTTATTTAAGGTAACCAGGTTTAATATCACTTTTTTTTTTCTGTGTTCTTTTCCCTTTTCGTTGTTAATAGTTCAGATGGTACAGTAAAAATCATGGTTCTGAATCATGATCTCTCGGCATTCTCCTTTTTCCTTTTTCAAGTTAATGCTCTCTAGGACCTGCTTCAGATTTCAAAAACCAAGACAAAAGTTCTAGGTCTACAGGGGTCATGTCCTAGTGCAGGTATGGGTTCCAAACATCCTGCCATCCAGGCCTATCTATCAGTTTTTACCACTCATCCAATGTGTGGATTTGATGAATCTCCCTGAAATGCAGCTGTCTTTTTATAAACTCGAGGCTGACTTTGTGTTGGTTGTGCTTCTGTCATCTGCAAAACTCTCGTCTAAATAATGGTGAGAGATTTCGAGAAGTTGTTTTGCTCTCACTCTCGCCTACTCACAAGCTCACGATCATACACTCCTTGTGCAGACACACACACACACACACACACAAACACACACACACACACTTGCAAACACCATTATCGATCCCCCCCCAGTTCCCATCTAGCCAGTCAGGCGGCTAGACACTCTCCTCTCCCTGAGTCAGGATCAATTTAGCCAGGTGGAAATGGGGGGAGGGAGGGGGGGGTGTAATATCTGGCTTCAGCCTGGCTGAAATGTACTGGCTGCTAAACGCACAGTGACATCCTCACAGTCTGCCTCTGACAGGTCCCAAATGCTTTATCTCCCTGGGTGTGAGTATTTCTCTGGCTTGTCAGTTCACTGGGCTATAACTGATGGGGGAGAGGTGGGGGAGAGCTCAGGTGTAAGTTGAAAGAAGTACATGAAAGGATGGAAGAGAAATGGGGATTGAAAACACGTTATTGGTATCAGAAAAGTTCCCCAATATTAAAATCTGATACCTAGAGCTACTATATGTGTAACAACATGATATTCTTACTTTTCATCCTTTTTTTTAAAAGAAAGTTAGATCTCTGTAATGGAGGAAATATGTAACACGTAACAAGTAACACAGCTAACAATGGTCCTAAGTTCTGATTACCATTCAAAGCCATTGTAAAATACCCCAAAGGTACACACTTTTGACCAACAGTTTGACATAAAAACTTTTTTTTTTCCAGAGACGTCATAATAATGTTTTTGTGGATCACCCTGGTAAATTGTAGCGCTGTATCGGCAGTGGAAAAGTGGTATTGATGCGTCCCAACAGTTTTCTAATAGAGCCGAAGGAGTTGGACTGTAGAGGATGGAAGGAAATTGTCATTTCATCCATTCTGCTATTATATAGTGATTGCATTCGCCTTATTGCTGAGATCAGGGTTGACAGGTTCACTGCACAGTAGATTGTCCTTGGACCGACTTCTTGTAATATTTCTTCATTATCTTCATTGTTAGCAAGTCAAATACACAAGGCAATGATGTGTTGTGCAGTCTCACTAGGGTAGCTGTCAGTAAATAAAGTCCTATCCCACCAATGGCACCGTAGAAGTTATTCTTATCCCAGTACAAATCTGACTCGCACTTTGCCATCCCACGAGGCTTGTGCCTTTGGCGGTAGCGGCACCAAGCAGCAGGTGTTGTGTGAAATTTTGCCTCGCACAAAAACAGGTCGTGTTTGCTACTATCAAATCAGGAGCAGATGGGCACCGCTCCTGGGCCAACACTGCATCTCATCTGAACGGCTAGCTCTACACCGGCGAGGGAGTTGTCCTTGTCTTGTGTTGCAGAAAAACCAACAGAGGCCAAGAGAACATCTCTGGAACTTGACTGTGTTTGTTTTTAGCGAGGCAAAGCTTTGTTGGTTTCTCTGATGTTTATGTACCTGGAGCTGGTTTGTTGTCATTGAGAGAAAGCCACAAGTGGGATCACTGCTGATTAGGGGTGTGTGTGTGTGTGTGTGTGTGTGTGTGTGTGTGTGTGCGTGTGTGTGCGTGTGCGTGTGCGTGTGCGTGGGATTGACACAGTGTCTGCCTGCAGGCTAACAGCAAATCGTAACCTCTGACAGATACGCACACTATCACACAAAAATCAGATGAAGAAATACCGGTGGTGGACAGAATAATGGAAACACCACATGAAAAAAGACTTAGAAGTAACTATATTACAATTACATAAGCTACTACACAGGCGAGTCATTAAGTTGAATGGTAATTGGCAGAATGTGTCAGCTTTAAAAGAAGAATCACCCCGTTAGGCTGTTTTCAAAGCACCACAGGGCAACTAAGGCTGCGTTCATGCTGCAGGCAATTATGCTCAATTCCAAATGCTGCGTTATATTGGATTTCTTTTATTGATGACTGTTCATATCTATTTTAAAATGTACCTTATATCTGATAACAATCGTGAACTGTAAGACATTTTGAAATGCGTGTTGGGTAGTTTAGTGTGGACGGCGAGCTTTTCGCTAGACCCGAAAACGCTGTTTTCAAATTTAATGGGCTTAGTGTGGACGTAGCCTAAAGGGGCATTGAAGCTGTTCTGAACGCAAAGGTGGTCCACTTTGGGATGTGCACAGTAGCGGTGTGTGTGTGTGTGTGTGTGTGTGTGTGTCTGTGTCTGTGTCTGTGTGTGTGTGTGTGTGTGTGTGTGTGTGTGTGTGTGTGTGTGTGTGTGTGTGTGTGCGCGTGCGCGTGCGCGTGTGCGTGCGTGTGTGAAGCAGGGAGGGACAGAGGGGAGAGAGATCAACACATCTCAGAGGAGACGGAGATAAAGAGAAAAACACTGAAGAAAGAGAGACTGAATAAATAGTGAATGCAGTAGGGAGGAGAAACATAAGAGATGGAGAGAGACGTTAGAAAGAGAGCCAGTAGGGAAAAGGAAAGACAAAGAAAGAGAAAACTTTTACGAGAGAGACACTGGGGTAGGGAGAGAGAAACGTGTGAGACTTAAGAAATGGAGAGAAATGGTTAGCTAGAGAGTAGATGAAGAGAGACTCAGGAGCAACTGGGAAAATAAGCAGGATGAGTGTAGCCCCAAAACAACACGCTCCAGAAAGAAGTGTTTGTGTGCATGTTAATGTGGTGCAGACCGTATGCCCTCTGGATCAATGATACCCTTACATGGATTTAAATGATACCCTTGTCATCGGAGAACAAATCTGGTGTTTCCTCCGAAAGCATTTAGCAGCGGTAGAACACTACAGCAAGATTACTGCCATCACTGCTACATTTGTTTTTTTATTTAGCGCGGTTACCTCCAAACTATGAGCAAGTATAGGCCCAATGTGAAGAATCAGTGCATTAAATATAACACTATGTTCAAGTGAAGACATTATTGTGTCAACTTTCTCTAGAACCTGGGACCAAATCAAGAACAAATGTGGAACCAAAACCAAATTTCCTCACAACCACCACTGCTATAAAAACAGATGGAGGAATCACTGGCTCTTTTTTTCTTTTTGTTTGATCTTTCTGAGCACTAATGAATCTATTTTCTTACCAGATCGAAGGAGATCTTTGATGAAGAATAGTCATTCACTTACCTCGGAGGGTCATCAGCTCTTCTACACGAGGGATCCAGTTAAATCAGAGACACTAATGCCCAATTTGGTGATAACGACAACCAAGACCAAGGAGGCTAACCAAGCAATACTGTTTTATTTATAGAGACATAAGGTTTGCATGCTTTTATGCATGTCTAAACTTTCAAGAAAAAAAAATGGCTATCTGATATCAAAGTTTGTATCCAGTATGAAAGATGATGGAAGTTTCTGTATTTGATAATCAAGTCAGAAACAGCTGGAGGAAAGAAGTCCAATGGAAAGTGTGTGTATGTGTGTGTATGTGCGTGCGTGTGCGTGCACGTACGTGGCTTCTGATAGTAACTGGAGGCTGGTGTCTCAGTGCTGCTTCAGATCTCTCTAACCAAAGTTGTAGCACAAAGAGATGATCACATGACACACGACAAGACTGGATCAATAAGAAACTAATACTACAGAACTACAGTCCCAAACATCTAAACAGAGAAGTGCGTGTGCCTGCGTGCGTGTGTGTGTGTGTGTGTTTGCCACTGCCTTGCACCACTCTATATTTGAGTCTTTTGTGCTGAAACTAATTTGCTATATTGAAATTAACAAAAAAAAAAGATTTAGCCCACATAAAGGGTGTTACATAATATTGGTTACATAAGAAAGTAATGCAAAAATAGCAGTCCATTATTTGGCTGATGGCCATGAGTGGGAACACTTATGTTGAAAAGAACAACCACAGATAGAATCATTTTTACGTTCAAACGAAAATGACAAAGATGATTACGTAAGCAAGAATGGTTACTTGGCCTCTCTTCTCTTTGCATCGTGCTTGGAGTTATCATATATTTATGATTTGCACCAGCCCTACAAGCTTTGTCAACTGAGAACATTGGACTGCTCGGTTTAGGAAAGGATTATTGGGTATATAAGTGTCCCAGAGGCATAAGTATCATCTCAGATCAGACATTGCGGTGTCTCGTGAGAAACAACATGGCACTTTGCCTTTGGCTGAATGAGAAACTCAATATAAGTAAGTTGTGTTGTGCTGGTGGAACCAATGTCTTATCAGCTCACATTGTGGAGGAAAGGGGAAATGAAATAAAAACAACACCTGAATTTTAATTGTGGCTGAGAGAAAAGTAAAATATGCTGTCACGTCCGCCGCTGAGGTATCTGTCCGGGGTTAATTTTATGTGATCCAGACTCGAACATTCGTTTTTAACCAGCACATATTTATATACATATTGTAATCCAAATGTTAATTATTAGATCTCTTGACCATCAGGGATATCATCAGAAACACAAAAAGGGAAGCTCAAAACTTATTAGAAATGAATGAGTTGTATGTGTCAGGGTAAGGAAAAGGAGCTGGTGTGGACCTCATCAGAACAAATCCAAGTGTAGTTAAAAGAATACGTTGACACCAAAATCACTGCCTAGTCACCTACTAACACTAAAGTGCCAACAATCTGGCTGATTTTGGTGTCTGTGTTTTCATCACGTAACGGGTGAGTTGATCAATGAGCCAGTCTCCCAAAAAGTTGGTGTATTCCTTTAATGTAATTCCTTTAATCTCAGTCAGTTTTCACAAGAAACACATCATTGTCTTCTGCCTTACCGAGCTGTACATTGTTCTTCCTTGGAAAATACTTGTTCAACAGTTGCATTGCAGCTGTGAGGAAAAACAAGTCTTAAAGTCTTAAATCTGTCCCTTAATATAATGTTCTAAGCTGTCGCAAGGAGGACAGGAGTCTGGAGTTAAGAAATAGTACATAGAAATAATGGATGCTGTTGTGGCAACTGAACAAAACGCTGCTTTGGTTCCACCTAAGACACAACTCTTTACCCAGCTGTCACATAATTCATTTTTATGAGCTGTATTCACTGTTGCTCCTTAAGTTTTGAAAGCCTGCCACAGTAATGCACAGCTTTTAAATCTGGTTTGGAACTATATTGTTTGAATTACAGTCATTGTTTCCTGTCAGGATGTGGCTGCTGCAGTGTAACAGGATAAATCTTCCTCGCTCAGGGGTCTTGGTCAGCAACCTTTCAGTCAGGAGTTCCTGCTGTATTGTGTCTGGCCCTGGGTAGATCCAGGGTGTTGTCACAGTGATATCCTTCTGTACAGGATCTGACACCCATGACCCTGTTAGATGGATGAGCAGACTGAGACATGCGCTGAGTCATAGCCCTCGCTTCATTTGATGAGATCGAAGTGTGGGTCAGCCAATGAAGGACAGAATAACGACAGATTCCTTTTCTTAAGAGGAAATTTATTGTGTGAGTAAGCGGATCAGAAATGGAGGGACAACTATACTTGTAAACCTGTTGATGCCACCTTTCACATACAGTACTGTATATTAAGCTATTCAGCATTTGCAAGTCCATTGTAAAATGTTTTTGCAAGCATTACTTGTTTGCTTTGATCTATCATCTTCAAAAGGCAAGTTTACTGCAGAGTTTACTTCCTTACTGTAGCCTAGGTTTCATAGTGCACTTCATCCAGTAGTATATTCAGGCAAAGCACTGCTGCCAGAGGGCTGAATGAGCCTGTAGCCCAGCCAATAGATGGAAGGTTGCTGTAGCAAAGACCATTTAATCATGTTTTATTGACTGAGGGAAAGAACTCTAAAGTCTCAGTAGGCTTCCATGGATGAAATGCAGATTTCTGGCTGTAGCAAGGAGCATGCTTTAGAGCAGATGTAGGCCTTTTATGTATTGCCAGTTACTGTGCTCAAGTAGTTTGACATGACTAGAACCCTGAATGCTTTTGAAGCAACCTTGATTTTCATTGGGTTGGTACAATAGATAAATGTGTAACCCCTGATACTAGGTCAGCAATCATTTCACCATCTAAATACCTCTGATATGATCCCAGGTATATGGTTGTAAGATTAGTTGTGGTCTAGCTTCAATGAGGATAAGTAGCATACTGCTGTCAGAAGAAAAGCTTGTATCTAGTTATTAATCTTTTCATGTATTCAAGAATGAATTCACATTTTTCAGTGTTGGCCATGCATTTTAAAATCACAGAAAGTTTTGAATGGGTTTCATGGATCCCGTGTTCCCATGTGAGATTCAGGGTTTTGCCTGCAGTGATGAGATGTGACTAAGTAGGGAGAATCGGAATCATAAAATAACCCATCTGTTATATAATCAGCGGAAGACAACAGCAACTACCAATGAGGATGGGAGCATTGTCACACTCCTTCCAGCTTTTTATTTACCTTGACCTTTTTTTATCTTCACATTGTCTGCGCTTGAAGGCAAGGGCAATAATTTCAGGAGAAACAAATATTTTATTCCTGTAAAATGTCTTCCCATTATTCCATCTTCCTTCCTTTTATTTATATTTTCCCCTGTGACACTTTATTCTGACCTCATTTTCTCCCTATCTGCATTCAGCTTTTTCATTACTTTGTTTTACCCTTTCAGTGGTGCCCTTTGTTTGAAAGTATAATATTGTCGATCAGAGACCTTCCAGACTGAGGCTTCAATTGTAGAAATCATGTGAAAACTGTTTTGTTTTATGTCACTATGAGCGTTTTGCGGAAGATCGTTTTGTAATTGAATGTGGTAGACTTTTATTTTCCAAGTCTGGTAAAATAACATTTTTGATATTATGTTGAAGTAGAACTAAGACAAATTCAACGAGGGTTAAATCCCATCATGTTCTTCATTGAATACCAATATATGATGAAGAATGCATCCCGCAGTGCATTCATACACTTATTTAAAAGCTAATAATTGTCGGCCCACAAATTATAACCCATGAGGTCTTTTGGTTTCTGTGATGTACAGGGGCTATTGAGAGTGCATGATTGCGAGGACTTGGTACTGAGAGGGGGGAAAAGGACATATTTTTTTTATAATTTTTTATTTAAGGATGTAGTTTCCTGACGCCACAAAGTGTGACCTGGCAGGCCTGGAAAACAGGATGCGTCTGACACACACTGGCACAGATAACCTGAGGAGACTGGGCTTTTGCCTGAGTGTGAAATGTCAATTTTTGTTATCTTTGTTGTCTTACAATGGTGCAGCATTTGAAGGCCATTTCTTTTGTGCATAGATTAATTTACTACGTAAAGCAAGATGGGAAACAAGATCTAATCTAATTCTTATTCATTACCTAACATTATGTCCTAGGTCTAAATAAAATGTATTTTTAGCTTATTCTCTTAATGGGCCCAAATAAGAGGATAAGGATAAGAACCTCTTTATCCTCTTATTTTGTCAAACTTCAGTAAACGTGAATTCAGCGGAAGCTTTTTTCAATTCTTCCATGTAGCTGTTCATAGGATATAGGACAGAGGTTTTGATTCAGTGACAATATCAGTTCCTTTATCTCACCTAAGCCTGGCTGAAACAGCCTACAACAATACAGGACAGTAATTCAAAAATAAGCTCTCTAAATCCTCTTCACTTCTGCCCCTATGCTCCCATAGACTTACAGGTCCAGTTGTGGGTTAGGAGCAGACTGAGCGATATCACTGCCCTATAGAGGAGACTGGCTGCAAAGTAGAGAAAGATTGCCACCTAATGGAGAGAAAGTATCACTGCACTCTGTCTCTCTCGCTCTCTCTTGCACTGTATCTAACACTCTTTCTGTCTTTTTCTCCTTCCCTCTTTCTTCTGCTCTCTGTCTGTCTTTCTCTCTGTGCAGCTGTGTGTACAGTGTGAATGATGAATGTAATTGTCATTTTTCAGTTCATTATTTTAGTGTTTTCTCCTGCATGAATGTGACTTTGTAATTTAATAAGTTTGTAATTACCGTATGCAGTAATTGAAGTGAAACATTTGTGACAAATAAATCAAATGGATGTTTTAAATGGTTGATTTCTAAATGTTATTTTGTCTCCTGTTGTTTTCTCATTTCAGATCCAATATCTGATTCAGATCAGATCAGATCAGATCAGCATCACTGTACTACGAGTTTGTTCCTGTAGCCTGTAGCTCCATGGAGGGATTTCCTGTTCACTGACCCAGCAGGCTGTCTCACTGGACCAGCAGCGATGTCCGCCTGCAGCACCTTTACCGAGCACGTATGGAAACCAGGCGAGTGCAAGAACTGCTTCAAACCCAAGAGCCTGCACTGCCTGGCCCAGAGTGGTGGAGGGAAGGCTCCTTCTGAGCAGAGGCCTCCACCGTCTCAGCAGCAGAATCAGCCCCCTCCTGGGGCCAGAGCCAACCCCAACCTCACAAACAGCTCCCAGAGGGCTACCAGTGTCTCTACCCGCTCTGGACACTTCCGTCCACCAGTGGCCAAGAAGCCAACCATCGCTGTCAAGCCCACTATGATGCTGCCCTGCTCCTCAGCAGGTCTGGATTCAGAGGGCAACCTGCAACGGCCACCAGATGCAGGAGAACAGGGCAAAACATCAGCCTTTACAGTCTGGAATCGCAACGGGCTGAACCGCAAACGGCCTGGTGGGCCCAGCAACAACAATGAAGGGGACGATGGTGGTGAGGAGATAGAGGGTTATGGACAGCTTAGCCCAAGGTCCCACAGTGGAAATAACAACAACAGTGGACTGACTGATGTCCTAAAGGAAATAGCTGGGCTGGGCCCTGGCCCTAGCCCCAGCCCCCTGTCTGGTTCCAAGGACCTGTTTTTGGGGCGGATCAGTAGCTCATACCGGCGATCCTTAGAAAGAGGGCTTCCAGCCTCAAGCTGTTTAGCTATGGGCAGCAGCACTGGCGGTGGAGGGGCTGCACAAAAACGTGTGTCCCTTAGTGATGGCACAGAGATCATCAGCACGGAGGGTGGTCGCTTCTGCTACCCAGAGTTTTCCAGTGAAGATGAAGACGATGAGGAAGAAGAAAGTGAAGGGGATGATGAGCATGAGAGTTGGGATGAAAGTGATGAGGAGTTACTGGCCATGGAGATCCGAATGCGTGGCCAACCACGATTTGCTAATTTCCGTGCTGCCACATTGTCTCCAGTGCCATTCGCTGCAGGGAAAAAGTGGAATACTGTGCCACTACGCAACCGCTCACTGCAGAGGATTTGTGCTGTGGACTATGATGACAGCTATGATGAGATCTTGAATGGATACCCATCCATGGATTCCAATGGAGCTCTTCTCCCCTATGGACCTGGTGACATGCAAGGCAGTGGCTTCCTCTCAAATTCAGAGTCCACCACTTCTCCAGAATCATCTTCATCACTACCAGAGGACTCTCGCACGACCTCCAGCAGTGGGAGCAGTGCCCCCTGTGCTCTAAGAAATGGCCTGCATTCTCCCACATCTTCCAAGGCACACCTCCCCTGCACTTCTCCTCCCAAGAAGGAGCCCATCCACAGAGCACTGAGTCCACCCAAGGTGACTGAAACACACAAGGCTGTCTTGGCCATTAGATTAGAGGATCAGGATGGTAGAGAGGGTTTGCCAATGCCCCAGGCTCTTCCCGGTCAACCAGTCACCATCAGCTTTAGTCCCACGGAGGAGCAAGCTAAACCTTACCGTGTGGTCAACCTGGAGAAATCTCTGATCTGTAAGCCTTACACTGTAGTGGATGTGTCAGCATCCATGGCCAACAAAGAGGATCATATCCCAGAATCTACTCCAAAATCCCAAATAACAATCCCGTCCATGCCTTCTTGCCCTGTCTCATTCCCCAGCATTCCTTTAGGGCAGCCTCTGTCTCCAGCCTCCCCCATCTCCCCATCTTCCCCTCTCTCACCAACATCACCCACGTCTGTGGCTTTGCTAGGCAACTCCCGCAAGAAACCAGGGAGCATACGCTACCAAGAGGTGTGGACGTCGAGCACCAGTCCACGTCAGAAGATCCCCAAAGTGGATCTAGGGGTTGGGAGTGCGCCTGGCCCTGCCATCCCTCCTCGACACTGCAGTCACAAGTCAGCTCCTACTTCTCCCATTGCTGGGCTGTCTTCCTCCCGGACTGTGCCTGTGAAATCCCCCAACTTATCAGAGATCAAGTTCAACAGCTTCAATAATGCAGGCATGCCTCCTTTCCCCATTATTATCCGTGATGAGCCAGCCTATGCCCGCAGCTCCAAGAATGCTGTCAAGGTACCTATCGTCATCAACCCAAGCGCTTATGACAACCTGGCTGTGTACAAGAGCTTCCTGGGACTCAGTGGGGAGCTGCCACAACCAAAGGCGTCAGGCAGTAGAGTGGCCAGCCATACTTATGAAGAGATTGGATCCTCAGAGAGTGTCCAGTCCTCCTCAACAGAGAAAACCATCTCTGCTAAAGGAACTACAGAGAGAGCCTCTTTTGAAGAGCCAAAGGTTCCAGCCGAAGCAGCCTCAAGAGCACCACATTTCCAATCTAAAACCACTACAGACTCTAGCACTGTGACAAGCACTGTGATGAGCACCGTGCTTGGTGCCATCTCTCCCACTACATCAGCAAATGCTCCCACTGCTCTCGTCGTTACTGCAAGCCTGCCTAAAAGCAGCCCCAATGCTGTTATGCACTCTCACAAAACAAGTGGGGACACTACTTGCAGTAAAGGGGGTAATACAGACTTTTCTTTGTCCTTTGGGACAGGGGTGAGCCATCGGGAGGAGGCCAGCGCTGTGCTTTCTCAGATTGTGGCCTCCATCCAACCTCCTCATTCTCCTCCAGAGTCACCCTCAGTGCAGGCCAAAGCCTTCAGCTCTGAGGAGCTCTACGCTCTCCCACCTGACGCTACCATAGAGACCCTCACCCGACCCAAGTCTCTCTTATCCACAACCGACAGCTGTCTTTCCAAACCGAAGAGGGACACCCCCTCAAAGCTGTTGTCCAAATCCCAGAGCGCCTCTGCTGCCGTCCCGCTCTCCAGTCCCAAGTCAGAGCCCAGTGCTCCCTTCCCCCCTCCCAGGTCCACTTCTTCCCCTTACCATGCCTCTAACATCCTCCAGAGACATTTTGGCAACTGGACCAAGAGCTCTGCCTCCAGCTCCCCCATACGACCTAGTGAAGGTGAAACTAGTCCAGGCGGAGGAGAGGGGAGACGAACGTCGACAGAAAGCTGCAAGCCCAAACGCTGGATCTCCTTCAAGAGCTTCTTCCGCCGGCGGAAGGACGAAGATGACCAGAGGGAAAAGGTGGAGAGGGAGAAGGAGAAGGGCAAATTGGTGGGGCTGGATGGAACAGTCATCCACATGCTGCCTCCACCACCAATCCAACGCCATCACTGGTTTACTGAGGCCAAACCCGAGGATCCCAACCAGAAGCCAACCATCATTTTCACCTACAAACCAGACAGCGGCAGCACCCCCGGTGATGGAGAGGGCGAACTACGAGTGGAGGAGTGCAGAGAGGCTGCACTGCTGACGTCTGAGGAGAGCAAGGAGTCCAGACCGCTGAGCCCGGGGCAAACACCATCCCCACACACCACAGGAGCTGATCTCATCAGCAAGGGCATCAGGTAATTTAACAAGATCTCATGAAGCCACCATGGTCAAACAGTGCCCCCAAATCACCCTGTTAGAGTAGACTAGAGTAGAGTAGACTACAAGTCTGATTTGTGTTAGACTCAACACTATGTATACTACTTATTTTAACACATTATAGGTAACATCATGTGTTTGTTTGCGTTTTTGTCTTTGTGTGTGTGGTTTTAAACAGAACATTGGCTTTTTTACTTTGTTTTTCAGAGGCATTATTAAATTTACCGCAAACTCGCATTACACAGTGCCAATTGAGCTCCACCAGCAAAAGCAGTGGCCATTGTTTCAGGTTTTTTAATCAGGATACAACAAGTTGTTTTTTAGCAGAAGCAACATGTACATTTCACTAACCTGTTACAACATGTACTCCCGTTACAGATTAGGCTCAGATAATTGAAACCAAAGCCTAGCTTGATAATGGCGGAGATGTTTTATGTAAATTAGTGAGAGTATCCAATTTCCTCTCTAGGATCAATAAAGTTTTATTTTAAAATTTGCTGGGCATGCAGATGTGACACCTGTTGGATTGTGTCCTTTATTAGATAGAAGGCAGTATTGCTTCTATTGAAGTTCTGTAGAAAGATTACCCTCAAAAGAAACCATGTGCCATCAAATGACCATTAGCCTTCAACCCATGGACAATCAAACATACTGCGAGCTGCTCAAGGCAGTTATTGCTTTCACACAAATGTTATGAAACAAGCCTCTATGTTCAAGGTCTCTTGTGGAATTAATAATATTATCAAATCAAATTGTACATAGCCTGCCTGCACCATGTCTCGCTTGTCTAATGAACCATTTAGCATGCAGTGCTCATATTCCTATCACCCACACACATTGCCTTCAGTGCCTCTTGGGGCTCAGCTCAATTGAGGCTGCTCAACCTTTGCCAGCTGCTCCTCCAAAATGTTAGGGGTGCTTCCCTCCCTATCACATGGATCCCTCATCACAAATCTAGAGGCATTCAATCTTAATTTTGCATGTTGCCAACTTGTTAAGCGGGACTGCATGGCTGTGTTTCTGTACGGTCCACGTGGTCTCTTCCCTAATGCCATCCATTACCCGAACAGCAGGCACCAAGCTCAGTGGTTGTCCCACCTGGAGGAGACCTCAGTCCGTTACAAGTCATCCAACAAAGGTCGGATCACGCTCTCCGCTATTAATCACTGCTTTGGATCACAGATTCCATTCAACAACTCAGCTGGCAGCAATGCAAATGCTCTGTCACTTACACACACACACACACACACACACACACACACACACACACACACAAAACATGCCAGTCTAGTTGGTTTATTCTTGGATAATAAGTTAATTATTTGTCTGTGACCTGCTGTTGACCTTCTATTCTAGAGTAGTTTCCTGCAGTGTGAGCAAGATAATATACATGGTGTCTTAATATCTAAATTTAAACTTAGTGAATCAACATGTGGTTTTGTTTTTTCTCTACTGCTATCTCACACAGTCAAAGATGAATCTCACACAGTCAAATTGGACGCTGTATTGGTCAATCAAGAACAATAATGATTCACGTAATTGGATTACTGTTAATAACATGGAATTCCAAACATTTAGACAACAAATTAGACAATCCAAAGTCTTATTCAGTGGGTTTTGGTACAGTGTTCAGATGCATTTAGTGTTACAAAAACATGCAGGAATATTGATAAATTAGGCAAGCTGTACATTGGAATAGGCTAGAAAGACAACTATAACTATAAATACTATAAACCTGAGACAACCTGTGACTGAAGGTCCTAGTCAATTATTTTTTTTATTCATTAAGGGTAACAACCAATCAGCTTTGAGCTTTTTGTGTTTCAGCTGAGACCTTAGGAGGACATGCCAGCCAGTCTTTCTTTAAGCCTGTTAGCATTATACTTTTAATTCTTACTGTCTTACATTTTTTATTTAATTTTTAAAAACAATGACAATTAATTATATTTGAACTGACAAAGCTTACATCAAAACAGGGTTTATTTTAGAGACACCAATGATCTAAAAATAAGTGGTTTTACTCAGAATGTATTAGGGGTTTTTTGCAGGGGCACGGTTGAGTAAATTCATCCAAAACCCTACCCCAACCTTGTAGATGATTCAGCAATAAATCCTCTGAGTCATCTCGATTAACCTCGAGCAATGAGCGGCTTAAGTAGTCATTTCCTATTGAGCAAGGTTGCATCAACAAGCATACTCTATATTGTTTTTCTTTAAATAATTTAGCATCAAATGCAAAGTCTTCTGCTGATGTTTTCACAAACTGCACGCTATTTTTCACAACATGGTTAGTAGAGATAATATTGCTGGGATTTATTTAGCAGATTTCGAGATTTCGGACATGCCCAACGGTTGGTCTTCTCACCTGGCTTCTACTTCCTCTTCCTCCTTGTCCGCTACCTTTATCTGCTTCTTCTGCTTTCTCTCCATCTGCTTCTCTGCCGCCATCACATCACTCACACCCTCTTAGATTTGTGGGTTGTTTTCAGAGCACTTGGCTTCCTACCATCACTTTCTCTGCCCCCCTTCTCTCTTTTTCTTTTTCATGTTTTTCACTCCTCTTCCACCATGCTTTTCTTCACATTTCCCTCCTTTGAGCCCGGAGCTCTGTGAACTCTAAATATTTCACTTCTCCATCCTGTCAAGAGCTCGTCCCCATTCTGTCTCTTTTCTAGCTTCCCTGGTCTCCTCTCCTCCTCCAGCTTCAGCTCTAGTTGCCCCTCTGCCAAAAGTTTCTGTCTTTTCTCTCAACTGGGTATGTACCAATGCTGATACATAAGTAATAAATCAAAGCAAAGTTAGGTTTAGCAAAGTTGAGTTTCTTTCTTTCTTCACACACAGCATGATGGATCTTTCTAATGAAGAAATTCAAATTGTATTTCCATCATTTTTTTGTCCAGTCACCCCAAACTTTGTAATGATCAGTAAAAGGATTGGATTGGCACTCAATATTGGCCAGTACTAAATGTAGTCTTCTATGGTATCAGCAGTAAAGAACTGTTGCAATATCCCTCATACACATTGTTCCTGTTACATTACCCTTTCCTTTCATCCCTCATGGTAACATTTTAATTGGTGTTATCATTTGTATATTAAAATATTGATCAGTGGACATAACAGAACATTTTTCTCCACAAAATATAGCATAGCAATTTGGAATGAAACCGTTTAAATTGTATTATATTTCTGACAACATATCCCTAAATTGTTGGAAATCATCAATCTGATCAAGCTGCCTGTACAATTCAGCACTTCAGTATATTACAGGTACACGTACACCCACACACACATTCACATATTGTACAAACACCTACATGCAAACTCTTCCATTTGCACTCTATACAGACCAGATTTAATGGGTCACATCTGCCTTAACACTTCCAAGTGTCTCACCTTTACCCTAGTCAGCCTACCTTTCCTTTCACCTGATTTTAGTTATCATTTTTATGACCCTGCTGCTTACAGTCTAAGCAGTGAGTTGTCAATCAGTAGCTACATCATACAGTTGGTATTGGTACAGTTGGTCTTGGTAGGAGTAACACTAGGAAGAACAGAATCTGCATATATTGATACATAAGTGCCAGTGTTACTCCACCATGTAGTCCATGTTTATCTCAGGTATTGGCATGTGGTTGTAACTTGGCATGAGGACAGAATACAGCTAAACCTCTCCCCCAGCCCCTCCCCTTCCATCCCCTCTCTTAGCTTCCTTTGGTGTTGCTAACTCCACCTTGGAGTAGTCAGCTTGTTAAGAAGATGTGACAAAATCAAAGTCTACACAAGGAATGTGCTTGTGAAGTTGTCCAAGTTGTTGTGTAGTTGTACTAAAGGGATGGTTAGGGGTTTTAAGAAGCCTGGCTAAATATTCATTAACTACAAATCCTTTCAGTTTTTGAGATGGTTTTCAATATTAAAAAGATATTTGTTTTCAATGCTAGTGCAAAGCAGTGAAGCTAAAAACTGAAAAATCATGTACAGTAAGGTAGTTTCTCATACTTACTATTTAGTAGGTCTTAAAGATGATTCTTCCAATAAATGCTTTTGTCCCATTGAAATGCACCAATTGGAATTGCTAACAAATGCTAATAACATCTGTCTCCAGTAGCTCAAAAACCAAACGTCTCTTAAAAACCTGAACTATCCCTCTAAGGGTGAAGAAGTCCAGTAGGTCAGGTCATTCAACCACCCAAGTCGACAGATCTATTGTTTTGTTTGGCAGAGCAGGGGTTAACACAGCCTTCTTTTTTTTTTCCCTCTGTGACTGGAACTGATGTTATTGGCTAACAGTGGGTGTGCTCTTCAGCGCTGGCAAGCACACATTACCTTAGACAGGTGAGAACATTCAGAGAGGACGACGGGGAAAAGGCACTTGCGAGAAAAGACTCAACAGACAATCCAACAATAACTGCTCTCCCAAGAATGTGAACTCACCTGTGCGTTGTATTCAAGCTTTTCAGATATGGGAAGCTGTGTGAGCCAGTACAGTGGGTAAGCTTGAACTTAAGGTCTCTCCTTTCATCCACCCCTGGTTTAACTGTGACCATTCAGGCATATTTGAGGTCATGTTGACTTAGTAGGGAGGAGAGTTTGCTGAGATTGTAATGATTTGTGTTTTAGGATCATTGTGTATTTCAGCAATAGAGTTCTCTCAGCAGAGAGCTGAGAAGCAGTGAAATGCACTGGGGCAGCTTCACGCCGTCTGAACAAGTCAGGTCCTGACACTGAAACATGTAGCAGCCGTAAAGGTATTCATTGTTTCAAGGGCCTCTCAAGATTTGTATCCACACTGTTTTTTTCCGATGTTCTGTCCATATAGAATTGTATAGTGCCAGAGATTTTCATTTTCGTGATTTGGTGCACTTGGCTAGTTTTATACCTTCTTGAGAGAAAATGGGTTGGTTATTTTCATTAAAAAGCAATCAGCCCGCACACACATTCAGCCTAACTGCAACGTGTGCTGTTTTAATATTAACTGAGAATATGAAAGCAATTGGTTTGATGACTTTGCGTTCATAGTTTGATTTTGAGTAGCATTTATGTTAGTTGTGTCTTGGTATATAATCACTAAGTTATGTAAGTCAAGGCCAGCTGTTTTCAATGAGATGCAAACATGTAGAGACAGATGAGGGAAAGAAAGAAGGAAGTGAGCTGACACAATATCAAGTCAGGCCAGAAACACTTTTTTTTCCTGCATGGTATTATATCCAACTGTTTGCTGTTTTATTTCTTCTTGTTCTCTGTTTTCATGCCTTCCTCTTTTCTTAATGTACTTACTCTTACTCTAATCTGCGTTGGCCCATGAAACCACTGATGGGCCCTTTATATCAACTGTCTACAGCTGACAAGCTGGCAAGCGCTAATGTAATCCAGTATGGCAACTTGAAGGCTATTGATTGATTATCTTAAAAAGAGAGACATAGAGCTCACCTCCTATAAAGACCAACGATAAACATGTCAGATTTGATGCTTTCCTCAGAGACAGTGCCCAAGGGTAGAGGCATAAGCACTTGGTTGTTTTCTTAAATAGGGTGCTCACTTTTCTATGGCATCATGGTCAAAATATTCCACATTGGTGTTCGTTATAAAGAACATCACTGCTGTCAGATGAAAACTTTGTCCCTCTAAAATGCCAGCTTATCAGCAATTAAGAAAAGGACTATTTTTAGACTAACACCCATTGTATTTGAAAAGTTACAGTGGGGTTTGATTGGGTTTTCCTGAGCCCAAGGGTCATGTAACTTTCTCAATACTTAAATAAACATGTACACTTCACATAAGACAATGCAACTCACCAAAATTGTGTTTATGCAGCATGCCCGTGGCCTGTTACCGGCTGATAAAGGCTTACTTGGCATTAACATAGACTTGTTTACAGTGAGAAATGTCTCTGTTTTGTTATTGTTGTGTTCCAGGGACACAGGGTAGGATTGTGGCTCTTCTTTTATTCTTTCATTCCTTTTTATTGGTTGCTACTAATGTTGGTGATGCTGGAATTTCAGCTTATTCTACTCTTGCACTTGTTATGAGTTACTCTGGATAGCACATCTACTAAATGTCTTAAGTGATAATTCTGACAAAGTTCTCCTTTAATATTTTAGATGAATACACAGGAAGGACACAGGAAGGTTTTCACAGGGTTTTGTCCCTTGCACTCATTACTAATGTCTGGTAATTGGTTGGAATCATTTTTCATTTTAAGTCACCGATGTTAGTGTAAATGCTAAATGCCTAAAAATTTAAATTGACTAAGATCTCCTTCAAACTCTGTCCTTATCTCTTGGGCTGTAGTTTCACATGACGGACTTTTGACCATAACATCATCAGTCATTAGTCATGTTAGCAACCTGTGTAATCAACATTATAGTCAGAGGAAATTACTCATCGTATACCAGTGTAATTAAGACATACTCACATCACTTCAAGCCTGCTTGCCCCACCTGTGATCACTTCCTTTTTACCCTTTTAACTTTTTTTATAGACTATCTCAAATGGTGTTTCTGCTTTATACTGGAAGGACAGGGAGGATAGCAGAGAAAGAGGAGATAACATACATCAGAGATCGTGAGACAAATTCAAAACAACAATGTCAGAGTATGTGGCTTTGTCCCTGGGGGCACCAGAACCAGACAGTTTGCGATATAGTGAAGAATAGATGTCAGTGCTAGCCAATAGCATCAGGGCTAGAGAGCATGTATTACAATGTGGGTTAGAATGTAACCCGACGTGGGTGGCCACAACACAGGTGGTCTCAGGCAGCGGTGTCTCACTCCGGTCACATTGAAAGGCTGGGGTTTAAATGTTCAGATCAGCGTGCTGGTCAGGGGTCAATAACCAGGTCGCTTTGAGCATCTTATTTACTGTGATCATGGGGGCAGGCTGATCCCAGATGGCTCTTGATGAAATACCAGCTGGTGGGTTTATTCTGGGAAGCAGGGCAACACGGCTAACCAGATGACTGTGAAAACAATTTGGCTACATCTTGATGTTTTTCTTAACCTTTAGTTATCCAGGGGAACCCTCCACCCCAATCTATCAGTAGGACAATATTAGGCTTGTAAACACTTCATCACATTACTTAAATGAGCTGTTACCTATGTTAGATTATTAACATTTATATTTAGGATAAAACTGTATTTATTCCATTTAGGTTAATTTAAACTGTTGCAAATAGATAAAGGCAATGACAGTGTGCCTCTACTTTTCAATCTTTTAAATGGTGATTAGAAGGAAGATGGTTTTGACGGAGCCTGTTTCTAAGTGTCATCCTTAAAGGCTCGTTTCTGACGAGTTCCCACCTGCTGCCTTTGAGTACTCCATTCTGTCAATTATTTCATTCCAGGAAAAGGTGAGGAAACAGCATGGTGGTATTTTAGAGTTGCAGCCTTCACTGTAATATTTTCAATCTATGTTGAATTGAACCTGTCCTGGTATTAAGATGGCTTTATCACCATGTCAGACATGATGAAAATAATTTCTCCACACTGTGTCAGTCCTGGGCATGTTGTGATTTTACAGCGTAATAACATGGTGATGCACACGGGCCTCACGGGGGAATTGTCACGCTGTCACTTCCTTAAAAAGATGGATACGCGGCAGTTAGCCTGTCCAACTACCGTCTCTGGAAGCCGACAGCAACAGGTATGTGACAAGTCTCACATAGCATCCGCAATGCCTTCACGCTGTAATTAGTCTCAGTCTGTGCTATTTCAAATCCCTCAGTGGTGAAGTACTTTGAGTAACCTTAAGATGTGACCCAGATTTCCAGTGCAACAAAACTCCAGTGGAGCCACCGCCTCTTATGTTGGTACATTATGTTGATATGACATCCTGCCATATTGTCACATCCTGTCACATTATTTAATCATCTGTTATGAGCCATTTCTGAGCAGCAGCGTTACAATGGAGACATAAAACACAGCGAGTCATAAAGAGCTGGACAGGCACAGCGCTCAATAACGCCACGCTCCATAATGTTCACATAAAATTCTTTAAATGACTGGTGACAGTTTTTCATCAGTGTTACGTCGCTCTGTTAGTCAATAGAGAAGTGAATCATGAATGTGTTTTTGTTTTGTTTTCTGAGTCATTAATCTATCTAGTTGAGCTTTACGGTTCATCGGTTTGTTCTTCAGTATTCTAGACAAGCAGCAGAGTGCTCTGATACACTCCCAGATCTCTGTCAGGGATCTCATTAAAAAAATAATTTAAGACACACATTGAAGTCTGACACCTCATTATCACACCTTTTTCATCAGTCTGCTGTGGGGGGGGGCTCCTGACAAAATTAATCTCCCTTATTTTAACACCCCAAATCATAGCCACGCACCGTCGCAGAAGTCTCCAAAATTTTGACTGGCACTGTGGTCCCTGCTTTGTCTCCTTTAACCTTCCCAGAGGCCAGTCATGTCGAGTTGAATTTGAAACTCGGCCGTGCTGGCTCCAATTCAGCTGTTGCTGAGAAGGAAGCACAACAATTCCACTGATGAACTGAGCGAGTTGTTATTAGTTCGGTGCTTTTGAATGAACTGACCAAATGAAAACGTTGTATGTGTTTTGTTCATCCTGTGTTAGGTGAAGTATCTTTCTCAGACAAAATGAATAATGACAGATGACTTTTATCAGCCTCTAGCCATAAACAATACGGTCTCCCTTACCGCAGTACATCTCACTATAATGACTATGTTCATATAAAATTACGATGTAAACAATGTATGGAATGAAACAAAAAGGTGGGGAAAAGATGAAAGCAATGAAATAATAAATAAAACAAACAGAAAGGAAGAATAAATACATTTACTCCACTCTTAATAGAGCAAATATTACCCCTGTTATACCTAAATGAAGCATCTCTTTCTCTCTCTATCTGCTGTCATCTGCAGCCAGGTACCAGTCAGTGCCCGCGATGCCAGGGACCGGGAGATGCCCGGTGCCACCTCACTGCCTGCCAAACTAAATCTGTCCTCCCCGGCGGTGGGGCTAGGGGAGGGGGAGGAGGGCCATGGCAGCCCGGCTGCCACCCCAGCCTCTGCCAGCGAGGGCAGTGCCAGCCTCGGGGAGCCAGAGGAGGACGGAAGCCAATCCCATCACTCCCATTCTCCCGCCTCAAGCTCCTGCGGCGCCACCTACAGCAACCTGGGTAAGAACGACACACGCAAGAAGACTTCATTTGTTGAACGTTTGTGTTTGTCTCCTATACATGGCTTCTGCTCGAGTAAAGCTTTAAATAAATACTTTAAAACAGTTTTTTTTTTCCATTGCGCTGGGTAGGTAAAAGGGAACACCATGAAGTCAGCATGCTTTTGATGTAAAGCGAAGATGAGTATGTTCTTTTTCATGCCCACCCATGAGGGAAAACAAGTGTGCATTACCCATTTTTGGGTACTGTTGAAATATACTGTGATTCCAGTAAATCATATCATATCGGCTAAAGGAGAGTTAAGTGTTTTTTTCATATCTTATAGAACAGCAAGAGCCTATCTACAAAATGATGTATACACACCGAGTCAGATGAAATTGCTACATGGCCTGTGTTAGCATCCAGTGGCATGTCATATTGTCTCTATCTCTCTCTGCCCATGTTGTAGTGTATTTCTCCCTGTTGCTGGTGGGGAGAATGGCCTCAGTATCAAGGCATTGATCAGGAAACTGTGACTGTATGTATCATCCTTCACAGAAGACAAACAGAGTACATTGTGCAAAACTAGGTGCTTGCAAAGTGCAGGATAACACTGTTCATAAAAGTCTCAGTTTTTGAATAAGTGCACAGCGACTCTACAGTTAAAAGGCTATACCACCTTTTTAGGAAATTGTCTCATTGTTCAACTTACCATTTAGATATTACTGTAGCAGTACCACCAAAATCTTCTCTAGCGAACATGCTAACATGTTCGCTAGACATGCTAACATAGCTTTGCTGCCAGGGTGACTTTATTTAGTGGATGAATATGGGCAGGATCTGTCACACTTCAGTTTGTGAGCGTCATTTCACTCCTAAAAGGTCGATATTATGTTTCTCAGGCGACGCCATACCTCCTCATGTGACGAGGTGTAATTTATTCCCTGCCATAACAGCTGGGGCACAAAATCTCAACACGTCTCGTCTCCCACAGCCTGCAACTGTGGTTTTAAATCAGTCCTTTAATTAACAGATAGAGCCTGACCACGCCAGACCATGCACAGATTTGAAAGCTGTTTCAAGGATGAACACTGCAGAGACGAGGCTGCGGTTAGCCCCTGTTTACCGGGCTGTCTCTGGCCTTGTTGGCCTGGGATCAAATCTCATCTGGGCCCTTTCTCCTTGGCACATTATATTGGACATACAGAATTGTGTTTTGAAACACATTCAACACCAATGGATCACTACACCTACCAAATAAATCAACAGATCACCCTCCTTCTTGATTGTTCTCACTCCCATCCCTATCTTATTCTCTTTCTCCATCACACTGTCTGTCTCTCTTTCTCTTGCTCTCTCATTGATATTAATGTGTGATATGATTGGTCAGTTTAGAGCCCGTTTGGGCCCCCTTCGCTGGCAGTGACTAATTGGACCATTTATCATTAGACCTTGTCCGTTGCACAGTATATCAGGAGCTTGTAGAATAGTGTTGGTGCAACAACCTGCACATTAAGACCAGGCATTTGCAGGTTGAAGGCAATGAGGGGAAGAAGAGGTACATAGCTGGGCAACTTTAAACATGATGCTGTCTGTGTGCGGGAAAGGATCTTGCTGTGTTTAAGTGGTTTATGTGAGAGAGATGGAAAAGGAGTGCTAGAGTGCAGCATGTGGGTTTGTCCTATTTGTGGAGCACTGTTGAGCAGATTGTGTGCAACTGAGGTGTCTGAGTGTCTGTGTGTGTTTGTATTTATGTATGTGTGCTTGCTCATGTGCACACATTTGCGTGAGTGGTTGTGTGTGTTTAAAGGGTTGGACTGCATCACAGAGAAATAATTTATTTGTGTGTGTGTGTGTGTGTGTGTTCTTCAGAGAGAAAGTATTTGTTTGTGTATGTGTGTCAGTGTCAGTGCAGCTCTAATTAGTCTTTTTGGAGAACTATGTTTGACCAGGGAATGCGACTGGTATGTACTTGTCAGGCCGAGCATGTGTGCTGGATCTGTGGATGGATGAATCCTGAATGTGCTAAAAGCTCCCTGGATGACGTGTGATGAGTAGCCAGCAACCTAATTCCACCCTGCTGCACGCTGGTAATGTTAATTGTGTGTGTGTGTGTGTGTGGGGGGGGGGGGGGGGGGTGCGTTTATCTGCCTGCAAGCATCATGTATCATGCTGTTAATGTGTGGGTGGGTGTCCAGGCACTGTGCTGACCCATGCCATGCCATGCCATGCCATGCCATGCAGTGCAATGCAGCTTTGCCATCCTGTGCTATAGAAGGGTTCTGGACTGAGACAGCCTTTTGAAGTTTCCATGTCTATCTTGTCTTCTCTGCCTGTCTGAATTTCAGATGAACAGAATTGATTCTCTCTTTTCCCCAACCACTCATCTCTCTCTTTTACACTCTCTCTCTCTCTCTCTCTCTCTCTGATAATCATTTGTTACTCCTGCTGTTTCACACATACACATTATATGCAGTGTCTCTCACTCACTTTTGTACGCATATACACACACACACACCACATCTTGTCTCTTAATCAGAGCATCGCGCAGGAGGAGGCAGAGCGCTGCTTGCTGCCTAACTCAGAGGATGCTCCATTAGTAGTGGGGGCGTTCAGCCTGCCTGTTGGTACCAATAGCGCAGTAGGGACTCTCAGGGAGGGAAAAGGGAAAAAATACCTCCCCGCTAAGCAGGCATACCTTGTTTATCTGAAAGCTTTGAGGCATTAGTGGAACTGAGGTAGGCTCATTTATCCTGTTTTTCTCTTTCTCTCTCTGTATTTGTCTCTTTCTCTGTCTGTTCTTCTCCCGGTTTATCTCGTTGTGTAGTGTGTCATCAACTGTCTCCTGCTCACCTCCTCACCTCTTACTCTTTCTCTCTTTCTTTGTCACATTCCTCACTTTCACCGCCTCCAGCCATCCTCTCTGCTCTCGTTTCACTCCACCTGTTATTCCACCACCCCCATCATTTCCTCTTGCTGCAGTTTCAGAGTTTGACTCGCTTTATTGCAGCAGGGTGGCTGAATAATAATCACTTTGCTGTGGTGAGGAGTCTCTGAATCTCCTCACAAACAAATGTTAGGAAATGCCTCAGTCTGAGTTTACTGTAATTGGGAGTATAGGTTTTCCTAAAATGGAAATTATGGTAGGAAGTCCTGCTGGTAATTGAGGTGCTGGAAGTCAGTTCACTTGTCATTCAATCAGTTTAGGGAGTAGATCTTAAAAATTTGAAAATGTCATAAAATGTTTCTTCTATCCAGTCTATGAGGAAATGACTGAGAATGAATTCGCTATCATGTGTAAGTGAATTTATTTTATTTGTTTTTTATTTGAAATCCCTGCACCAGAAACTATACGTTTTCACTGCAACTGTCTCAAGAGGTCTTTGCTTTTATGTGCATGTGTTATATTGCTTGCATTTCTTATATCTACCACACACACTATTGATATTGATAATGATAGATGTGCCTTCATTTGAAATCAAATTTTGAATGAGACACAAAGACACAAGTTTGATTCTTCTAGAGGAGAAGAAAATGCAGTTAGCTTTTTAATCCTGAGCAGATTAGGGAGAGATTGGGACTCCGGCCTGGTTTATCTCCCAGAGACGGACTGTCGGGTCAGAGAACCTTAGTTGGCTCTGGCCTGTTACTAACTCCATAGGATGCTTCGGGAAATGTTATCCTTCCTCTCTCTCTGTCACTTTAAAGTAATAATCTATCATGTTTTCATATAAATGAATGTCTGTTTGACTTTTATCATGGTGGTACTGGCCTCAGTAACAACCACGTAACCCAAAGGGTCCCACAATCGTAAATTGTTCTCATCTGTTTCTAGAAATGAGAGAGAAAAAGATTGACGACAGCAGAAACTTGTTTATCCAAATACCCTTCAGGAATGGAAGGCCTTTGGGAGAATGAAATATTCACAACGTTGAAATCTGGTGAAATGAGTGAAGATTCAAAATCAGAACTGCATGCACACATTCTGAAGATACAAGTTGACATGCTTTCACCTGCATATATCAGTAAGGAGATTTCAACACTTAAGAACAATAAATAGAATAGTCTAAAAGCTTAAACCTTACAGTGCATGACTAACCTTAACCCTCAACCTAACCCTTATGATAAGCTAACTGAGGAATCACTTCATTAGAAAGTCCTTGTTTTCTTATGTGAAGATCTCAAAATGGTCCTCACAAGTCTAGCAATAATGCAACCACACACACACACACACACACACTGATTGATTCTATACATAAATATATCCAGCAGAGCTGTGCTGTGGAGGATGACTCCCTCCTGAGTTGATTTTAGTAGTCCATCCAAAAACCTCCAGCCTAAGGTCACCTTACTGTGGAGACGCATTGCAATATAAACTGGATCTCTCTTTAGGTCAGGGACACTTTAGTTATTTCTTTTCACTTCAGCAATACCATTTGTGAAGTTGATATTTCTGTGTATCTAAGATTTTTTTTTTAAGCTGTCATTTTTTCTGTTTACCCCCTTCTTCCTTATTTTTAAAACTGGGATTTGGAACTATTAGACGATCCCTTGACCCATAGCAAAAATGTCTTTAATTATTTCTCTCTTTTTTTGTTCACTTGCAATCGTATAAAAGTCATACTTGTTGCACAATCTTTTTGTTGTTTACCTGAAATCAGAGACGAGCATGCTGCATGCAACTTAGACTAAAGTTAATCTATTTTGAATGTAAATTTGTTATTTCTACCCATGCAACAGCATCTCGTTGGACATGACATGGAACATAACATAATGTTTTCAAAGTGAGTTTGTCTCTTTTGTAATAAGTTAAATCATAAGAATCATAAGAAGTAGGAGATTTTTACAACTGGTCGAGGGGAATAGTTGTTTTCTTCAGATGGATTAGCACAGATTCGTGGAGGAAAACATTAAACTCATACATTCCAGGGAGGATTAACAAGACTCATTTACTTAATCCTAACTGCTCTTTCCTAAGGCTCTTAAAGATGACGGCAATGTGGCTTACACGTGAGGGGGAATTACTCAGTGACTCATTGAACTAGGAAATGCTATTCAAATTTGAATGATGCTGGCTTGTTTCCGGTGAACGCCACCTTCATGCTGTACAGAATAAAAGCGTGTGTCATCATGTACCCTTTGGGGAAATAAAAACTAATTTTGCAGAAGATGTGAATGTGACTTAGAATTGCATCGTCCTGCAACAGTTGCTCACTTCTTATCATGATTGGGGTATTCCCCCGGCGAGTAAACAAAGGCTGCGCAGTAGGGCTGTCTGCTCGGTTAAGACTAACAGGCTGTTTCAGTCCAATCATACAAACAACACAACTCCATTGTCCTTTTCATCTTATCAGAGACTCATCCCTAACCCATCTGTCTCTCTCCAGAGGATGTCTAGGGAGTTACCAACTCCTTCCACCACCACCCCAAAAAATAAGGTCACTTCATCCCACTGACAAAATCGCTGTCCATGCTGCCTATTTAAGCCTCCTTGCAGAACGGGCAGATTGAGTGGGGCAGCTGGTTGGTTGGAAGGACCTCTGCCCAGCTGTCCTTCTCGCTGGCTTCAACTCTCCTCGGGGCCTTGAGCTTCCTCACGTGCTGCAGCACCCAGCCTCGTGTCATCCTCTCTCCCTCTCAGGGATCATGAGAGGCATGCAGCCAGTAGGCGGAGGACAGGCTGCATGTGGGAGAAACCAGCACCTCTTACTGCTGGGAAGAGCTGGAGTGTTGATTGTTTTGTGCCTGTTTTGCACTTGTCATCTTTGTCCGTTTTAACTGTTCTGAATTCTGGAGACTGAGAGATACTGGAGATAGTTGTTGAACATTTTAGATTCTGAATAATGTTGTCCTCTTCTACAGGTCTGTTTTTCTACTACTTGGGAGTTAAAGTTAAAGTGGGGGTGCCATATAGAGAAGAGTTCATTCCCCCTAATTGAGACCCTGTAGATTCGCTCTATATTTGGCTAAATTAAGTTCTCGAATCAGGGGTGGACACTTCTCCGTCCACAGGAAATGATAAATCGAAACTTCAGAGTGAAATCTAAACAGCAGCGAGTGAGCTGGACTCACCAACCTTAGATCTTTTGCATCTTTTGTCCCTTTGGCATCCTTTGGTATAGAATTACAGACCTGCCAGTCTGGTAAACATGAGCGTTCAAACCAGTTGATATAGTGCAGTGGTTTAGCACACTTTGAATTTTCAGTTTGAATGCCATTGAGCTTTAGTTGGAGAGTAAACATGATCTTCACTCTCCCCCAGGTCAATCCAGAGCCAACATGATCCCACTGAAGCAGCCACGGAACATCAAAGCGTCCAATGACACCTTGGCTTCAATCGACCTGGACGGCTTTGCTGACCAGCCAGCCTCTAAGGCCACACCGCCACCCCTACCCAAGAAGGCCGTCCCCCGCTCCAGTACAGAACCTAACCTCGGAGCCAAGGAGCCGCTCCCAGGGGCCCTGAAACCCCGGGCCGAGGCCAAACCCGGGGGCACCAACCTGAGCGTGGCGAATCCCCTCTATGATCTGGACTCGACCTGGGAGACGGCGAGCCAGAGCTCCTCACTTAGTTCCGAACCACACCGGGCGCCCGACCAGGAGAGTGGCGACTCCCTGGAGAGGCCAGCCGTTACCGCCACCGCAAACAAGAGTCGTCCAGCTAACAGCATGTCCTGCCTGATTTCCCAACCCGCTACTGCACCCAGTACCACCACTGGCAGGGAGAGGAGGGGCTACCAGAGCGCAGAGTCTCTGGCCGGAAGGGCTCGTACTACAGGTAGAGGTGCTGCTGCTGGAGGAGGAGGCTCCAAGCCCCAGAGGCCTGCACTTTACAGGGGTATGGACAGTTGGGAGGAGGTAGTGGGGAGGATCCGGGGGCTCCACACTGACACGCTGCGGAAGCTGGCAGCCAAGTGCGAAGACCGCTTCATGGCCGGCCAGAAGGACCACCTGCGATTTGGCACCGACAGCTGGTCCCACTTCCGGCTGACCACTGGGAAACCCTGCTGCGAGGCAGGGGATGCCGTATACTACACAGCTTCCTATGCCAAGGACCCACTGGTCAACTACGCCATCAAGGTGAGATGTCTGGCTATGAACTTAAAAATGTTGTCCAATACACTACAGATATTTCAAAACAAGTAATTGACTAAGAAAGTCTTATTAGTCATCTAACCAGAGGGCTAGATGAGAAGATGATATGTTGATATTTTCAGTTCTACAACTTTTTTTCCATTGTCAGAAAAATAGTTTTTTTGAGTGATGAGTGAGATGTAGCCTGATGAAAAGCTTACTTATCTTGCAACGTTTTTATTTATGAAAGATCATGTGGCCTTGAATCTTTTTTTCTGCCATCTAGAAATTGTATCAAAACAAGCTTCAAAGCATTTTGAAGTCATATAAAATATTTCAAGTGGCACTCTGATCCCATGTGAAAACATAACTCACATAATTCAGACTTTCATTCTCGCATTTAGGTGGATGTGACTGAGGAGGGGTAATATACCATCTCTCTGTGGCTTGATTTGAAGTTTGGTGCGTTCCTATAATGTGAATTTATTTTGGTTTTAACAATTAATTCATAAGGGGCAGTTTATTTAATTGGACTCTATATGTCATAAATGGTCCTTTATTGAATTAAATTTAATTGTTCAAATACTGTAAACTTTGTATGACCCTTAAACTTAACTGAAGTGAGTTTGCCTCGCTCATCTATTTCAAGTTTTCAGCCACATGAAACTCATTTTGGGCCTGACTTCAAAAGCAAGCCACATTTTTAACCATGTTTATATGCATTTATCTCCTAGTTCCTTCTGATGTTGCACTAATTGGCGTTTGTTTTTGGTTTGTTTGTTTTCCTTCTGAGTCCTTGCTCTGCATTCTCATTTCATAATGATGGATGAATATATTTGTATATATTTAGAGTGTTTGATGTCCTTGCAGTGTTCTTGACTTCTTTGTAGTGTGTTTTCAGATTTGCAGAGCTCCTCCCACTCTCCCTGTCAGCCAGCCAGCTCAAGCAGACTAGGCTGTATTTGTGTTAAATTGTTAAATCAAATTATAAAATCCTCACTACAAGTGGTTGTGTGTGTGTGTGTGTGTGTGTGTGTGTGTGTGTGAGAGAGAGAGAGAATGAGTGGGGATGTGTTGTGTACAACTGTGTGCACGAGGCAGTTGAGGACAGCTTGTGTGCACAGCTTGCCGGAAAAGTTCTGAAGCTAAACACAAAGCAGATATAGATGAAGGTTGCGTTATTTACAGGATATGGAACTCTGCACTCCACAGCACTTCAAAGCTTTGCCTTCATATTAACAGCAGGCTCAAGAGAAAGACTTGCTTTTTCATGATGCTCAGCTATAAATACGGCAACCCGGAGCAGCAGTATGCTAGCAGGGCCCCAACTCTCCAATTAAAGTTTCCAAACTCTTCATTTGGCCCAGTTGTGCGCCTCCCTCCCTTCTAACAGTATAGTATAGTTGATCATCCTGAGTACGAGAATTTATATTTCATGATTTTTTAATGGATTGATGATTATTTATAATCCATTTATAATTTATAATAATGTATAATTTACACCTACAGATCTGCGTGAAGTCTTGAATCTCCAAGGAATTCTTTGAAGCAACTTCTTCTGCATGTTTTAAAGTATTGGAATATCTCTGAAATCTTAGCGTGAATGGAAAGGGAACAATAAAGGAATCTCATTGCGAACAGACAATTATCATAGAGCCTGTTGTGCCTTGCTGTATACACATATATATGTATATATATATTATATATATATACATATATATATATATATGTATATATATATATATATAGCTCTGGGAAAAATGAAGAGACCACTCCAAATTTTTCTTAAATCAGCGTCTCTACATGTATGGCAGCCATTCCATTCCAGTGTCTGCTGAATTCCAACACAGGCACAACTCATGTCAGTAGTTTATAGAATAAAACCAAAATGTTCATTTTACTCAAACACATACCTATAAATAGTAAAACCAGAGAAACTGATCATTTGGAGTGGTCTCTTCATTTTTTCCAGAGCTGTATATACATAGTATATATATAGTGTCTAAACATCCCTCCGAGGGGACATGGAGCCAGTTGTGGTCGCAGAATCTGTGTGTAGCAACATGTAGGTCGTTTAGCTAGTAGATGATTAGTAGGCAGCTATAGCATAAGAGCCAACATGCCCAAGCAAACATTTAAAAGACGTGCCCATTTCTACTGATACCTCCCTAAACCACCGTAGAGGTTCTGCTTCATAAAACAGACATAAATCACACCAGAAACCACCAAGTCAGGACTAGTAAAACTACTGAACTCACTGGATATACAAATGATTGAGATGTAAGCAGCATTCATGGAACAAACCGCTGAAACGTAATTTCATTGCATCATGTTCGGTGTTGCTCAAAACAGATACATATTCCCTCTGAGGTCATGAGTATCATTAGCAGTATTCACAGGATTAATTGACATCTATTTTATATTTTGTTTTCCCCTGACATTCAGCATCATGCAGTGGAGTACATGGTTTTATTTATTTCATTTCAGGGGGGTTTCAGACCAAATATCACAGTGCACCCATGAAGAATACTGCTGAAATCACAGGAAAGAGATGCCATCTTGTAAAATACATTTACAATACGTTAGCAGAAATCATCCCAAGATATACTTTCCTAATATTATGTTCATGTTTTGATTCACTGAACTGATGTAACATTGTTCTCTCTGTAATGTTGTCAGCTAAACGTTGGTGTTGTGTATTTTGAGGCAGTGAGGTGTATTTAGTACTATGATGGATTGTGACTGTTCCAAAGAGCTTGTTTTCCATATATAGGTCACATTTTTTAAGAGCTTAAAACATCATACCATTGCTCTGAAAAATATTGAACCATTGTTCCACCCCCCCCCCCCCCAAAAGAACTCGGGGTTTAATATGTCGTCCTTCTTCACTTTGTTAGTATTCCTTTTCATCTTGCGAGAGCTGCAGAGAGTGGTCCTATCCTTGACTGGGAGAGAGCTAGGCTTCTCTTCTCTGTGCTGTGATCAAAGTGAAGCAAGACTGAGAGCTGCAGAGGCTGTCACTGTGGTTTAGGACACAGAGAAACACTCCTACCACTATCTGACAGTTTGGACTCTGCTCTCTGTTTCTCTCAGCTCTACATAAGATCAATGACATGAGCTTCAACGCTCATCTGAAGAGCGGCAAACAGCGTGAGAGAGAGATTTGAAAGAAAAAAAACAATCTTTGATTTTTCTGTTCACTTGTGCACGCTCTGCAAATTCTTTAGTTACAGAAGTTTGCTTTTCTTATAAGTCTCCCATGGTATCCCAGGGGTCGTAATTTATTTTGCTGGTCTGGGTATTGGTCTGTATTGGTATTTAGGAAATAAAACAGATGTCAGTCTCTGAAAGATTTGTACAAGTGCTCAGCAGAGATACATTGAAATGAAAGTACATAGTCTGCACATTGTTTAGAAAAATGATTGCAGAAAAGTCCTTTGGCGTTTCAACCATCAGAATGTTATCTTCAAATTGTTTAAGGGCAAATAGCTTCATCATGAGAGGTTTTCTGAGCTCACAAGCATACCTTACGTGGATATTGAACTTCTCTTTTCCTTTTCATCCCTCCCTCTTCCTACTCTCTCTCCTCTTCTCTGCCTGATCTCTCCTCCAGATTTGTCGGAGCAAGGTGAAGGAGACCCAGCAGCAGTTTTTCCACAGCCTGGCGGTGAGACAGAGCCTGGCCTTGCACTTCAACATCCAGCAGGACTGTGGACACTTCCTGGCCGATGTCCCTGCCCGCCTGCTGCCATGGGAGGAGGAAGAAGAGGAGGAGGAGGAGGAGGAGGAGAATGACGAAGCGGAAGATGGAGACGGGCTGAAAGAGAAAGAGAAGGAGATTAAGACTGAAAACAAAGTGTCTGACTCCACAACCTCGGCTCCAAATGGTAAATCAGATGAAACCCCAGCAACAGGTCACATGAGCACTGCTGGCCGTTTGAGGAGTCGAGTGGTGGTCATCACGCGTGAGGTTCCCTTCCAGACCGTGGCCGACTTTGTCCGTGAAGGCGTGGCCCGACATACCCGTAACCCAGAGCTATACGAGCGGCAGGTCTGTCTTCTGCTGCTCCAGCTGTGCTCTGGCCTGGAGCACATGAAACCCTACCACGTGACCCACTGTGACTTGCGGTTAGAAAACCTGCTGCTTGTCCACTGCCAGCCTGGCAACCCCTGGAACCTGGACTTGCTTGAGCCCAACAACAACAGCAACAGCAGCAGCTCCTCTGGTGCTAGCTCTGCCAGTGCTGCTGCTGCCAATGCCACCTGCCCGGCCCGCCTCATCATCAGTAACTTCTCCCAGGCAAAACAGAAGAGCAGCCTGATGGCAACCGACCCTGGTACGCTCCGCGACCAGTCACGCCTGGCACCCGAGATCGTCACAGCTACCCAGTATCGCAAGTGCGACGAGTTTCAGACTGGGATCCTCATCTATGAGATGCTGCACCGCCCCAACCCCTTTGAGGAGACGCCAGAGCTAAAGGAGAGGGAGTACACCTGGGCTGACCTGCCGCCACTGCCTGTCCGATCACTCTATTCCCAGGGCCTGCAGCAGCTGGCCAGCCTGCTGCTTACCGTCAACCCCTCTGAAAGGATCCGCATGGCTGAGGCCCGGGCCTGCCTCCAGTGCCTGCTCTGGGGACCTCGGGAGGACTTGTTTCAGGCGCTTGGTTGCAGCAACACAGGCCCCATGTCAGCAGCCAATTCCAGCCAGCGGGAGGCCACTCTCCAGAACTGGCTGGACCTGAAGCGGACACTGATGATGATCAAGTTTGCAGAGCGCTCGCTGGACACGGGCAGTGGAGTTAGCCTGGAGGACTGGCTGTGCTGCCAGTATCTGGCATTTGCCACCACAGACACCCTCAAACGGGTGGTGCACATCCTACAGCAGCCCCATACTCAGCCCCAGAACCAATCCCAGTCAGTGCACCTACCGCAGAACCAATCCCAAACCCATCTAACCCACACGCTCCATCTAACTCAGTCCCAGCCTCTCTGAGCTCCTCTACCCCACCGTCACTATGGCAACAGATCCACCTTCCCCTTTGAAATCCCTCAGTTGATGCTAATGTGTGATGAAAGCTAATAGTCAGCCTTGTTGTGACTGCGTCCTCAGTGCTCACTCAGTGCTAAATAAGTGGTTGTGCATTTTCTGTGTCAGTCTTTATAAAAGTAGTAAAGAGGCGATGTTTCCATCAAACAACTAGACTTCATCATCGGATACTCATAGCACTCGGATTACCAACAGTTTGATGTGAAGTGTTTCGCTGAAGTTGTCTCCATACCCAAACTGAGACCGATTGAAAGACACTAGCAAGTCAATGGAGTAATTTTAGCTCTTTGCCACGACCTTGGCGGACGCTCTGTGTTTCTTTAGCTGCTCAGATCTTGCTTGTGTTACAGCGCTCAGCCAATACAAGATCAAAGAGTAGTACTCTGGACAGATGAACGTCTGAGGAATTTGGGGATTTATTTTTTTTAGGACGGGACAATATGGAGTTGTGATGTGTAACCCAAAGTGCTGGAGACACCTATGGAAAACTGGGCTGTACTTTACATATATTTTGCATGTCAGTTCTTTATGGAGTTGATTGGGGCAAGTGGATTAAATCCAATATTTTATGGTATTACAAATTCATATTTTACAGAGAAGGTTCACTAGCCATTTGAAAATACACCACAGTTACTTTTCCTGAAAGGACATAGTTTCTTGTGAAGAGAGTTGACATGGCATAGGGCCATGGAGATGCTCGCCCCAATGTTTCGGCTCATTGACATGTACAATTTTGTCTTTTTAACATGCATGTGTTCATCAGAAAACACTGATTTTAAATCTGTAAAAATGAAAAATGAAGGGAGTAAGTTAGAAATGAAGGGAGTGGAAAAAAAAAAATCTTTAATATCGATGGATGGGAGAGTTACCTCCACATAAAGAAACGTGAAAGTGAAATATTAGTCCTCTTCAAAATCAACACGAACCAGGGTGAGCTATTTTTATACAAAGAGTGATATGCAAAAGTGAATCGCCAAAGATCTGTCAGACATTCTCTATTTAAACACGACAGAGAAGACAGACTTTTACATGTTTTACCAGAGATGTCAACCTAGTCATTTATGATTAACTAGTCACTTATTTATAATAGGTCATGAATTAACCCAGACAGGATGTGTCCTTGCACCGCTGTGACACAATTCTAATCAGTGAAATATCTTTGAAGTATGAACAACCACTGTGGGCTACTCTGCCCTACAAAGGCAAACAGCATTTACTACTTGTTGTGTTTTAAAAGATCAAAAGGTCATGACTAGCATTTAGATTTAATATCAAGAGAAATTCTGCCCATGAATGCTATTGTATTATATACTATCTACTTCTGTACCAACAGTACTTTTCTTGGGAAAGGAGATAAATGCTAACCTCATTTTTCTCGGTTTCACTGCTCACACAGTTATTGCTCGTTGGCTTTGTAGGACAGTACAGTGTTCAGAGCAGTTGATAGGTTGACGGGGCCCTCTCACTAATACACTAGTTTTGAAGTTAAAATGGGACAGAACTGCCCAGGCAGTTAGTTTGGTTTCTTTTTGGAGTATGTGCAATTAATATTTGTATGTTTTGTTATTTCCTTTTGGAGGTAACAGTATTTGAACTTTTTTTGTACTTTTTATTACATTTTGCAACCTTTCATCTATCCTCTTCCATTTCTTTTGTGGCACATAAACTGACGAAAATGTCCGGCAAGACACAGAGTCAAGTCTCGCAACTTTAGGAACAATGTTAAGTTCAATGTAAAGAACTGCAGTAGAATTTGTTTCATCACAGTGGACGGGAGACAGGCATGTTTCAGGGACTGCAAGATGTGTTTTTGTTTTTCTATTGCGTTGTTTGTGTCAAGTTGTTTTTCTGTTTTTTTGAATGGTTCTGGGTTATGGATGACATTTGCACATTCAATCTGAATGTTGGCACTCCTAGACGGAGATCGGGACTGAAGATATCTGGAGTGGTGCAGGAGAGATTGAAAAATGTTCCCCTGCATTCAAGGAACTGGGTTTGATTTGCTTAGCAGCGTGTGGAATGTACGAGTTTGCCTGGACTTTTAGCGAAGCGCTGGAAAGAACTGAAAAAGATCCACTTGGACCTGGTCTCCTCCCCCAACTGACTCATGCCCCAGTATACCGCTTCAGCCTTTACGGAGGCTGTTTTTCTAATTCAACCACTTCGCTTCACACAAACGCATCGTGTACATACTCAGCAAGCACAGCCTTAAGACCCCTCCCACCGAGAGAAACTATCCAACCACTGAGACTTGTTTCCATTCCACCCACCTCCTTGTTTCCAGTGATCTCTGATCCAGCCAGTGGGTTGCCAGATCCTGCATTGTTGCTCACTGCTTGTTACTCACATGCAACAGGTTTATTACGGTTTCATTAATGAGTCTGTTTTATTGACCAGTACCTACCAGCCTGGAATCAAAGGGACTAACACATGCACACAAGCTCCGGCTTCACCAATATATGAAACTGTAAACATTATGAGTTATATTCACATAGATTTATTTGTGGTTTATGACAGATGCTGACAGATTCAACACTTAGAAAGGCATTCTCCACTAAAAAATATACTTGGTGTCCTTTGGTGCAGTGTATTCCTTTGATATGCATTGTGGTGGACGATGTTCTCAGACTGAAAAACGACACTTCAAAGAGGCTTAGCATCCACCAGGATATTTGCTCTGGGTTTATTTGTGCTGTTGTACTTCACATTTTTCAAACCAGTCTTACAGGCGGCACAATCAGCATCTTCTACCATCGGTTTTCTGTTAATATCTGAAAACCGCATTTTAGCCTGTCACTGGGGAAATGTACTTTTGGGGTCAGGATCCTGTGTAAAAGATTTTTACAGACTCTATGGTCCATGGAGCGAATTGAGACAAAGCAGGTGTGAGTTTTGTCGCTGCGTTAAAAGGGTTTATGTACTAAGGAATGTGTGCGGACAGCACTGGTGGCTGTCCTTGTATCTAGAGATTCAAGCCTTTATATATATATAATCTTTAATCTATCTATTTTAATCCACACACTATTTTGTCGAGTACAGAGCACCTCTATATCACTCTTTAGAGAGACTTAATATCATTGGTCCATTTTAAAAGCTTTACTTGATTTTCTTCAATCCTATTTGTTTTGGGAGAAGAAAAAGGTGAGTAGTTATCACTGTCCTAAACAAAAGATAAAAAAGATCCTATCCCTCTGGCCACGGGGGAAGAAGCATTAATATACATAGCAATGTACAGTATTTTTACCCCTCTTGTAAATTTACATGCCAAGGAGTTGAACCACTTTGAAAATAACCAGGCCGAAAGATGGCTTTTGAACGCACCATTGAAAACGAGCAACTTTTTTTTCTTTTTCTTTGCTGTGGTTTTCTCATTGCATTGTTAATCGCCACTGAACAGAAAAAGAGAAGCTCTCCAGGCTTTCTATATATGTGTATATCTCCTGGCCTACTGCCATTTATTGTTGATCAACTTAACCAACAGTAACAGAACAATAAATATATGTTTTTATATATACTCTCTGTGCCGTTTTTGTTATTGCCATCGGGGTGTGCTTGCTTTGTGAAGAGAGGACTGCCTGAACAATCAGTGGTGTCAAAATGAATGGTTACAAATAGTCTAGTTATTGTACTGGAGTAGAGTTTTTTAGATTAGCACTACTTAAGTATTTTTATGTACCTACTTGAGTACATTTTATTTTCAGAAGTAAGAGTAGTGAGTACAATGAGATCCTGTATTCACCTGATAGTATTACTTCTCATAACTGGTACTGTAGCTTTACCAGTTTGAGCTAAATAAGAACCATCCCCAAGCCTTGGGCTGATAACGAGCCTTTACATTATTTACAGTGACCGTGCTAAAATGGGAAAGTCATTAATCTTTTCGGGGGTTTGGATCATGAACAAAATCATCAAAATATTTTTTTATATGAAAGACATTTAACCATTTTTTGTTTTTTTTTTTTGCTAACTTCTCTGAATAATTTTCAGAAAGTGCCCTTTCTTTGATTTTCATGATACGATCGATAGAGAAATGCCGTTATACTGATCTGGTACAATCGAAGTGAGGATGACTCTGTTGCATTAGGGCATAACGATGAGTACAGTAAGGAGTTCATGTATTGGTTTAGTAGTCAGTAGTCCCGTTCATTAGAAATAAAGTGGCAGGGGTGAATTGACTCATTGAATAAGAATCCTTGGTAACACTTCACTTATTACTTTTCATTACTTGATGTAATATTACACTTGCAAAGGGTTATACTGTACTGGCCATTAGAAGATCTAATAACAGGCTTGAAATTGTATCTGTCTATGGACGTGTTTAATAACCACACTGTCACAAATTATTTTGAATATCCTTTCAAGATGTTACAGTATTGTTAAAAATGTTGCTTCAAGTAAAGTATGCGCACATCCTTTTGAAGTTACAACCAATTCAGTAAATTGTCTTCCCCTGCTTAAGATTCTGTTGATAAGCTGTCAGCACTACTGTGGACGCCAGCAGGAGCCCAGCAGGTATGAGCTCTACCACAAGATGGAGACATTCAAACAAGTAAAAAATAAAACCAGTATAAAGCCTTCCTTAGGGACCTGACCGAATTTGAAAAACTTGAATTGCGTTTTACTTTTATTTACATAGCATCCAGTTGAAAGTGTATTAAAGAAAAAATGCTTTCATGGTTTTTAAATACAAATTTAAAAATATGTTTTAATACATATCTTTTGCAACATGAAAGGTTGTTACCATCTTCTCCATGAAGCTCAGCCAGTCAGCCTTCACCAAAAGGAAGAGATTATACTGTCTAGGCTGAGATTATACTCTGATGTAACATAATATGTCTTACTCAGCAGGGTATCATCTTAAATTGAAAAATGAAGGGAGAGGGGTTGCCCCCCATCCACTGCACTGGATCCTGGTGTATGAATGACAACTGCATTTAAAGAATAACAATGTAAAAGCTAAACAGAAACGAAGCAGGGTAGAGAAATCATCACAAACCAAACAAAGACATTTCCCAAGGCACAGGATGCCCTGTAACTATGCCTTGTGCTATTTTTAGGTGAGTACAATGTAGAAACGGTGGATGATAGATGAAGGGGTGGCTGGGTGAGAGCAGGTATGTCAGCGCTAATCAGTACTGTATTCATCAACACTACCCTGTATCTACACTAGTAGGTAGAAAAATCGACATTTACACAATTCAAAACACAAGACTGATCTCACTGTTAGAACTTCTGGGGGGGTCAAACAACAGTGATAACCAACTCTTCTGGAACCCCCTCAAGGACCCCTGGTGGTCCTCCGACCCCAGCTTTGGGAACCGCTGCCTTAAACCTAGACATTAAACACACACACGGCTTGTTTTACCATGTTTCATACATTCAGTAATCATCGTCATCTTCCTCAATCTGGGTTCAGAGGGATGCTCTGATAGCTTTAATACCTTCACGATCAATAATTTAATTCAGTGAGGTCACGGTAGGTCAGTGGGGCCCAGGGGTCCCTGAGTGGGTACCCGGGGATCCCCAGCAGCATGAGGAACATCTTCATTTTGCTCTCTCTTTCTCTCTCTCTCTCTCTCTCTCACACACACACACCTACAATACATATAGACATTTATCCATAACAACTATAAAATAACATGCATTGTTTTTTCTTGGGGCTAAATCTCATCAAATGGGGGTTAGTGGGTCAATTTGATGAAGGGAAGGGTTGACATGAAAAGTTTGGGAGCCACTGAAATAGACGAAGCTCTACCACCGCCCCCTCCCCCCCCCCCACCCTCCCCCAAGCTTCTCCTCAAACCCCCCGATCCCCCCCCCCCCGCCAACCCCAGTCTCTCAGTCTCTCCCCGTGCACCCGTTGCGTAACAACCAGAGCGGTGCCGTGCACGGTGCGTGGGTCTCCTCCAGTGCTGCTGTGGTGCCTTGGAGGTGGTGGTCGTGTGTTGCTGAGTGGCCCGGCTATAGTGGAAGTTGCACTGCAGGGGAGGGACTTCTGCAGTCAGCCGTGGGGGGAAGCTGCGGCTGCGGCTCCCAGAGAAATGCTTCTAGCAGCGCTTTCCAGACCCCAGAAAGCAGCAGACGGAGAGAAACCTTCCTCCTCTTCCTCCTCTTCACCTTCTTCCACCTCGGCGGCTGCTCGCATGTGAAAAGCATCCGGATGCGTTGAAACAGGAGGAGAGTGTGAACGCGACCCCTCTCCCTCCCCCCCCTCAACCCGGATTGACCGGACCGGCACCGGTGTCGTTTAATGGAGAGCGGCGCCTGAAGAAGGGAGAGCGGTGGTAGTTGGTACCCCCCCCCCCACCACCCCTACACCACCACCCCCCCCTCCTCTTCCTCCCACTACTCCTGCCATTGCACCAAAAGAAAACTCTGGGTAAGAAACGCTTGTTCGCTCGGGCCATTTCTGAAGTGTTGCGTCTGCTGGTGTTTAGGTGTTTTTTTTCGACTGACGCGGTGCATTATTGTGGCGAGACTTGGGAGAGTTCCGCGCGCCTTTCTCGGCTGCCGGGCTCGCGTCGACAATGAGGAGATTAATTTAAGCGTGAGGCATTAGCTGCGCCTGTGAATGCATCTCAGCAAATGGGATTACAAGGGCTGACTTTCTCTCTCTCTCTCTCTGTCTCTCTCTGTCTCTCTCTCCCAATCGACCGAGATATTGATTCGCATTGCAAGTCGACCTGAACTAGGAGTAGGTTATGGGAGTAAATGCGTGATTCAGTGTCACAGTTCACAGTCGCTCCACAGTAGTCTTTATTTTCGGAGAAACAAGTGTACTGAACCCCAGCAGCAGGAACTGTTCCTTCAGCACCAGTCTGCTCTCACAACAGTGGAAGCTGTGTGGCCTGAACGCATTTAGTGGGATGTACTGAACTCATGTACGGAATACAGTTTAACCAGTTTATTTTTTTTCATAGAATGCATCATTGTCAGTAGTATCAAACTGAGGGTTATACAAAAATAGGGGCTTTTAATGTGGTAAAAGCATAAATGAATGCTTTTTGTTTATGTTGGTGCTTGTGATTTCTTAAGATGATCACCAACAATTTTATTTACCACTGCAAGGCCAGTGACCCACGTGGGTCCGTAAATGTGTGTGTCACTTATTTCATACACTAAAATGTCACAATGATGGACTAGGAATGCTGCTTGGGTCTTCAATTTCACCTGTACCATTAATAAGTGATGCAGTTATGCACTAAACTCTTGGATGGATGACTCTGTAGCTTAATCCATACCGGCTGGTGTTTTGAGACTGCAGGCGAAAGGCTACGTCCCGTTCTGTTCTGAAGTCACCCTGAGGTTATTTGCAGAGATACTGGGTGTGCCAGTGACTTTTGGAGCTAGTTGTGGTGCTGCGTAACTCTATGGGTAGATCATGGCACAAACACTGCCAGGCGCCACCCGTACTGAAATACTCTGCCTTGGTTTCCTTTCAACGTTCCAACTGTAAAAGTGTGGGAGTAAACACGGACTGTCAAAGCAGTGACTGAATTTGAAAGCAATGAAAACACCGAGGATCCTATAGGATTGTTCACCTGGAAATCATCCTGCTTTCCCTTCATCCAAAGTTCAAACTAAAACACGGATGCATTTTTAATCTGGCAGCGTTAGCTCGCACTTCTAGACCTCTCCGGTTTGCGAGTCTGTCCCCGCAGCTTTCTAATGATGGTTGAGATTTGTTTGTAATGGCTTGGCAATAAAGCTGAAATAGTTGTGTGTGTGAATGTCGCCGTCCTTTTCCTGCACTAGGACTCCCGGCCTCCCGCCTCACTGGCTGAAATACGACCTGCTCAGAATTCAATTCCTCTACCAACACTTACAATCATCTTAGCCATTTGTTTAACACCTACTCTCTCTCTCTCTCTCTCTCCCTCTCTCTCTGCCAGGGATTACCTCCCTTCCACACACACACACACACACACACACACACACAGCCTAAACACCCTCTCTTTCTCTTCCTGTGTCCCTGTTGAACTCCTCAGAAGACAGTGCTATGACTATTTGAAGTGAGAGCCCTTGAATGAACACCAGAGGCGTGTGGTTATGTGAGTCTAACAGCTAATATTTCCACAATATATCAAATAATGGATTGCCTCGTTTTAAACCGTATGCCTGTGGTCAGAGTAGTTTGGTAGATAGAGCTTGGTTCTCTCAGAGATACACTGAAATACAGCCGGGTTGGAAAGACCACCAGAAAATACACAAAGTTATTACACATAATAAAAAACAGCTACTTTATTGAATATAATCCTAATTAGTCCAAATACCTTTAACAGTCCAAAAGGTGGAGAATACTTTGACGTTAAAGCTGACAGGCTGCTCACTCACCTCATGGTCACTGTGTCATCTAACCTCCAAAGTGCCAAGAGTCAAATCTTAAAAAAAAAATGTGTCACCATCCAAATACCTCTGGAGCTCGCTGTAGTTACTCCGGGCTGGTAATCAATACTGCTGTGGCGTGGCTTCAAATGTCTCCTCTTTTTAGGCTCCCAATCACTTTCACATTATGGAGAGTGAATAGACCTTTTTTCCCCCAAAAGTTTACTTAAGGTCTGACGGACACATTCTGCAGCACTAAATGCTTCCCTTACCCGACATGGGCCCGTGCATCCTTTTACCTTTTCAGTCTTAACATCAAGGTGGTGCTCGGCTTCAGATTAGGATTAGTTAGGATTGTGACTCGAAGATTGGTAGGCAAAATTCAAGGGAGGAAAATCAGTTCAACACACTCACCCCTTCCTCAACAGCTTACAATAGGCGCCTTTGAGCAAGGCACACCTGCTTCAGTGGAGCTGCACCAGTAGAAGACTGTGGTCGTACCGGGCAGAGCTCCCATGGTATGAATGTGCGAAACTGTGTGGATCACTAAATCAGCATGTGTGCGTTCAGCCAGTTTCCTGCATAAACAAAGGCAGAAACAATATTATTGTAGGTAATTATTGTGTAGTTGATCTGACCAGGAGAAGGCGTTACTCTGTTTGTCTAGTTGAATTGTGTTTGCCCCGGCTCCTGTGGGCTGTGTGTAGTAGGTATTTGGAGATGCAGCGCTTGGTGTCGTGGTTTAGGTTTAATTCAGATCAGTTTTGTTTGTAGGCTCATCACGGAAATCTCTCTTCTCTCTTTCTAGCAAAGAATGTTTAAGCAGTCCATCTGAAAGTTTGGACGGCGCAAATCCAAAAGGCAAATCTGCTTCCAGTTTTGAAAGTTGTTTCAGTCGCTCTGGACTGAATAATCCAATATGTGTTTTTAGAAAGACTCACTGGCCCTTCATTTGGTTAACAGGCTCTTTACAGATCTCAATAGATCTTGGCTTTTTGTGGCTTCGGTGCTTTTCCCTTTGCCAGAATGTTTCACACAAAGTAGCCCTGTCAAGAAAGTTTGTTGTTTTCGCCCAGAGTGATTGACCTGATTGGCTCCGGCGTGGAGGTTCCTCCTTTCCCGTCTGCTGCCACTGACATTTAAAAAAAACGGCGCCGGCCGGCGAGTGCTCGGCCACATTGTACCGCGGTGCCACTTTTACTTAACCGTGCACCGAACGAGCTGTCTAAGCTAGAAAGTCAAAGCCTTGGGTGGCTCGGGAAGGAGCCACGTGAGGATGTAGGAAAGGAAAGAGAGAATAAAAGAGGGAGAGAGAGACATATTGCTGCCAGGACACAGATTGCCGTGCTACGGTACAGCCAGCCATTTCAGAGACCGTGGCGGTGAGGCAGTTCATTTGATTATGAGTCGTTGGGCGAGATTAAAAGCAAAGTTGATTTATTAGTTGTTCAGCTGCCGGGAGAAGAAGAAGAAGGAGAGAGAGAGAGAGAGAGTGAGAGAGTGAGAGAGAGAGTGAGAGGAGAGCAGCTGACAAGGCTGCCATCACACCCCATCCCCCCTTCTTCTTCTCTTCCCAGCCTGTATATGCTTCGGGTTGCTTCTTTTCAACACACACACACACACACACACACACACACACACACACTCCCCTTTATTTTCTTGGCTTGTTTCTTTTCATTCTCTGCTCTCTTTGACCCTCATCCTCTCACATCTTCTCTCTGTCTCTCTTTGTCTCTTTCTCTTTATTGCTCTCTCTCTCTCTCTCTCTGTTCCCCCCTCTTGTGTCGCTGGCCATGAATCAATCCATTATTATTGATCAGGGCTGTTTTAGCGTAAAAGTCTAATAGAGGATACTCCACATGTTAGCGTTAGCAGCAGACAGCGGCAGCTATGGCACTTTTTTGGCTCACTAACACTCACGCAAGCCACTGCATTGAACGGGTGTGCTGTTGGCCATGTCGGTGCTACTGTGGGTTCATCGGTAGAAACAGAAGGGCTGCTTGGTTTTCCATGCTGCAGCCACAGTGTGAGTCACATTGGATCAGCCGGCCCTCTCACAGACCCCAGAGAAACCAAGCCGACCAGGGAGCTTCTCACACAGACACGCGGGTCAAGACCAGGTTTTGCTTATGTAACATGTAAGGAGCAAAACGAACTGATGTCTATTACACTGTATCTGACAACAGGGGTTTGTTTAGGGTGGAAAAAGAAGAACTGCATTAATATGTACCAGTACACAGGATCTGACTTAACTTTTGTTGCTGTTGAAGGATGTATAAATACTAATTATTATTATTAGTAGTAGTAGTAATATTATTCAAACTATTATTGTTTCTTAATATGATCCATCAAAGACCCAATACGGTTCTAAATCACACCTACATCCAATAGAGTCGATGCTCTGTTCTGTTATAATTGGGATTGATACCATATCTGAGAGTGGCTTTGATATCCATGTGACACACACACACACACACACACACACCGGCTGTACTGCTGTCCTCTCCACAGGCAGTGTGTGGGCTGTAGCCGTTGCTCTGCAGGGGACCTGAGGGCACACCGTGATGTCCAGGTTCAACACACTGACATGTGGCCGATACGAGGACCAAACAACACTGGCTGTCTATTATCTCCTGGTGCTTTTAGAGAAGTGCGGCTTAAGTATCTGAATACACACAGATCAGATCAGAGCCAAACCAAGGATGACTCATGGGGTGCTGGGAGGAAAATCTCAACCAGAAAGACAAAAATGGTTTTCGTATCGAAAGCAAGAAAGCCTTTCCCAATAATAAGCTGAAACATGCCTGGGAAAAGGGGGTGTGAGATGACCTGACTCGACAAGCTGCAATCCAGAAGAGTCAGCATGCGGGATGTTTCTTTCTGACTGCTCGGTGTGTGTTGATTTTTCCTTCGACAGCCGCGTGAGGTGGACAGCGTGTTTTAACGCGAGGACTGGGTTTACCGCGCCACCTCTGTTCCTTGTGCTCCACGATGCGTGACTCACATGCCACTCAGCAAGATGTTTTATGCAAGATGACGCCGTGACGAGATATTGATTTGATGCATGTCTTTTTAATAAGCCCTTTAGATCACTGGAGACAGTCTTTTTAGGCCTCATGAGGAACATTATCAGCCACCGTGAGATTTAGAGAACTGAGAGTTCAGACTGGATCATTTACGCATGAAGATGACACATCAGCTGAACAGCTTTCATGCAAATTCTGACCTTTCTGTTCACGGCAACGTGTTAATGAACCGTCAGCCGAAGGAAAGACTCACGTCTGAAGGAGAAACGGGAGTGCGCTATTAAATCACTGGCCAATCTGAAACTATGGGGTCAATAGTTCACGCTGAGACCAATGTGCTCATTCTTTCAGTCCTTTGGGCATCAAGCTGCTGCAAGAAAAAATGAAAACGTAAGAGGGTTCAGCCTAGTAAGAGGGTTCAGTCTGGTCCACAACATCCACAACATCTCTTCCTCTTTTACATCTCATCTCATACCTTTACATTTTTTTAAGGCATTTCTGCTGAATTATTATGTGTTGGAAGGTGAAAGGAAAAATGGGAAAGAGAGAGGGATGACATACAACAAAGACCATAACTCACAATGTTGCAGTACATGGTATCTGCCTTAAGTTGGCGGTATAATTCTGCGGATTCTACGAATTTCAGTATGTTTTTTTAAATTTTTTTAATAAAATGTCAAATTCCTTACAAACCACCTCCATTTCCTTTTCCGGGTTCATCGCCTTTGTTTACATCCCGCTGCTGACCTCTCGTGGTAAACGCTTTCAAAGTGGATCGTTTTGGAGGCGCGGCTTGCTGAACCTGAGAGACCTGGACCTGATATCTGCACCTTCAGGACCGATCGAACAGCTTCCAGACCCTCGTATTCCCTCAGCCGCCTTTGTTGCTCTTTCCCCACAGATGTTATCGTTGTTATTAGTGTAACCCCACAGGTGTGGAGTGTAAATAAATGAACAACACAAAGCCGCAGAAAGTATACACAAATTCGTATGGGGCGTAGTTGTCAAATGTGTTTGACTTCATTGCTAGCATAGCACCACCTTTAGCCCGCTGAGCCACCGGAGCGCCCACACTACCCCGTTATTATTTACTAAATCTGTCTGGAACATTTCTCACCCTTTTTTTTTCTTTTCTTTCTTTCACTTCCCTCGCCATCCTCGTTCCTCCCTCCTTTCCCCTCTCCTGCTCCACTCCTCCTCCTCCTCCTCCTCCTCCTTCCCCTAAGCCTCCTCTTGTTCGCCTCTGTTTACTCACAGTGATGCCTCGGGAGGGATGGGTAGAGAATAGACTCCATCTTACATGTTACCTTGAGGTGAGCTGAGCCAGGCTGGGGTGGGGTGGTTCTTGCTGCTTCCCTCCCTACCAAAGGCCCCCATGCTTTGCTAATGGCACATCAGCAGCTGTCAGTGGTCCCTGCACTGCGCCAGCCACTTTAATTGGCCTGCATGGCCGTGGTCTGCAAAGCGCTCAGCAGAATTGAGTGATCCCCCCCCCCCCTTCTCTATATCATTAGTGTAATGCCCCTGTTTCCCCACAAGCATCTGAGATATGGGAGAATCCAAAGAGCGGGGGAGAGGAAGACGAGGGGGGGGGGGGGGGGTGAATGAGTCACACACCAGCGATCATCGTTCTTGCAGTTTGCGGAGGAGAGAGGGATGGAGGAAAATATTGTTCTCTGAGAAACAGTCACTGCTGCTATTTTTAAGAAAGGACCATGAAATGAGAACTGATTTTTCATTGTTAACCAAACAAGGAGCTAATGGCTGCATGCTTGTACAATGAATGTGCCCTGAATAAGTTCACCAAGATGCCTTACACGCAGGGTTGGGTAGTAACAGGTTATGTGTAATGGGATTATTACAGTAGTTTGATTAAACAAAATGGTAAATGTAATTTAGTACAGTTAAAAAAAACAGTATCCAGATTACACAAAACCAAAACTGGTGACTCATTGCGTTACTCTGAATCATATTTGAAGGTAAAAAGATGATTTACTTTGTGAGGTTGTAAATACTGATGCAGCTGATGTTGTTGTTTTGACTGAATGCTGCGACTGCTGTGTAATTGACTTGAAAACCCATGACTGGCATTTATGTAACAACGTCCTCAAAGTTTCAGACTTAATCATGGTTTTTGATGTAAAACTACTTGGACAAATAGACCTTTGCAGAAGTTCTCAATAGCATAGCAACCATACCTGATGCCATGTTGGAAGACCACTGACAAGTTCATGGAAGACCAGCACCATGTCGTTTTAGAGGCCTGCATGTAGGTTCACCAGCGGGAACCTTTCAGTTTGGAAGTTTTCAGTTTGTCTTTCACACGCTTGAAAATAATAGTGTGGCCTGATTTGTGTTAAGAAAAAATATTTTAGTCTAAATTTAGGGAAGTAAATTTATAATCATGCTAATGCCTCGGACTTAGTTACCAACCTTGCTAGCTAGCTAGGCTAGGTCATGCTAGGTAAATCAACAGCTGTGTAAACAAATCTGTGACACTTCTTTTATGTTGCTAAGCAACACAAGCAGTATATGATGTTGGGTATGCTAGCAATCATTCAGATATTTCAAACCCTTACTCTTATATAAGGCTTGTCAGCAAGCTTTATATTTGGAAAGCTATCCCTAATTAAAATGACTGAGTCTTTGTGATTGATTGATTGATTGATTGATTGATTGATTGATTGATTGATTTATGATCGGTGATTTATCCATAACCATCTTCTTTTTTCTGGTTTTGTTTTTTCTCCTTGATTGAAGTATGTAAAATGTAAAAATGTTAAATTCTTCTCCGCTGTTTCTCCAGCCTGATTGGAACAGCCAACCACACAACAAAAGTTGAGCATGGTGTTGACAGCAACAAGCCAGACTAGGCTGCTGCGCTGGAATTACGTGGTGGTCTCCCAACACAGCCAGTAGGGGGCGCTGGAATGCTTCTGCAAAGCCTTTCCAATTAACAGATTCCTTTGGATGTTTTCAGGCTGGCTGCAGCACCATGTCCTCGGCTCAGGGTGGGGATATTTCAGGCTACCATCTGAGTGGTGAGTGGCTACTACTTCTTCTACTGATTCTGCTGATCTCTTCTGCTTGGGTATCCTCTGCTGAGTGTGTAACTGTGTGCTTTATCTGTTGTACACAAGGCCACACACGTTACATAACAGTTCAACTTGCCCAATAATTGGCTGCTCTGTAGCTTTAAAAATACAGATACAACTGTCAGCATTAAATCCTCCCAGAGAGGTAATTTGTCCTGAGAGAGTTTGAAACCATCTTCTAATCCCGCTTTGAAATGCAACATATGAGATGTTTTGAAGATTCATTTTCCAGCTTTTTCTTGTCAAAATTTGATCAAGACTTAGTTGAAGTTTTGTTTCCCAAGTCCTCCCATTGTTTACTGCCACTATAAGTGAAGATGAACTCCTTGAAGTAATGTTTCAGGCTGTGCTCAGTTATGGTGTACTTGTTAAGACCCCCGCCTCTGGAACCACATTCCCCTGCTGGTGTTGAAACAGAAACCTGCCAGAACTTTCTCTCTCCCAATCTGTGCACTTCCCTCATTGATCCAACTCTAAAAATAAGAAAAATAAAAGAGTAAGAACTAGCATAGTGCTAGTTTCAAGCTCACCAGCTGTTTTGTCTGTGAAACAGACCAATTTATCAGTTTTAAGAGACACAGCTCTGCTTCTCCCCAGATTCAGTGGGGTCCAAAAGTCTGAGTCCACTACCAGGAACTCTTTTGTTTCATCGTTTATCAAAAACTAATACAGATTTTAGTCAAATGATATTTCTCAAACAAGATTTCATAATTTTCTAAAGTAATTTAATTATTAAAAATATTTGTAATTTTTAATTTAAGTCCTTTTTCAAAGTTAAAGCACTAGCAGTAGCGGCAATAATGCATAGAGAGGACTGTATTCATTCAGTCAATATCTGGTTTTAGTTGTTAAAAGACCAAAACAATTCACACTGAGTATTAGGAGCATGTGTTAATATTTGAATGATATATATATAATATATATAATAATATATATGTGGTGTGACAATAACAAACTTTACCAAATGGTGTGCGAACTGCATTTATATCACATTTTGTCACAGTTTGATCTCCATAGATTTTAGGTTAGCACTGAGGATTTCAAAGTGCATGAGGCAGCTTTAAGCACTATTTTGTGTCTCTGTATGACCTCAGTGGTGCGTAACCCGCCGGGCTGGGAGGTGGGGATCTACCTGGTGGGCTTCCTCGTGCTGCTGGGCGTGGCTGGGCTCAATATCTGGAAGCTGTGGAAATCTGGAACGTTCCCCGCGCCCTCTCCCTTCCCCAACTTTGACTACCGTTATCTACAAGAAAAATATGGAACCTCCTTCTCAGAAGTCAGACAAAAGGTACAGTTTCTCATGCTATTGAGAATGTGAATACTTCACAAAATCAGTGTCCTTGAAAGCATGCTGACGCTGATCTAACAGATAGCAGTTGCATATTGATAGATTTCAGTTTGAGATGGTCCATATTGACAGACAGTGCCTTGTTTAGATAGATCTCAACTGAGCAAATGAGAAAATACCCGCCTCAGTAGCTTATCCCCTGTCTTGGTCCCTTTCCTAACTCTTCCCTAAAGAGAGTGGCGGCCAACAACCACCGCCGCACCTCCACCACCTCCAGCCGCAAGGCCAGCCTGGCCCTAGGCGAAACCCCAGACTGTTTCAGGGACCTGGGCCACCTGGAGCTGATGAGCAGGGAGCTGGACCCGTCCGGCATAGCCCAGCTCAACCGGTCCATCTCCACCGACTCGCTTAGCTCCATCTCCTCCATCGCCAACAACTTCGGCCACGACTTCACCGTGGGCCAGCTGGAGGTGACCCTGGAGTTTGAGCCGTCCAGGCAGGGAACGGGCCTGCTCCACGTCACGCTGCACCAGGGCAAGGACCTGTTGGAGAAGGAGGAGGGAGACTTCCCCGGGTGCTTCATCAGAGTCGCCCTGGGGCCGGAGGAGCTCAATGTGGGCATCACTAGGGTAAGGGGACTGCATGTATGTGTGTTCTTGTATTTCTCTTCTTATTAGGAACGACACAAAGATAGAAACATCTGAAAAATCCTCCAAATTGAGGACATTTTCTGGGTCCTCACTTCTACAGGGAGCTAGTTTAGGATTCTGTTAGGATAGTGGTTAAGGTTAAGGTTATTTTTGGTTAGGCATACGTATATATGCATGCATGTGTGTGTGCGCCAAGTAGAGGTAATTACGTTTTTTAAAAGGGGCTTTGCAGAAGCATTCTAGCGCCCCCCCAGTGGCCATGTTGGGAGACCACCATATAATTCCAGCGCAACAGCTTAGTCTGGCTTGATGCTGTCAACACTGCAAACACTATGGTCAACTTTTGTTGTGTGGTTGTTTGTTCCAGTAAGGCAGGATAAACAACAGAGAAGAAATCATTTTGTAGGAGGAGAAAAAAATAAAATAATTACCAGTAAAGAAGAAGATGACTGGATAGCCTCAATAAGTCGCAAAAAGACATCCAGGCAGACGGCAGTACAGGGTCTGCTTCAGAGCCAACAAGAAATCTTCCTCAACTTTAGAGAAAGAGAGGTATGGTTGCTGTGCTATGGGATGGGGGACATCTTCCATGGCTACCACTGGAGTACCAATGGAATTGGGATTCAGGGTGGGAGACTTCTACCATGACACCATGAAAATGAGAAGAGTAACTTCTTGGTTGGATAATTAACAGTTCAACCATGACCTCACTTTGGTTCAGGACTGGGGCTAAAAGTCACTGCTGACATTTTGGGCAGACAGTAAGGCTGCAGGCATCTGTAGCTCACTTGCTCAGGGCATGTTTGGATCTCTTGAACTGTGTTTAAGAAGTCAGTCATGTCTGCTTTTAGACAAGAGAGAGAGTGATAGGTCCCAAGGGTGAGAGGTTTGATCCCTCAGCTTGACAAGCCAATCCATTCCTGTCTGACGGGAGAGTCCCATTTCATTTGAAGAAAGGAAAGCCCCCTGTGACTTTAGTCAGCAAGGATCAATTCACATTCTCAACAATCATCAGGATTAGGTCTGATTTACTTTCACTTAGTTCAGAATGTTATATAATGTTATAATATATGTATTGTTTGCGTGTAAGAACATTTCCTGTTTTGAATTGAAAAGATTGAATTGAAGGTGAATTGTCAGAGACTGTGACAAACCGATAAGAGAAGAGCAGGACTATATCCTCCATCTGGTACACCTGCCGTTTGCCTTCTGCTCTTCGCTAGACATGCCAGGGGATTTACTAATTCATGCCCGGCTGCCTCGTGCCTCGTAGCATTGTGCAAGGCTATCAGTGCAGCCATGCGGGCTTGTCAAGGCTCCCTTTACTTGAGCATATTGTTATTGTTGCATTAATGCATTCAGGCTGGGTGTAATAATGGCAGCAGCCAGTGATGCAGCGGCTGGAGTGGTTCCCTCTTTAATGTAGAGGAGTGGTGAAGACCAGAGGAAATGCTGACATCAGCTCCACTCCTCAGTGCAAATCCACAGGGCCCCCTTGAGTCTCTCTCTCCCTCTCTCCCTCTCTCTCTCTGGCTCTATTTTTTTCTTCCATCTCTTTTTCTCCATTTCTTTGTTGTTACAGATTCATGTTTTTGTTTTGCTTGTCATCGCCCCTCTGTCACTCTTCTTTTTCTTTCTCCCTCGCTCTCCCTCCCTCTCTCTCTCTCTCTCTCTCTCTCTCTCTCTCTCTCTCTCTCTCTCTCTCTCTCTCTCTGTGTCTCTGCTCTGAGCTTATATTGCTTTTTTCACCTCACATGTAGCCTTATGTTTCCCCCCAAGTGATAACTCTAAATGTTCAGACAGACAGACAGTCTCATGTTGAAGAGATGCTGGAGGTTTGGTGCTTTACATTCATATGTGCATATTTACAGAGCAACCAGACATTTTCTGCATCCTGTAGGTGTTAGAGGTTTGATTACGAGGCTGTTCAGCTGTTTCATATAAGCCACAATCCCAAGGTTAGCCTCAGTGGGTGATTTGCAGACCCTGTGCTCTGAATTCACAATTCAGAACCGCTGTTGTTCATCTATGATGTTTTATGAGCACGTTGTACAGCGTTGTGTTAGTAGTTATGCTGTAGTGGTTACATGCAGAACATCTGTAAACCCTTTACAGATAATAAGATGTTTATTGGAGAGCTAGTGAGTAGAAATGTTATTTCTTGTTATGTTTCACACCTCAACGATCAATAGAGAACGTCTATTATTATATCCTACACATTGCTAGTTGCCTGGTAACTTCACACTGCCTCGTAAATCCTGATATTTCTGGGAGCTTCAACATGTGATGGCCATGTCTTAATATCAGCACTAGCCACCGAGCAAATGCTGGTCATATTGGTTACGGTTGCTCTAAGTCTCTCAGTTCAACTAAATACTATGGCAGGTGGCCAACCTGTGTCCAGTCAGTCTTTTCCATTCTAAAAACTGTTTTGGCTGCCAAGAAATAAAATTGACTGGTGAAATTCTGAATCCACTTGGCTCGGTGGCTGCTTGAGAAAAAAGTTAAGTTTCATGCCCTGCAGATTACAAATCTGTTACACACATGTGTTACAATTACACATCCCTTGTGATCCTCTGTGACCTTGTGCTTGCCATGTACTGTATGTTCACAAGACTCAAACACCAAACAGATAACTTGGACTAGAATAATAGAGCTTATGTAGCCTTTACGAGCAATTGTGCCACTGTTATGTCTTAAAATGTACTTTTACAAGACAATAGACAAGACTAAAATCGTTCTGGTTTTTGTGTTTAAAGGCAACCGCTGTAAGATTTTCACCTCAATCTAGACTAGAATCTTCTCAATAGGTCGAAAGATAGTGTGAGTATTCATTTCTTATCCATTCATTCCCCATTTAGTTTGTTGTCCTCTGAATTCAGCTCGATGTATTTTCTTTGTAGAATAGCCCCTCCCCGATAGCTTGAGGCCAAGCCACTCCTCGGAGGCCTGGTGGTGATCCCTGTGTTGGTGAGGGGTGTGTTTAATATTTATTCAGTAGTTAATGTCATGATAATGATTCCACACAGTATGTTGGTACAATTTGTGTTCTTCTGTACACCCCAATGCTTCATTATTATTCTTTTTCCAAAAATAACAAATTATGTGCTTTTATTTTGAAGGCAATTGGCCTAGTGATTATTATTATGATTGTTCTATCTCATGCTTGATGCATGCTGGTCCATTCGTGGTCCGTTCGTCGCAGGACTCACTTTCACACAGATTGCTGAACCATATGTGCATCGACATTTTCCTAAGTGCCCCCCTGGGGGGCGCTGTGTCAGTTATTGGAGGTCCAGAATAAAGTCCAGAATGTGTTTTTCTGTTATTGAGAATACTCACTAATACTCATATCTACAAATAAGTCTTACTTAACAAGACCTACTCAAGTACAATAACCACAATAGCTGTTAGCTCTTGTTAGCTCTAAAAAGATCCTGTTCATCATGTATCATAATGGTGTGACCCATCAAAAAGATGCCAGTGTACTGGAAAAAATAACATATGACTATTGTTAAAGTTAGCAACATTTGAGGCCAGCTGAAACTGTTGTTGGTATTAAAAGAGTCCTATAGCTTTAAGAAGAACTGCTTTGTTTGAGGTATGCTGTGGTAGCTGCCATTTATTGTAATAACATAACATAAATACGTTTTTCACAAATGACTGAGCTATCATTCTATATATAGAGCATCTTTGATGCCATTCTGCTTCTCAGCCTGTCTCTGATGAGTGACTCAGGGACAGGATGAAGGGAAAACCGATGTTTTGCAAGGTTAGATTCATACCTCTGTGTGTTAGCATTGCAAACAGCCAGGCAGACTGTGCAGGGCTTTTTCTACCTCTTTGTTGTTTTTGTATACCTCAACCATCATGTAACCTACACAGAGATCCACGCAACCCTGCATGTGTGGCCCGACGCAAACTCGCTCACACATGAAAATCCTCTAGGCTTGAATTAATTTTGACATTTCACTGGCCTTCTCTTTTACACAGGTCCAGGTGAATGCGTTCACCGTGATGTTTGATGAGCGCTTCTCCATCCCTGTGGACTTGTCAGCCCTGGAGGAGAACAGCCTGCGCTTTGCGGCCTTCGGCATCGATACCGATGAGAGGAACATCAGCGCTGGGACAGCAGAGCTCAAGCTGTCAGACTTGGACCTGACCATCAGACCATTCAACGCCTGGCTCTACCTACAGGATGTCAATAAGGTGTGTTAGGATACTGTAGGGTGTGATAGGGTGTTGCAATGCGATATGATAAAATAAGGTACAACGTAATACAACACGTTTTTTTTAACACTAAACATTAGTTCAGAACTAACAATGTGCTTCCAACACAGCCACAGCAATGAGACAGACAACTTAGAAATAGAATAAAAATCCTATAAGCATCCATATGAAGCGCAAAGTTCAATTTCACAGGCTAAAACTATAGGGCTCGATTCTCTGATGACTCCTGGCTCCTGTCTTATAGTTTTGTTACTCAGGTGGGTGGTGTCAGGGACTAAGCAGACTTTGTGCCTGTTAGTCATGCAGCAAAAAGAGCGTAGGCAAAGGAGATCAAGCCCAAATCAGCATGGTTACCGGATGAGGAATAGTCCTTTTCTTGTAACTGCATAAACCCCCTGTTTTCATTCTCTCTCTCTCTCTCTCTCTCTCTCTCTGTCGCTCTCTGTCTCGCCTCCCTTCTCTGTTTATTTTCACTGCATTATCTGAAAAACTGACAAAATGCTAAAAGGATGGTTGTTCCTGCTTACCTTAAAACAAAACTTCACTTGTCTTCATAGATTACGACACACAATGTCTGTTTATATATTGAAACTCTCGCTGAAAAGGCTTTTGATTCCCGTGCCTTTTCTGAGTATTTAAGGACATTTGCGTCACATTTAAAGAGATTTAGCAAAAAAATAATCTGAAGAGAAGCAAGGATGACTTCACCGTGTCAATATTTGCTCACCACTGAGCAGCTTGTGTCAAAACATGTCACGAAGAATCAGCCTTAAAATGTTTTGTTTTGTTGGTATGATAACATCATTTTTTAAGGGAAGGTCCTTGTATAAGACCTCTTGGGATTCTACTCTATAGTTTCTCTCCCCTGGTATATTTGTGTGCAACTAAACTAAACCAAACCAAACCAAACCAGGGAGTTGACTCTGCCCCTGTGTAAAGAAAGTGTGGTGTTGTCTGAGGCCCCCTGCTGGAGATTCAGCAGAACTCCAATCGTTGTCAGATAAACAAGGGTTACTTCCCCTCACAGACTACTGATTACCTGTTTGAAATTGTTTCCACTAATGTTGTAATAATACAGGAATACTTTTTGGTTTGTTTCTCACAAAACTCCACCAAACATGCAATCAACCCAGTCCCAAAATCAGTCTAGCTAAGATAGACCAGAATGCAATGCGGCCACAGCTTGCACAGTTTGCTGAGCCGGGCACAGCACTGCACGGCACCGGCATCGTTCTCTCTCCATGCGACTGAAAAAACTCACTATGCTATTGATATCATTATCTCCACCTACACATATACAGCACAGAGAAGCTCCTTCTTTGAGGAAAGTCATTCTGGCAAAAAATATAGATAGATAGATAGATAGATAGATAGATAGATAGATAGATAGATAGATAGATAGATAGATAGATAGATAGATAGATAGATAGATAGATAGATAGATAGATAGATAGATACTTTATTGATCCCCGGGGGGAAATTCTGGGGTTGGAGCAGCAGCAGACGAGGCAAATTGATGGTGTTTAACAATGTAACAGGGTGGATTTTTTCCTCTGAAGCAATTATGATTCAGTAAGGTGCTTTGTATGAAAGCATCCACCAAATGGCATATGTCATGCTATGTTATTATGTCTGCTGTGTTAAATGTATGATTTGGTTTGACGCTGTAGGCCGTGGATGCAGTAGGGGAGATTCTGCTGTCCCTCAGCTACTTGCCGACGGCAGAGCGCCTCACAGTGGTTGTAGCCAAGGCCAAGAACCTGGTGTGGACCAACGGCAAGACCACTGCAGGTGAGGCAATGTCTATCTGTCTATCTATCTATCTATCTATCTATCTATCTATCTATCTATCTATCTATCTATCTATCTATCTATCTATCTATCTATCTATCTATCTATCTATCTATCTATCTATCTATCTGTCTCTGTCTCTCTCTTTTGTCAGGTAATTGTGTGTACAGGACTACACCTCTCAAATTGATCACAGTGTAATGAGGAGGTTGTTGCATGGTCTACAAAGACATTGTGCATGTTGGGTTTTAGAGGCCTGAAAATGGATGTCAAGCCATTCCAATCTCATTCTCACCTTGTCGTTGTCAGATCCGTTCGTCAAAGTGTATCTCCTGCAAGACGGCAGGAAGATCAGCAAGAAGAAGACGTCCACCAAAAGGGACGACACCAACCCCATCTTCAATGAGGCCATGATCTTCTCTGTGCCATCCATCGTCCTGCAGGTGACACAGATGACGTTGGACCGTGCATGGGCACACGCTGCAAAAGCCCTGTACATTATTATTATCATAGTGTTGAGTTGAGTTGAGTTGAGTTGAGTTGAGTTGAGTTGAGTTGAGTTGAGTTGAGTTGAGTTGAGTTGAGTTGAGTTGAGTTGAGTTGAGTTGAGTTGAGTTGAGTTAAGTTGAGTTAGGTTGAGTTGAGTTAAGTTTATTCAACCCTGTGGGGAAATTAGGCCATTGCAACTGAAACAAAAAAAAGCAATAAAAACTCTAAAAATAATAAAAACAATGAAGTAATAAAATAGACTACAGACAATTGTGTTGTTATATATATATATATGGAAAATGAAAGAGCATGAATTACTTCCATAAATGGAATTATGGCAATTGCTCTTAATTAATGGCATAAATGATGTTAACCCACAGAAAGCATTTCTTTACCATACCGTACACCTCGTGTATTCTGTGTATATGACAGATAAACTTGAAATTTGTAAAGCAATTTTCAAAAGGAATTCATAAATAAAAGGCAATAAGATTAACTACAAAATGCCAGATGAACAATAAAAATGCCAAATGTTTATACATATTCAGTTGGATGATCAAAGCTGTAGATGTTGTTCTTACACAGCAGTTATCTAAGTGTGGTCTTTGCAGGAGCTATCACTGAGGGTGACGGTGGCGGAGGGCACCGACGACGGGCGGGGCGAGAACGTGGGTCATGTGATCATCGGCCCCGAGGCCAGCGGAATGGGAATCACCCACTGGAACCAGATGCTGGCTACTCTGAGGAAACCCGTGTCCATGTGGCACCCTCTCCGCAGGACCTAGTCCTCTTACCCTTCATACCTGTCCTACTGTGCGTTCGGTTTCAAGTGAAACACTCGCTTCTTCTTCGCTCCCTTCACTTCTTCCCTTCTTTAGTGCCATGCTCAAATCTGTTGCACTGTGCTGTTTTAGTAGGACAGTTTACATTGTGACCCATAGGACATGTGTATGTTACCTTGGTGGAAGTGAATTTGAAAAAGCCAGTGTTTGACTCTGAACCCATTGCACCCCTGGGTCAGTTATACACTGAAATCGTTTCAATTACTTGGTGTATTTGGCTCCAGTCTGTCTGGGGTGCATGGTGGGTTGGGTGAGATTTGCTGTTTGGAAAGGGTAGTCCTATTGGTTTTTATACCAAACAAAAACACAACCACTAAAGGTAATTGATTCTGTTTCAAGTAACAATGTGACCCAGGTCTACTCCACACTGCTCCCTACCTCCTTACCTTGCCCCCTTGGTTTGCCCCCTCTCCTCACTGGGGTTGGGCGGAAGTTCATTTAAACTGAAATAAGATTCCAATTCAAGAACAGGAAAGGAGACACGGAAATTTGGATGTGTTTCTTCCCTTTTCAAAAGTCTTGGTCAGGAATTTCACTTAGGACTCTGAAGTTAGTTTTGATTGAGAAAAAGAGCCCAACCCTGGCGGGCATAACCCCCCTCTGCATGGTGCCTACTGTGGTTGTATTTAGCTGTTTAGAGAATGACCAAGATTGAACGGAAGGGGTGAAATAGCTTCTCTTTCAGGAAACTACTCATTTGTCTTTTGAGACCAGTCATTAATTGCACCTATTTGATTGATTTCTTCGCGGTTTTAGAACCGAGTTGAGGTTAGCTCTTATTGGATTTGCTTGTGTCATTTGTTAACAGTGAGACTGACAAATAATATGGGTTTTAATGTGTTCCATACAGTATATTGTGCTTTTTAAAAAAAAATCCAGGTACTCTTATCCAGGTGAAATAATTGTAATTTGTAGCAGTTGTTACAGGGTGGCCAAATCAGATGTAACCGTAAGTACCATGTTGCATTGTTCTATTTCTACCATCATTAATGCAATACGAGTTGCAGCATAAAATGACTTCTGATGTAAGTGTTAGTATCAGTGTAAATAGTGTACTACAACATTCTTCTTCTCATTATTAGCATTATTGTTATGTAGTTTTGCGTATTTCCACATTCTGGCGTCACAAGATGATTATAAATCACCATCTTTCATAAACATCAAACTCCAAGACAGTCCATCTAAATGTATTTAACACAAATGGTGTTGCTGGTTAATGAAGTATTATTATTATAACACCTCTGGGAATTGTAATGTAACATATACAGACCGTCTTTAAATAGCTTCACAGTTTCATTCTGACACGAAACTTTGAATTAATCTGTTGTTTTTTTCTTCACCAGGCACTTCTCACACTATAGTTTTAGCATTTGTCCTTTAGCTACCTGCAAACAGCTTGTTACCATTGTAGCTTTTCCCCCATTGAAACCAATGGGTACCACTAGCCATTTAGCAGCTTGAAAAATGTATTTGTTTCAATGAGGAATGCTATCAATGCTAATTGTTATTTTTGGGTAAATGAAGAACACAGGAACTTCTTTCCACATAATGTGATGAGTCTGGTACAACTCTGTTTATCTGTCTGAGATATTCTCTACAACATGGACATTGTGCAATAGTGCTGTTTTGTTGTAACTTTTGAATGTGAACAATCATGTGAAATGTCTGCTAACTCTAAAAGCATCGTCAGCCTTTTGTGTTGTTGGGATTTTTGTTTTATAGCAAAACATACCCTGAATTTTGATTGTGACTGCATTCCTCACCTCACTTCAAATCCAAATCTATTCACCTGTGGTCATATGATTGACAATATTTCCTACTGTGCCAAATACTAAAGCAATATTTTCATTTACAGTCAGCATTTGCATTTGATCAACAGAGCTGTAGCCTACATTTGATCATGCATGAAGTTATTTAGCACTTGATGTGAATGTGCCTCAAGAATAAAGTGTATTGTGTGAACGCTGTTTGAAATAAAAGCAATTCAACAGTAACAACTTGTTTATCCTGTTGGAATGACCTTAACGTTGCTGGGACCTGAGAGGAGAAAAAAACAAAGAGCTCTCACTCTGGCCCAATTTTTAGAAACTGCAGACATCGTCTCAAAGGGCAGCAAGAAAAGAAACTGCAGACAAGAGTCTGTTCTCAATGTTTTGGTGTTAAAACGAAAAGTTGTGATGAGATACGGTCTACTGTTAAATCTACAGTTTAACCAGAGCATATTACACCCAAGCCAAAAGCGTTGTTAACACCCAGAGCTAAACTTTATGCAGTGGCTGTAATGTCGGGAAAAAAGTAGGGAAAAAAGTATTTTGTGGTAACAAAGAATTAATTTGTACATACAATATTTTAATGTGTCGCAATATATAAAACTTGCACTCAAGTTGCATGCAATATAGTGCGGAGAAAAGTTAATATATAGAGGCAATGCAACTACACCAACCCCTTTTCTGAGACATGCTGTGTTGATACAACACCTTGCAACTGATCGGTTATAAAGTCTATGACATCCCTCAGTCTACATATTGACGAGGGCATAGCCCATTCATTTTCAATATCCTTTTCAATTATTTCTTACTGGAAATAAAGCTTGATTAATGACTGAAATAAAACTGAAATGTATCTAATGAATCTCTTGTACTTCAGCAAAAGCCTGATCCAGACAAAATGTCAGGCTGATTGAATTAAATAAATGAATGCAATCAATTGAGTTAAACTAATTGTGGCAAGTGGGTGAAATCTTTTTTTTTTTTGAATGAACTAAATCAAGCACACTGGCCACGGGTGTTAACGTTTCAAAAACGTGCACCTTGTATTAAATTGTGAGATGTTTGCACAAAATTATAAAACTGAGGGTATGAATTAACTAAGGTGCACTCCCAGTAAATCATCACGATTACTACATAAATTTTTCATCTTTACAATGAGCATTATTATTATTATTATTATTATTTAGAAAAAACACTTTGTGTCAAGTCTGTAACTACGGAAGAGGATTAGGGCCACATGAAAAATTGAGTTCTGAGTTTAAAGTCAGAATTCTGAGAATAAAGTCAGAATTCTGACTTTAAACTCAGAACTCAAATAAATGTTTCATATGTGGCCCTAATCCTCTTTCGTATGCACCATATCGGTCTCTTTTCTTTTGTATATCTTTGGTTAGGACCCTTGTCTGAATGTAGGTCAGTTGGCTTTCAGCAGCCAATCAGAACAGAGTGTCGTAGGGGGCGGGGCCAAATCGTAGCAAAGTCCAGGAAGAATTTTTCGAGCATTGTATAAATACAGAACGTTTCTCTCCCCGTCGTCCGTCCAGTGACAGTCGTGTAGTTGCCTGTCGAGATGGCTGCGAATAGAGATAAAACAACCGATCAAATGAAGATATGGAAGGAGAACAGAAGTTCTCAGGTCTGTATAAACGCTGCATATGATGAAGTCTGATGGAACAGCACTGTTTGAGAAAATGGGTGAGAGGTCGCTCAGGGACCCTCTAGCATTACGAGCAAAATACTGAAGCTAGCTTTCCGGGCAAGCTACCATCAAATAACCAAGCCAAGCAATTTGACAACATATTGATAGATGCTTTCCGTTTTGACCAAGCAGTTCGTCTTACTGTGTGTCGACTCGTGTGGGCTTTTGAATGGGTTGGTAGTGGAAAGGGATAACTAGCAACGAGTAATGATATCTAACTGGCACATCTAGCCTGGTGCCCCTCTGTTACTTGACAAAGAAAGTCTTTTTCAAATGAAAATGCTGCGTCATTTGTGTTGATGCCTTTTCAATAAACAAAACACACGCAATTAATTATTGCATGACAGATCAAATACCCTAACATTAGATGAAAATTAGCTCAGCAAATTTAATTGCCAGTTAATGAAGAAAAGGTGACAGGCGTGTTGGATCTACTTTTTAAACTTCGGAGTCACTCAGGGAGTATCTGAGGTCAAGAAACAAGTAATTGCACAGCAAAAGAGGGGGGACGTTTTCATGTTGATCGTTGTCCAGATATACAGATAAGCATTGAACTTCAACCCTGTTATATAATCACAGTCTAGGAAGGGGGGCAATGCCATAACAAACAGTGATTAAGTACAAAACATGCTCACTCCACTGACATGTTTACATCACTCAATTTTAACCTCATCTCCACTGCTTCAGGTGCTGCAGTGTAACTGTTGTAGTCCAGTTCCCTCCAAAAGTTTTATTGGAAGATAAATTAAAACAAAGTTTTATTGGAAGATAAATTAAAACAAATTAAAATAAATTAAAACAAAACAACATTTTTCTGTGGTATTGATTTAGATTTAAACTGTGGTGCTTGGGTGGGCGTTAGTGCAGGTATTAGGGCAGTCAAAATGTTGTTATTGTGATAACACTAATGCCAAGCACCCACCAGTATACCACCCTGCCTTTGTACAGCACAATGACCACATGTAAAGAAAACAAAACTCATACTGAACTGCTTGGCAGGACTGTCTGTGTGCCAATAATCTTTGCAGACAGTTGCAAATAATCTTTGCACACAGACCATGTTTTTGACACTGTGAGCTGCACTGTTGCTTTCCACAGAGAGCAACAGTGCTAGAGCTAGTTGCTGTGACTTTATAGTAACATGAACATTGGTGTATGGTGTTAGGGTTGCATTTCATATGGTTTGGGATGATTTATCAGAAATAAAATACACAATTTGCATTGTGGCACACACACACACACGCATACATACACACACTGGTGATAGTCTCTTTGTAATTGACATAGCTTGCCTAAATTATTTAATGTGTGGTTTGACATTGTTTGCAACAGAAGCCAGATACGTTGACCACGGGGGCTGGAGTCCCTATCGGCGACAAGCTCAATTCGCAGACTGCAGGACCCAAGGGTCCTCTCCTGGTCCAAGATGTGGTCTTCACAGACGAGATGGCCCACTTTGACCGGGAGCGAATCCCAGAGAGAGTGGTGCATGCCAAAGGGGCAGGTAAGTGTCAGGCAGTAGTCACTCTTCTCTATGTAGCTATGTAAAGCTGTAGCTCTGAGTCACCGATTGTGTAGAATCAATGCCTGAGTCAGACTGTTATTGGATTAAAAGTGCTATGTGTAGCACTTTGTGTCTCAAAAATAAGGCCACATTTCCCATAAACCCATTGTGCCACTCCTCCCATGACGTATTTTGGAAGAATTATGAAGAGATGTTGCTGTTAAGTCCTGATACCTATATACACATGACTACATATTTGACATTACATTTTATGTGGCTGTAGACCCAAATGCATTTTAAATATTGGGGCATTTGCCTTTTGTGAACAATAATTTGCAGATATTGCCCAGCTGCTGCTGGCACAGGTCATAATGAACAACTAAAATATTCAAATCCAGTCAAGAAATGTGTTATGGAAAATGATGGAAAAGGAAACTGTATTGGAACCCTGCTACTTTGCTCTTTCTCAAGTAAGAAACAAGACCTATTTTGTTAATCAGTCACCACGTATAACTGATCAGCCCATGTCTCCCCCCCCCCAGGAGCCTTTGGCTACTTTGAGGTGACTCATGACATCACTCGCTACTGCAAGGCCAAGGTGTTTGAGCACCTTGGCAAGACTACACCTATCGCTGTCCGCTTCTCCACTGTGGGTAAGACTAACCATGTGCTGCGTTCAGATCTGAGGATATAGTCAGTCACCTGTGTGTATGAAATCATACCTTCATCGTACAGGAAGCCTTTTCTATGTTGATGAAATACACGGGTTCTTAACCTGTAGCCCAGGGATGGGGCTCTTCGGTGGCGCTTGGTTCCAAGAAACGATGGCACCACACGGGTAATCTCTCTGCAACAGAAAGTCTGCCTCCCACCCATTTCAGATAATGGCACAGATGATTAATGAGATTATTATGAGTGGGTTCAGATGGGGTAGGTACGCACCACTCTGATATCTCATATGCTGGCTTGTATAGTATGATAAGCCTCCAATCGACCCAATAACAGCTACCTTATGTAACGACACTTCATCAATATGTAACAAAAATCCAGTGTCAAAGGGCTTCACAGTGCCCCTTGAGACTGGATTCAGGGCTATACAAATAAAATGGCACAGATGATTAATGAGATTATTATGAGTGAGGTAAGTGCGCACCACTTTGATGTCTCATATCCTGGCTTGTATAGTATGATAAGCCGCCAGTCGACCCAATAACGGCTACCTTATGTAACGACACTTCATCAATATGTTATAAAATCCAGTGTCAAAGGGCTTCGCAGTGCCCCTTGAGACTGGATTAAGGGCTATACAAATAAAATGGCACAGATGATTAATGAGATTATTATGAGTGGGGTCAGTTGGGGTAAGTGCGCACCACTTTGATATCTCATATGCTGGCTTGTATAGTATGATAAGCCTCCAATTGACCCAATAACCGCTACCTTATGTAAGGACACTAAGCATCAATATGTAGCACACAAAGGACCATTCATGACAGAAGTTTGGATATATGTACTGAGTAGCATTTATAGAAAAACATGAGACACTTACCTTAAGCCTTAATGCCACTATGAGTGAGCAGTAGTGTAGCAGCTACATTTTAGACTGATGACAGGGAGAATTGTGGTTGACTTTTTGAATAATGCACATTTAGTTGAGCATAAATGGGCAAAACTATTCTAATACTAATACAAGTATCCTTAAGACCTTCAGAGACCGTAGATGATCAGCTTGGATAATAATCATTAGGAGCCTGGAAGTCTAGAATTTGTGACAACTTTGTCTTGGAAGCCCTAAAGAGTAGTGACACCAGAAGAAACCAGCTAAGAAACTCACATGGCTGCAACGGGGTGGCAGTTAGGCTATGGAGGCCACCTTGTAGTTGAGGAGTTTCTGCTTCCTCCTTTTTGAAAACGGGGGATGGATTCATTGTTTACATACACGTAATTGTTTACATACATTGTTTACATACAACTTTGTCAGTTGGCAGTGAGAGGTAACTGAGGTAATGCGATGTCAGTAAACTGTATAATCCTCTGATCCAAATTTCAGCCATAGTTGGTGATTCCAGCTATGGAGTGCTCGTATTTTGCTCTGAAGTTTCCATTTGTCACTTCCTGTGGGTGGAGAAGTATTCATAGCTGACATCAGAATTTCATTTGGACAAATAGGGTGAATACATGGCACCTGGATTAGGAGGTTCACTTAGGTAACAAAGCACTTTGCCGATTCTTTATCAAAGACAGTCTGCTGTATGGATCAAAAACTGTCAACTGTGTTCCTATAGTTATTGAGTAATGCATAAGGGTTGCATGCTCTGATAGTTAGTGCAGCTTTAGCCTGGATTTAGCCCGGTATTCAATGGGAAGTGGCACTCATTTCCATCGTCAAGTAAACATTGACTAGTCTCCCATAGCCAGAAACAAGACACCCTGGTCTCTAATCTGTGATGTCACACCAACGTACGGTGCCATAGAGTGAAACCTCTGATGTTTTTCTGCAGACCAGGGAGTATTTTGTAGTTTATAAACAATAGCATTACTATTATATAAAGCTAAACTGGATGTAAAATGTTCAAACATTATGAGTTCACAAAGTCAATAACACAATTCATTGTCCAAGCTGCTCATCAATATGAGATCTAGAGTTTTTTCATGTTTAAAAATACCCCACTGTCCTAGATTATATGGAGGATAAGCACCAGGGGACGTGTGATATTTCACCAAATAAACACTGGGTAAAAAATGATTGTCTGCTTGTCACAGATATAACTGCCTACAAGACCATTGAAAATCTCTGAATGTTGAAAATGTAAAAAAAAACAATCTAAATGTATGCAAAGCCAGCAGTCTGTTTCCAGCAGCCTGCACAATAAACAGGCACTAGTTCTTTTTTTCATTCAGCAGCATGGCACCTTGAAAGTGGCATGAAATTGGTGCTACATGTGATAAAACATGCAGACCAGGCATTTTGGCATCCATTGGATGTCTGCAGGTCCAGGAAGTCTTCAAATGTTGTAAATTATAGTATCTAGATTCAAGGCCTCAATGGGTCTTGAGGTTTCAGTTAAATAAAACCCTTTGAGTCTTAATTTCAGTCTAGAGGTCTTTTTTAGAAATATGTTTTAACTCCCCATGAGAAATCAGCCCACTTACAAGGACCCATATCTCTAGTTGACTCATTTTTCATTTCAGTTTCCAAATTGGTCTTTATATTTCATTCTAACTAGCATTAAAAGGTCTTGAAAAGCCTTGAGTTTAACCTGATAAATCGTACACACACCCTGAAATATATAATCAGTAAATAAGCTGCTTTATCAAATAAATGCTCATCTCTAATAATAGCATGTTTTGAATAAATGTTTAGTGTGTTTTATTATTTATTATTTGGTGGGGGGGAAAAAACCCCACCCGTGATAGTAATCAGCTTTTTATGAAAAGTTAATTCTTGAATTGAAAGGTACTCCACTTTTAACGTGCATTTTGTTCCAGCTGGGGAATCTGGCTCAGCAGACACAGTGCGTGACCCCCGAGGCTTCGCTGTCAAGTTTTACACTGAGGAAGGTAACTGGGACCTGACAGGCAACAACACCCCCATCTTCTTCATCAAGGACGCCCTGCTGGTGAGTATTCATTCAGTAGTGGTGAACAACACCACCACTACCACCACTGCTGGAGGAAATTAGAAATATTTAGTAAAGTCCACAGTTTAATCTTGTTTTCTCTCAAATGCACAAACAAATATGGGTCCAGTTTTTAGAAATGGTTGCTTCAGTCATTATAAATCATCAAAGAACAACAGTTTCAGTCCTACACCCTGCACTAGAACAAAAACTGGAATCAAGACCAAAACCAAACCCCAAGTATCCCACTGACCTGTGCCTTTTACCCCATGTAGTTTCCGTCCTTCATCCACTCCCAGAAGCGTAACCCCCAAACCCACATGAAGGACCCCGACATGGTGTGGGACTTCTGGAGCCTGAGGCCTGAGAGTCTGCATCAGGTAGCCGCTGCCTCACTGTAGGTTGTTGTTGTTGCAATGGGCAAACATTGGAACGGAGGGTTATTTCAAGAAGTAGGTAACCATGAACAGCATTATCATGAATACTTCTCAAATGGTGTTCATAACATTGTAGGTGTGGGATAGACTTGCAGGAGATGGGATGCTCTTCAATCCCACATTGTCAATTTTTTGCTCTTGCAGGCCATATATTGTGCAGGGATTCACTTGCAATAATAGTAATAATTGTTGGTTTACCTCAAAAACAGTCTTCCAGCAGGGGTTGGCACAACTGTCCCCTTTTCGTGTGACTTTTCATAACTTGTATACATCATCTTGCCTCCCTGTCCAGGTGTCCTTTCTGTTCAGTGACCGAGGATTGCCTGATGGCCACCGCCACATGAACGGCTACGGCTCTCACACCTTCAAACTGATCAATGCTGCGGGTCAACCAGTCTACTGCAAGTTCCACTATAAGGTCAGCTTAAGCCCAGATTCAACCCTCATTTGACATTTGTCTTAATAGGTCCATCTGCAAGGGTGGATTTTGAAGTTAGACTTGGTAGACTTTTCATTTTCGACTTATGGGATACCAATAGAAAGTGATAAGACGCCACATTATTGTATTACTATCGTGCAGTTGGCTCGGGCTAGTTACAAAGACATGCTGTTCTGTAGCTGACCCTGACCCCTGACCTCTTTTTCTTTAGACTAACCAGGGAATAAAGAATCTGACCGTGGAGGAGGCAGACAACCTGGCGGCCACCAACCCCGACTACGGCATCGGAGACCTCTTCAACGCTATTGCCAACGGCAACTACCCCTCCTGGACCTTCTACATCCAGGTCATGACCTATGAGCAGGCTGAGAAGTTCAAATTCAATCCGTTTGATCTTACCAAGGTACGTCCTTCCTCCACCGCAGAACAAACTGGGTTGTGTTCAGCAGTGTGTTCAGCTAGAACAGTATGGTCAGTGTGGTTGCAAACATGTTTTAATACCCTCTTGTAATCAAAACCTCTCCATCATTCAATCATTTGTCATTCTATCACTGCCGTTGGGAAAAATACTTGACTGAACTTGACTGGAATACTGTAATCTGTTATTGGCAGGCACTGTTCACATTATTGCCAGTATGTATCTAGGCTTAAAGTAGCTTGTCAACTTTGTTAGCAGTTCTCATTGTAACTCCATTCAGTTTGAAAGAAAAAAATGCTACTTCTCTGTTAACTAAATTAAGAATGCTGAAACACTTTCACCTCAAGGGTGTAAAAATATGTACTTGTGGCGTTGCAGATCCCAGGTGCAACCACAAAGTTTGGAGTGAACTTGGAGTAACTGTTCTTGGCAGCCTCATTTTTATTTCACTTTGCTCTGGATTGTGATCATTTCTTTTTTAGATTTGCATTGAATTAGTTCAAAGTAAAAACTTGTATAACTTTGTACTGTACATGTGAATCAGGTTGGTGTTGAATAAGGCCATGCATTTTTCTACTAATCCTTTCCTGTCACCAATGTCTCTACCTGTAGATTTGGTCCCATAAAGACTACCCACTGATCCCAGTAGGGAAACTGGTACTTAACAGAAACCCAGTCAACTACTTTGCAGAGGTGGAGCAGATGGCCTTTGACCCCAGTAACATGCCACCAGGCATTGAGGCCAGCCCTGACAAGATGCTGCAGGTAACACCATGGCACATTTTCCATCTGGTGACATCTGATTACCAGAAGTGTGCTTGTGTACAATGATCAGGAGAGTGATGTTGATCCTTGTCTGCCAGTGCTGCAACACAAGGTGGCATCCCATCCGCAGCCAGTCACATACATACACATACCTCTAACAGTGCCATGTCCCGTCTGTCTCCCATTAGGGTCGTCTCTTCGCCTACCCAGACACTCACAAACACCGGCTGGGAGCCAACTACCTGCAGATCCCTGTCAACTGCCCTTTCAAGGCCCGTGTGGCTAACTACCAGCGCGACGGGCCGATGTGCATGTCTGACAACCAGGGTCAGTCATCACCTGGGCTCACCATCCCAGAATCACATTGATTGTGTGTGTTTTTCTGTGTGTCCACTAAGATACCTTTGCATTTCTTCAAAATAGATAAGCAGACTGTTGAGGATCAAAGCCTAGGGTGCACATTGGGGCTGCACAATTAATTGTGTATGATCAGATATTGTGATTTTTAGTTTATACAATTAATATCCATACTCGTGGCCAGAGTTATCATTTCAGCTATAATCGTGTAACACCCTCATGTAAGCTGTGGGACAAAATTAATCTGTGACCCCATGTGCTGTCATGCATGTGAGAATGTTTGAGTTTTCTGACTACCTTGTTTAACTTGTACATGGTCATATTGTCCAAATTGTATACTTGCCAAGCTCTACACTGTAGCAAGCATCATCTGAAAAAAGATGAACGTGCTACATGGCATTTTCAGCATGCATCTGTTTTCTTCCTTCTTGGCTCACCACTGTCTGGCCTCTAGGTGGCGCTCCAAACTACTATCCCAACAGCTTCAGTGCCCCAGACATTCAGCCTCTCTTTCTGGAGTCCAAGTTCAAGGTGTCTCCAGATGTGGCCCGCTACAACACTGCCGATGAAGATAATTACACACAGGTAAGGATAATAAGACACAGGTATAGCTATATTCTGAGAGTTGAATAAGTAGGTGTGTGTTTCTTCCTTGTCTCACACGTGCACACACACACACTCATTCACACATTTCCATACTGTACTTTGTTGTGTCAGAAAGTTGTTTTTTTTTTCCCCTGTACTTCACTTGTACTGTTTTTTTTTTTTGTGTACACTGTACGGGGGGGACCTTATGGCTGATTGGTGTAATTCTTGATCAAATGTCTGTCTAAAGGGGCAATAGGTAAGGTTTTTACTGCCCCCTATCACAAAATGACCATAATATATCTGCAGGGGTTGATAGGGCTGTTGCCCGATATCAATGACTCAAGGGGTTGAGGGGGTGGGTGGTGTGGGGCACTGTGCCTTGTGTAGGAGATACGTTTAGTGTTGCAATTCCTTCCGGTTGCCGATAGAGGGCGATGAAGGTCACAGATTACTTAATGCCCTTTAAAACGGTTTATACTGACACTTTTATGAAGCTTGTTTTAACTCGTCTTACTGAGATTGGTGACTTGAATTTTCTATGTGGTGTATTACAGGTGTGTGACTTCTACACCAAGGTGCTGAATAAAGAGGAGCAGAACAGACTTTGCCAGAACATAGCGGGGGCCCTGAAGGGAGCCCAGCTCTTCATCCAGAAACGCATGGTGAGTCCGCATCACTGCATCAACGTCCACTTGGTGAAAACTCCTCTATCTAACATTGTGGACTTCCATACTCCTCTTCTTACGTAACAAATGTTGAAATCTGGTGTTTTGGGCTGGGTGAGCTGGGATGGAGATCAAGGGTTGTGTTTTCAAATGAGATATCTACTCTTACAAAATTATTGATTGCACAAAATTTAGGCAATTCATGGTCCAAGTCCATGGTTGACAGAATTATATACTTTTGTGGTCTATATTTTAGAATTATTGAAGGAAAAGCTTAATTTTGGCTTTTTTGGTCCTGTTATTCACACATGTGCACAGTAATGTAGTTGTAGACCTACTATCATTCCACCTATCATGATATTTGATAGTGTGAGGAATATTCTTCAACCATGGAGTGATATTGCCCATCCACCATCAGCGTACATCATAATTAACCCTCAGCAAAATCTTCAAATCCAGTCCAGATGTTTTTGAGATGGTCTGCCACAATGTCATGCAGATTTATTTTATTTTTATTTATTTATTTATAAAAGAATTTACCCCAAGCAGCTGAAATAACATCAGAGTTTATCATTTCTCATGTGGACATTTCTTTCTTCCTTCCTTCTTGTCAACTTCCCTCGCCCGTCTCGGATTGCCACCAACCCACACTATAACAAGAACCCTGGTCTTGTATAGCAATGGGTAGACCACTAACACTGAGAGTTAGCGGTTCAATTCCCACTCGGGCCACCCATTCTAAAAATGTATGGTCTCTTGTTAGGTGCTTTGTGTAAGAGCATCCACCAACTGGTAAATGATGGGTCATTGGTAACACTGAATGTTGCTGTTGGAGATCTTGATTATGTCTTGTTGTCTCCTTCCACCTCTAGGTCCAGAACCTGATTGCTGTCCATCCAGACTACGGAAACGGGGTCCAGACCCTTCTCAGCAAGTACAATGCCGAGGCCCAGAAGGTAAGCCCAACCCTCTGTCGCTATCACCCACCAGGTTCTGACTCCATTTTCAAACATAAAGCGTCTACAACTCTTTTTTTTGTTTTAATTCTTTTCATGATGGTACAACTTTCTGTGAACCCAAACTGAATATAAGTTCACCAGTTTGATTTTACCTTCAATGTTTGTCCTCTCTCTCCTTCACCTCCCACTGTCTCCCAGAATGCATCTGTGCGTGTTTACAGCCGTCCAGAAGCCTCCTCCAAGATGTGATGTCTTAAATTTCCCCCAGGGGGCAACCATCTCCCTGCAAGCAATTGCACTTGCCATTACTTACTGCTACCATTACCAACTGCTACTACCAATAACAAAATTGCATTTATTTACCAACTGCTACCATCAGTAACAAGATTGTACTACTAACATTCAGGGTTGGGGTAAATTAATTTTCAATTCTGTCCATCGAGGCAGTACATTTTCTTCACATGGGAATATTCAACCTTCAAAAATACTCTTGAAACCAATCTGTAAAGAAATTGTGAATGAAGGATTTATCATAACTTTGTGAATTGGATTGTCAGTGTGTATTTTTAATTTGCATCCATTAAGTGAACTGACCCCAACCCCCAGTGAGTGCTATGCTGAATGATCATTATAGGCAATAATTCCTCAGGTTATATGTGTTATGGTAACTATGGGAAATTGGTAAATGTGTACAATTCCCTGTAAATATAAGTGGAAAGCCAATATATTAATGGCTGATTGATTTTATATTTTAGTCCCATAGTGGATGCAGTAGCCTACACAACCCATTTCCATCCATGTGTAAAAAGATGTGGATGCCGAAACATGCTTACCTCTCAGTGAAACTATTAAAATAATGAGGCCAATAAACTGTTAATATGGCTGTACTACAACTACAACAACTTTTTGGTCGATGTCAGTGCCACAATCCGCAATCAACATGAAATATGATCAGCAGGGCACTCAAGGGCCATGAGAGAGCCTCGCTACTTTAACTAGCGTTTTCCACTCACATTAACCAGGAAATGAACACGTTTACCAGATTGACCACATTTCCTGTAACATATGTACTGCTATCATTGAGTGGATGTTATGATGACCCACATCAGTCTGACTCAAGTCCTATGAACAGATCCGTTTTCACCTCAATCTTCAGTCATTTTTCAAATAACATTTGTACAAAATTGTCAATCATGGCCTTATGATATATTTTCACCCATTTCATTCCCAGTATTCTATTCTATCCATCCTCAAAGGATACTTGCATACTATATATGTATTTTTAAGCTTTATGTGAACACATACTACAACACAAGAGTGAACAAAGCCAGTGATGAACATGGATAATGATCAGTTTTGACTAGCTTAACCTGGGCTGAACGACTGAGAATTTGGATGAACTAATTCATCATGAAAAAGAGGGTATGTGTTGTTATCCCTCACAGCTAAACCCACACTGCAGTGCCTTTTTGCGTATATATCGCGACTACCACGTACAGATCAACTGTAACCTTGAACAAGTGGCGATATTGGTGATATTATGACCTCATAGTTAAAGATGTAAAACAGTGGTAAATCTACAATGTCTAAGAAATCAAGGTCTGAAATATATCATTTTAAAATGGGGAAAATCTACAGAAAACCTCCAGAAAGATGTGACTTTTGAAATTAAACGTATGCATGTCCTGCACTCATTTTTCAAGTAACCTGCCATAAATGTCAATCGGTATGTTTGAAAAACATATTGCCTGTCTGAATAGTATTGATTTGTTTTATTAACCTGCAATTTGTGAAAATTTTCAAATGAGATGTATATTTAGTGCCTGTTCATTTTGTAATCAAAGCTTATGAGAAATTTAATTTGTCTTCATTTTTTTTTTTTGTCTGCTCCTGCTGTCGTCAAGCAGGTTGAATCTTGTGTGCCTGGATCTTGTATTCAGGCTCTAAGTGACATTAAATTGAAATTTGAGTTGAATGAGTAAAGAGTTTTCATTTAAATGTGAAGTTTGAGCAAATGGCAGCAAAACAGGCTTACTCTGATATGAGTGGATCCTACTGCTAAGATGACAAAGCTTTATCTGGTGTAGTTTTGGGCCTGTCTGAGCTGGTTGGCATAGCCTCTGCCCATTTTGTCCCAACAACTCTCCTGGCATTTAAGAGCAAAGAGACAGCTGAAAAACATTGTTTTCTGGGATAAACCATTAAAACTGTGAATCCTTTACCTGGCCTCTGTCTATTATGGTGCACTTTTGATACTTTTGCAGTTTGATGACAAATGGCAAACAGCCACTACACTTAAAATGTCTCGTTTGTATGACCCAAATTTGAATATCTTTAATCTCATCTGTGCACAATTTTAGAGAGGCCACTCAACAAAGTTGTTTGCCGCCCCCCCACCAACAACTCAACACACACACAAACACACACACACACACACACACACACACACCTGGACTATTCAGGATTGCTCTTTGCACAAGTGGACTATTTAGAACAGCACTACTCAGAATTGCACAACTGTACATACTCTCAAAATTAATTTATTGTCACTACTAATCTGTATATTTTTGATATTTTGTGGTTTGTATATTGCGGTGTGCTTCCTGCTGCACAATCAAGAGCCATCTAATCTTTGTATTTACATATGAGTTTAGATATAACTGCCCTTACTGTAGTTTGGGGTGAAAACAACAGTGAGCAGAGGGAAACCTATGATCAAAATAGTCATCCTTGTACATTCTGTCATTGTGGTAACGTCCAGTGAGTAAAGTAGTACAGCTTGGGACCCCCAGAGGTCCCTGGTAAGGGTAAATAAACTAAAATTAAGATGAAAACTAGATATTAAAAACATTGTCCTAAACTGAAATAAAAATTAGAAACAAGACTTTGTACAAACTAAAACCAAGATAAATCTGCCTACTTGTAAAACGGACAAAAATTTACAATTAAAAGAAAATAATCTAATATATTTTTGTCTTTTTGTTCATGTGCAGGCTGGCTGGATTTTGGTGAACACTATGAGATACCAAACCAATATCCTGTCAACCTACATGTGTTGTGCCTTTTTTTTTTTTCTTTGATATCTCTGGTTTGTGGTTTGTGTTGTGTGCAGCACTTGCAGACCTGCAAGAGGACGTGGCATAAAACGGTTTCCAAGTGCCTTTTGATGGTGTGGAAAACTGTTCTCACTGACGTCTTGGCTTTCTTTGCAATTTCCCTAAAGGGTTAGGGTTAGGGTATTTTACTATATTGTACTTTTTACTAGTGAAATGTACATTTCGACTAGTAAAAACGTACCATAGTTTTTTTGTATTTAGCATTTAGGCATTTCTATTCTGTACATTCTGTTTCTTGTTGATACTGTTATGCCCCAGAATTTCCCCCCGGCGATCAATAAAGTATCTATCTATCTATCTGTTGACTGAAAATGACAGGATATTATAGTATTTTCCGAGTTTGACTGGGTAGATATAAAAGAGTGATAAACTACCCGCAATGCTGTGCAACATGAGGGATTAAGGGATTGATTAACCCATGACTGAAAACAACAAAGTAAAGACTAGACAGAAGATAGATGCTGACTAGAACTGAGAGGAAAAGCAACAGACAACATTGTATGAAATTATGAGTGAAATGTTGACCGTTCAGCCTTTAGCCAACTTTGTAAATCGATATGGGTGGAGGCACGCATTGCTGCATGTCTGGCAGACATCTCGGAGTGGATGTCGATGCACCACCTGAAGCTCAACCTGGACAAGACTGAGCTGGTGTTCCTCCCGGGGAAGGGCTGTCCGCACCGAGACCTGGCCAACACCATTGATGATGTTGTGGTGACGTCAACTCGGACTGCGAGGAATCTGGGTGTGACCCTGGACGACCAACTGTCGTTCTCGGCAAACATCGCATCAGTGACACGCTCCTGCAGATTCCTCCTCTACAACATCAGGAGGATTCGCCCCTTCCTCACTGACAAGGCAGCGCAGGTGCTCATCCAGGCTCTTGTTATCTCCCGCCTGGACTACTGCAACTCCCTCCTTGCTGGTGCCCCGGCGTCAGCCATCAGACCTCTGGAGCTTGTCCAGAAAGCTGCGGCTCGACTTGTGTTCAACCGCCCCAAGTTCTCCCGTACAACTACCCTTCTCCGTTCTCTACACTGGCTCCCTGTAGCAGCTCGCATCCAGTTCAAGACCCTGGTGCTAGCCTACAGGGCAGTGAAAGGAACTGCTCCGTCTTACCTCCAGGCTATGGTCAAGCCCTACACCCCCGCCCGACCACTTCGTTCTGCTGCCTCGAGGCGACTGGTTGCCCCGTCGCTCAGAGGGCCCTGCGGCCGATCTACACGGTCACGGCTTTTCTCTGTCCTGGCCCCGCAGTGGTGGAATGAACTCCCCACTGATGTCAGGACAGCAGAGTCGCTGCCCATCTTTCACCGCAGGCTGAAAACCCACCTCTTCAGGAGACACTACCCTGACCCTTCCTCCTAGCCTTGACTACTTGTTGTCACTTACGTGCCTGAGCTCTTGTTTACTGGCTCTTGGATACACTTGGATACACTTATTTGTCTTAGCTCTTGTTTACTGGCTCTTGGATACACTTATTTGTCTTAGCTCTTGTTTTATTCGATTCTCTATTTGTCTCATTTGTTAAGATAAGTAGGTTGCTAACTTATTGCACTCTTACATTAACACTAGTTATGCTCTTAGTTGCTTGTTTAGGAAGGAAATGCACTTATGATTTCTGGTGACTAGTAGTTTCCTTACCTACCTTTGTTGAATGCACTTATTGTAAGTCGCTTTGGATAAAAGCGTCTGCTAAATGACTGTAATGTAATGTAATGTAATGATATATTAATTCAGAAATGTCTTCCCACTGTTACCTATATTTCTTTTTTTTTTTTTTTTACAATGCTTCGCTATCAGTGCATAATTTAGCACCATAATTTTGAATAAAATATACAAAACATTCTGGATGTTTCCTTTTTTTTTGGAAGAATATTAAGACTGTAATGCGCTTATTGTGTTTAAATCATGTGCTCTCCTCACACCATGCGGGGAAAAAAAAGTCTTCAAAAGTTAAGATGTATATTTACTGGAAATTATGCTATTGCCACACCCCCACAAATCAAAAAGACCTTGCTCAACCTGTCTACAGACCCACACTCCCAGCTCTACAGCCAATGTACCATCATCACTCCACTGGTGGAGCAAGACTGTGCACGTTGTCTTTCCTCCTCATTTCTGGTCCCAAGCCGAGATGGAGCCTGCAGGATTTCACCAGTCAGTTTCATTGCCAGAGAACAGGCATGTCCAGTACACCACCGTGGCGATCAACAGCACCGAGCCGCCGTCCAAGGACTACATCGTGTGGTCCATCTGCAACCTGATTTACTGCAACCCCTTCTGTCTGGGGTTGGCAGCACTCTACTACTCAGTCAAGGTAAGTTGTTGTTTGTCAGTTTTCATATGAGAGCAGAAAACTTCATGGAGGAGCTATTTGGTTCGTTATTTATTGAGTAGGTGATTCATTTTTATTGTATTTTATTTTGTTTCTTATGACTTGTGTCAACAGTGGCGCTAAAGAGCACTCAAAGTGTATAATATGTCAAGTATATCTTTTACAACCAGCATGCACCATTTTATTGTTTTAACAAAGCAAAGAGAGACAGCTGAAAGATATTGTTTTATGGGGTGAACCATCAAAACTGTGGAACAATCTAGGCTTAAGTACGCGTAGTCATTTATGCCACTTTTTCATGTAGTTTGGGTGAAAACAGTGAGCAGAGGGAAACCTATGATCAAAATACTCATCCTTGTACATTCTCACACTGTGGTACCTTCCAGTGAGTGAAGTAATGTCATTTTGCTTGGGACCCCCAGAGGTCCCTGATAAGGTTATTATCAAAACCACCTTGGGAATCAATAACCTCTGCTGTTGTCTTTCCAGGCTAGAGACAGGAAGGTGGCAGGAGACCTGGAGGGCTCCAGAAATCACGGCTCCAGAGCCTGCCGCTACAACATCGCCGCCCTAATCCTGGGGGTCATCTTCATCATTGCTACCATCGTCCTATTTGTGCAGGCCAAGTAGTGGTAAAGAATTACCCAGAAGAAGAAGTCTTTGATTCAAGAACCCTTTATTTGCACAAAAGGACCTGAGTTTGTCTCTGCAGAGTACAAGACTAAAATCTAATCAATATGCACACAGGTTATATGCTTTCTTACCAAAGCCTCAACCTAATCCACCACAGGTTTTACTCCCTTCACACAGTCAAAAACACCCACGATCCCATCAACCAAATACACAAAATGAATCGTGGATAGTGTTTTACCTGCAACTTACCTAACGCTTAAGTGCTGCTTGCAGTTCTCTACATTACACATGGGCACAACTTTTTTGCTGATTTTTGTCCATGCTGTCCTTCAACACAGAATATATATATATATATTTTTTTTAATCAGTGTAATAAAATTGCTTCCTCCAGTATTAGTTGATTGAAAATGACAGGATATTATAGTATTTTCCAAGTAAAGACAACAAAGTAAAGACTAGACAGAAGATAGTGAGTGAACTATTGACAAAAGTGAATTATAGATATTTAGGGACAGACATACTCAGACATTTTGAAGAATGTATTGATTCTCAGTGTGAAACTACAATGCTTTGCTATCAGTGCATAATTTAGCACCAGAATTCATTGTCATTTTGAATAAAATTTACAAACTATTGTGGATTTTTCTCTTTTTTTGAAGAATATGAAGCCTGTAAATGTACTCCCCTCACACCCTGGAAAAAGTGAAAATTACCTGAATTCAAGGCAATAAGGGGGTCAAGAAGTAAGCAGCAGGCTCAGGGGTTGACGTTAGAGGTAGAGTTGTACAGCTGGATGGCTGTTGGAGAGTGCTTGAAGTATTCCCTTCTGCACTTGTTGGATGAGATGGTGGCTGAAGGAGCTTCCCAGCCCGTTCATCTCATCATAGAGGGGGTGGGATGGCTTTCCAAGTTCGATCTTATTTTAGACCTCATCCTCCCCTCAGCCACCTCTTCCAGACTGTCCAGGCTCTCCCCCACAACCGAGCCAGCTTTCTTGACCAGTTTATTAATCCTGTTGGCATCCTTTGCCTTGATGCCACCTCCCCAACATACCACAGCAAAGAAGAGTGCACTGGCCACCACAGTCTGGTAGAACATGTGGAGCAGCCTGTTGCCCACATTGAATGACCTGACCCTCCTCAAGAAGTACAGTCTGCTCTGACCTTTCCTGTAGAGGGCATCAGTGTTGTCTGAGCAGTCCAGTTTATTGTTGAGGTGGGTGCACCCCCAGGAACTTGTAAGATTCCACCACCTCCTTACACTGGAGGATGACAGGTGGTGGGCGGTTCGAAAGTCGACCACAAGCTCTTGTCTTGCTGACATTGAGGTGTAGGTGGTTGTCTTCACACCCATGATGGATGAGTCATCCGATTTGAGCCATAATTTAATCTAATGTAGTGCCATCTCTCTCCCTATATAGAAGGGGCAGTAGAGTATGCTTTTTGTCTTTATTGTTTTAGTATTACGACAATGTTGCACCTTTTTTTTTTAATCTAATGAGCTGCCTCCCCAGTGTTATATATAACTAATTATATTTTGTCCCCCTTTATTTTGGGGTTTCAAATGAGCGCTGATTGAGGAAATGGGTGTATTTCGATTCTGGGAATGGGCTGACTGCAATATGCAGGCAATCAACAGCCAAGCCTCCTCGCACTGATTTCCTGGCGCTACTGCTCATTCTATTATTCCCTTCCAGCGCGTCCTGCGCACTTAAGGGTCGGTTCGGTTGTAGTTGGTCCGCTGTTGGAGGGCAGTTCTCTCAATTGCATTTTAACGACTGTATTTTCTTTTGTTTATTTTGTATATTTGCTGTCTGCTTGTTTAGTAGTTTTATATTATCTGCCTGGCATACCTGCAGCTTTGTGGCCATGGCCCTGTAGAGTCCTGATAGGTTTGGGATAACTGGTGAACTGCTTTTACCTGTGTTTTGGTGTTGCATGGTGTGCTTTATTGTTAAACTTGTTGTTCTATTTGTATTTTGCTTTACCTCTTTTAAAAAGATGACTTGTTTCTAAAATTGTTTGGTCTGCACTTTGTCACCGAAGTCCCAGTCCAGATCTTTGGTTTGATTCCACTGCACTTAAGAACCATTACGCTTCGAAACTTCCGCCTCTAGGTCCAGAACCTGATTGCTGTCCATCCAGACTACGGAAACTGGGTCCAGACCCTTCTGAACAAGTACAATGCCGAGGCCCAGAAGGTAAGCCCAACCCTCTGTCGCTATCACCCACCAGGTTCTGACTCCATTTTCAAAACCTGAAGCGTCTACAACTTCAAAATACAATTTGAATACACTAGAGCAGCGGTTCCCAAATTGTGGTATGGGGTTTCAGGGGATCCCCGGTCAAATTAGGAGTAGTTTACAATTATTTCACGCAACACGTTAGCGATGAGAGACTGTATAAATATAGACTATTTTCATCGGGTTTCACTCGCCCGCTGTGGTTACGTCCCCACCTCCAGTAGATGTACCGTTATATAACTCTGTATTTAATCATAATCTAATTTAATTAAATCCTCTCAGATGGGGCTCCTTGGGACAAAATCTGGTGTCTAATGCGTGTCTATTTGGAGGTCATTGACATGAAATTTTTTGGGGAAACTGTACTAAAGCTTAGTCAATCCATGCGAGAATGGAAGAATGTCTTGAATCCAGCAAATTAAACATGAACAAAGAAAGTAAGAGGGTGAAGTGGTAGGGGAGAACGGGGTTGGTTGTCACACTTTTTACTCTAGTGTGAATTGCTCATCATCAAAACATCTTTCAATAGTCATTCCTACATTAAATTGAAGCTTAAGGTGTTTGCTTGAAATGTGTATCCCTCTCATTTTCCAACTTATTGTAACAAAGAGGTAATTAACTATCAAAGACACTCTGACACATTGTGACAACCAACCCCATCACGGGGATGGTTGTCACACACTATGGGGTTGTTTGTCACAATGTTATTTTAATGGGAAAAATCTTAAAAAGAAGGCAGAACTAAATTTGAAAGTTGAATTGCATTGACAAGTTGACAAATACATAACTTAATGCATCTTAACACAAAATGAGCAAGGAACATGAACAGGAAACACATCTTTAGGCCAGCCTATATAACAACATAAAGAACAAAACAAATAGGCCTAACAATAATAGCCTACTCAACTAGGCTACACGCATTCACTATCTGAGTTACAGTGATGGCAAATGTAGGGTCTGCCCACTCCAACTAAGCAGAGCTTGTGTGCCCACTGGTTGCACATCCAACACTTCTCCCATACCTCCCCTGAACGGCTGTGGGAGAACGTTTCCATACAAACCAAACAAAAACACATGTGACAACCAACCCCAAAGAGAATGTGACGACCAACCCCAACTGGAATTTCTTGCTAGCATCAAGGCTAACAACCATCTAACAACTAGTTAGCTAGCTAACAACAATCTAAACTATAGCTTTCCCTTCACACTTTTTAAGGGTAACAATTGTTTTGTTATAAACCCATTGTGTAAAAGCCTAGAAGAAAAATACTGAGGAGCTGAATATTTACAATTTGACATGAAAAACACAAAGTCCTCTCACCTCAAGTTCAGCAGTCTTACTCCAGAGAAGACTATGTAGGTGAGCTCTGATCCCAATTACGGAAATTTCCACACCAAAATTTGGGAGTTAGTGCCCTCTGGTGGCGAGATATAATGAGTGTGACAACCAACCCCTATTCTTTGGGCCATTACGATTGCTGCGATATAGCCAGTGGCGGTTTTGGGCACGGGCGAACCGGGCACCCGCCCGGGGCGGCATTTTTTCATGACACATGGAGGGCGGCACAAGCACTTAAAAAAAAAAAATCATCTTGGCCGCGAAGCGGTTTTCTATTATCTATCATAACACTGTGTGGGGAATTGGCAAATTGGTCTCTCTCCCTGCTTGTGTGTGTGCCTGCTCGTCTCTCTCTCTCTCTCTCTCTGTGCCTGTTTGTCTCTCTCTCTATTCAATTTCAATTTGAAGCTTTATTGACATGAAAAGACAGTGCTTATATTGCCAAAGACAAAGAACAACATTTACAACCATATGAAAGTACATGCCACAGTAACAGGGCAATACAAGTAAGAACAGCAATGAATGAAAAATGAAGTATTATCAGTGCTTAGTTTGTGCCGGGGCTAGTGGCAAATGCCTAGAATCTGATTTTGCGCTCCGGCAAATCAGAGCTCCGGGCTCTAAAGTGCGACAACAACACGTATATTAAACTGGTATTAAACAACGTTACGTCCAGTGAACCTTACAAGAGTAGGTGCGCGAGGCAACGCGAGTTGAGCCCCGGCATCTCTTATTTTACAAATTAAGCACTGAGTATTATGTATACTTGAGCAGTATGGTGTCGATTAAAATGCACATGCATCTATATATACATATAAATCTCTCTCTTTCTGCTTGTGTGCGTGTGCCTGCTCGTCTCTCTCGCTCACAGACGGTAAAAGTTTAGACACAACTCAGAAATACCATCAATCAGGGTGTTTTATTTTGAAATTTGTTATAGTTTGGAAATTGAACGGATGCTCTATGCCGTTCCTGTGTCTGACTTCCTGCCCAGCTTTACACATTCGCTCACGAATCGAGAAGGGGAAAGGGGAGGGGGGCGCCGCGCGCGGGGGACAGTTCACCTCTGGGTCTCCCAAATGGAACGGACGAGGGGGGGAACGGGGGATCCACTGTATAGAGCAATAGCCTACTCTAATGAAATTAGTGGGCTAAAGTCAGTCACACCTCGACTTTCTTCCAAATAACGCACATTTCATTCATAATATTATAATTACAGGCATAATTCCTGCACGTTTTTGTTTTTGTGAAATGGCTAATACAAATAGGTAATACAAAACGATTAGGCCTATTTGGTCACCAAGGTGAATTGGTTTAGTCTTGACTTCTGGTCGTGAGTGACAGTGTTGGGGGATGGGAAATCTGTTGATTGTGGAGTGCCAAATAAACACAGATGGACAGGAAAAGGTCAAAGCCATCAGGTGCCCAATTTAGGAAAAAAAGAAAAGAAGAAGAAGAGGAGAAACGAGCAAAAGATAAAGGTGTGCCACTTTGTGGGGGGGGGGGGGGGGCGCTCGGAGGGGGTCTCGCCCGGGGTGTAATTCTATGTAGAACCGCCACTGGATATAGCTTCATGATGACAACATGAAATGCAGATATAAAAGAATCTGTTTAGTGTTCCATCCATCATCCATCATCTATCACCGCTTATCCTGTTCAGGGTCGCGGGGGGGGGGCTGGAGCCTATCCCAGCCGCCATTGGGCGAAAGGCGGGGTACACCCTGGACAGGTCGCCAGTCCATCACAGGGCCAACACATAGAGACAAACAACCGTTCACACTCACATTCATACCTACGGGCAATTTTGAGTCACCAATTATCCTAAGCCACATGTTTTTGGACTGTGGGAGGAAGCCGGAGAACCCGGAGGGAACCCACGCAGGCACAGGGAGAACATGCAAACTCCACACAGAAAGGCCCCGGAGGTGGAATTGAACCCAGAACCTTCTTGCTGTGAGGCGACAGTGCTAACCACTACACCACCGTGCCGCTGTTTAGTGTTCCATCTTTAAATAAATGGGAATCTCTGGAATAATATCGTGAAAAATTTGTCTTCACCCGTTGATATCCCAGTACCAGAGCTTGGCTCTTTTTGTTTTTTGTTTTAATTATTTTCATGATGGTACAACTTTGTGTGAACCCAAACTGAAGTTCACTTGTTTGATTGTTACCTTCGATGTTTGCCCTCTCTCCTTCACCTCCCACTGTCTCCCAGAATGCATCTGTGCGTGTTTCCAGCCATCCAGAAGCCTCCTCCAAGATGTGAGGTCTTAAATTTCCCCCAGGGGGCAACCATCTCCCTGCAAGCAATTGCACTTGCCATTACTTACTACTACCATTACCAAACTGCTACTACCAATAACAAAACTTCATTTATTTACCAACTGCTATCATCAGTAACAAGATTGTACTACTAACGTTCAGGGTAACTTCATTTTCAATTCTGTCCATCGAGGCAGTGCATTTTCTTCACATGGAAATATTCAACCTTCAAAAATACTCTTGAAACCAATCTGTAAAGTAATTGTGAATGAAGGATTTATCATAAATTTGTGAATTGGATTGTCGGTGTGCATTTTTAATTGCGTTGGCCCCCAACCCCTGGTGAGTGGCCAATAATCGGTTAATATGGCTGAGGACTGTGATAGCCTCGCTACTTTAACTAGTGTTTTCCACCTACATTAACCATGAAATGTACACGTTATACCCGGCCTAGGGGAAAACCTGAGCATAGCACCTTTTTTCCCCACTCCCCAAGATGACCAGTGCCACAGCAGATCGCCTACAGTCCCAAACAGAATTGCTTCATTATTAAATCAGGGTACAATCGGCGTCGGGGAGAGCACGGCCAAAACAAACAATCTATAATATTAACAACTAACTTACCTATCTTCAAAAGAAAGCAAAAGAAAATACAGGCATTTTAAACAGGAGAAAAGATGTCAACAGACCAGGACTGCTCTTTTAGAAGAAAATCATTATGTACAACAGATCAGTACATTCACGCGAAACTCGGCAATCACTCGGCAGCACGGTCTGGTTGGGAGTCAAGAAAGAGATGGAGTGAACCAGGCATCGGAAGGTGCCATTTTAAAGTAGGCGCCATCAGTCTCCAGTCCAATCACCAGCCACCACCTGCAACTCAACATACTGAGAAACACAGAACAAGGTGAACAGCACCACCCTCAGGCAGGGAGGGAAAACGACAAAAAAAACCCCAACTCAAATACAAATAGATTATGACTCTGGGTCATAATACATTTACCAGATTGACCACATTTCCCGTAACATGTACTACTATCATTGAGTGGATGTTATGATGACCCACATCAGTCTGACTCAAGTCCTATGAACAGACCCGTTTTCACCTCAATCTTCAGTCATTTTTCAAATAACATTTGTACAAAATTGTCAATCATGGCCTTATGATATATTTTCACCCATTTCATTCCCAGTATTCTATTCTATCCATCCTCAAAGGATACTTGCATACTATATATGTATTTTTAAGCTTTATGTGAACACATACTACAACACAAGAGTGAACAAAGCCAGTGATGAACATGGATAATGATCAGTTTTGACTAGCTTAACCTGGGCTGAACGACTGAGAATTTGGATGAACTAATTCATGAAAAAGGTATTTATTTCATCTTGTTCGATTGGTGAAATGACAATGAGAAACCTTTATCATTTATGCCATTGTGGCAGACTGGGGGGAGGGTGGGGGTGAGGCGTATAGGTGAGAGTCGAGTCAGTCATTCTCCCTGGACCTTGCACGGCCACGGGCAATTAAGGCTAATTGCAGCCGGGCCTTTTTAACCTGGGTGTGCATATGTGAGCGAGAGAGTGCATCACTGTGAGAGGCTGAGTCTGACAGGAGGCTGTGGAGTTGAGTCAGACTGTGTAGTGTGAGCCTGTTCTGTTCATGCCTGTTCATTTTGTAATGAAAGTCTGGTAGAATTTATGTCTATATGTCGTGTCTTATGTCTTAATTACTATATCCCAATCTTTCTGTTAATAATTGTGTTGTACCCATCTCTAGTGCAAGTATGAGGTAATCCTAACTGTTACATCACTAAGAGCCCATACTGAAGGCCGACCCCATGAGAGATTCAAGAAACCTTCTCATACCATACATATAATTTTGTCTAGGTTGTAAATAACCTTGTAGATGTTTTAATGATGATGAAACTACCCCCCCCCCCCCTCCTGTCTTTCCCTTTATAATCACTGTTCAGACAGTTCTCTGGTAGAGATCCGCATACCATACCCTTGTGTGTGTGTGTATCTCTCCTGAGCTCAGTATTGCATTGTATTCTGTGTGCTAATAAATGTGCTCATGTAATTCATGATTGAAAGACTTCTGTCTAGATCTGAATTTATTCAACAGAAAGCTTATGAGAAATTTCATTTGTCTTCATTTTTTTGTCTGCTCCTGCTGTCTTCAAGCAGGTTGCATCTTGTGTGTCTGGATCTTGTGTTCAGGCTCTACATTAAATTGAAATGTGAGTTGAATGAGTAAAGAGTTCTCATTTAAATGTGAAGTTTGAGCGACTGGCAGCAAAACAGGCTTACTCTGATATGAGTGGATCCTACTGCTAAGAAGACAAAGCTTTATCTGGTGTAGTTTTGGGCCTGTCTTAGCTGGTTGGCATAGCCTCTGCCCATTTTGTCCCAACAACTCGCCAAGGGGCTGTCTGGTTTGAATTAACCTAACAAATCAATCGGGGCTAAAGCGTTTCCACAAAGCCCAAGTTAAGCTACCTTGATCGGGCTAAACCGAGCCAGGCTTAAGCAATCCTGATAATTGCACGTGCACATTTATACAATTTATTTAAGCAGAGGTCGATCATGGATCTGATCACTTCATCATTCATCAATTAAATTTTTTATATTAATATTACAATAATGCTGACAATGCTTTCATATTTGTATTCAGAATAAACGCTTTGTAAATAAATGCATTTACGGATCCGATTGGGAGCCTATTAGCGTACTACTATAATTTCCCATAGAGGTTAGCTAACATAAGCTTGCGATTTACAATGGCGTTATGGTGCATTCCCTCGTACTCGTACTTTACATTTATAACATAATTCGGTTGATTTGTGCTCAACGTTACGAGATAGAGTGTGGTACTACAGTGTGGTTTACTAGAGTGTGGTACTAGCCTACTAACGTTAACGTAACTAGTTCACTGATATGCGCCATTTCTCTTCACTAATGGCGCTGTAGTAGTTGTTGATGTAGGTCCCTAGATGGTGGGGAAGGGAGAGGAGAGGACAATAGTCTAGTCTAAAATAATCAGATACCATGTTTGTTTGTATCCTGCTAATGAATTCATGTGCAATGTGTTGTGGTCAACAAAGTGTGTTATTTGGTTAAAGTGGTTTTAAACCTCTTTGGCCATTGAGCCACATCTTCAAAATATTTTTGCTATTGTATTTTAACCAGCCTATCTTACCAATATAACACAGGGACTTTAAACTGTTTTTGTCTTGTAGACCATGGCAAGAGTGCACTCCTGGGAGCTGAGTGGGTAAAAAAACACCTCCACCAGCTGAAGGGAAATGTTAAAGAACCTCCCTATCTCATGTTGGGATTGAAATGCCAAAAGGAAGTCGAGGAAAAATTTCTTCAGGCACACAATGCCCGGAGGTGGGCAGGGAGCTCTGGGGGGTGCTGAGCCTGGAGGTCTGCAGTTGGACCCTTTTGGAATACAGACCCGCCAGCTTGAGTTTACTTGATGGAAAGATGGCAGAGGGTGAGGACATAGAGGATTTGATCCCGATGGAGTGGCCGTGGCCGTACCTCGAGCTAATACACGAGTTTAAGTGAAATTATGCGTTCAGGTGCTTACTGTGCAACCCCAAGGAGAAGCTGCTCTCAACTTCCAAGACCTCAAACACGTAATTTAATAAACAATTGAACTGAACATTTTTGCCTGCCGATCTGTTTGACTGATCAGCATTGACTTGGAATGAAGTTGGTTCAATATAAAAAAAAAAAAAAAAATAGCTTTGATGTAGTAAACTACTTTTGCCATGTTGCTGTAGCGTAGCCTGCTACATTTCTCTGGGGGGTAGCTTCAGTGTAGTGAAGCTTCATTTAATGTAGTGTGACTGGTAGCTTAGCTCACTACACTTTCCAAGTAGCTTGCCCAACACTGAACGTTACTAGTGCTCTCAACCTGAAGAGACTCTTCTTTTAGATAGATACTATTTATATACAAGTAAAAATAAATAGTATTGATTATAGGATATGATTAGTTGACTTTTGTCGGAGCTGTAGAGAGCATCCTGACTGGAAGCATCACTGCCTGGTTTGGCAACAGCTCCGCTCAGGACAGGAAGGCTCTGCAGAGAGTAGTGCATTCAGCTGAACACACTATTGGAACTGCACTCCCCACCCTGCAGGACTTGTACACCAGGAGGTGCAGAACCAGAGCCTGCAGGATCATGAAGGATCTGCTGCGGTCAGGCAAGCGCCTCCGTAGTCATGCTGCCAAAACAGAGAGACTGAGACAGAGTTTCTTTCCTCAGGCCATCAGGACTGTGAACTCTGACCTCACCAGGGCCCCACCAAGACCCACACACTGCCCCTCTTATATGCACACACACACACACACACACACACATCAAATCACATTTATTTGTATAGCCCTTAATCACCGTTACAGTCTCTAAGGGCTTCACAGTGCCCAACATGTGAAAATAATAAATGATTAGTACACGACATCCCCCAGCCTTAGACCCTCACAGAGGACAAGGAAAAAGTCCCACAAAAACCTTATTGAAAAATTGGGAGAAACCTTGGGAGGGGCTACTCAGAGAGGGATCCCCCTACCAGGACGGTTGGGCGTGCAATAGATGCCGAGTTTGGGCAAGCAGAGTATACACAATATATGAAAGTTCATTTTGGTGGGACATCCACATCTGATGGGGCGACATCACAGCAACGGCAACTCAGTCGACATCATCATAGGACTAGGGGACCACGCAGACGCCAACTCTGCCCAGATAGGAGAACGCAACGTCCGCTCAGTCAGCATCGTCCTAGGACGCGGGACCACTCAGACACTAACTCTGCCGGGCTGCAGCCTGGAACAGATAGGAGACTCACCCACACACACCCACACACACGCTCGCACTCACACAGACAAACATGACCAGCGTCAGTGGACAGCAGCAGGTAGACCAGGAGAATAGGACAAGTAGACACGATGCTAATATCCATAGGCAGGACCCTGAGCTAGGATGAGCTAACTGGTCTAGCCTTACTCTGAGACGAGACTGAGCCATTCCCTCAAGGCTGGTCAAATGACAGAGAGAATAAATGGGTTTTTAGCCTTGACTTAAAGATTTCGATAGAGCCTGCCTCTCTGACTGAGGCAGGCAGACTGTTCCATAGATAGGGAGCCCGGTAAGAAAAGGCTCTGTTACCTGCAGTTTTCTTTTTGACTGCTGGGATAGACAGGTAGCCAGCGTCCTGAGATCTGAGGGCGCGTGGCGGTTTGTATGGTATAATCAAATCGGATAAATAGGACGGTGCTATCCCATGTAATTATTTATATGTAAGTAAAAGCACCTTAAAGGCACACCTGGCTTGAATTGGTAGCCAGTGTAATGAGGATAGAATGGGAGTTATATGGTCGAATTTCCTAGTTTTGGTCAGGATTCTGGCAGCAGCATTCTGAACCAATTGTAGTTTTTTAGTGCGCCCAGTAGGTAAGCCCGAAAAAAGGGCATTGCAATAATCGATTCTGGATGATACAAAGGCATGTACTAAAATTTCTGCGTCTGCCTCTGTTAGCATGGGTCGAATTTTGGCAATATTACGAAGATGATAAAACGCTGTTTTAGTGATCTCCTTAATGTGCAACTCGAATGAGAGGGTAGGGTCGAATTTTACCCCAAGATTTTTAACGTATGGGCTCTGGGAGATTACACAGCTATCAAAGTTGAGAGTAGTATTCTCAAATAAGTGTCTATGTCTAGCTGGTCCCACAATCAGCATCTCAGTTTTGCTGCCATTAAGAAGTAGGAAGTTTAGGGACATCCAATATTTGACCTCTGATAGGCAGGCCTCTAGTTTTTGGAATTGGGTGTTATCGGTTGGTTTGACTGGTATGTAAATTTGGGTGTCATCGGCGTAGCAATGGAAGTTAATTCCAAATTTGCGAATGATGCCACCAAGTGGTAGCATATAGATAGAGAATAGCAGTGGTCCTAGGACAGAGCCTTGTGGGACACCAAAGTCCATATTGCAACACTGAGGTCATGTTGTTGTAAAAGACGCGATGTGATCTATCAAGTAGGTAAGACCTGAACCAGGAAAGGGCTGATCCCCGGATACCAATATAATGTTCAAGACGGTTCAAGAGTATCGTATGATCAATTGTGTCGAAGGCTGTGCTCAGGTCAAGTAGCAATAGTGCTGAGGTTGAGTTGGAGTCAATAGCTAACAAAAGGTCATTTGCCACTCGCGTAAGTGCAGTTTCGGTCGAGTGAAAGGATCTAAAACCAGTTTGGAAGGGATCAAGTAGGTTATTTTTTGACAGAAAGTCTGTAAGTTGACTCGCTACTGTTCGTTCAAGTAATTTGGAGAGGAACGGCAGATTTGAGATTGGTCTATATGTGGCAGGGAACACTGCCACTGATGTAGTGACAGGAACAGGAAGCCCATGTATGGGCGTTGCCAATTGGCGCAGTCCAATTAGTGAGGGTCACAGGTGCTACAAATAGGAGTTAGTATGTAGCTGCCTGTGCCTCCCACACTTGTCATGACCTCTCTTGGTGTCTGTTGCCTGGATGGTACGTAGATGGCTTTGTATAGTGTGTTTTTATAGTTTTATATGGTCCTAATCACAATGTGTTCCCCTTGTAGCTTCCCCCTGACCCCCTGGTGTCTCATGGTGCCCTGGTCTAGTTGACTGCTGCCCTTCAATTGTGGTAATGTCTCATTTGTTCAATTGGAGTCATACTAATGTGGGTGGAGTTTCTATTGATGCTGTATGTCTATTTGTTGTTTTTAACTGTTGTAGCTCGCCTGATGTGTCTGCTAGTGTGAGTCTGGTGCTGGTACTGAGCTGGGACTGGGTGATAGCCTCTTACTCTGTTAATTGGTAAGTAGGGTGCCTACGGCACCTGAGGTACATGTAACTGCACCACCCACCTGAAACCTTAGTAATACCATTATGCTTTCTTACAGGCTTCATGCTGGCTGCTGTTTTGCCCACCTTTTTATATTGATAAATGTGTTACATATTGTGAGCCAACTGGCATTAGTTTGTTAGCATATTTTAGGAGCTTCCACATTATTTCTACTCTGCAGCAGGTTGAGTGCCACCTGGTGGGGGGGTTAGTTATTTTCCTCACCGTTTGCCGTACACCACCTCTTGAATTGCTGTGGTTTAAGTAAGTTTGCCGTGGCTTGCCGTGTCCACTAGAGTGTATTGCACCCCCCTGGGCTCAGCCCTCTTAGTTGCCCCCAACTCCACTCCACTCCCTCGCAGAGTTAGTTATTCTTATTAGAGCTCTATATTAGCCATTGTAGTTTTTAGTGTTTATTTTATTGCTTGTATTAAATAAAACCATATTTTTGTATACTTGGAAACACGTCTTTGTCTTCACTAACAGCTGAACTTGTGTGCTGTAATTAGTCCCGAGGACCTCCCCTCGTGTAACAAAAAAGGTGGCGTTGTCGATTATTTAGACCTGGTCACATAGTTCTGGAGTACTTCGGGGTCAAGGTTCGTTTTTTTCAGTTGTGGCGTGATCACGGCCGCTTTAAAGGTGGAGAGCACAGTGCCAGTGGAGAGCGACTGATTGGTCATATAGAGAATGGAGGGTCCTAGGATAGGAAAAACTTCTTTAAGCAGTTTAGCAGGCAGAGGGTCTAGCATGCAGGTCGTGGGCTTCGAAGACAGAGTTGGCTTGGTGAGAGTCTAAGGAAACTAACAAACTGTGAAAAGAGATTCAGTTCGGGAAACACCAAGTGAACTTTTCAGGGGTGCGACGGCACCACCAGTAGAGTGTACTGGTGATCTCATCTCTAATCAGCGTGATTTTCTGACTAAAAGAGGACATGAAATCATTTGGCGAAAACAGAAAGCTATCAGAGGGGGAGGGATTCCGTGTTAGTTTAGTAACCGTGTCGAATAGAAACTTTGGGTTTTTATTTGCACTGATTAACCTAGAGAGGTGTGCAGTTTTGGCTGACGAGAGTGCACATTTATAGTTTAGCAGGCTATCATTCCAGGCAAGCCGGAAGACTTCAAGTTTGGTCAATTGCCGTTTACGTTTTCTACAGGCTTTAAGTGCACGAGTGTCATTAGTAAACCACGGTGCAAACCCGGTGTTTTCTAGTGACTAACGGGGCGATTGAATCAAGCACGTTGCTAAGGCTAGGGTTTAGTTCGTTGGCGAAATTGTCGAGCGAGCCAACATGACCAGAGAGTGGCGCGAGAAAACTGGGCAGTTTTTCAGATAGTAACGAGGCCGTAGTGGCATTAATACGACGGCTAATATATGTATCTTCACGCTTTTGGCGTGGGACGATCAATTCAATTTCAAATTTAATGAGATAGTGATCAGATAGGGTGGGCACATAAGAGGAGACCACTAAAGCAGAAACAGGAATGCCACGGGTCAGAACCAGGTCAAGGGTGTTGCCGCCATGGTGGGTTGGTTCATTAACAAATTGAGTGAGGCCGCAAGTATCAATACGATCTAAGAAGGCCTTACTGAGAGGATCGGTGGGATTATTCAGATGAATGTTAAAATCACCGATAATGAGAATATTATCAGCTCGGGTCACTAAGTCTGAAATGAAATTGGAGAACTCTTCTAAGAGCGAATAGGGCCCGGGTGGGCGGTAAAGTACTGCTAGGTAGAATGACGGGAGATTCGCAGCTGTATGGCGCAGAGTCAGGACTTCAAAGGATGTAAATTTGTTGCTCATGTTGGGAGTAAGACTAAGGATAGGGTTAAATATCAGGGCAACACCCCCTCCTTTTTTCGTCTCCCGGGCAACCTGAGAACTAAGAAAGTTTGGAGGAGAGGCCTCAATTAGAGGCAGAAACTCATTTGGCTTTAGCCAGGTTTCACAGAGACCTATCATATCTAGATTATGTTCAATAATCAAATCATTGATCAGCAGCGCTTTTGTTGACAATGATCTTATATTGATGAAGCCCACAGCGAGGCGTTCGATACTGCCAGAATTTTTATCAATGTTAATGGCAGTATGTGTGGGTCTAATTTCAATTAAGTTGCTGTAATTTACTGTGGGTCGGTAGGGAATTTGACGGGCGCAGTGGGAGAAAGATATAGTCTTAATTGGAAGGACTGTACTATAATTTTCAGATCGGGAGGTGCCACTGCCAGAGGATAAAGTAGATGCAGACTGGTAAAACTCAGTAGATATGGGGGGGAAATGGCGAGGGGGGGGCACAGTTTCAGTCTGCTCTGCTGTAAGCCCTAACCTGGCAGACTCCACACCCTTTCTAGGCCTAGGAGGTTCTCTAATCACCTGCATCCCGGCGAGCTCTACGGACAGATGTCAGCTTTCCCTTAAACATCTATCTATGTTGCTAGATAATAAAGCAGCGCCTACCCCATTAGGGTGGAGGCCGTCAGCTTTCAGCAAGCCGGGTTTGCCCCAGAAGGAGGGCCAGTTCTCTAAGAAGACTAATCCCTTTTCATCACAGAACTTCGCCAGCCAGAGGTTGAGGGAGACTAATCTGCTATAACTCTCATCATTGCCCCTCGCGAAAGGTAAGGGGCCAGAGACAATTAATCGATGCTGACACATTTTCCTAGCGAGGTCACATGTCCTGGCTATGTTGAGCTTAGTGACCTCCGATTGCCTCATCCTGATGATGTTGGCGCCGACGTGTACTATGATGTTGCTATACTCACTGGGTGGACCGTTTGCCTCTTTCTTACCCTTGTGGCTAAACCTATTGCTCGCCAGCACCCTTAAGTTAGCCTCAATGTCGGTAGCTCTGGCCCTGGGTAAACAGAAAACCTCAGCCGGCGACTGAAGCCTAACATTACTGGTGATGGAATCGCCGATAACTAGGGTGCGAGAAAGTCGGCGGGTCCGGGGAGCTGGGGAGACGGGCCGACCACAGGGACTAGCAAGAACAGCAAAACGATTAGCCATTGGTAGCACCGGTGGCGAATCGGACCGCACAAGTGGCGGCTGGAACCGGCGGGCTCTCCGACGTCCAGAGACCGGGACAAGCTCATCACCCACTGCCGATGGAGCTATGCTATCTTCGCTAACGCTCGGGCTACTGCTAGCGCTCATGAGCCGGCTAGATGGCCACGTATCTAAGCTGTCTGGGGTGCCCGTCTTGTCTAAGGTAATCGACCTATCCGCTTCTAACTGACGGACACGTCTCTCTAACAGAGACAACCTCTCTAAAACGAGCACACAAGAGGAGCATGGAGAACAAGAAGCCATGCTTACCCTTGCCGGTATAGTTGGGAAACTAGGTCGGGTTGTACGGGGAAGCCGGTGGCTGAGACCAAAAAGTACGCTGGTGGAAAATTGACACGGTTGGTTGAAAAATAATAATAACAAAAAAAAAAAAGAAACCGAATCTGTAGTTGTCTGGTGGGATTCGGTGATCTTAAGTTTTAGATGGAGCGAAGATTAGTGGAGCTGTTTGCAAAACACCGGTCGGCGAAAACAGCGAGAGCAGCAAACAGGAATGATTAAATAAATCATTAAATATGGAAATAATTATAATAATAATTGAATTAATTAATTGTTCATATATTTCCCCTTTTATTTAATAATTTATTTAATATTGTCACATTTAACCCTCCATACTCTTAAACTCGTCGACAGTTTATGTTCTAGAGAGGTTCGCCTGACACGCGCTACCAGCGTCCAGCTCCCTTCGGCCACACGGTGCCTGATACTGATACTGTTATGCTGCCATAACCCCAGAATTTCCCCCCAGGGATCAATAAAGTATCTATCTATCTATCTATCTATCTATCTGTTGCCTGAAAAGAGTGATAAACTACCCACAATGCTGTGCAACATGAGGGATTGATTAACCCATGACTGAAAACAACAAAGTAAAGACTAGACACAAGATAGATGTTAGTGATGGGCGGACCGAATCTTTTCAAAGAATCGATTCATTCGAGTTGATACATGTAAATGAATCGAACCTTTCGAACCTTTCGAGTTATGATTCTTTTTTTATATTTGTATTTATATTTGTTATAATATATTTACAACTTGGTTTGTTTCTTTTGTTGTTTTATATTAAGGTCCTTGTCACTGTGACACTTTGATTGTTATATTTGGTCATGCCCTGCAGTGAGCAGACATGCTTATATTTATTTCATTGTTGTTGTTTGTTTTTATATTTTTTATGTTTGCCATTTTAATAAAGACGTTTGCAACTGTATAACGTTACATTTTTTTCTTTAATTCCTCCAATCTAAATCGGATTATTGAACTAGAATGGCTTGCACTGAACTTTCTGCATCTGCAGAGAAAAAAAAAAGTTATTTATTTGTTTGGCGCTCGGACATCGCCCTCTCTGTTCATCTCGTTCAATGTTAAATGGCTTATAGTTTACCCAATTACCAGTTAATTTATTAAACAACATCTTAAACAACAAAAACTGTTGTCAATGTGTGCAGAATAGATCGCTACATTATTACATTGGCCTTTTTCACGATCCAATATGGCTCCTTGATCCGGCAGGTACGCGGAAGTAGTCTCTCTCGTTCATCGTTCAATGAACGAGAGCTGATGAACTAGATGAACGAAGTCCGATAGAGACCGAGCGGTTCTCTCGTTCATCGTTCAATTGAACGATGAACGAGAGAGCCGATGAACGAGAGAGCTGATCGGCTCTCTCGTTCATCGTTCAATTGAACGATGAACGAGAGAGCCGATGACCGAGATGAACGAGAGAGACTGAACGGTTCATCAGCTCTTCGTCGTTCATCGACACGGACTACTTCCGCGTACCTGTCGGATCAAGGAGCCATATTGGATCGTGAAAAAGGCCAATGTAATAATGTAGCGATCTATTCTGCACACATTAGAACAGTTTTTGTTGTTTAAGATGTTGTTTAATAAAGTAACTGGTAATTGGGTAAACTATAAGCCATTTAACATTGGTCAACAAAACTGTCTCTATTAGAAAAAGAAAGTCAAGAGCACACAAAATAAAATGAAATCAATAGCAATACTCTGTGTAAATACTAAAAATATTATTATCATTAACCTGTGATTTAGTTTTACGTTTTACGTTTTACTGTCCCGAGATGTCCGATAGAGACTCAACGGTTCGAGAACGAGAGAGCTGATGAACGAGAGAGCTGATGAACGAGAGAGCTGATGAACGAGAGAGCTGATGAACCGTTCAGTCTCTATCGGACTTCTCGGACATCGGACATCTCGCGAACCTAGAGAGCAGATGTCCGAGAAGTCCGATAGAGACTGAACGGTTCGCGAGCAGCTCAGAGCAGCCGCTCAGTCTCTCATAGCAGGCAACGTGAGTGGCCGTGGGCAGTTGTTAGATCCCCGAAGTATCCGCCTCTACGGTTAGATAGAAGTGTCTACTTGGTCCAGCTCTCCGATTAAAGGGTCCGAGTTCTATGCCTAATGAGTATAACTCAACTAAGTTGCTTGAACTAATTAAGCTGGTGGCGAGGAGATTCGCCTGGCTACCTCACTGCCTACGTCCAGACGCCTACCCTTCGTCCTCTGATAATACCGTCGAGCTAAATAGCACTAGAGCTCAACGATACCAACAGTCACGTCTGTTAACGGCAGCTCTCCTCTAATCGATCAGTGCACTTGGTGAATGCCAGGGGGTCTTGGTTAAGTGGCTAGGTAAAGCCCCAAGGGTCGGTTATATTTAGTTGGCTAGAGAAAACCTGTTAAAACCATTCGATGTTATTCCAAATTCAAATACCTAACATTTTACTACCATGGAAAACTCATACATTCAATGTCCACTACTGTCTTAATTTGGATATATATTTATTTTATTAAAAGGCTTTAAGCAAGGGAATGTCATACAGCGTTATTCTGATTTCAATACAGTAAGCACAATAAACTGATAAAGCTACTCTAAACTATTGGTAATACTCACTGGCAGGGCTGTGACATGGGTGTCTGTGGCATTCTAAAAATAGAGAACGAGAGAGAGTGAGAAACTCAGCTGGCCGTGCTTCGTCCCTCCTTTTGTCGCAGGCCGGAGTGTCCTCCTGTCCTTCGATAAGGGTCTTGAGGACCCCTACCTTAGGTTCAAGCGGGCTAGGTCTTCTTAGTCCTCCTGTCCTTCGATAAGGGTCTTGAGGACCCCTACCTTAGGCTCAAGCGGGCTAGGTCTTCTTGTTGCAGTTGTCCGGTCCGTCAACAGGGTGAGCCGAGAAAGTTCGAAAAGTCTAATTTAAATCTTGCAGGCTTGGGTGGTTGGTTGATCCTTCTTCGTGTTGGTCCTTATTCTAAATCTTGCAAAGATTTCTTCTTATGAACTTCCTTTTCTACTCCGGAGTCCAAAATCTGCACTAAGTCCCGAGCTACGGAGTGCCTTTTTTGCACTGAGTCCAAAGCTACGGAGTACAGAAATTGCACTAAGTCCGGAGTCGCTCCGCCCCCATCACTAATAGATGTTGACTAGAACTGAGGAAAAACAATGTCTTCCCATTGTTACCTAAATAACTAAAATTTTTTTTTTACAATGCTTCGCTATCAGTGCATAATTTAGCACCAGAATCCATTATAATTTTGAATAAAATATACAAACTATTCTGGATGTTTCCTTTTTTTTTAAGAATATTAAGACTAATGCGCTTATTGTGTTTAAAACATGTGCTCTCCTTTTCCTGGGAAAAACAAAAGTCTTGCCTGAATTCAAGGAAATCAAAAGTTAAGGCATACATTTACTGGAAATGACGCTATTGCCACACCCCCATGAAACATAAAGACCTTGCTCAACCTGTCTGCAGACCCACACTATCAGCGCTACACCCAATGTACCATCATCATTCCACTGGTGGAACAAGACTGTGCACGTTGTCTTTTCTCCTTATTTCTGGTCCCAAGCCGAGATGGAGCCTGCAGGATTTCACCAGTCAGTTCCATTGCCAGAGAACAGGCATGTCCAGTACACCACCGTGGCTATCAACAGCACCGAGCCGCCACCCAAGGACTACATTGTGTGGTCCATCTTCAACCTGGTTTACTGCAACCCCTTATGTCTCGGGTTGACAGCGCTCTACTACTCAGTCAAGGTAAGTTGTTGTTTGTCAGTTTTCATATGAGAACAGAAAACTTCATGGAGGAGCCATTTGGTTTGTTATTTTTTGAGTAGCTGATTCATTTGTATTGTATTGTATTTTGTTTCTTATGATTTGTGTCAACAGTGGCGCTAAAGAGCACTCAAAGTGTGTAATATGTAAAGTATACCCAGACTCCACCTTGGAAAATCAATAACCTCTGCTGTTGTCTTTCCAGACTAGAGACAAGAAGGTGGCAGGAGACCTGGAGGGCTCCAGAAAGCTTGGCTTCATGGCCTGCTGCTTCAACAGCATCGCCCTAATCCTGGGGGTCATCTTGTTCATTGTTGTCATTATCCGATTTGTGACACTCCTCAACGAATTACAGGAAATGCACCAGCAAATGTTTAATCGTGGATAGTGTTTGGGCTGCATCTTGCTGTTACACAGTTAAGTGCTGCTTGAAGTTTGCTATATTACACGTGGACACAACCTCTTTTTTTTGGTGATTTTTGTCCATGCTGTCCTTCAACACAGCAGTTTATTTTTTACCGGTGTGTTTTTTTACTGCTATATTAATTCAGAAATGTCTTCCCATTGTTACCTAAATCTTACATTTTTTACAATGCTTCGCTATCAGTGCATAATTTAGCACCAGAATTCATTATAATTTTGAATAAAATTTACAAACTATTCTGGACGTTTCCTCTTTTTTTTAATAATAACAAAGACTGTAATGTGCTTATTGCGTTTTAAATCAGCAGATCTTATAGGACTGTTTGTTTTTGTAATTACTCCTGTGTTTTGTAATATGCAGGAAATGAGCTCTCCTCACACTCTGGAAAAACCCTGAATTCAAAGAAACAAAAGTTAACAGCTAACTTGAGTTTAAGCCTGCATTTATGCAGGTCTGTTCTTAAGACACTGTTTCCATGGTAACAAGTCTGGCTAAATTGTGAAGTTTCTTTGTGAAATGGAAAACATCCTGTCAATAAACTGAGTTAGCCACATAGTGAAACAGGTCCTTGGTGTTACAAGTTACACATTGCTTAGCAAGGCCTTCCATTTGTACTCAGTGGAGCTTGTCTTCTCATGGTTTTGTCTACTCAGTGGCATCTGCAGGGCTGCAGCTGGGTGATGTGATGAATTGCCCCAAAAGTATTCACCAGTGCAAAAATACCACCCCTACCAGAAATACTAAAAGGATAACTGAAAGTAAATAAAACTAAGCTAAAACTAAATGTTTAACAAATATAAAAAATAAAATAAAACTGTCGAGCCCACATTTAAAACGTACTCTTTACCCACCACCAGGGGGGGCGTCTTCCTTCAAAAATCCTACACTTCACACTTCAAAAGTATTTTGTTATTTTTTGTTCAAACTAATGGATCACCCTCCATATGATTCTCAAATTAACAGTAACAAAGGTTTCTCAATGTAAAAATCACAGAGGCTTATTTTGTACTGTCAAAATATTACATCAACTTACCTCAAAACCCCTTCTTTTTTCCCGGGTGTTATCCCAGTTTACATAACTGTCTTTCCAGGCTACAGGAATTCGAAAGTTAAGATTTACTGGAAATGGTGCTATTGCCACGCCCCCATAAAAGACAAAGACCTTGCTCAACTTGTCTATAGACCCACACTACCAGCGCTACAGCCAATGCACCATCATCATTCGACTGGTGGTCCAAGACTGTGCACGTTGTCTTTTCGCCTTATTGCTGGTCCCAAGCCGAGATGGAGCCTGCAGGATTTCACCAGTTTGTTCCATTGCAAGACAACAAACACGACACCAGAGAGGCCAGAGGAGCTCCAGGAGTCCAGTACACCACCGTGGCGATCAACAGCACGGAGCCGCCGCCCAAGGACTACATCGTGTGGTCCATCTGCAGCCTGGTTTACTTCAACCCCTTCTGTCTCGGGTTGGCAGCGCTCTACTGCTCAGTCAAGGTAAGTTGTTGTTTGTCAGTTTTCATATGAGAACAGAAAACTTCATGTAGGAGCTATTTGGTTTGTTATTTTTAAGTTTATTGTCATATATTTGATAACAATGCAAACATCATTACCAGTAATGAAATTCTTGGTCTCAGAGCCAACTCAGCTTTACATAGTAAGTAAAGTAAGACAAATAAGTGATTAAAGAAAAATAAAATAAAACAGTATTCCAATAGTAATAAAGTGCAAAGAACCATGTAGTATAAACAATATAAAAGTATTTACCTAAAGAAAAATAAAATATAATAAAAATAATAATAATAGAGATATTTGCAAGACAAACACTGCAATGTAATACTAAGAGGCACGACAAAACAAGTATCCAATGCAATACTGATAGAAATTAAAGTGACTAGTGGTAAACAATGTAAACAGTAGTTTTCCTTACAGTAGTAACAGTAGTGGCCAAGTGTGTGAGGTAAGGGTCCAATCATTGTGGTGTGTTGTATTTTGTTTCTTCTGATTTGTGTCAACAGTGGCGCTAAAGAGCACTCAAAGTGTGTAATATGTCAAGTATATATCTTTTACAACCAGCATGCACCATTTAATTTTTTTTAACAAAGCAAAGAGAAACAGCTGAAAAATATTGTTTTCTAGGATGAACCATCAAAACTGTGGAACAATCTAGGCTTAAGTACTCTGCGTAGTTATTTGTTACATTTTTTCATGTAGTTTGGGGTAATAACAGTGAGCAGAGGGAAACCTAAGATCAAAATACTCATCCTTGTACATTCTTCCAGTGAGGGAAGTAATGTCTTTTTGCTCGGGACCCCAGACTCCACCTTGGAAAATCAATAACCTCTGCTGTTGTCTTTCCAGGCTAGAGACAAGAAGATGGCAGGAGACCTGCAGGGCTCCAGAAAGCATGGCTCCATGGCCTGCTGCTTCAACAGCACCGGCCTAATCCTGTTGGTCATCTTGATCATTGTTGCCATCACCCAATATGTGACAGTCATCAACCACGTGCATGAAATGTTTAATCATGGATAGTGTTTGGGCTGCATCTTGCTGTTACACACTTAAGTGCTGCTTGAGGTTTGCTGGGCACAAGCTCTTTTTTTGGTGATTTTTGTGCATGCTGTCCTTCAACATTTTTTTAATCGGTGTAATAAAATACTGCTTCCTCCATTATTAGTTGACTGAAAATGACAGGATATTATAGTATTTTCCAAGTAAAGACAACATGGTAAAGACTAGACAGAAGATAGTGAGTGAACTATTGACCATTCAGCTTTTAGCCAACGTCTTATTATAGATATTTAGGGACAGACATAGGCAGACATTTTGAAGAATGTATTGATTCTCAGTGTGAAACCACAATGCTTTGCTATCAGTGCATAATTTAGCACGACAATTAATTGTAATTTTGAATAAAATTAACAAACTATTGTGGATGTTTCTTTTATTGGGGAAGAATATAAAGACTGGAAATGTACTCCCCTTACACCCTGGAAAAAGTCTTCCCTGAATTCAAGGCAATCAAAAGTTAGGATGCCCATTTACAGGAAGTGATGATATTGCGTTCTTTTGAAAAGCGAAAGCACTCCGTTTTATTGTACAATCAATGTGTCTTTTTGTGACACTAGCATAATTTTGCACATCTTGAAATGATGGTGTATCCTAACTGTAGATAATGGTAACACTGGTTTTAAAGTAATTATTACAGTTTTAATCTTGTAATTAATAATCTGTAACGGATAATATTTTTAAAGAAACTCTCCAACCATGGTGGAAACATAAAGGTGGATCCTGGGACACTGAGGTCATAAAGAACTGAACCTTGGTCTCCGCCCTCACTGTTCAGCTCTTTTCACCCCTATTAGGTTGCTACCACTTGTTTGCCTCCTCATTCCTTTTCTCATGGGGAAGCAGTCAGGTCATTACAAGTCATCTTAAACCTACCCCCCCCCCCCCCCACACACACACCTTTCTTTCAGCATGGACATTTCAGGAGTGATTTGACTTTGATTTATTATATTCATGTGCGTTGTTGTGTGATGTGTCTGTCTTCCCCAGACGATGATACGCCTCTCCAAAGCCATAATCAGCCCATGTTTTTTTCCTACATTAAATCACTACTCACTGGACATAACTCTGGACATTCATTTTGTGATTCTGGCATTCTGATCGATGCCCCAGTGATGATAGTCACCAGCATACGCGTCGAACACGTGGGTGCTCCGGTGCTCCAGCACCCACCGAAAAGGTTGAGCACGGGGAAGGCCGATTAAAAAATGAATGAATAAATAAATGTATTAAACTGCATCTTTTAAAAAAAAAAAAAACGCATGTATTTATTCTGTTATTACTGATTATTATCGGTGAACATTTTAACTACAAATCGCATTATCCAATTAAACTTGTTACAGCTCTGTGTGTGTGTAGGCTACGTTAAGGGACGTGGTCACGTAGCCAACTGCCAATGTAACGTTAGAGTTGGCTAAACCAACGTTGTTCCATCACGTAGCTAGCGACACATCAAATGTGAAACACAGTTGATGATCGGGTAAAAATGGACGAATTTGTAATTCAAAAACTGAGAGAGATACCGAGTGTAAAGACAGTCAGTGAGGCATCCACCACCAGTGATGAATTTGTAGCAGAGCAGTGTTGCATTTCGTTTCAGTGTGTGTCTGCGTCCGACAGATGACGGTAGCCTGCACCACAGTAATTACTAAAGCAAGTGCAATAAAAGTGATTTTGTGACAATCTTGGTGGTATGCACTTAATTTGAGCACCCACTGGCAAAACATAAATTGGCGCCTATGGTCACCAGTCTCGTACTCTCAACCTCTTTTCTAAAATGCTAGATATATTTGTCAATTCTTGATTATTGAAGGTAAGAATGCCGTAGATCCAATAGTATTTTTGATCAGGTTCTGTGAAATGATCGCACAATGGCGTCAAAGTGAAATACCAGTTTATAAATGAGTCCTCTGATCTCACTGCTGTCTTAGTGCAGATGAAATTTTCCCTAAAAGGGAAAGTTGGGAGTTTTTCCTCGTCCACTGTGAGGGTCCAAGGCTGGGGGGTGTCGTGTACTAACCATTATTGTTTTCACACGTTGGGCACTGTGAAGCCCTTAAAGACTGTTACAGTGATTAAGGGCTATACAAATAAATGTGATTGATTTAATAGTTTCATATGTACAAATCACACCTTTTTTCACACCGTTCAAAGAAAATCTCTAGTCTCTAGTCTACAGTCACATACTGTTCTTCCAAGTGGGAGGGTCTTGGCCTTAGCTTTTCCATTTTTTCATGTCATATCCCAAATGGGGATTTTTGTCTGTTGTTTACTCCAGACCAGACCTCTCAGAGATTTGACTTCTATTCTCAGTTTTGTTTCAGTAAAGAAGCAGCACATCCAGCAGATCACTCAGTTTATATAGTAAGTCCCTTTTTATCATTATTAGTACTAGTTTTAGTGTTATTAACAACTTGGATAAACAAATTTGTAGTTTCAATCTGCACCCACTCATACTTGTGTGTGCTTAGACAACTGTTTTAGTGGTGTTGTTATTGTAAAGTTGTTTATTTTGTCTTTAATATATCTATTACAAGAGTAATAGATATATGTAACAGGGAAACTGTATCTTATTACCAAAATTGTAATTGTAATCTGTTACAGTTGACATTAAAATACATTAGATACTTGTGATTGGTCTTGTTTCAAGTTTGAAAAAAAGGCCTCTAAAGATTGTGAGATTAGAAACCTAATTTTACACACTTTGACTTAATGGTTGTAGATAATGAAAAAAACAGTGTTCAAATTGCAATATGTGAATTAGAAAGAAATGTTCATCTAATTGCATTTTCTATAGACTTTGCTGGTAAAGTGACTTAATGTAACAGAGCAATAAGATTCCATTACTGAAATCTATACTCCAGTGGATTACGTAATGTTCACCAGGTATTAAGTAACCTTCCACAGGTTATGTTTTTAAAGTAACCTTGCCCACCCTGGTGACGCCCTTACTAACGTGATCTAAATTTAAGCAAACTTTAAAAAACTCCCTCTGATTATTGTTAGTATTACTAGTAGTATTATGTACTGTTTCTTCTAGATGAAGCTGTGCCTCCTCCTATTCTCCATGGTGGGATTGTGCATCCTCTCACTGCTGGCTCCTCTTGGCCACAGTCAGAGTTTGCCTATTCAATGTCCCAATGGTGAGAGAGGACAAAATGGGTTTCCTGGTCCTGCCGGGCTTCCTGGGCTTCCTGGTCGTGCTGGGATTCCTGGTCGTCCTGGGAGTCCTGGTCATCCTGGGATTCCCGGATCCGAGGGAACACAAGGTGACAGAGCAAATTTGAACCCAACTTTTGAAATGTCGCAAAAATGAAAACGTCATGGCGTGGGTCGTTTCCCATGAAGGCAATTACTTGAAAAGGCACATTAGATTAGTTAAAGACAGAAAATCTGAAATGTTCCCTGTGGAGAAACTGAGTCTTATCCAACAGTCTTTCAAGAACCGATTATTACTGGACAAGCTATGTTCTTGTTTTTCCGTATCAGCTGACATATGCAATATTTTAAAATGTCAAATGGATAAAATGGATAAAAATGTCAGGTAAATGCCTAAAATGTAATATTATGTAACATGTTCATGACCTTTTGATCAGTTCCACTATGTTTATTTGCTGCTCCATCAACCTGTTATTTCAATTTCTTTTTAAGTCCCTTTCCCTACTTTCCAGGGGATACTGGACCAATGGGACCAATGGGATCAAGGGGACCAAGGGGACCAGTGGGACCAGTGGGACCAATTGGACCAGGTAGATGGCATAATATACCTTTTTAACATTTACTATATTAGACAGACTTAGGAATTTGTTGGCATGTTGCTCTAAGAAACACTTTCATGTAAACATTTAAAGTTGCATATTTCTTCCTTAATTTGACGTATTTCCTGTTGAAACAGGATGTGGGGGTGGGACATAATGTGGGAAGGGATCATTCAAGTGGCTGACGATGTAAATCATCTGCCAAATGTGTTTTAATGTAAAAATACAAACGTAAAACAAAAAAAATCGAATTCATTGTGACTTTAAATAGAGGGGTCATAGTGCATGGATATACTCTGGAGCAGGAAGTGTTCAGTCTTCCACAAGGATATTTCAACAAAAATGGACCAAAACGAGCGAACTGAGTTCCGGCTTATGGGATGGTTTATCTAACCACAGGACCACCATGCCACCTAGGATTTGTGGAGGGTGCATGTCTGTGTGCATCCAAATGTATTGCCAATAGTATTGCCAATTTGGTAATGAAAATATTCTGTTTGATCCAGGTTGCACTGGTTGCCTGGCCTCAGATCTCCAAACCTTAAGGGAGAGCATTGCTAAATTAGAGCTAGGTAAGTAGCCTATACCAGCACTTACAAGGAAAGTGATATGACACAGGTGCAAACGTGGGAAGGGACTAATTACAACGCTCTAGTTATAGTACTTATGCTTCTACTTGACTAATTTTTAAGTATTTACTTCAGAATCAAATGTATTGGCCAAGTACATTCGCACATACAAGGAATGTTAGAGTTTTGGGTTTTTAAAAAAAACATCTGTGTTCACTCAATCAAGTATGTGGTCCTCATTAGCTCCATCCTGTTTTCTTTTCAGCCTCAAACTATGACTTTATCCGGAGAGCTGGTAAGAAGTACTTTGTGTCCTACAAGGAGAGAGACTCTTTTTCCACGGCCGTCCAGTTCTGCTCCCAGCAAGGCTTGGAGCTGGCTTTGCCCCAAAACGAGCAGGAGAACAACATACTGACTCAGTTCTTTGGGACAGTGTACAGGACGGCTTGGATCAGCGTCAACAATAAAAAAGCAGAGGGGAATTTTGAGACAGATATGAAAAACCGACCCCTGACCTTTACCAAATGGGGAGAAGGCCAGCCAAACTGGTCCATCGGGGATACAGGCTGCACCATGCTGTCACACACTGGTGTCTGGCAAGTGACGGATGAATGCTTCCTTAATGCTTACATCATTTGTGAGTTATAGAAAAGTCAAGGACCCCTAGCTGCTCTTGCTTTACAGCAGTGGTTTCCAAACTATTTTATGTCAAGGACAGGCTTAGTAAACTGATAGTGTGCGTGCCATGAGAAACATGGCGAGGAATTTGTGGAGAAACGAGGATGTTGTGAAGAAATACATCTGATATGGAGGAAATGCGTCAAGCCAATTTTAAGAGAGGCTGCTCACTGCAGAGCCAAATGGGTGGAGCTGGACACCCCCACCCCAACTCACTCATTTTTGTGCCTTGCCCTGTCATAACCCGTGCCTTCACCAATTCTCTCCCCTTGCCTTGCTTAATCTTAACCACTCCTTCCCCAGACTTGCATTAACGAGAGGGGTGGCGCGCAAGTAGGTACAGAGGAGTGGAACTTCACTATGGGTCCAGAGAGATGGAGCTTGATTAGCTGTACCCATTTGGCTCGGCAGCGAGCACCACTTGAATTTCAACCCAACTTTTGAAATGTCGTAAAAAATAAAACGTCATGGCGTGGGTCGTTTCCCACGAAGGCAACTACTTGAAAAGGCACATTAGATTAGTTAAAGACAGAAAATCTGAAATGTTCCCTGTGGAGAAACTGAGTCTTATTCAATTGTAAATGTAAACAGCCTTTCAAGAACCGATTATTACTGGACAAGCTATATTCTTGTTTTTTCGTATTAGCTGACATATGCAATATTTTATACTGTCCCAAGACAAACATTTTATACATGGGGGCTCCAGATTATACAATATTTGTCGACAGATATTTTATAGACAACATTTCACGATGTCTAAAGCCGCTTTTGAACTGATTAAGACTGAGACGTTCATCGAACAATCTTATGATTCTACACACTTTTAATTGCATATAATCTGCATTTCTCGCTTTAACTGAGCATAATTCTTTTAGTAATAAATTTTATTCTACCTGTACTTGGAAACATATTCAGACAGACAGACACTAAAAGTGTGTTTTTACCGTGCGATCTCAGTAGCAGAGTGGCGCAGCGGAAGCGTGCTGGGCCCATAACCCAGAGGTCGATGGATCGAAACCATCCTCTGCTAGCTTTTTTTTAAAAAAAATTTTAATGAAATTTAATATAGGTGTAAATTTCTTTAACCTGTCAACATGATACTGACTCAGTTGTTTGGGCCAGCTCGCAAAAGTGTTTAAGTCAGCGTCAAAAATAACAAATACAAAACAAAACAAATAACAAAACAAGAGAGGGAAAATCGACCGCTAATCTTTACAAAATGGAGAGAAGGGCAGGAGGAGGAGGCATCCAGTATGTGGTCGATTGGGAGGGGTATGGGCCCGAGAGACATCCCTGGGTTACAACATGCCACATCGTGGATCCAGAGTTGATCCAGAGACTTCCACCGACGGCAGGGGTCGCCATCTGCTGGAAGGTCGGGAGCCGTTCCTCGGTGAGGGGGTACAGTCATGGGTAGTAGGTCCCGCTCTCCTAGGAGGAGCGGTACTCCAGTAATTGAGGCCCATTACTGACGCACCCGTGGTTTGGCTCATTAAAACTTCTCTCTGCGCTCTTTCAGTGTTTGGTCTTGCTCTCCAGAGAGAGCAAGTCTACTACCCGTGACAAAAAACAGATATCTGTGCATCTAACATGTCTATGTTGCAGACGCAGAAGGAAACAAATTGTCAACAAATGGTGTTCTTGTCATCATGTTACATGCATATTGGCCTGCATAATACTCTAGCAAGGATGCTGAGGGTAGTGTCTGTTCAGCCATAATTTCAGACTGACCAGCAGAGTGCAGTGTTGTTCCACATTTGCTGAACATTTGAACATGACACATAAAATCGAATCACATTTTATTTGTATAGCCCTTAATCACCTTTACAGTCTCAAAGGGCTTCACAGTGGCCAACGTGTGAAAACAATAAATGGTTAGTCCACGACACCCCCTAGTCTTGGACCCTCACAGAGGACCAGGCTTCTCCATGTTCACACATTATATTAAGGTGAGAGAAGCAGGTTTGGGACCAGAAGGTTGCTGGCTTGAATCCCTGCAATGACTGTGAAAATGTGAGAGATCGATACTCTCTCTCTTTCCTCATTCGTCACTGATGTGGTGACCTTGAGCACGGTACTAAACCTCCTGTTTCTCCAGTGGAGCTGTTCAGTGCCCATCAGCAGAAGACTGTGGAAGTACTGGGAAACTCCTATGTGAGTAACTATGAATGTGAAGCGCGGCGGTACTGAAAAATAGCTTACATGCTCAGCAAACCCTGCCCTGTATAAATAATGTTTTTAAAAAAAATAAAAACAGGTTATAACCTTGATGTCTTAGAGTCAACCCTCTCATTCTGGTTATGTGTTGATGAGGGAGTCAAAATGCCATTTGCTCGCCTCTAACCCTCCCCGTCTTCTGCTGCTGCTGAAACACAAAACCTTTGAAATGTTTATTAGACGTTTTTGCAGAGTAAACCGACCCAAAGTTAGCATGAATGTCACATGAAGCTGTCACAAAGCTCTGGTTCAGGCTTTATGAATGTGTTATAAAATGAGGTTTAAGTAATGTGGCATTTCAGGGTCCTGTCTGCTGGGGTGCTCACTAGTTCCTCACTAGAGACCACATCACAGACCCGTTCTTCAGCACCTGTGCTGGCTTCCAGATGGCACTTCAGTTTAAACTCCTCCACATCACCTTCGAGGTTTTGAACAGCACGACCCTGCCTCAACTCTGCTCCACTACCACAACCCAACCTCCTGGTACCACCACCATCAGGACCACTACTAAAGTTGATGCGACAGACAGGATTATTTAAGCTCTTCGGTGATAGCGCCTCTCTATTGCTCTGCCTATTGATCTTCCCTCTTTCTGTCTCTCTCTCTCTCTCTCTCTCTCTCTCTCTCACAACACACTCTCTCTCTGTCTCTCTATTTCAGTCTCTCCCAGGCCTGACCACATAATAACAGACCTATATTAGAGGACTCTGCCCATGCGTCCTCTCCCAGTCACCTCCCTCTCCATGGGGCCATATAAGTCTCTTACATAGAGGGCACCACTTGCCTAAGGGACTGTGCACAAGCAGTTGGAAGACCAGCTCGCTACTTCGCAAAGCCACCTACTTCGAACAGCCGGGGATCCCTTGACTAAACGTCGCCATGGACAACCACTCATACAACTACCCCTCCGACTGCACCCCACTGACTAACTGTAAGTCTGCCCGGAAGCCGGCTGGATCCACCGTGGTGAACATGAGCAGCGCTGGCAAGAATCCTCCCCGGGACTACATGATCTGGTCGCTGTGCAACACCATGTACGTTAACTTCTGCTGCCTGGGCTTCATGGCTCTCATCTACTCGATCAAGGTGAGGTGTTGTGTGGGGTCATGAGCATGAAACACCCAACAAATTCATTGAGGTCTCAAAAGGAAGAAGAATCTGTAACAGATCTGTGATATTATACATGTGACACAAGATGCCCAGTGATTGGAGGATGCTCTTTGTTGATTGGTTTTCAGCTGAATTCAAGCACCAAGCCACTGTTCACTTTCATATAAAATGGGTTTAATAATTTGACTTGACTGTTTTTTGGCTACAATCCTTCATCAGGGAATGTGAGTGACTCAAAAGTAAAAGCATTTTTATTTAAAAGTGATAAATGCCTTGGTCTTTTTCTTTTGAAATGAACTGCTGACACTGAAATAACCTTGGTAAAAAATATATATATATTGAATGTACTGTAATTGAAAATTGGACCATTAAGTGAATCTGCAACTCTTTATATAAAAAGTCTTCTCCAATGCCATTTCGTGGGAATATGCAACATTTTGGACAAAGCTGGCAAAGAAGAACAGTTTGAACAATAGACATCCTGTGGCAAATGTTACCTAAGTGGAAAATTTAACACAGAGTAACACCAGCACTGCAGTGTACTCCCTTACCCCAGGGTAGTCTGAGCACTGCTGCTTTTATTGAGCCAGACTTGTGCAATAGGGAGAAGGATATTGTGAAGGCAAGTGCAAGTGCAACATGTATTCCACCAGGTAAATGCCCTGTTATGAATTTATTTCTATCATAATAGAGACTAGTTTGTTAGCTTTACTGCCCAGATGGCACACAGAGGAGGAAGTTGGTGTGTCCTCTACCACAGGAATGGGTCTGTGGAGAAACGGGAATGTAGACCGAAACAAAAGCTTTTCTTGCTCCACAAGACAGTTAAAAGACGCCCAAAAAGCAATATGTGCAAAGTAAGATTGTACAAACCAAACTGTGCGACTACCTGAATGATAAAGCCTTTGAAAAACCCACCTCAAAAGGGCGTGTATACCCTTCATTTAAGTCCTTTTCTATCTGTGGACTGTCTACATATGGCACAGCTCTGAATCACAGGCCCAGTAATGGCACGGCGCTCAAATTAAAGACAGTCGGTGGCCGCTTGTCTAGGGAGTTAAAAATGGCGTAATTGGCATCTTCCTAATGTGCAAGTACTCATGGGAAATTAAAGAGTGCTTGGGAAAGCCTGAGCTTGGACCGCTCCAAAATATACACATACATTTACATTGTGGTCAAGGATTTCATATCAGTCAAACCTTGCTTAGCCTTTAACCTGGACTATCTTTGGGACAACTGCAATGTTCAATTTGGGTCTAAGATTTTTGGACAAGCTCTGCTGAACTGGCAAAGAAAGACCTGGCTGAACGTTGGATCTTTTCTTTTTCTACCTTCTTCTTTCTCTGCCCCTTTTTCCTCTGGGCATGTTTGTGATTTCTGAGCGCTCTTGTTTAGTCTGTAGACATGAGCAGCTGGGCTGTGGCTGTGTGGAGGAGACACTGCTTTTTGTGTCCTTAAACCAGAATGAAGCTCCGTAATTAATCCCTGTATTAATTAAAGTCAAATTTTCAGTGGATGCATTTAAAACATTTAATGAAATGTGTGTGTGTGTGTGTGTGTGTGTGTGTGTGTGTGTGTGTGTGTGTGTGTGTGTGTGTGTGTGTGTGTGTGTGTGTGTGTGTGTGTGTGTGTGTGTGTGTGTGTGGTCTTCAGGCCAGGGACCAGAAGACTCAGGGCAACCTGCAGCTGGCCCAGGAGTGTTCAGACAAGGCCAAGTGGTACAACATCCTGGCAGCCGGCTGGAACCTGCTGGTTCCCCTGTTGGCCGTCGTCCTGCTGGTCCTGCTGCTGGTCCACCTGGGCTCCTCCCAAGGCTCCTTCGACTTCTTCGGGGAGGACGGCTTCCAGAACTTCATGAAACTGTTCAGCTGGTAGACGGGGAGAGTAGGAGAGCGGGAGAGAAAGAGAGATTTTACACTAACTGTTGGAGAGGGCATTTGATTCGGCAGATGAAGGTTGACATAATAGCTCCTATTAGGCGGGAAGATGTTTTCCATAAGAATCTTAGTCAGTATAAGCCAATGGATGGAGATCTTAGTGCTCCTATCAGGCAGTCAGCCGCTCAACTGGGCTTCCTAAAATCTATTTAACATTAAGATAATCTTAATTCCATTGTAAATCAACATTCAAAAGGTGATGCTAGGCTAAGACGCTTCTGGGAAACTGAACTTCTGTTTGTGTAGCCACAATATTGTCATTTTTTGGGATGCACCAGTACCAAAACTGGCATCAGATACTAGATACCAGACTAAAACAGGGTATCAGTATCTGAGAATCACATATGAGATCTGATAAAAACATCAGACATCAAAGAAAAACAAATTCATTTTCTGCCATTTTTCACACATAGGATTTTAGATGTCTTTGATACTGAGCGATGGATTCAATTTTAATATATTTTGTCCAAAAACCCCAAACTATCTATGTTTATATTGTTCAGTAAAAGCAATTGATTGGTTTGGTTATTGATATTGTCTGATCCTTGCTACTCAGTATTGGTATCGTCAGTACACGACCAGTATTGGTGCATCCCTAATTATCAATATTAGAGGGGGTTCATCTTACACCGGCCAATCTCCCAGACCGGGTCAGCAGAGACGTGAGGTTGATGAAGGACTGAGCGAGCCAAACCAGCGAGAGAGAGAGAGAGAGAGAGAGAGAGAAAGAAAAGATGAAGTTAAGAAAGACTCAGAGCTGAATCCTCACTGAGAGACGAGCAAGCAGCTACTTGGAGTTATTTTGTTGTTATTTATTGTATTTATGTCGATGCTAAATTTGGATGAAAGCTCATGTTATCTCTAGTGAGGGTAGAAAGAGGTCAAAGAGGGGAGAGGACAGTGGAGCCGCAGTGGGAATGCTTCACTGGGGAAAGGACAATCAACCTTCACTTCCCATTGGTAGTCACTTACATTTCTTCTTCAAGTGTTTTTTTGTTTTGTTACATTGTTACAACATACATAGATTGTTGTTTTATTATTCATGCAATGTTGTATTGGTATTTTATTGTTTAAACTACTTTAATCTTACGTTGTCTTAGTGCCAACCTCTGTGATGATTCATGTGAGCGAGCTGAATAAACCAGATACTGTAACACAGTATTGCATTGACAACAAAAGCCTTAGTTTTGTTCTTAACATCCTAGTGGACTTGTAGCTGCACCAGGTTATGTGATATCATTAACACACTGTCAAAAACATTTTTGAGACTCTCTCTCTCTCTCTCCCCCTCTTAGCTAATGAACTTAAGGAAAGCCTGCTGAAGAGGAGATGTTTGTTCAAAGGGCTCTTGCGGTCCGCTGCTGTACCTACACCCCAATTTTAGGGTGATGATTTTGGGCTTCATAGGTTTGATTCTCGGGCGGGTCTGAGGGAATGGGTGAAGCAGGGTTGTTTTCAAGTCGTCCCAGCTGTGAGTCTGCTGCTGCACCGTCTATATACAGAACATCTCATTTTGGGAAATTGTGTATATGTATAAATGTGCCCTCGGCTGTAAGGGAGGGCCGCCCGGGCAGACCACTACAGACGAGGCAGCAGCCTGCTATCTGGAGACCTGCAGCGGGACTACATGGCTCATTTCCACTCAATCAGCACTCAATCTGAGGAATTAATCACATCTTTAATGGCACACAATTAGGGGAACACTTGTCATTTTGCACTAGCCGTCGGGGTGGCCAGGTAGTGTCCCAATAAACTCTTCAGAGCTTGAATCCAGTGTATTGATATTTAAGTCTACTTAGCCCCCAGTCTAAAACAGGGTGGATGTGTACCCCTCTTCTCTACCCCTGCTGATGGGAAGAGCATGTGTTGTTGCAGTGTGCCAGTGTTGCTGTGTCTTCAAGTCAAGGTGGTCCTTTTCATGCCCACATAACGACCAGAAAGAAATAGAATTTAATGATTTGGGCAGAAAACAAGCAAAATTTAGCTTGACCAACATAGCTGGCACCAGTTATATTCTCTCAATGACATTTTACAACATACTGCATAGGGTCTAACCCAATTTAACTACTGTATATTCACTTTCTATACTATATTTTGTGGCTGTACAGAGTGAAGAGAAGACAAGAAATGGAGATGTGGTAATAAAACAAGCTTGTACACATGGTATGTGGACTAGAGCCACTGAGATGCCCTTGAGGCATCTTCAGAATAAATCTACAGCTCCTGCATGGAAACTATGGGAGGCTTCATGCGCCCTCTTGCTCCTCGCGCCTTCTCTTTGATGACTTGTGTGTCCTGCTCCTCCCGACCTCCCACCCTTTGGACTCCCATCATATTAGTGGCCTCGCCCATGCTCACAACGTTATTTATACGCGCCCAAATCACAGCCTCGCTCTTCCAACTTTCTATTTTCTTCCTGTGGTCGGGGAGAAACGCTAACAGATGTGTGCGCCTGTGGAGAATTAGAGGCTAGGAGCCGGCGCTGCAGAGGTTTTTACAGCAGTAGGGAGGGGGCGCTACCGTCTCAGCACCCTTTCTGGGAGCTGGTTGCTGGGAGACGGCTGGAGCTAAGGCCTGTGAGGACCTCCGTTGACGGCATTCATTCCTTAACCACCTTGGGACCTTAATTTAATCCTTATTCTAACCTTAAAGAGATTACACTGACTTTTGGGGAGTTTTCGCGGGTACCCAATATCTGATGAGATTATTGGCTAGCCACCTAAGATTACTGAACATACGGTACGCTAAAGTGTTATCATGTGCACCAGACAGAACTATCTACCGGAGACACAGAGATTTTCAGCGCTAATCCTAAACTAACATGAACCTTGATCCTTACCATAACCTAACCTTTACCTTTAACCCTAAACCCAGGCCTGGCAATGTCCTCACTTAAGAGGACTTTCTTCATCTTCCTATATTTTCGGTCCTCAAGTGTAGAAATACAAGAACACACACACACACACACGCAACACACACATGAATCACACACGTTTCGGTCCTTCCTGACAGATTAATTATAGCAAACCCTGCCTCTACGTCTCAAGTTTTCATTTCAACAATTGTTGTTTAGGCTCGCTCACAATCATGGCACTCTTACGAAACAGAAAAGCTTTTCGGGAAAGCAACGGCCTCGTTAGATTTGTTTGGACATGTCGACTCCCACATTATTGCTAGCTAATTATCCTCTGGCTCAACAATCCCGCTCCTCATAACTCCTTGGGGGCGATATTATGAACTGAAGCTGTCATGGGGATCGGCAGACCGCTGATATTCCAGCTTTTTTTTCCCCCAGCTCTACATTTCAATAATTGTGAACATGTTGAATGACTTTCCTTTAAAGCTATGTCACAGAATAAAACTTTATCTGGATCTACTTTTCCTTATATGCCCTTTGTGATGAATTTTAAACCAGATTTACAAAATAAAAATGAATAGGGGTCAGTACAGATTCCTGGACGGGACCATTTATAATCAGGGGTCAGTGCATTAAAAATGAAAATGCAATCATCAGCAGGAATCTTGCTAGACTATCAATTTCATTAGACAATTTCATAAGACCTCAAAGGCACAGGATGAGGCCTGCTTTGGTGCGCTACATTTTCTTTAAAGCTTTGTATTGGGCAACTAAAAGCTCTGTTGAGTTTTTGCATTTTCTCTGATCTGGTATTGCAGTTCAACCGGTTTCCACGCCCTATCTCCTCATGCCATTGTCCCATGTTCCATCTGCAGCAAGTTATGACATAATCAAGAACAGGCCTATAGCACACAATAAGCTGCACTGCTGCAGCACATGTGCTTTTCCTTTGTTGAAGTTAGATCGAGGAGGTTTTTAAGCGCTATGTTTTCAGTGAGTACTTTCAGAACATGGTGAAAACTGTTTCATAACCAGTTCACGTGTTTGATAAACTGCAGTGAAAATGAGGCTTAAGTGTCTCATTATCTCACATCTCTCTTGTAAACTCAATTGACAACGATGACAGACAGTAACCTCATATGGTGTGACGACCCTTTAATAGCTACTACTACGGCACCAAATGCGAGTGCACACAAGATCTGAGTTTCATAATATTTGTATTGCCATGTGCCTGCCACATAGTCAAGAAGTCATGACAGAATAGACTGGATATATGTATATGTACCACTCTCCTCTTATTTAGTCTTAAGTAGCCATACCTCCAGGTCTTATAAAGCCAGGAAGGGCATGATTGGTCCATCTCACAGCCAATCTGAAAGGATTTCCTTGCTCAGTCCATCCAACCTTTGTGACTGACATGTAAACAACTACCTCACGCATTTAGACATAACTACAACACCAAAATGCAATATGTCACAAACACGGCATTTAAAAAAAATGACATATTCAGAACTCCATCTGTAGTTTGTTTTTTCAGCTCCATTCTAAGTTTGTTTGTAGCTTGTTGTAGGATAGAAATAAACACGTCTGATGCCTCAGCTAGCTAATATTTACCTTGGTAAGCCTCACTGTCAGGTCTCCGCCCCTTTTTAGTGTGCAAGTGTCAAAGAAACATGCTACTATACAAATCAGCCCCTAATCATATTCCAAATAAAACAAAATATTTGTTTATTGGAGGAACATAATGACTCCAAACTCTTACTGCACATGTTGCGCAAGGAAGGAATAATTTAAGGTCAGGGATGCAGGGATCAGCACATACGTACTGTAGCCAGCAACACTAAGGAAATCAATTTGTCAGGAGTGCCTTTAAGAAAAAAGGCAACCAAATTTACACTTCTATGCAGGAACATTTTCCTTAACATGTTAACTTTCACTAACCTCTAAGGCTTGATTCAGGTCTGAGACAGGTCTGGAAACTCCCACATCTACCGTCTGTACATAAAGTACACAATTACATCAAAATGCCAATGGAGGATTTGAGCCACTAGAGGGAGCCACAAGCTGTCATTTTCTTTGCTTCACAAAGAGAATATACTATTTTTCGACCATCCTGGTAGGGGGATCCCTCTCTGAGTAGCCCCTCTCAAGGTTTCTTCCATTTCTTCCTAAAAGGTTTTGTGGGAGTTTTTCCTTGTCCTCTGTGAGGGTCCAAGGCTGGGGGATGTCATGTACTAACCATTCACTGTATCACATATTGGGCACTGTGAAGCCCTTAGAGACTGTAACGGTGATGAAGGGCTATACAAAAAAAAATGAGATTATGATTTGACTAAAAGAGCTTGTAATTCAAGTTAGTCATCATTCACTGAGACAGAGTTTTCCTCCACTTGAAGTGCCTGATACATCGGATAAGTCAGATTTTTATTTTCCTACATAATAATCCCTTTCCAAGCCTTGCAATCATATGGATCATATCTGTTCGGGCTATGAAAGTGTTAATATTTGCAGGCCCAGTTATTTTAATTTATTTTACCCAAAGACTATAAAACAAACTGAAAAGGCCTAATAAATGTTGTTAATCCTATAAAAAAATATAATAATATTATTAATATTATTAAGAGGTATTATTAAGAATATTAAGAATACAGTACAAATATCATAGCAAAACTATAAATCCCTATAAGAATATTGTGGCCACTTTTCATTAGGGACATTAACCGCCAGCGCTGTCCATGCTCTTCAGGGGAGCCTATCATGTCAAATATTGAAGCAGTAACAGGCACCGTTTACACAGCGCCTGGAGCCTCCTGGCCTTGCCATTCCGGAATCTGGGATGGCGCAAAGCCTCCCCCTATAGCCTCTCCTCTCCTCCAGCACGCCCACAAAGAAAGACAGGATACCTGATAGACTTGACGACACTGGGCGTTTCCAAACATTAGGACAGAAGAGCAAGTTGGTGAACTTTCCGTGGCTCATCGAGACCAAATCACCAGGACCAAAGCCGAAACCGACGTGCCATCGACCTGAAGTCAACATGAGCAGGTAAGGACCCAGACGGGGCTTAATTGCGTGAGACGAGCAGCCAGGTTGTAACTCAGCACAAGGGGCCAATTAAGCCAGAACTGCACTGCAAAAGCAAAAAAAAAACTTTTTCTTTGTTGCATTACGTTACAGTCATTTAGCAGACGCTCTTATCCAAAGCGACTTACAAAGGTGATACTTGACACTATGTGGGAATCGAACCCACGACCCTGAGAGTCTCACGCTCTACCGACCGAGCTGTCATAAAACATGTGGCATAATTTAATCACAGTTTCACAAAGAGGTAATTCTAAAGCATAATCTCACCAAACCTCTCTACTTTAGTTAAATACAGCCCAATCTCATGACTCTGCCCATGACTCTGCCCTGCTTTTGATTGTGCTGCACTTTTGCATTATCTCTAACTGTGACTCAAATTGAGACTGAGTGATAGTGTTTAGTGTGTTAGTTTTAGATGTCCACTTTGGGTTTTTGTGTCACTTCAGCATTTTGGAGCATTATCAGATCAGCCCACTGACTGTAAAGCATGTCTTGTGAAAGTTTGAAAGACCATGACTGCTTGATTGTTAATGCTCTTACTCTGTATAAAGAAGAGCCGACTCTCCTCATCTAATGTGCTCTCTTGTCCATAAAGATATCCTCAGGAGTCATGAGGCATGGCTGATTTAAAAAAAGAAAAAAAGAAAATCCAAAGTAAATTTTTGAATTGAGGATTTTTCCTTTTACTCAAGTTGTCCTTCTTTCACTGACAACAAGCCATGTCTCATTCCATCACACCCCAATAAACCCACCAAGGGCGTAGTAAAAATCTCAGAAGTGATAGGGACATTTAAGACGGGAGGTCTGGAGGTCATCCTCCACAAAAAAAATTCTCACTACATGCAATTTCCTGCATTTTTACGATATTTTGCATAACTTGTGGCACCTTTTTTAATATTTGAAGATCTTTATGGGTCCAAATACTTTTACTGCTGGGAACCCAAAGGGAAAAAACAGGCGTATAATAACATTAATCTCTGAGAGTGAGACTGGTCCTGCCTCCGTTTGGGTCTTAGGTTAAAATATAGCAGTGTATGCATTCGTCATTAGCTAGCTAGCTAAAGTTGATGGCTGTCAATAGGCAACCTTTTAGATGACTCAGATTGGCTAACTCTGAGATAATTTCTCATACAATGGTAACGTTGCTACCATGAGTTTACGTCACCATGCCTACAGATCTGACAAGTAGCCACATGATCTGCATGGACCTAGAGACGTTTTTTTAAAAGTTACTTTTGTTTTGATGTAATGTTACCTTTTTAGTTTATTTAGTGAAAGTGATATAGACAAAATGACATGACAATGACAAGTGGTGGAGACACATCCATACCAGTTCTACAGGAATCTACGCCCATGAAACCCACTAATGTACTCTCCCAAGAGCGCCAATTGTACATCTATATGCCTTCTTGAAATGTCTGCTTTAGTTGGATTTACAACCTCTTCATCTTGAGATGAATTCGGGGAATTTGATGAATATTTGAAAACTGATCGCCGTTTAAGTCGCCCCTTAATTTCAATTTCATCATTGTAGCTTTTGTGCATTTTTCTATAGGCGAACACTAGCCCATTCTGACACACATGTGTTCCATTTGCCTTTGTAACCTGAACCATTGGAGGGGGCCTCAGCCTCATACTTCATACCAACGTCCACTGGGGAATTCAGTCAAGATGTTCGTGCTGTACATGTACTGTTGTTTCCTGACAAAGAGAGAATGGTATGGACAAGGGCAAATGATTATAAATGCCATAACCAAAGAAAATTTACAGCCGTTGCCAAACACACACGTTGTCTAGGTGGGCCTCAGTTCGACCTTCAGGAATTCTGGTTGAAGTTTTGTTAGGTGACCCCTACATTTTTTGCGCTACCGTACAGGAAATTGTGTAACACCCTATAGAGTGTACCATAGAGTTTGTACCTCTTGCTTGCATAAGACCTTACATAAGGTTCCACTGGCACCTCCTCCTCCTCAAAATGGGTTAAATTCTGGATTTCATCAAGGCTGCTTTGTACGTCAGCCCCTTCACCCCCACTCAGATCCCACCTAACTGCAGATGTTAGTTTATGTGTGTCCATGTGCGGAGGGAGCCTGCAGCAGAATGGCAACTAGGGTAAAGGTCAAAAGGCATGTTTGACGTTGGTGCTAGACTGGAGCGACGTCACCAAAAAAACTCATGCTATTTACTAACCGTGCGCAATAGGTGGAAAGCGTGCCTTTGCAATGCTGGTTAAAAAATAAAGCCTATTTATGCCTGTCTAAAACTCTAAAGTGAATATGAAGTCTATATGAAGTCAATGCAGAGAGCCTACTCAGCCCCAAAGCTAGATGCTCCAGCTAGAAACGTGAACCAAGATACAATGTACCAAGATACAGTGTTCTGAGGTGCAGAAGATTCATTGACTTTTTACAGGTAAACTATTAAGATTTGAGACAGGCTGATCCCACAGCACAAAATGTTATTTGGATGTGAATTGTCACCAAGCACAGTCTGTTTTCCTGTGGCCCATATCTTCATTGATCTGGAGGCAATTACGATGCATTCCAAATTTTACGACTGAGGATCGTTTCCTCCCCTTCCTTACTGCCATGTGCCGACTACCAAAAAGTAAAAGGGAGGAGACGAGGGAAGGAATGGAGAAGGCGAGAGAAGTTTCAGCATAAGTCAGGTTGTGTCTATAAGGTGTCATGAACTTCTTTATAATTGGGTGGTTCTCCACATTGATTGTCCAATTATTTCATATTTGACTTCAGAAGACGAGTTTTAGTAGCCTCTCCATTTTTGGGACAGCAAGCAACATGGCAACATGAACATCAGCAGGGTCACTAAGATAAGGAGGAAGGGTTTTGGAGAGGTGTGAAGATGTGAAGTAACCCTTAAGTTATATGTATCCCTTAAATTGGCATTGAGGTAATAAAGGAGAACGTACGAGGAAGAAACAGACAAGATAAAAGGGGACTTTCTTGTTAAGTAACACTAACCCTTTACCTAAATTAAGATACGGACTTTGTCTGTTATCTTTGAACTGTACTTACCCCCAACCCCCTTTTGCCAGTGTTACATGGGCATTGCTATCGTGTTTGCTTTTGATTGTGTCCCATGTTCTAAATGCTTTTTTGGTGTTGTAAATATGTCTGCATGTTGGTATTGTTGTTGTTTTTTTGGTGGGTTTTTGTTCTGCATAACAGAATACCGCAGTGGTAATGTAATCATTTCCATCTGGTGCTAATTGAGGGAGCATGTGCTGCTTTAGTCTAGCAGTCACATACCGTACTTTCTGGGCCTGACCCTCATGGCATATCTAACCAAACACTTTGGTAATTGTTCTATGCAAAGAGTATTCAAACATTTGTGCCCCAAAACGTTGTACCTTAGCGTTTGTTGGATAATAATCACTGTTTTGTTTTTCACTGTTTTCATCACTCCAAGATAGCAGCCATTGCCACCTGTTTATCATTACCCATCTTAAAGTGTTCCAAAGATCACGTCTTTGATTCTGTCAACCGTATCATTTAATCATTTCAGTGGTCTTACTGGTTTGGTGGAACACAACTGTGAAACTATGACAGAGAAAACGATCATACCATGACAGCAGTGCACATTGCGTGACTCTTTAGGCTCTAGCTGACTTTTCCAAAACACGTTCCTTGCCAGTTCTCATTCACACAGCCCAGCATTTGTTTTGTAATAATATTGGCTGCACATTTTTACAATGATCTTGCAAACCTTTAATGCTGACTTTGGCCTTCCATAACAATTTCAGTGAAACACCAACTGTTGTCATACCACTCTTAGCAAAAGGCACATGAGCACCTCACCTGTAGCCTGATTTGTTGTGCAAAGCCAGTCAAAACTGACTGGCACACTGCGCGTGTGTTGATTTAATTGATCTTTTCAGTTTTCAGTTTAAGTTGCGAAAGTCAGATATGAATTACAAACTGGTTGGTCAGGGGAGAGGTACGAAGGTAACACATTGAATGAATGAATGGGGGAGTTGCATTTGTCAACCATGTTACTTCTTTCCATCAAAAGTACCATAATGTGTTTCTTTTGTGCTAAACTCTCTCTTTTTAATCTCATTTTGAAAGGAAAATTTAAAAAAAAAATTTAAAAAAGGGGAGACTAACCTCGCATTAAGGACACAGTAATGTGCAATGAGTAAAGATAAGGAAACAGACAATATAGTAAATAACTTGATCGTTTACCAGTAATTACTGATTTGTCTACTAAAAGTTAAATCAGATGATAACAAGTGGATATTTTGCATCAGGAGGCAGTAATAAACCTAAACTACTCAATAATTTATGAATCCTTACCAGGCCATAATTCTGAAACCATACTGTTAATAAGACATGAAGGACGGATCATTCAGTGCCATAATATTGTAAGTAATTCAGATGTTTACAGGTCAGTATTGGTGTATTTGTCTATCAGGACACATAGACAGTAAGCTGTTAGTTGAACATGTAAGTTTTCTTACCTACCTTTGTTGAATGCACTTATTGTAAGTCGCTTTGGATAAAAACGTCTGCTAAATGACTGAAATGTAATGTAATGTAAGTTGATCTGTTACTGCAGGTTAACAATAACTCATTTAGAATAATGATGAAATTTCAATGTTGTAGTTACAGTTACAGTGAAATTAGCTGCTTATGAAAGTATACATGACCACTGGGCCTACTTTTTATATCCTTATACCTGCAGTTACAGAGAAATGTACATATGAATTACTGGTTATTTTATCTGAAAGTTTTACTAAACACTAATTGAACCTCACTCTCTCACATCACTGTATCCTTATAGACAAGAGTCATAAGGCTAAATTAGCATCCTGTAAATAAGTTACCTGAGGTTGTTGAGTAAAAAGAACAAATATTTCAATTCACTTCAGTGGCCTAAAGGAGACGTAGGACCAAGGTGGAGGGTTGCACGTCCAATGAATGAGAACTAAGAGGGGGAGGAACGTAAACGTAAACGCCCCTTGAATGAAGAGGAGTCGGAATAGTTGTCTTTGGTTGAAAGTACCTCTGTGTTCAATTTCAAGGACTGGTGTTCTGTCTGCTGGCCTCTAGTGGTGGGCTGTTGACAGCACATTCACAAGGCGAATGACTGCCTGGCCCTTTACTGCCTGTTCACAAAAAGATACCAGATAAAATGAAATCACCATTTATTTGAGCAGTGAATGTTTGGAAACAATACTTTTTACAAAATGGTTGCATGTCATTTGTGAATGTAGCACTTCAGTTGCTGATTGGAAATCTGTCCTTTGCGTAGGTGTCTGATCACCAAGGCGGAGGTGCAGAGCTTCATCGAAAGATGTATGATGGCGGTGGGGACCAAGCCTCACCACGCCCGCAGCCTGGCAGAGGTACTGGTGGAGGGGGACCACAGGGGCCACTACAGCCACGGACTGAACAGGATGGGTCAGTGGGACGCCCACAACAACAACACACACACACACACACACACACACACACACACACACACACACACACACACACACACACACACACACACACACACACACACACACAGACAGGACACACAATGAACACAAACTCCTGTATTGAAAATTGGTTAAAAGTTTGTAGTGGTAAAGAAGAAGCTGTTTTTATCTGAAGGCAAACATGTTCCAATATAAACAAAATATATTTTCATAAAATGTCTCTTAACAGACCCTATATTCATATAACCTACATGAGTTTGATATTATTTTCTATGATGTATACCAGGAATTTATCTCATAAAGGTATAAGAAAAAGGTGGGTCTGTCCACTACATCCCTGTTTTCAAAGTAAACGGCTCCATAATAAACACACTCTGCTCATTTTCATGTGTTTGAAAACATTAAGGGCTCATACCAGCTAGTTTTGTAACTTGAGAGTAGAGTCTCGTGTTTGTATTTAAACATGGGAGTTGTTTTTGCTCCCTCTCCCTCTTGTCATTGGACAGACATGTATGTGAAAGATATCCAGACGGGGATCTGTGAGAAGGACGGCGAGCCGGTTATTGAGAAGGAAACGGTGGCCACAGCGCTGGTGGACGGGAGGAACCTCCTGGGCCCCGTGGTGGGCAACTTCTGCATGGACCTGGCCATGAAGAAGGCCAAAGAAGTGGGCATTGGCTGGGTGGTGGCGCACGGTGAGTCCCGTTTTCTTCACACATAAAACTACAGATGAAATACTAGAGAATGTCCATTCGTCGGTCATGTGATTTCAGACACGACTGGTCTGATTTTGACAAAACCTGGAGGGATGATGCATTTTGGCTCCGTCTTCTGGCGTTTAAAAAAAGTTACACTGATATGCCTGATGAGGGGCGCTGTAATTAAATTAAAAAAACTTTAAATTGCCATAACTGCTGCACCACTGATCCAACACTTGGAGGAATGATACATCTTGTTACCGATTGGCCTAAGAGATGCTGGCATCATTCTTTTTAGTTAATGTTTTACAATGATGTGTTTAGGCTTTATGATACAGGCCTGTACTTGATTGGATTGAACCAGCCCGACGGGTCCGATCTGAACCAGACATCTGCACCAAATGCTGCAGCATTTATTTTGTCTCTCTCTGTCTCCCTTCTACCTCAAGTGGCTTAGCTTACATAGGCTACACACACTAAAAATATCATCAAGGAATACACACATACATCAGTTTATCAATAGCAGAAAGTTAGCAGAACATTTTTAAGGGACTATGTTCAGTGTTGAGAGGGAAGTACAATGTTTGGGCTCATATACTGTAGCAGGCCATTCGGTGTGGGAGGAGAACAAACAAGCCAAAACAAGTTCCAAATCCAACTCATAGAAACAGACCATGAGTTGGATCTGAACTAATAGAATTAAAAGTGTGCAGATAATTGGGTTTCTGCATCAAATCCCTCTTGACTGTATCAAAGGCTGACTAGACTGTACATTTAGCTGCAATAGATTGTAGAGTGGGGAAAATAGTAAACTGATCTTACATACAGCAATTTAGCAATGACAAGAAATAGCCTTTAAACCATTAAATGTGTTTGGCACTTTTTTTTCTTAGGTTCCAACCATTATGGTATTGCCGGGTACTACTCAACGCAGGCTCTGAAGCAAAACATGATTGTGAGTGAAAAGTCATATTTCTTGTTTTCATGTCATTTGATCTGCAAGTTGTCTCCCTCAAGTGGTGATTTGGTATATTGCATAAGGATATAACTATTCCCTCCCAAAAAGGAACCTGTAACATTTTATTTTACACATAATTGCAGTATATTTAGAGAGTAACAGTATTTAACAGAGCTGCTTCTGTTTCCCCTAATAGTCATTCATATTTACCTCTTTAATATTGTTTGATTTGGGAAGGCCTTGAGAAATAAACCATTTCTAGTAAAAAGATTTAGAGGAAAATTGTCTAAGCTTCCTTGTCGTTGATGACTCAGTTTATCATTTTATTAAAACTAATTTCAGACATAGGGGATCTGTAATTTATACCAAATGTAACATGAATGTATTCCAAAATAATCTTTATTTCTAGTCTAATAACAATCTGACCACCACAGGGCATGTCATACACCAACACATCCCCACTGGTGGTGCCCACACGCGGTAAAGAGGTGAGAGAATACTTTACTCTTTATGCTCTATTTGGAATTACTTGTATTGCCTGCAGTTGTACGACTTGGTCTTGTCAGCATTGTCTAATCTCTCAACCTTCACTCATAAAACCAATGGCTTCCATTGACTGCCCATTATGTAGGACCATAAACCATAAAGATAAGCAATCACATAGTTATCAGTGTACTCAAAGTAAAGTGCTAATAAGTCACTATAATTACAATTGCTTCTGTTGATGTGGAAGTCACTTTTTGCCCTCCCTGCCATGCTTCAACAGTCTGTTTAAACGTATATTGGATTCTGATACTGTGAACCTGCTGTTTCTAGTGCACCCTGGGAACCAACCCCATTAGTGTGGCAGCACCTGCTAAAGACGGAGACAGCTTCGTCCTGGACATGGCCACATCAGCGGTTGCACTAGGAAAGGTAAGAGCCGATGGAAGCCTGACATCCAGAACTACATCCACCGCTTCCTCCATTTGATCTCCTCCAGCTCAATAATCTAACATCCTCACTTTAAATTGTGTTATTGAAAGGTGAATAATGCCAATGGTTGTGGTGGATTGAGTTCAAACTTTTTGATTTGCTGATCTGTCTACCTGTGTATCCGTGGTCTCATAATGTACCAGCTCCTGTGTGTGTTTGTGCACAGGTTGAGCTCTATGATCGCCGTGGGGACAACATCCCGGAGGGCTGGGGCTGTGACGCCCAGGGCAAGCTGTCCACCGACCCCGCGAAGGTCCTGAAGGGAGGTGGACTGGTGCCCATCGGCGGCAGTGAAGCTACAGGTCAAAAATATATAACCATTCCACCTTATTGAGGATCTGTTGATCTGATTCTGTCTGTTCTGGGCTTGTTATATCTGTTCAGTACATTTGTTGGGGTTAACCCTCTCAACACACCAAAGCACCTCACTTACCGTTTCTCTTTCTTTACGTCTCTCTATCTCTGTCTTGTTGTGTCCTCAGGTGGTTACAAAGGTTACGGTCTAGGCATGATGGTGGAGGTGTTTTGTGGCATTTTGGCCGGTGCCGAGTACAGTCGACATGTCCGCACGTGGAAAGTGACGGACCGTGTTGCCAACCTGGTACATGTTTAACTTTTGGTAGTTGTAGTTGTATTGGATAACAATAGTTTCCAGAATTTCACTGTTGGCTTGTTTTCACAGTAGTTGCAGCTACATGATGCTAACTGCTAGCTTCCCTGTACTGTCTGAATTAACAAGTCTTACTTTCTAAGAAATAACTATATAAGAAAGCTTGAAAATAACTTAACATTATAACTCCTGGAGTCTGCTAGCAGGTTTGAGTGTGAGAACGTGCAGCAGACATGGATCATGCACACGCCACTCAGTGTGACGTACCTAAAGCACCGCCCCTGGGTGAAATGAAATTTACTTTTCAAACTGTGTCAATTCATGTACGTGTGGTCAACTGTCTTACAGGGTCAGTGTTTTGTGGCAATTAACCCAGAGAACTTCGCCTCCGGGTTCAACGACAGGATGTCAGATCTGCTGTCCATTCAAAGAGGGCTGGATCCTGTGAGTAGAGTACCTCACTGCATAGAGCTTTGTCTTGGTGGTAGTAGTAGTAGTAGTAGTAGTACTAGTAGTAGTAGTAGTAGCCTTATTTGGGCCTTGTAAAGCCTCCATCAAATGCTATTTACTATGCTATTTAGGTAATATTTACATGCTACAGCAAATTTGTATGTAAAATGTCTTTCATGTATGCAATGGAAAATTGTAGTTGCAAATTGAACACATTTGTCATGCATCTTAAATGTAATAAATGAGGTTTTAGGAAGCCTATCTTTTACACATAAGGAAAGAATCCATACATGATGTCCAACAACTGCTACCTTACATTTAATTTCAATATGTTAACTTCCTGAGTAATGGAAGTAACAGAGCTTTATGTCAATATTCTGCTCTTCTACCTCAGGCTGACCCCGACACCCCCGTGTTAGCCGCCGGAGATCCAGAGAGGGCGAACATGGCCAAGTGTGAGGACATGGGTGGAATCCCCTACCACCTCAACGTCGTCAACTTCATGGTAAGGGCTTGAAAGAGAGAGAGCGAGTCGTGAGTGACGGTGCAGTGAGAATTGTGAATTCATTCTTAATCTCTCTGGGTGACATCATTTTTATTTTCTGAAAAATGATGGTTACCTCACACCAGCATAGAAGAATAGTGTATAGTGTGTATAGTGTATATATTTGTTTGTTGATAGTTATTCTTTAAGCTCTTTAAGCTCTTATGAGTATGTTCATAGCAATTATGGGCAGGAAGAGATGTGATATTGATGTAAGGTTTCCACATCAAGCTAACTGCCTTACATTTGCATTTTCTTTTCTTTAGAACGATTGTGCTAAAAAAATTGGCGTCAACCCATTGCTGCCCTGCAGCAAGCTCATCTCCAATTAAACTGGCCAATCTGGATCCTCAGCTTTGGAAATCTGGTACCTACTCTCACCTGGAAGATCACATTGAGCAACTTTTGGAAAGGACCCTAGAAATTTTGGGAGCCCAGCTATGTTTACAGATTGTACAGAGAGTGTCTGACATGTCCGACATTTCAAATAATGCAGAGAGGCATTTTAATGGTTACTATACCATTAAACTTTTACCATGAATTGATTTAATTTTAAAAAGCATGACATTGAAATATCAATTCATTTATTTTGTTGCGGGACATCTTGAGACATGCTTTTAAACTTACATTTTGTGTTGCACGATCTCTTCAGCTCATTTAAACATCTTAAACATGTCTTAAAGGCAAAATCTCTGTAATGTATTAGAGAATGTGCTGGTGCTTCAAGTGGTGCTGTTAGAAGAGCACCTTTCCCTTTTAACATTTATGACAGTTAGAATAATAATGAGCTTTTTTTTTAGCTAAATCATTCTAGTACCATCCCAGTACTGGTTCATGTCATTGCAATAGTGCACACAAAATGTTTTACATTTTTAATGATTGGAAGATGGAAGTCCCATTTTTACCATTAGATCATAAATACAACTTTGTTCATACTTGCCCTGTTTGATGAAGGTGAAATAAAAGAAGATTTGCTCAAAAGTTTCACTCAAATGTTACATCTTGTCACTTCCTGGTTCTTTTAAGGGGTTTGCATCGTAACAAAGGGCACCACATTGTTGGGCACATGGACAGTCGGGGAACATTATCGTGCACAAAATTTAAACTCTGATGTGAGATCAATATTTGTTATGGATTTATATTATAAATTAATTAAATATACTTACCCGGTTTTTAAGTTATTCCTCTTTCAAACCAGAATCTATCAGTAGTATTTATTTGCCCAACGCAAGCGCCCACAGGCACTTCAACCACAAGATGGCACTGTAAACTACAGGTGAAGAAGATTTAAATCAATCTGAGAGGGTTTATATTCCAATGTAGTGAAAAACAAGGAAGGCATTAAGCTCCTCAACACAGGCATGGTAACACTGTTGAATACAACTGTAATATGTAACAGTTTACTAACCCCTAGGGTACTTTCATAGCAGTAGCATTGTAACAGTGAAGAATGGGGAATATATGTAAGCTACTGTATTTACATCAGTCTACACCTCAGGCCACATTCTCAAGAGTAACATTATTTCTAATACCTCATACCACCAAATACATTAAAACACTGCCTATTAAGCGACACTGGATAAAGTACTGAAGATTAAAGTGCACAGAGGCAAAATACAAATGATGAATAGTTTCAAAGTAAAAGTGATCATATCCATCAAGGCAGGAATTAGTTTGAAGTTGATTTGTTACAGCAATTTATTCCAATTTACCGACCATTTTGAAATGTTTCATCTATTTCAACATTACTTCTGTACTTCTGTACCATCATATTTGATTTGACCTCTTGGATCTCAGGGGCATTTGAATCCTTGCATACGAGACTGAAGAACTTTAACCACCAGATGGCGACATAACATTAGAAGGAGTTTGGGGCCATCACTGTCTTTTCATGGTTAGTGAGTGTTTTTACACGTTTAGTTTTCATGGCTTCTGTGATTCTGGTGTTGACTGTGCAAGATACATTTCTTTAGGTGAAATAATTGTTAATTAAACTGTACAGTACTGTGCAAAAGTCTTAGGCACCCTAGATTTGTTTAATATAAATTTGGTCTTGATGTTTATTTTTTTTCTGCATTAGTGTTTACATTACTGATCTTTATAGTAAATTTAGAAACTTTTGATTTCATTCTTTTTGAAAGCATCTTCACTACATGCCTAACTTGCACAGTACTGTATAATTCTACTTCTATAATAATAAAAACGTAGACAGCATCATGTCACTGCTGCATGGCACTAGAGGGGCGCATGTACAACTCAGGGTCTTGCTCAAGGAGACAGGTGATGTTGATGGGGATTGAATTTGACTGTCCATCCAGTGTGTGTGGTGTGTGTGTGTTGGGAGGGCTCCATCCACAAGGTGTCACAGTTGCCATGGCAACAGTGAGGTATTAGGTGTAATACTAAGGTGAGTGCTGACAGCGCTGTGATCTGAGCAGAGGTCAACACAGCCAGGATAACATGGTCTCTGTCGTTGTTGAAGAGTGAAGCCCAATTCCTAATGCAGAGGTTTTGATTATATTATATATGTGTGTCTGTGTGTTTTGTCGGACAGTGAACGGCCAGGGTTGTATATACGGTATATTCAGGTGCCACTCTTAACCTCCCAATGCGTGAGTGTCAGTACAATGTCGATAATTAAAATTTGAATGCGTGGAGTGACAAAAAATAACAATATTCACAAGTAATATACTACTCCCCTAAGAATTCGGGGTATAAAATAAAGATGCTTGTGTACATGATTGTATGTGTCTGGACCGATGTGTGTTAGGATTAAGGTGTGCAGATGCATTACAACAATTTGCATAATTACATTTTTAATTGCAGCCTTGCATACCAGTTGGATGCAAATTCGCCAAAGGACAGTTTCCCCATCCCTGTCAGAGTAAAATCAGTCAAAAAGATAGTCAAATTCTTATTCTGGAGATGTTAAAGGAAAGGCCTCTCCCAGAGCTGAGAGGGAGAAGGGGTACTGGGCAGTGACAGATGCCCAGATCAGAGCCTTAATCTCCCATGCCAAAAGTCCTGGCACTGGGCCCCGGACCCTGGACGTCCCGTTAACACTCGGCCGGCCGCAGACAAAAGAGGAGAGATCAACAAATCAATGGGCTTTGAGCCTCACCGGGGGAGGGGAAGGGAGGGGTAAATTGCCAACGGCCGAGCAAGTGAGCCCTGGGCTGTGGCAGGTCTGGCAGTGGCTGTGTGGGTGTGAAGGGGATGCATGGAGATTAGGTTTTGGGTTGAGGGGGAGTCCACGAATCCGAGTGCACGGATTAAGGGGCCGACTCGAATGCTCGTTATAGGGGGAGACACGGAGGTGTGTGTGTGTGTGTGTGTGTGTGTGTGTGTGTGTGTGCATGGATGGATGGTGGGGGTTTAATCTGCCCTGGCCTTGGCCCGGTGCCCTTGTGTGGATTAGAGGGGCCCCCAGAACCCTGAGAGCGGGGCCGCTGGCTGGGATTAACCAGATTCTGACAGGTGTTTTCTTTTGTGGCACTGAGGGGGATCTAACCATCACACACTGAACGACCAAATCATGAAGTGATCGGCTATTACAGATGGGGCGAATGATGCTTGAAGGGCAGGGTGCATGCATGGGTGTGTGTTTGTGTGTGGACTTAATGTGCATATGTGTGGTAGGAACTAACCACATATGTGGTGCCATGTGCCATGTGTCTAGTAATGTGTGTGTGTGTGTGTCCATGTGCACTTCTCTCTGTTGCGCTGGAATATTTGAATATACTTGGTGAACATTCACCTTTTGTATGTGCAGAATTTCTGGGATGGGTGTCTTTGTTTGAACATTTAAGTCTGTAGGTGTGTGTGTGTATGTATGTGTATGTGTCTGTTACTGTGTGTGTTTTTTTCGAGGAAGCACAGGTGGGTTTCACACGTTCACAGGAAGTGAGTCATATCACGCAGCTGTGATGAGAGGAGGAGAAAAGAGGAGGTTAGACAAATAAGAAATTGGTACTGAGCTGTGAGATTACACCCTGTAATACACACACACACACACACACACACACACACACACACACACACACACACACACACACGCACACACACACCTTGAAACACAAGAAGGTGACATCCCGATGCAGCTAATCAGTCCTAATGGCTGTGAAGTAGCATGTCTGCAGGGGTTCCACTGTGGAGGAGATTAGTCTAGCTTCTGTTGGGGAGCAGCACTTTCACACTGTAGGAGGATCAGATCAGAGAAGCTTAGAAGTCACAGAGCTCCTCTCTAACCACCACTGTGGTTTAAAGACCACAGAGAAAAGAGAACAGTATATCATGCTATGTATTATATTGTATGTGAAGGATGTGAAGCCTTTGCTATTCTGCTGAGTAATGTTAAGACTGGCAAACTTGGATAAACCTTACTATTAAGGAGCCAAAACGATATAAAAACGTCCTGTTGGCTGTCAAAATAGAAAGAGACGAAATCGGGAACTTCATTTTTATAGAATACTGTCAGAAAAACATGGATTTGAATCAAACCGTAGACGCCTCTGGTTGCAAGCTATCAGGAGAACCGTGTTTGCAGTGAGAATTTTATACCAGGTACTGTAACTGATACGAGGACATTTCTATATGCAATTAGGCAACATGTCGAATTAAGACGGAAACTCAAATTCAGGTGGAAGCATCAACACAGGTCCAAAAAAGGTTTCTGCGTAAGATACAAGTTGGGTTTTTTTTCAGCTAAACACAAAGTTCTGCATAGCTCCATAGCGCTTCATCGGTCATCTGCAACCATTTGGTTTGCAAACATTGGTATTGGTCTATAGGAATCTACGCCCATGCCTCGGGTTACAAAGGCCTCGAGTCACTGCAGTGGTGGGGCTCCTTCAAAACTGCTTAACCTCCACAGGAAACTTAGGCAGGTGGAACCCACCCTGTTGGAGCAGGACAGTGAGGTGTGTGTGTGTGTATGTGTGTGGGTGTGTTAGTGAGGGAGGGGGGGGGGGGGGGGGTGGCAGACGGAGGGAGGAGAGGTAGAGAGCTCTGTTGCCCTCCTGCTGGGTCTTTAATGAAGTGGAGCGACTTCCTGGATTGTTCCTCCCAGCTGTTGTCCCTACAAAGCCGAGATATTTGGCCTTGGCTCTTTGTCCTCCTTGGGCTTCCATACCTCTAAATGACCAAGCAAACAAGTACAAATAAAAGAGGAACATCTGGTGTCTCATCTATCTATCTGTCTGTCTGTCTGTCTGTCTGTCTCTCTCTCTCTGTCTGTCTGTCTGTCTGTCTGTCTGTCTGTCTGTCTGTCTGTCTGTCTGTCTGTCTGTCTGTCTGTCTGTCTGTCTGTCTGTCTGTCTGTCTGTCTGTCTGTCTGTCTCTCTCTCTCTCTCTCTCTCTCTCTCTCTCTCTCTCTCTCTCAACCAGCTGGTTGTGCTGCTCTCTTGGTCAAATTGAAACGATGCAAAAACAACAAAACAAACAAACAGGAGGATGCCATCTGACACCCTCTTCTTTTCTCTTCTCATTTGGATCACTTTGTGCTAACGAGTGGATTCGGTTCATTTGTGGTTTGCACACCTCTGGATATCATGACTACCAGCTACCGGCTCTTAACACCCACCTGCCAAGAGCCAGCCAGGGTGTTGGACGGCTTTTGTCTGTGTGTGAGGTCCTAATGACACCCTAACAGTTGTCCCCATGTGAAGTGAAGGTTTTCCACTTGTGATAATCTAAGATCCATTTGTTTCTGTCGCTTTCTCTTTATTTCCTCTCATCACCTTTGTTTATTCTCACAGCATTCTCTCTCTCTCTCTCTCTCTCTCTCTCTCTCTCTCTCTCTCTCTCTCTCTCTCTCTCTCTGTCGTGACATTTTGCTGTGTTCTTGTAGAAGGAAGAAGTACCTTCCTTCATTTGTGCCTTCGCTTTGCTTTCTTAATTGGGTTACTTTTTTAGATAAGATAAGATAATATATTTAACTGCCTGACAAATACATCAAATACATACAAGTGTTATACAAGTGCTTTTCTTTAGCTTTGAATATTTCAGTTTTTATTTCAATCTCACACTGTGTGGTGTTGCTTTCCATCTTGCATTGTGCCTATGTAAAGTCACACTGGCTGGACACATAAAAACAACTGCAGCTTCCCCAACTTTTCCTGTGATAAAAAAAAGGATGTTAGCATGCACTTGTAGCATTGTGCAGCATTTTAACATCGATAAATCTTTACCACATTAGGGGGTTGTGGAGATTATGCCACCTGCAGACGTTAAACCCGACCCCACAGTCCCGGGACGTGACAGAAGCATCACGGAGCAGCGTGGTGTCGTGACTTCACATGCTGCAGACCGTGATTTCCTTTTACGGCAGTTGACAGGAGCGTGTCGTGTCCTGCCGGGTCCTGTTATGAGGTGACAGTTATGACACGAGGTAACAAACTGTCATAATCTAACTTCTTTTACTGCAATTATCACTCAGTGAGTTTCTCACCGCCAACGGCACCTTGACTAAGCTACACTGATCCTCACATCACCGGCGGCTGATTAGTGAATACGGAAGTGTAGAGAATCTATCCAGCCTTCTTTACATTCAACCACCCATCAAGCTAACCCACCATTTGCTAACCAGCTGCTGATCAATTATTTTTGCTCAAAGCCCTCTGTTAAATCAATAGGATCAATAGCTTGTCTTTGGACCAAATCAGGGATGTAAATTAAGAAAAAATGTAGTTTATTGATTGGGAGGCTAATCTTCCTGGAGGCTTTGTGGTTCAGTTGCATCAAACCATAAAAGTTATCTTTGGGGGTAGGAATGGAGGATTATGGGTTAGGGTCAGGGTTAGGGGGTTTGATGTTTGTGAAGTAAATAAAGCAAATTTCTCAAGACATGTTTTGCTGAATGAATTGAATACGTTTATTTGGTGCAGAGATATGAAATAAACAAAGCAAAATGAATGACAGATCCATTCAAATCCAATGCCTGTGGATCAGCAGAGTAACTTCAAAGCATTAAAAGCGTTTGATCAGTCACCCTGGGCCAAACAAAGAGTCATATTGCTGCCCCTTCCTGCTAAATGACATTTTCCTTTTTGCTTTGAGGCTATGAAAACCTCAGTCCCCCCCACCCCCCGAGGTAAAGCAGGTGCCTCGTGTGCTATTGTGATTTAGTTTATTTCTATACCCTGTGGGCAAGAAAGGCCTTAAACTACAGTGGGGAGGATTAGGGGCAGGATCAAGGCAGGAGACCCTTAACACACACACACACACACACACATACACACACACACACACACACACACACACACACACACACACACACACACACAACCCCCAACACACAGTGGATCCTCTACTCCATCATGCCAGCTGTCGCCCCAGTTACTGTTTATAGCCAGTAGTCACGAGGCTGCTGGTGTGTGACGACAATGACAGGTGACAGGTGACCGAGGGAGGGATTGGACGAGCAGGTCAGTGGTCAGTCGCTGGTGGTTTAGGCCGGGGGTCCGAGGGGCCGGGACCTCTGTGATGGATAGGTGCAGCTGAGAGGGTCCAGGTTAGGGGGACACTGATCCAGCGACGGCTCGGCGGGTGGGTTACAACCTGACCCCCAGGATGCCCTGCTCCCCCGGGCCATTCTGATCTCTCTACTTTACTCAGCATACTCAAAAGTAGGTTCAGATGAATGTATTGATTTGCTGATATACTGGGCCTTGTTAAATATCAGGCATCGGACAATCACGTGGTCCACTGCTGATCACTGTCCTCCAAACATTTTATTTATTCATTTATTTGTTCAGTTACGTTAATTTTGTAAATGAAATCAAGCAGTAATGTATGAGTTTCTGTAGCTGCTAACCCACCTGAAAGAATTTTGTCTGGGTTTCAATGTAGAGTTTTAGTGTCCCATGATATAAATGCTGTTTCAGAGGCTTTTTCACTCTGCCAAGAATTAAATTGTGGTTAATCGTGGTTGAAACACTGAATACTGAAATTTCAGAAAATGTAGAAATTTAAGCATATTGAATATCGGCATTAAAATATCGGCATCTGCATAAAAAAAACAAAAAACATATCAATCAACCCCTACTCAGAAGTATTACTGGGCTGAATTGTTCAAATGACAGCTGTGATGAGATGAGAGTTGGAATTTGCCACAGAAAAATGAAATTATTGGTGCCAGCTGGATGGATGGTCCGTGTCAACAGCTCTGACCCATTTTCTCCCACCACTGGCATGTTGCTGAGTCCCTGCCAGGTCCAAGCCCATAACAACACTTCCCATCCATTACCCATCTGGGACCCACTTCCCCCGGCCATCCCACACCCGACCATGCCCTTCCCCCTGTCTGCTTGGTCACCCAAGAAAAGCTACCACCACCCCCCCCCCCCCATCTAATATGTGTGCTCATTGGTATTTTTCAATCTATCTATCGTCATATTCTTTGACAAGAAACAACGTTTTTGTTTTTTTTAACCAAAATCCCAATACATATGTGTGTCTTGATCTGAAGATTTGTGTGTTTTGCTGTTCCTTTTAATGCGAGATGTTGTTATAGATTTTTACAGATTTTTTTTTTTGTAATCTCATCTGCTCAAATGTGTATTTTATCTCTTCTTTCTGTGGTTTATTATTGCATTTTATCACTGCAGTTCTGTTTTGTCTCCATGCACCTAAACTAAACTAAGTTTGTATCTGTGACAAGTGAAAGGGAAAAACTCTTTTGTATATATACTTGTGTATATAGGTCCTCTGTGTTTGTGTGATATTGTAAATGAATGTATAAAGGAAGAATAAGATTCGACTGACTTTGCTGATTACGCAACACCAACCATGCTGTGGGAGACTGTAGTACTGGGACAACTCCCAGGCAGGAATGTGTGTATGTGTTTGAGTGTGTAGCAGAGCTTACTGAAAAAGAGCATGCATGTTCAGCAAACTCTCCTGGGATGAATGAAGGTTAAAAATTAAAGCCAGACAGGCATTGTACAGTCCTCTGTATTTGTCTTGATACTTTATGTCTGTTTACCCAGTTGTGCCGGTGGCCCCGCAACGTTAAGCGTAACTAAAGTGGATATGGCCAGCTGAGGAACGTGACTCTTTGTCATACTCTAGGAAGGACAAAGTCTTGTTGCATTTTCCATTGTCTGAAATCCATTAATTTTTTTCAAAGGTCGACCACCAATACAGCAAGCACAACCAGCTAGCCTGCTATAGAGGTAGTGATTAAACACAACCAGCTAGCTATAGTGGTAGTGATGCCAAGGCAACCTGTAGTATTGATCAGTTACATAATAACTAATAAAGTAATCATTCAAACTGCATCATATCCATTATATCGGAGGTGGGCGAGACTCACCGGCTGATATTTTCAATATGTCGGTCTAACCACCGTGTCTACTATTGCGTGTGTGAGACAAGCAGTGGTCAAAGGTCAAAGGGGAGACGTTGTGCATTTGCAGGCGTGTATGTTTGGTCTAGGATAGTTGGGGGGATGGGGGCTTAAAGTGTCAGCTGGTACATACAGTGAGACTACATTGCTCGTTTCCTCTGCTCCACCACCTCCACCGCCACCACCTCCACTCCCTCCTCCCCAGCCAGCTACCATGAGCCAGCTAGCCCCTGGTCTGTTCTGTGGGACCGGGACAGCTGGTGGCTGGGCGGCTACGCGGCTGCGGGGTGGCTGGGAAAGACCTCGGCCCCGGCAAACTCAGGAGGGGCTTCTGCATCTGCTCAGCTGCCTCCCCTCCCTCATAACTAGCCCCCTACCCTCGTACTCCCCCCCCCAACCACCCCGCTCCGTCAGCTGAGAGCAGCAGGAGAGACAGCTGGCCGGTGCTGCCTAAGTAGAGCGGAGGGCAGGGGAGGAGATGGAGGGTGAGGGTGGCGTTGGAGTTGGGGCGGGGGGGGGGGCTACATCAAGCTGCAATGACATCACTGTCGAAGGGGAAGCCACCCCTCTGGATTCCACATTCACACACATGAACGTGCACACACACACACACACACACGTGTAAGCATAACACACAGACATACACACCCTCTTGGGACAGTTCATAGGCTACATCATTGGGGCGTCTCGACTTGCACTGATCACCCACTGTCAACACAAAGTACACCGACAGATTTATTTCTTCTACTTTTTTGTTTCAATGTTTCAAATAATCTCATTGGTTAAATTAAACCTCAGAAGGTGGAGCCAAAGAAGTACAGTTTCTCTGGCTAAGTAACCTTAACGTAAAGCCTAGTGAAAAATTAAAGGGGTAAGAGAGGAGCTAGCTAATACGAAGCCTAGCCTTTTTGTTTTATTCTTTTTGCACATTATTATTATTACGAAATATTTTTTTGTAGAGCAAGAATTTTTTATTCTTTAACTTTTATTACTTATCTTAGTTGTGTTATTCTCTTGAATATAGGATTGAAGGTATTTTTTCTGCAAAAGGAATTCAATTTTTTGCTCAATAAATGACTCCATTGTGTAATTTTGCAGTGTTAGATTTCATTTCATATCAAAAACATCATTACCTGACGTTAATAATTCAATATGTTTAAAATATAAAGGATCCAGTCTGTGTTGTTATACGAAAGGCTTAAGTTACCAATATACTCTAAAAGTAATCTGTTTAAATTTGATGCGGCATCATTTTATTTTTATATGTCTTTTTTATTGAGTTGTCGGATTTATCATTTGAGAATAAAACTTTATTTGCTAAATCAGGTCACCTTTTAATGAGGTTGAAAACCTCCTTCTGCAAAATATGGGCGATATTACTCTCGAATCAACACTGGCAAGACCATAATACACAGACCTGAAGGATGGGCGGGGGGTTGGGTGTTTCTAAGGAGGGTTAGTGTATGTGTGTGTGTGTGTGTGTGTGTGTGTGTGTGTGTGTGTGTGTGTGTGTGTGTGTGTTTGGGGGATGGGAGAGTCTGGGGTTTCAAAGAGTTTAAATGAGCAGAAGTCGAGGTTGAAGGGTGGCGGTGGGAGGAGGGAGCACTAGAAAGCAGAGTTCCTTTGTCCAGATAAAGTCTGGCCATATAGAGGTCAGGAGAGAACCTCCTCTAATTGAACTGATCTCATAACGAGGTTAGAGGGAAGAGAGAGGTGAAGAAAAGGAGAGAGGTTGAGTGGAACTGTCCACTGTTCAGCATATAAATAATCACATCATCAGCATATAACAAATATTTGTAGTTGTACAAAATTTGGATCTTATTTGTCTGTTATGGTATAACATAAATAGCAATTTCATGTTTCAGGAAACGAGCAGCAACTGTGTGAAGAGCTGTAGCTGCTTGGTGAGCTTTGGCACACAAGTACTGTGAAGGCCTGTACAGGTCTAGAAGGTTTAAAGTCTAACATTCAAACGAACCTGGGAAATGAAACAAAGACAGAAATGTTTTAATAATATAAAGTCTTTGAGAGCAGGTGACAAACTCGCTGCCTTAAATTGTCCAGCCATGACATGATGATAGTCTTTTTAAGTTTGCATCCAGAGAAAGCACTATCAGCTCAGCCCATCGGGCTTAAATTCACTGTATCCTTCAGTGTGGAGTGAAAGAGGAAACCACCGCTTGGGGAGGGCAGAGTTGAGGAGGAGGAGGAGGAGGAGGAGGAGGAGGAAAAGGGGAAGAGGAGGGGGAGGATATATCCATCTGTCTGGGAACTAAAGCACGATCAATTCATCTGCACTGTCATCCAGCTACTGTTGCAGCTAAGTGGCCAGAACCCATCTGCTCTGACCACTGAAGGTTACCGGTGACCATTGATCCCTTATTGATTCTATGAATTGTTTAATGATAACCAATGTCTATTAATTAACCATTTGCTGCATGTTTTAATTGCCCTGGGCTAATTTCAGGCCACTGATTAATTCTCCTAGGGTCCCGATGGTGGAAATCACTGTCAATGGTGGGATTAAGACCAGAACAATAGATGACAGATGACTGACAGAGGACTGAGTGGCTTTGGAAAGCTGCGCTGATGTCGGTATTGTAGATTTTAATGAGCATATTGTGCTAATAGACCGCAGAGATGAATTGGCCATATTGTCGTAATTTATTCCTCTGCAATTGGAACATATTGTACAGCCTCTTGTTATTTTTGTGGGGTCATCCTTCGGTCTCTTGTCAAAGAACAAAGACTGTAGCTAAGGCTTAATATTCATATCACAATGTCCTCACTAAAAACATGTCATTCAAATCCAAAGGCCACAAAGAACTGAGGACAGTCAAACCTCTTGGCGTATGGCTTACAGCAGACGTCTTGGGTATGATGGGCGGAGCTGTTGGGCCTCGTTGTGCGAATGTGTGGACAATGTTGAGAGTTAAGCGCGTTTATATTTTGTATATCTGATCCACTCTGCGCAATATCTTTTTCCCCAGAGCTTCTTAGTAAGAATCTCTTTTTTTGTAATTGAAACACAGCATCAACATCACAATGACTTCACTGCTAGTTCCTTTCAGCCAGCGATATAGTACATAATTAGTACATTACTAAGGATGTGAGTTTCATCCTCTTAAAGTACACCCCCCCCCTCCTCCACACACACACACACACACACACACACACACACGCACTGTGGTTTCCACACACCTCTCTTGTGTGTCAGGTGTCGTCTCTTTCCTGTGTGCTGGTTCATCTCAGTGTTTGGTGACATCAGTGTCACTTTTTGTGTTTGTCATCAAATATAGTCCTCCACTATCAATTGTCCTGGTCTGTGAGAAAATCCCAGAGTGTGTGTGTGTGTGTGTTTGCGCGTTATCTTGCCTGATAACTGCCGTATCAGTATTTCCTGTGTTTGTTTCACTAAAGGCTGTCTTCATCAAATATATTGTTTCATTTAAAAAGACACTGCATATCTATTTTGGAAACATTTTATTACCTGATATCTCATTTCAAAACATACAGAAGATTACACCCCCTGAAATGTTACTACTTTGTAAAGAAACAGTCGTAAGATAGTGGCTGACTTCTATTGTATTCCATCAGTGAAGTTTACTTTCACCTCAGCGTTACATTTGTGGAAGTAGATGTTGTTTTTTCATTGGTGGATATCTTATTTTGGAATGAAACATGCCCTTGCAGAATGAAGTATGTGTGATTGGAGAGTTGGAAATGTTTGAATTTGGTTACTATGAAATAAGGAATGGCTTTTCATTTATTTACAGTGAAAGAGGTGACAAACAGGTTCAGAAAATGGTTTTATTCCAAATATAATCTGATACTGATCACAGATTACTACAGTATCATTAACATAATCCATTAGATGTCCCCAACTCTGTAATCTGATTACTTTCCAGATTACTTTGACAACAGAATCTATAGAATATACAGTAAAATAAAATGGACAATCTAATCTACTTTATATTGTAATTTGAACATCACTATAGAATGTAAATTCATAGTTTGAATTGCCAAAGGTAATAGTCATGTAGTGACCATTCCCACCAGCAGGGGGCGGTGTTAGTCTGGTAGAAGATGCTGGATTGAAATACTTGTCTCCCTCCAGTACAGTAAAACTTTGAAAGTAGCTATTTCCAAGTATTATAAATCTATTTTGAAACAAATTCCACGTGATAATGATTACTCAATATTTGGAAAATACAGACCATTCCATAATTTTTACTAATTTGTAATTAAAGATCGGAAAATGACAATGACAACGAAATATAATATATTATGATATAAAGCTTATTTTGGCGCCAGATTCAGTAACCACAACGTCAGTCTCCCATGCATTACACAGGAAGCAGTTGCAGGCTCTACATTGCTGTAATATCACAGTCCAGAAATGTGGTGAGATAACTGTTTCCGATTGGACTGTCTTAAACTATGAGATTAATATGGGTGGATACATTTCAGACAGAACAGACTCTTTACATCAAACATAGTATACTTTCTGGAGGTTCAGTTACATATTTCATTGACTGACATTTCCATATTGAGCTCTTATCCAGAGTTACAATGGGTTCAGCAGCAGATTCAGGCTACGTCCACACTAAGCCGGGTAAATTTGAAAACGTATACTCCGTTTTGGCCTCCTGGAGCTTTTCGAAAACACTCTCCCAAGGGGATACATTTTAAATTTGCACGCTGAAAACAGAGACTTTCGAAAACGATGACGTTTACAGCTTGCTTGTCACTTGATTCAGCTGTGAGCGAGCCGGCCAGCCGCTTGTGTCTGCACATGCCCAAATCATTTGATCATTCAACTCGGACACCCTACCCCTGCATGTGTGTGTGTGTTGTGTTCGGCCACTTCCCCCTTGCATGGGTGTTGCGTGTGTTGGTGCGTGTGTGCACCCCGAGTTGCAAATAAAGCAATCTTCATCTTCTTCTTCTTTTCTTCTGCCCATGGAAGGAGATATGCGTTTTTTGGTGGTCTAGTGTGGACGGCGAGCTAGACCCACGCTAGACCAAGCCGTTTTCAAATTTAAACGGCTTGGTGTGGACGGACTCTTAGCTTCAATTACAAGATAACCATCATAACAAGCACCCGAATGTAAGAAGTGTAAGTGTCAGACACACACACACGCACACACACGCACACACGCACACACGCACACACGCACACACACTCACAAGGTTTCCCCACACCTCTCTTGTGTGTTAGGTGTCATCTCTTTCCTGTGGACTGCTGGTTCATCTCAGTGTTTGGTGACAACAGTGTCACTTTCTGTTTGTCATCAAATACAGTCCACTATCAGTTCTGCTGGTCAGAGAGAAAATCCTGCAATGTGTCCTGCAACACACATATACACACACACATACGCACACACACACTCACACACACACTGGCCTACCTCAGTCAAGCAGCCCACCTCTGGTCAGCCACACCCATCACTCTGCATCTTGGAGAGAACCGCTTCTTTGTTTGGTTGTGTGTGTGTGCACGTGTGTGTGTGTGTGTGTGTGTGTGCATGGTGTGAGTGTGGACTGTGTCAGTGAATGGCCACTCTGTGTAAAGTGGCTGTGCTGTTTCGGGAGTACTTTTCATACCCGATGTGAAGCTAATGGGGGTTATTTCCTGACGTGTGTGTGTAAGTATATATAAATGTGTGTGTGTGTGTGTGTGTGTATGTGTGTGTGTGTGTGTGTTGGTTATGGAGATTGTAGTCTCGTGCGTAGCGTGATTACAAAGAGCACTAAACACCATTGTACATTCAGAAGTGAGTAGACAGAGAGTTACTGTGAGCATGAGACTGTCTGGTGGTTGAATGCTAACAGGTAAGCAAAGAGACAGAGCTCAGTGTGTGTGTGTGTGTGTGTGTGTGTGTGTGGCGTGTTTGTGTCTGTCTGTCACCTGAAGGGGGCAGTAGAAATCCATTTCCTCCTGCTCAGTATCTCTCTCCTTCTGTTTCATGTCTTAGAGTCGTGGACATCCACAGCGTGTGTGTGTGTGTGTGGGGCGGGGTGTGTGAGAAGGAGGGACAAAAACAGACCGAGAGTCAAGAAATCTCTGCAATCACACAACTCTTCCTCTTTCACCCTGTGTGTGTACGTATGTGCCTGATTGTATTCGTGTGTGTGTGTGTGTGTGTGTGCGTGCGTGTGTGTGTGTGTGTGTGTGTGTGTGTGTATCGTACTCCAGCCTTGGGACTGGTGGTCACTCAGTTCTCTACCCTTCCACCTATTTTTCCCTCCTGGGGTCGAGGAAAACAATCCTGAATCTAACAATGCTACGAAAATGTGGAACGTTGCCAAGGAATTGCAAAGGTGAAAATGCACAAAATCGTTAACATGTGTGTGTATTAGTGTGTGTGTGTGTGTGTGTGTTCGTTGTGTGTATTAGTGTGTGTGTGATCACCAGATACAGATTCCTGGAAGGACTGCTGCTTCACAGACCTGTACACTTTCCCGTTAAGGAGTCAAAGGTCAAATGCTTCCTTGTATTGTGCAACAGCTGCACTCATCGCACACACACACACACATGAACAGATTTTACAACTGTGTGTGTGTGTGTGTGTGTGTGTGTGATTGAGTAGGTGTGTGAGAGAAAAGGAAAGGCAGAAACAGAAAGAGACAAACAGAGATAGAGACTGACAGGGAAATTAGTCCTGAGGCGTTGGCAGCCATGACACATTTGGCTCTAGATTGGAGGGGGCGTGGCTAGGCGGTGATTGACACGACCTCAAGCCTGTACTGATAGGCTGCCGGTTTACCTCCAGAAAAAACATTCGAAACATGTCA